>OY747132.1:37750174-38950174 GCA_963556465.1 Berberis vulgaris | reverse complement strand
GTACAAACGAGTTTTCCTTCTTCGTTAAGCACAACCGAACCTTTTTGTTAAGTTCATTTGGTCACTCAAATCCTTGTATTCTCGGATTGCACATAAATTGGCCTCAATTGACCCTACTATGAACAAACGAGTTTTCCTTCTTCGTTAAGCACAACCGAACCTTTTTGTTGAGTCAAACATGTCCCATTTGACGTTATTATGGTGCCACGCGAGGATTGAAATCAAACGGAGTTCATTTGGTCACTCAATTCCTTGTATTCTCGGATTGCACTCAAATTGGCCTCAATTGAGCCTACAACGTACAAACGAGTTTTCCTTCTTCGTTAAGCACAACCGAACCTTTTTGTTGAGTCAAACATGTCCCATTTGACGTTATTATGGTGCCACGCGAGGATTGAAATCAAACGGAGTTCATTTGGTCACTCAAATCCTTGTATTCTCGGATTGCACTCAAATTGGCCTCAATTGAGCCTACAACGTACAAACGAGTTTTCCTTCTTCGTTAAGCACCACCTAACCTTTTTGTTGAGTCAAACATGTCCCATTTGACGTTATTATGGTGCCACGCGAGGATTGAAATCAAACGGAGTCCATTTGGTCACTCAAATCCTTGTATTCTCGGATTGCACTCAAATTGGCCCCAATTGAGCCTACAACGTACAAACGAGTTTTCGTTATTCGTTAAGCACAACCGAGCCTTTTTGCTAAGTCAAACATGTCCCATTTGACGTTATTATGGTGCCATGCGAGGATTGAAATTAAACGGAGTTCATTTGGTCACTCAAATCCTTGTATTCTCGGATTGCACTCAAATTGGCCTCAATTGAGCCTACAACGTACAAACGAGTTTTTCTTCTTCGTTAAGCACAACCGAACCTTTTTGTTGAGTCAAACATGTCCCATTTGACGTTATTATGGTGCCATACGAGGATTGAAATCAAACTGAGTTCATTTGGTCACTCAAATCCTTGTTTTCTCGGATTGCACTCAAATTGGCCTCAGTTGAGCCTACAACGTACAAACGAGTTTTCCTTCTTCGTTAAGCACCACCTAACCTTTTTGTTGAGTCAAACATGTCCCATTTGACGTTATTATGGTGCCACGCGAGGATTGAAATCAAACGGAGTTCATTTGGTCACTCAATTCCTTGTATTCTCGGATTGCACTCAAATTGGCCTCAATTGACTCTACAACGTACAAACGAGTTTTCCTTCTTCGTTAAGCGCAACCGAACCTTTTTGTTAAGTTCATTTGGTCACTCAAATCCTTGTATTCTCGGATTGCACATAAATTGGCCTCAATTGACCCTACTACGAACAAACGAGTTTTCCTTCTTCGTTAAGCACAACCGAACCTTTTTGTTGAGTCAAACATGTCCCATTTGACGTTATTATGGTGCCACGCGAGGATTGAAATCAAACGGAGTTCATTTGGTCACTCAATTCCTTGTATTCTCGGATTGCACTCAAATTGGCCTCAATTGAGCCTACAACGTACAAACGAGTTTTCCTTCTTCGTTAAGCACAACCGAACCTTTTTGTTGAGTCAAACATGTCCCATTTGACGTTATTATGGTGCCACGCGAGGATTGAAATCAAACGGAGTTCATTTGGTCACTCAAATCCTTGTATTCTCGGATTGCACTCAAATTGGCCTCAATTGAGCCTACAACGTACAAACGAGTTTTCCTTCTTCGTTAAGCACCACCTAACCTTTTTGTTGAGTCAAACATGTCCCATTTGACGTTATTATGGTGCCACGCGAGGATTGAAATCAAACGGAGTCCATTTGGTCACTCAAATCCTTGTATTCTCGGATTGCACTCAAATTGGCCCCAATATAGCCTACAACGTACAAACGAGTTTTCGTTATTCGTTAAGCACAACCGAGCCTTTTTGCTAAGTCAAACATGTCCCATTTGACGTTATTATGGTGCCATGCGAGGATTGAAATCAAACGGAGTTCATTTGGTCACTCAAATCCTTGTATTCTCGGATTGCACTCAAATTGGCCTCAATTGAGCCTACAACGTACAAACGAGTTTTTCTTCTTCGTTAAGCACAACCGAACCTTTTTGTTGAGTCAAACATGTCCCATTTGACGTTATTATGGTGCCATGCGAGGATTGAAATCAAACTGAGTTCATTTGGTCACTCAAATCCTTGTTTTCTCGGATTGCACTCAAATTGGCCTCAGTTGAGCCTACAACGTACAAACGAGTTTTCCTTCTTCGTTAAGCACAACCGAACCTTTTTGTTGAGTCAAACATGTCCCATTTGACGTTATTATGGTGCCACGCGAGGATTGAAATCAAACGGAGTTCATTTGGTCACTCAATTCCTTGTATTCTCGGATTGCACTCAAATTGGCCTCAATTGAGCCTACAACGTACAAACGAGTTTTCCTTCTTCGTTAAGCACAACCGAACCTTTTTGTTGAGTCAAACATGTCCCATTTGACGTTATTATGGTGCCACGCGAGGATTGAAATCAAACGGAGTTCATTTGGTCACTCAAATCCTTGTATTCTCGGATTGCACTCAAATTGGCCTCAATTGAGCCTACAACGTACAAACGAGTTTTCCTTCTTCGTTAAGCACCACCTAACCTTTTTGTTGAGTCAAACATGTCCCATTTGACGTTATTATGGTGCCACGCGAGGATTGAAATCAAACGGAGTCCATTTGGTCACTCAAATCCTTGTATTCTCGGATTGCACTCAAATTGGCCCCAATTGAGCCTACAACGTACAAACGAGTTTTCGTTATTCGTTAAGCACAACCGAGCCTTTTTGCTGAGTCAAACATGTCCCATTTGACGTTATTATGGTGCCATGCGAGGATTGAAATCAAACGGAGTTCATTTGGTCACTCAAATCCTTGTATTCTCGGATTGCACTCAAATTGGCCTCAATTGAGCCTACAACGTACAAACGAGTTTTTCTTCTTCGTTAAGCACAACCGAACCTTTTTTTTGAGTCAAACATGTCCCATTTGATGTTATTATGGTGCCACGCGCGGATTGAAATGAAACGGAGTTCATTTGGTCACTCAAATCCTTGTATTCTCCGATTGCACTCAAATTGGCCTCAATTGAGCCTACAACGTACAAACGAGTTTTTCTTCTTCGTTAAGTACAACCGAACCTTTTTGTTGAGTCAAACATGTCCCATTTGACGTTATTATGGTGCTACCCGAGGATTGAAATCAAACGGAGTTCATTTGGTCACTCAAATCCTTGTATTCTCGGATTGCACTCAAATTGGCCTCAATTGAGCCTACAACGTACAAACGAGTTTTTCTTCTTCGTTAAGCACAACCGAACCTTTTTGTTGAGTCAAACATGTCCCATTTGACGTTATTATGGTGCCACGCGAGGATTGAAATCAAACGGAGTTCATTTGGTCACTCAATTCCTTGTATTCTCGGATTGCACTCAAATTGGCCTCAATTGACTCTACAACGTACAAACGAGTTTTCCTTCTTCGTTAAGCGCAACCGAACCTTTTTGTTAAGTTCATTTGGTCACTCAAATCCTTGTATTCTCGGATTGCACATAAATTGGCCTCAATTGACCCTACTACGAACAAACGAGTTTTCCTTCTTCGTTAAGCACAACCGAACCTTTTTGTTGAGTCAAACATGTCCCATTTGACGTTATTATGGTGCCACGCGAGGATTGAAATCAAACGGAGTTCATTTGGTCACTCAATTCCTTGTATTCTCGGATTGCACTCAAATTGGCCTCAATTGAGCCTACAACGTACAAACGAGTTTTCCTTCTTCGTTAAGCACAACCGAACCTTTTTGTTGAGTCAAACATGTCCCATTTGACGTTATTATGGTGCCACGCGAGGATTGAAATCAAACGGACTTCATTTGGTCACTCAAATCCTTGTATTCTCGGATTGCACTCAAATTGGCCTCAATTGAGCCTACAACGTACAAACGAGTTTTCCTTCTTCGTTAAGCACCACCTAACCTTTTTGTTGAGTCAAACATGTCCCATTTGACGTTATTATGGTGCCACGCGAGGATTGAAATCAAACGGAGTCCATTTGGTCACTCAAATCCTTGTATTCTCGGATTGCACTCAAATTGGCCCCAATATAGCCTACAACGTACAAACGAGTTTTCGTTATTCGTTAAGCACAACCGAGCCTTTTTGCTAAGTCAAACATGTCCCATTTGACGTTATTATGGTGCCATGCGAGGATTGAAATCAAACGGAGTTCATTTGGTCACTCAAATCCTTGTATTCTCGGATTGCACTCAAATTGGCCTCAATTGAGCCTACAACGTACAAACGAGTTTTTCTTCTTCGTTAAGCACAACCGAACCTTTTTGTTGAGTCAAACATGTCCCATTTGACGTTATTATGGTGCCATGCGAGGATTGAAATCAAACTGAGTTCATTTGGTCACTCAAATCCTTGTTTTCTCGGATTGCACTCAAATTGGCCTCAGTTGAGCCTACAACGTACAAACGAGTTTTCCTTCTTCGTTAAGCACAACCGAACCTTTTTGTTGAGTCAAACATGTCCCATTTGACGTTATTATGGTGCCACGCGAGGATTGAAATCAAACGGAGTTCATTTGGTCACTCAATTCCTTGTATTCTCGGATTGCACTCAAATTGGCCTCAATTGAGCCTACAACGTACAAACGAGTTTTCCTTCTTCGTTAAGCACAACCGAACCTTTTTGTTGAGTCAAACATGTCCCATTTGACGTTATTATGGTGCCACGCGAGGATTGAAATCAAACGGAGTTCATTTGGTCACTCAAATCCTTGTATTCTCGGATTGCACTCAAATTGGCCTCAATTGAGCCTACAACGTACAAACGAGTTTTCCTTCTTCGTTAAGCACCACCTAACCTTTTTGTTGAGTCAAACATGTCCCATTTGACGTTATTATGGTGCCACGCGAGGATTGAAATCAAACGGAGTCCATTTGGTCACTCAAATCCTTGTATTCTCGGATTGCACTCAAATTGGCCCCAATTGAGCCTACAACGTACAAACGAGTTTTCGTTATTCGTTAAGCACAACCGAGCCTTTTTGCTGAGTCAAACATGTCCCATTTGACGTTATTATGGTGCCATGCGAGGATTGAAATCAAACGGAGTTCATTTGGTCACTCAAATCCTTGTATTCTCGGATTGCACTCAAATTGGCCTCAATTGAGCCTACAACGTACAAACGAGTTTTTCTTCTTCGTTAAGCACAACCGAACCTTTTTTTTGAGTCAAACATGTCCCATTTGATGTTATTATGGTGCCACGCGCGGATTGAAATGAAACGGAGTTCATTTGGTCACTCAAATCCTTGTATTCTCCGATTGCACTCAAATTGGCCTCAATTGAGCCTACAACGTACAAACGAGTTTTTCTTCTTCGTTAAGTACAACCGAACCTTTTTGTTGAGTCAAACATGTCCCATTTGACGTTATTATGGTGCTACCCGAGGATTGAAATCAAACGGAGTTCATTTGGTCACTCAAATCCTTGTATTCTCGGATTGCACTCAAATTGGCCTCAATTGAGCCTACAACGTACAAACGAGTTTTTCTTCTTCGTTAAGCACAACCGAACCTTTTTGTTGAGTCAAACATGTCCCATTTGACGTTATTATGGTGCCACGCGAGGATTGAAATCAAACGGAGTTCATTTGGTCACTCAATTCCTTGTATTCTCGGATTGCACTCAAATTGGCCTCAATTGACTCTACAACGTACAAACGAGTTTTCCTTCTTCGTTAAGCACAACCGAACCTTTTTGTTAAGTTCATTTGGTCACTCAAATCCTTGTATTCTCGGATTGCACATAAATTGGCCTCAATTGACCCTACAACGTACAAACGAGTTTTCCTTCTTCGTTAAGCACAACCGAACCTTTTTGTTGAGTCAAACATGTCCCATTTGACGTTATTATGGTGCCACGCGAGGATTGAAATCAAACGGAGTTCATTTGGTCACTCAATTCCTTGTATTCTCGGATTGCACTCAAATTGGCCTCAATTGAGCCTACAACGTACAAACGAGTTTTACTTCTTCGTTAAGCACAACCGAACCTTTTTGTTGAGTCAAACATGTCCCATTTGACGTTATTATGGTGCCACGCGAGGATTGAAATCAAACGGAGTTCATTTGGTCACTCAAATCCTTGTATTCTCGGATTGCACTCAAATTGCCCTCAATTGAGCCTACAACGTACAAACGAGTTTTCCTTCTTCGTTAAGCACCACCTAACCTTTTTGTTGAGTCAAACATGTACCATTTGACGTTATTATGGTGCCACGCGAGGATTGAAATCAAACGGAGTCCATTTGGTCACTCAAATCCTTGTATTATCGGATTGCACTCAAATTGGCCCCAATTGAGCCTACAACGTACAAACGAGTTTTCGTTATTCGTTAAGCACAACCGAGCCTTTTTGCTGAGTCAAACATGTCCCATTTGACGTTATTATGGTGCCATGCGAGGATTGAAATCAAACGGAGTTCATTTGGTCACTCAAATCCTTGTATTCTCGGATTGCACTCAAATTGGCCTCAATTGAGCCTACAATGTACAAACGAGTTTTTCTTCTTCGTTAAGCACAACCGAACCTTTTTGTTGAGTCAAACATGTCCCATTTGACGTTATTATGGTGCCATGCGAGGATTGAAATCAAACTGAGTTCATTTGGTCACTCAAATCCTTGTTTTCTCGGATTGCACTCAAATTGGCCTCAGTTGAGCCTACAACGTACAAACGAGTTTTCCTTCTTCGTTAAGCACAACCGAACCTTTTTGTTGAGTCAAACATGTCCCATTTGACGTTATTATGGTGCCATGCGAGGATTGAAATCAAACTGAGTTCATTTGGTCACTCAAATCCTTGTTTTCTCGGATTGCACTCAAATTGGCCTCAGTTGAGCCTACAACGTACAAACGAGTTTTCCTTCTTCGTTAAGCACAACCGAACCTTTTTGTTGAGTCAAACATGTCCCATTTGACGTTATTATGGTGCCACGCGAGGATTGAAATCAAACGGAGTTCATTTGGTCACTCAATTCCTTGTATTCTCGGATTACACTCAAATTGGCCTCAATTGAGCCTACAACGTACAAACGAGTTTTCCTTCTTCGTTAAGCACAACCGAACCTTTTTGTTGAGTCAAACATGTCCCATTTGACGTTATTATGGTGCCACGCGAGGATTGAAATCAAACGGAGTTCATTTGGTCACTCAAGTCCTTGTATTCTCGGATTGCACTCAAATTGGCCTCAATTGAGCCTACAACGTACAAACGAGTTTTCCTTCTTCGTTAAGCACCACCTAACCTTTTTGTTGAGTCAAACATGTCCCATTTGACGTTATTATGGTGCCACGCGAGGATTGAAATCAAACGGAGTCCATTTGGTCACTCAAATCCTTTTATTCTCGGATTGCACTCAAATTGGCCCCAATTGAGCCTACAACGTACAAACGAGTTTTCGTTATTCGTTAAGCACAACCGAGCCTTTTTGCTGAGTCAAACATGTCCCATTTGACGTTATTATGGTGCCATGCGAGGATTGAAATCAAACGGAGTTCATTTGGTCACTCAAATCCTTGTATTCTCGGATTGCACGCGTACAACGTACAAACGAGTTTTTCTTCTTCGTTAAGCACAACCGAACCTTTTTGTTGAGTCAAACATGTCCCATTTGAAGTTATTATGGTGCCATGCGAGGATTGAAATCAAACTGAGTTCATTTGGTCACTCAAATCCTTGTTTTCTCGGATTGCGCTCAAATTGGCCTCAGTTGAGCCTACAACGTACAAACGAGTTTTCCTTCTTCGTTAAGCACAACCGAACCTTTTTGTTGAGTCAAACATGTCCCATTTGATGTTATTATGGTGCCACGCGAGGATTGAAATGAAACGGAGTTCATTTGGTCACTCAAATCCTTGTATTCTCCGATTGCACTCAAATTGGCCTCAATTGAGCCTACAACGTACAAACGAGTTTTTCTTCTTCGTTAAGCACAACCGAACCTTTTTGTTGAGTCAAACATGTCCCATTTGACGTTATTATGGTGCTACCCGAGGATTGAAATCAAACGGAGTTCATTTGGTCACTCAAATCCTTGTATTCTCGGATTGCACTCAAATTGGCTTCAATTGAGCCTACAACGTACAAACGAGTTTTCCTTCTTCGTTAAGCACAACCGAACCTTTTTGTTGAGTCAAACATGTCCCATTTGACGTTATTATGGTGCCACGCGAGGATTGAAATCAAACGGAGTTCATTTGGTCACTCAATTCCTTGTATTCTCGGATTGCACTCAAATTGGCCTCAATTGACTCTACAACGTACAAACGAGTTTTCCTTCTTCGTTAAGCACAACCGAACCTTTTTGTTAAGTTCATTTGGTCACCCAAATCCTTGTATTCTCGGATTGCACATAAATTGGCCTCAATTGACCCTACAACGTACAAACGAGTTTTCCTTCTTCGTTAAGCACAACCGAACCTTTTTGTTGAGTCAAACATGTCCCATTTGACGTTATTATGGTGCCACGCGAGGATTGAAATCAAACGGAGTCCATTTGGTCACTCAAATCCTTGTATTCTCGGATTGCACTCAAATTGGCCCCAATTGAGCCTACAACGTACAAACGAGTTTTCGTTATTCGTTAAGCACAACCGAGCCTTTTTGCTGAGTCAAACATGTCCCATTTGACGTTATTATGGTGCCATGCGAGGATTGAAATCAAACGGAGTTCATTTGGTCACTCAAATCCTTGTATTCTCGGATTGCACTCAAATTGGCCTCAATTGAGCCTACAACGTACAAACGAGTTTTTCTTCTTCGTTAAGCACAACCGAACCTTTTTGTTGAGTCAAACATGTCCCATTTGACGTTATTATGGTTCCATGCGAGGATTGAAATCAAACTGAGTTCATTTGGTCACTCAAATCCTTGTTTTCTCGGATTGCACTCAAATTGGCCCCAATTGAGCCTACAACGTACAAACGAGTTTTCGTTATTCGTTAAGCACAACCGAGCCTTTTTGTTGAGTCAAACATGTCCCATTTGACGTTATTATGGTGCCATGCGAGGATTGAAATCAAACTGAGTTCATTTGGTCACTCAAATCCTTGTTTTCTCGGATTGCACTCAAATTGGCCTCAGTTGAGCCTACAACGTACAAACGAGTTTTCCTTCTTCGTTAAGCACAACCGAACCTTTTTGTTGAGTCAAACATGTCCCATTTGACGTTATTATGGTGCCACGCGAGGATTGAAATCAAACGGAGTTCATTTGGTCACTCAATTCCTTGTATTCTCGGATTACACTCAAATTGGCCTCAATTGAGCCTACAACGTACAAACGAGTTTTCCTTCTTCGTTAAGCACAACCGAACCTTTTTGTTGAGTCAAACATGTCCCATTTGACGTTATTATGGTGCCACGCGAGGATTGAAATCAAACGGAGTTCATTTGGTCACTCAAGTCCTTGTATTCTCGGATTGCACTCAAATTGGCCTCAATTGAGCCTACAACGTACAAACGAGTTTTCCTTCTTCGTTAAGCACAACCGAACCTTTTTGTTGAGTCAAACATGTCCCATTTGACGTTATTATGGTGCCACGCGAGGATTGAAATCAAACGGAGTTCATTTGGTCACTCAATTCCTTGTATTCTCGGATTACACTCAAATTGGCCTCAATTGAGCCTACAACGTACAAACGAGTTTTCCTTCTTCGTTAAGCACAACCGAACCTTTTTGTTGAGTCAAACATGTCCCATTTGACGTTATTATGGTGCCACGCGAGGATTGAAATCAAACGGAGTTCATTTGGTCACTCAAGTCCTTGTATTCTCGGATTGCACTCAAATTGGCCTCAATTGAGCCTACAACGTACAAACGAGTTTTCCTTCTTCGTTAAGCACCACCTAACCTTTTTGTTGAGTCAAACATGTCCCATTTGACGTTATTATGGTGCCACGCGAGGATTGAAATCAAACGGAGTCCATTTGGTCACTCAAATCCTTGTATTCTCGGATTGCACTCAAATTGGCCCCAATTGAGCCTACAACGTACAAACGAGTTTTCGTTATTCGTTAAGCACAACCGAGCCTTTTTGCTGAGTCAAACATGTCCCATTTGACGTTATTATGGTGCCATGCGAGGATTGAAATCAAACGGAGTTCATTTGGTCACTCAAATCCTTGTATTCTCGGATTGCACGCGTACAACGTACAAACGAGTTTTTCTTCTTCGTTAAGCACAACCGAACCTTTTTGTTGAGTCAAACATGTCCCATTTGACGTTATTATGGTGCCATGCGAGGATTGAAATCAAACTGAGTTCATTTAGTCACTCAAATCCTTGTTTTCTCGGATTGCACTCAAATTGGCCTCAGTTGAGCCTACAACGTACAAACGAGTTTTCCTTCTTCGTTAAGCACAACCGAACCTTTTTGTTGAGTCAAACATGTCCCATTTGATGTTATTATGGTGCCACGCGAGGATTGAAATGAAACGGAGTTCATTTGGTCACTCAAATCCTTGTATTCTCCGATTGCACTCAAATTGGCCTCAATTGAGCCTACAACGTACAAACGAGTTTTTCTTCTTCGTTAAGCACAACCGAACCTTTTTGTTGAGTCAAACATGTCCCATTTGACGTTATTATGGTGCTACCCGAGGATTGAAATCAAACGGAGTTCATTTGGTCACTCAAATCCTTGTATTCTCGGATTGCACTCAAATTGGCCTCAATTGAGCCTACAACGTACAAACGAGTTTTCCTTCTTCGTTAAGCACAACCGAACCTTTTTGTTGAGTCAAACATGTCCCATTTGACGTTATTATGGTGCCACGCGAGGATTGAAATCAAACGGAGTTCATTTGGTCACTCAATTCCTTGTATTCTCGGATTGCACTCAAATTGGCCTCAATTGACTCTACAACGTACAAACGAGTTTTCCTTCTTCGTTAAGCACAACCGAACCTTTTTGTTAAGTTCATTTGGTCACCCAAATCCTTGTATTCTCGGATTGCACATAAATTGGCCTCAATTGACCCTACAACGTACAAACGAGTTTTCCTTCTTCGTTAAGCACAACCGAACCTTTTTGTTGAGTCAAACATGTCCCATTTGACGTTATTATGGTGCCACGCGAGGATTGAAATCAAACGGAGTCCATTTGGTCACTCAAATCCTTGTATTCTCGGATTGCACTCAAATTGGCCCCAATTGAGCCTACAACGTACAAACGAGTTTTCGTTATTCGTTAAGCACAACCGAGCCTTTTTGCTGAGTCAAACATGTCCCATTTGACGTTATTATGGTGCCATGCGAGGATTGAAATCAAACGGAGTTCATTTGGTCACTCAAATCCTTGTATTCTCGGATTGCACTCAAATTGGCCTCAATTGAGCCTACAACGTACAAACGAGTTTTTCTTCTTCGTTAAGCACAACCGAACCTTTTTGTTGAGTCAAACATGTCCCATTTGACGTTATTATGGTGCCATGCGAGGATTGAAATCAAACTGAGTTCATTTGGTCACTCAAATCCTTGTTTTCTCGGATTGCACTCAAATTGGCCTCAGTTGAGCCTACAACGTACAAACGAGTTTTCCTTCTTCGTTAAGCACAACCGAACCTTTTTGTTGAGTCAAACATGTCCCATTTGACGTTATTATGATGCCATGCGAGGATTGAAATCAAACTGAGTTCATTTGGTCACTCAAATCCTTGTTTTCTCGGATTGCACTCAAATTGGCCTCAGTTGAGCCTACAACGTACAAACGAGTTTTCCTTCTTCGTTAAGCACCACCTAACCTTTTTGTTGAGTCAAACAAGTCCCATTTGACGTTATTATGGTGCCACGCGAGGATTGAAATCAAACGGAGTTCATTTGGTCACTCAATTCCTTGTATTCTCGGATTGCACTCAAATTGGCCTCAATTGAGCCTACAACGTACAAACGAGTTTTCCTTCTTCGTTAAGCACAACCGAACCTTTTTGTTGAGTCAAACATGTCCCATTTGACGTTATTATGGTGCCACGCGAGGATTGAAATCAAACGGAGTTCATTTGGTCACTCAAATCCTTGTATTCTCGGATTGCACTCAAATTGGCCTCAATTGAGCCTACAACGTACAAACGAGTTTTCCTTCTTCGTTAAGCACCACCTAACCTTTTTGTTGAGTCAAACATGTCCCATTTGACGTTATTATGGTGCCACGCGAGGATTGAAATCAAACGGAGTTCATTTGGTCACTCAAATCCTTGTATTCTCGGATTGCACTCAAATTGGCCTCAATTGAGCCTACAACGTACAAACGAGTTTTCCTTCTTCGTTAAGCACCACCTAACCTTTTTGTTGAGTCAAACATGTCCCATTTGACGTTATTATGGTGCCACGCGAGGATTGAAATCAAACGGAGTTCATTTGGTCACTCAAATCCTTGTATTCTCGGATTGCACTCAAATTGGCCTCAATTGAGCCTACAACGTACAAACGAGTTTTCCTTCTTCGTTAAGCACCACCTAACCTCTTTGTTGAGTCAAACATGTCCCATTTGACGTTATTATGGTGCCATGCGAGGATTGAAATCAAACTGAGTTCATTTGGTCACTCAAATCCTTGTTTTCTCGGATTGCACTCAAATTGGCCTCAATTGAGCCTACAACGTACAAACGAGTTTTCCTTCTTCGTTAAGCACAACCGAACCTTTTTTTTGAGTCAAACATGTCCCATTTGACGTTATTATGGTGCCACGCGAGGATTGAAATCAAACGGAGTTCATTTGGTCACTCAAATCCTTGTATTCTCGGATTGCACTCAAATTGGCCTCAATTGAGCCTACAACGTACAAACGAGTTTTCCTTCTTCGTTAAGCACCACCTAACCTTTTTGTTGAGTCAAACATGTCCCATTTGATGTTATTATGGTGCTACCTGAGGATTGAAATCAAACGGAGTTCATTTGGTCACTCAAATCCTTGTATTCTCGGATTGCAATCAAATTGGCCTCAATTGAGCCTACAACGTACAAACGAGTTTTCCTTCTTCGTTAAGCACCACCTAACCTTTTTGTTGAGTCAAACATGTCCCATTTGACGTTATTATGGTGCCACGCGAGGATTGAAATCAAACGGAGTCCATTTGGTCACTCAAATCCTTGTATTCTCGGATTGCACTCAAATTGGCCCCAATTGAGCCTACAACGTACAAACGAGTTTTCGTTATTCGTTAAGCACAACCGAGCCTTTTTGCTGAGTCAAACATGTCCCATTTGACGTTATTATGGTGCCATGCGAGGATTGAAATCAAACGGAGTTCATTTGGTCACTCAAATCCTTGTATTCTCGGATTGCACGCGTACAACGTACAAACGAGTTTTTCTTCTTCGTTAAGCACAACCGAACCTTTTTGTTGAGTCAAACATGTCCCATTTGACGTTATTATGGTGCCATGCGAGGATTGAAATCAAACTGAGTTCATTTGGTCACTCAAATCCTTGTTTTCTCGGATTGCACTCAAATTGGCCTCAGTTGAGCCTACAACGTACAAACGAGTTTTCCTTCTTCGTTAAGCACAACCGAACCTTTTTGTTGAGTCAAACATGTCCCATTTGATGTTATTATGGTGCCACGCGAGGATTGAAATGAAACGGAGTTCATTTGGTCACTCAAATCCTTGTATTCTCCGATTGCACTCAAATTGGCCTCAATTGAGCCTACAACGTACAAACGAGTTTTTCTTCTTCGTTAAGCACAACCGAACCTTTTTGTTGAGTCAAACATGTCCCATTTGACGTTATTATGGTGCTACCCGAGGATTGAAATCAAACGGAGTTCATTTGGTCACTCAAATCCTTGTATTATCGGATTGCACTCAAATTGGCCTCAATTGAGCCTACAACGTACAAACGAGTTTTCCTTCTTCGTTAAGCACAACCGAACCTTTTTGTTGAGTCAAACATGTCCCATTTGACGTTATTATGGTGCCACGCGAGGATTGAAATCAAACGGAGTTCATTTGGTCACTCAATTCCTTGTATTCTCGGATTGCACTCAAATTGGCCTCAATTGACTCTACAACGTACAAACGAGTTTTCCTTCTTCGTTAAGCACAACCGAACCTTTTTGTTAAGTTCATTTGGTCACTCAAATCCTTGTATTCTCGGATTGCACTCAAATTGGCCCCAATTGAGCCTACAACGTACAAACGAGTTTTCGTTATTCGTTAAGCACAACCGAGCCTTTTTGCTGAGTCAAACATGTCCCATTTGACGTTATTATGGTGCCATGCGAGGATTGAAATCAAACGGAGTTCATTTGGTCACTCAAATCCTTGTATTCTCGGATTGCACTCAGATTGGCCTCAATTGAGCCTACAACGTACAAACGAGTTTTTCTTCTTCGTTAAGCACAACCGAAAATTTTTGTTGAGTCAAACATGTCCCATTTGACGTTATTATGGTGCCATGCGAGGATTGAAATCAAACTGAGTTCATTCGGTCACTCAAATCCTTGTTTTCTCGGATTGCACTCAAATTGGCCTCAGTTGAGCCTACAACGTACAAACGAGTTTTCCTTCTTCGTTAAGCACAACCGAACCTTTTTGTTGAGTCAAACATGTCCCATTTGACGTTATTATGGTGCCTTGCGAGGATTGAAATCAAACTGAGTTCATTTGGTCACTAAAATCCTTGTTTTCTCGGATTGCACTCAAATTGGCCTCAGTTGAGCCTACAACGTACAAACGAGTTTTACTTCTTCGTTAAGCACCACCTAACCTTTTTGTTGAGTCAAACATGTCCCATTTGACGTTATTATGGTGCCACGCGAGGATTGAAATCAAACGGAGTTCATTTGGTCACTCAATTCCTTGTATTCTCGGATTGCACTCAAATTGGCCTCAATTGAGCCTACAACGTACAAACGAGTTTTCCTTCTTCGTTAAGCACAACCGAACCTTTTTGTTGAGTCAAACATGTCCCATTTGACGTTATTATGGTGCCACGCGAGGATTGAAATCAAACGGAGTTCATTTGGTCACTCAAATCCTTGTATTCTCGGATTGCACTCAAATTGGCCTCAATTGAGCCTACAACGTACAAACGAGTTTTTCTTCTTCGTTAAGCACAACCGAACCTTTTTGTTGAGTCAAACATGTCCCATTTGACGTTATTATGGTGCCATGCGAGGATTGAAATCAAACTGAGTTCATTTGGTCACTCAAATCCTTGTATTCTCGGATTGCACTCAAATTGGCCTCAATTGAGCCTACAACGTACAAACGAGTTTTCCTTCTTCGTTAAGCACAACCGAACCTTTTTGTTGAGTCAAACATGTCCCATTTGACGTTATTATGGTGCCACGCGAGGATTGAAATCAAACGGAGTTCATTTGGTCACTCAATTCCTTGTATTCTCGGATTGCACTCAAATTGGCCTCAATTGACTCTACAACGTACAAACGAGTTTTCCTTCTTCGTTAAGCACAACCGAACCTTTTTGTTAAGTTCATTTGGTCACTCAAATCCTTGTATTCTCGGATTGCACATAAATTGGCCTCAATTGACCCTACAACGTACAAACGAGTTTTCCTTCTTCGTTAAGCACAACCGAACCTTTTTGTTGAGTCAAACATGTCCCATTTGACGTTATTATGGTGCCACGCGAGGATTGAAATCAAACGGAGTTCATTTGGTCACTCAATTCCTTGTATTCTCGGATTGCACTCAAATTGGCCTCAATTGAGCCTACAACGTACAAACGAGTTTTCCTTCTTCGTTAAGCACAACCGAACCTTTTTGTTGAGTCAAACATGTCCCATTTGACGTTATTATGGTGCCACGCGAGGATTGAAATCAAACGGAGTTCATTTGGTCACTCAAATCCTTGTATTCTCGGATTGCACTCAAATTGGCCTCAATTGAGCCTACAACGTACAAACGAGTTTTCCTTCTTCGTTAAGCACCACCTAACCTTTTTGTTGAGTCAAACATGTCCCATTTGACGTTATTATGGTGCCACGCGAGGATTGAAATCAAACGGAGTCCATTTGTTCACTCAAATCCTTGTATTCTCGGATTGCACTCAAATTGGCCCCAATTGAGCCTACAACGTACAAACGAGTTTTCGTTATTCGTTAAGCACAACCGAGCCTTTTTGCTGAGTCAAACATGTCCCATTTGACGTTATTATGGTGCCATGCGAGGATTGAAATCAAACGGAGTTCATTTGGTCACTCAAATCCTTGTATTCTCGGATTGCACTCAAATTGGCCTCAATTGAGCCTACAACGTACAAACGAGTTTTTCTTCTTCGTTAAGCACAACCGAACCTTTTTGTTGAGTCAAACATGTCCCATTTGACGTTATTATGGTGCCATGCGAGGATTGAAATCAAACTGAGTTCATTTGGTCACTCAAATCCTTGTTTTCTCGGATTGCACTCAAATTGGCCTCAGTTGAGCCTACAACGTACAAACGAGTTTTCCTTCTTCGTTAAGCACAACCGAACCTTTTTGTTGAGTCAAACATGTCCCATTTGACGTTATTATGGTCCCATGCGAGGATTGAAATCAAACTGAGTTCATTTGGTCACTCAAATCCTTGTTTTCTCGGATTGCACTCAAATTGGCCTCAGTTGAGCCTACAACGTACAAACGAGTTTTCCTTCTTCGTTAAGCACAACCGAACCTTTTTGTTGAGTCAAACATGTCCCATTTGACGTTATTATGGTGCCATGCGAGGATTGAAATCAAACTGAGTTCATTTGGTCACTCAAATCCTTGTTTTCTCGGATTGCACTCAAATTGGCCTCAGTTGAGCCTACAACGTACAAACGAGTTTTCCTTCTTCGTTAAGCACCACCTAACCTTTTTGTTGAGTCAAACATGTCCCATTTGACGTTATTATGGTGCCACGCGAGGATTGAAATCAAACGGAGTTCATTTGGTCACTCAATTCCTTGTATTCTCGGATTGCACTCAAATTGGCCTCAATTGAGCCTACAACGTACAAACGAGTTTTCCTTCTTCGTTAAGCACAACCGAACCTTTTTGTTGAGTCAAACATGTCCCATTTGACGTTATTATGGTGCCACGCGAGGATTGAAATCAAACGGAGTTCATTTGGTCACTCAAATCCTTGTATTCTCGGATTGCACTCAAATTGGCCTCAATTGAGCCTACAACGTACAAACGAGTTTTCCTTCTTCGTTAAGCACCACCTAACCTTTTTGTTGAGTCAAACATGTCCCATTTGACGTTATTATGGTGCCACGCGAGGATTGAAATCAAACGGAGTTCATTTGGTCACTCAAATCCTTGTATTCTCGGATTGCACTCAAATTGGCCTCAATTGAGCCTACAACGTACAAACGAGTTTTCCTTCTTCGTTAAGCACCACCTAACCTTTTTGTTGAGTCAAACATGTCCCATTTGACGTTATTATGGTGCCATGCGAGGATTGAAATCAAACTGAGTTCATTTGGTCACTCAAATCCTTGTTTTCTCGGATTGCACTCAAATTGGCCTCAATTGAGCCTACAACGTACAAACGAGTTTTCCTTCTTCGTTAAGCACAACCGAACCTTTTTGTTGAGTCAAACATGTCCCATTTGACGTTATTATGGTGCCACGCGAGGATTGAAATCAAACGGAGTTCATTTGGTCACTCAAATCCTTGTATTCTCGGATTGCACTCAAATTGGCCTCAATTGAGCCTACAACGTACAAACGAGTTTTCCTTCTTCGTTAAGCACCACCTAACCTTTTTGTTGAGTCAAACATGTCCCATTTGATGTTATTATGGTGCTACCCGAGGATTGAAATCAAACGGAGTTCATTTGGTCACTCAAATCCTTGTATTCTCGGATTGCACTCAAATTGGCCTCAATTGAGCCTACAACTTACAAACGAGTTTTCCTTCTTCGTTAAGCACCACCTAACCTTTTTGTTGAGTCAAACATGTCCCATTTGACGTTATTATGGTGCCACGCGAGGATTGAAATCAAACGGAGTCGATTTGGTCACTCAAATCCTTGTATTCTCGGATTGCACTCAAATTGGCCCCAATTGAGCCTAAAACGTACAAACGAGTTTTCGTTATTCGTTAAGCACAACCGAGCCTTTTTGCTGAGTCAAACATGTCCCATTTGACGTTATTATGGTGCCATGCGAGGATTGAAATCAAACGGAGTTCATTTGGTCACTCAAATCCTTGTATTCTCGGATTGCACTCAAATTGGCCTCAATTGAGCCTACAACGTACAAATGAGTTTTTCTTCTTCGTTAAGCACAACCGAACCTTTTTGTTGAGTCAAACATGTCCCATTTGACGTTATTATCGTGCCATGCGAGGATTGAAATCAAACTGAGTTCATTTGGTCACTCAAATCCTTGTTTTCTCGGATTGCACTCAAATTGGCCTCAGTTGAGCCTACAACGTACAAACGAGTTTTCCTTCTTCGTTAAGCACAACCGAACCTTTTTGTTGAGTCAAACATGTCCCATTTGACGTTATTATGGTGCCATGCGAGGATTGAAATCAAACTGAGTTCATTTGGTCACTCAAATCCTTGTTTTCTCGGATTGCACTCAAATTGGCCTCAGTTGAGCCTACAACGTACAAACGAGTTTTCCTTCTTCGTTAAGCACAACCGAACCTTTTTGTTGAGTCAAACATGTCCCATTTGATGTTATTATGGTGCCACGCGAGGATTGAAATGAAACGGAGTTCTTTTGGTCACTCAATTCCTTGTATTCTCGGATTGCACTCAAATTGGCCTCAATTGACTCTACAACGTACAAACGAGTTTTCCTTCTTCGTTAAGCACAACCGAACCTTTTTGTTAAGTTCATTTGGTCACTCAAATCCTTGTATTCTCGGATTGCACATAAATTGGCCTCAATTGACCCTACAACGTACAAACGAGTTTTCCTTCTTCGTTAAGCACAACCGAACCTTTTTGTTGAGTCAAACATGTCCCATTTGACGTTATTATGGTGCCACGCGAGGATTGAAATCAAACGGAGTTCATTTGGTCACTCAATTCCTTGTATTCTCGGATTGCACTCAAATTGGCCTCAATTGAGCCTACAACGTACAAACGAGTTTTCCTTCTTCGTTAAGCACAACCGAACCTTTTTGTTGAGTCAAACATGTCCCATTTGACGTTATTATGCTGCCACGCGAGGATTGAAATCAAACGGAGTTCATTTGGTCTCTCAATTCCTTGTATTCTCGGATTGCACTCAAATTGGCCTCAATTGACTCTACAACGTACAAACGAGTTTTCCTTCTTCGTTAAGCACAACCGAACCTTTTTGTTAAGTTCATTTGGTCACTCAAATCCTTGTTTTCTCAGATTGCACTCAAATTGGCCTCAATTGAGCCTACAACGTACAAACGAGTTTTCCTTCTTCGTTAAGCACAACCGAACCTTTTTTTTGAGTCAAACATGTCCCATTTGACGTTATTATGGTGCCATGCGAGGATTGAAATCAAACTGAGTTCATTTGGTCACTCAAATCATTGTTTTCTCGGATTGCACTCAAATTGGCCTCAATTGAGCCTACAACGTACAAACGAGTTTTCCTTCTTCGTTAAGCACCACCTAACCTTTTTGTTGAGTCAAACATGTACCATTTGACGTTATTATGGTGCCACGCGAGGATTGAAATCAAACGGAGTCCATTTGGTCACTCAAATCCTTGTATTCTCGGATTGCACTCAAATTGGCTCCAATTGAGCCTACAACGTACAAACGAGTTTTCGTTATTCGTTAAGCACAACCGAGCCTTTTTGCTGAGTCAAACATGTCCCATTTGACGTTATTATGGTGCCATGCGAGGATTGAAATCAAACGGAGTTCATTTGGTCACTCAAATCCTTGTATTCTCGGATTGCACTCAAATTGGCCTCAATTGAGCCTACAACGTACAAACGAGTTTTTCTTCTTCGTTAAGCACAACAGAACCTTTTTGTTGAGTCAAACATGTCCCATTTGACGTTATTATGGTGCCATGCGAGGATTGAAATTAAACTGAGTTCATTTGGTCACTCAAATCCTTGTTTTCTCGGATTGCACTCAAATTGGCCTCAGTTGAGCCTACAACGTACAAACGAGTTTTCCTTCTTCGTTAAGCACAACCGAACCTTTTTGTTGAGTCAAACATGTCCCATTTGACGTTATTATGGTGCCATGCGAGGATTGAAATCAAACTGAGTTCATTTGGTCACTCAAATCCTTGTTTTCTCGGATTGCACTCAAATTGGCCTCAGTTGAGCCTACAACGTACAAACGAGTTTTCATTCTTCGTTAAGCACAACCGAACCTTTTTGTTGAGTCAAACATGTCCCATTTGACGTTATTATGGTGCCATGCGAGGATTGAAATCAAATTGAGTTCATTTGGTCACTCAAATCCTTGTTTTCTCGGATTGCACTCAAATTGGCCTCAGTTGAGCCTACAACGTACAAACGAGTTTTCCTTCTTCGTTAAGCAACACCTAACCTTTTTGTTGAGTCAAACATGTCCCATTTGACGTTATTATGGTGCCACGCGAGGATTGAAAACAAACGGAGTTCATTTGGTCACTCAATTCCTTGTATTCTCGGATTGCACTCAAATTGGCCTCAATTGAGCCTACAACGTACAAACGAGTTTTCCTTCTTTGTTAAGCACAACCGAACCTTTTTGTTGAGTCAAACATGTCCCATTTGACGTTATTATGGTGCCACGCGAGGATTGAAATCAAACGGAGTTCATTTGGTCACTCAAATCCTTGTATTCTCGGATTGCACTCAAATTGGCCTCAATTGAGCCTACAACGTACAAACGAGTTTTCCTTCTTCGTTAAGCACCACCTAACCTTTTTGTTGAGTCAAACATGTCCCATTTGACGTTATTATGGTGCCACGCGAGGATTGAAATCAAACGGAGTCCATTTGGTCACTCAAATCCTTGTATTCTCGGATTGCACTCAAATTGGCCTCAGTTGAGCCTACAACGTACAAACGAGTTTTCCTTCTTCGTTAAGCACCACCTAACCTTTTTGTTGAGGCAAACATGTCCCATTTGACGTTATTATGGTGCCACGCGAGGATTGAAATCAAACGGAGTTCATTTGGTCACTCAATTCTTGTATTCTCGGATTGCACTCAAATTGGCCTCAATTGAGCCTACAACGTACAAACGAGTTTTCCTTATTCGTTAAGCACAACCGAGCCTTTTTGTTGAGTCAAACATGTCCCATTTGACGTTATTATGGTGCCACGCGAGGATTGAAATCAAACGGAGTTCATTTGGTCACTCAAATCCTTGTATTCTCGGATTGCACTCAAATTGGCCTCAATTGAGCCTACAACGTACAAACGAGTTTTCCTTCTTCGTTAAGCACAACCGAACCTTTTTGTTGAGTCAAACATGTCCCATTTGACGTTATTATGGTGCCACGCGAGGATTGAAATCAAACGGAGTTCATTTGGTCACTCAAATCCTTGTATTCTCGGATTGCACTCAAATTGGCCTCAATTGAGCCTACAACGTACAAACGAGTTTTCCTTCTTCGTTAAGCACCACCTAACCTTTTTGTTGAGTCAAACATGTCCCATTTGACGTTATTATGGTGCCACGCGAGGATTGAAATCAAACGGAGTCCATTTGTTCACTCAAATCCTTGTATTCTCGGATTGCACTCAAATTGGCCCCAATTGAGCCTACAACGTACAAACGAGTTTTCGTTATTCGTTAAGCACAACCGAGCCTTTTTGCTGAGTCAAACATGTCCCATTTGACGTTATTATGGTGCCATGCGAGGATTGAAATCAAACGGAGTTCATTTGGTCACTCAAATCCTTGTATTC
The DNA here is from genome assembly GCA_963556465.1 of Berberis vulgaris. Taxonomy (NCBI): domain Eukaryota; kingdom Viridiplantae; phylum Streptophyta; class Magnoliopsida; order Ranunculales; family Berberidaceae; genus Berberis; species Berberis vulgaris. The sequence continues at coordinate 38,928,307 of OY747132.1, read as the reverse complement.
TCGGATTGCACTCAAATTGGCCTCAATTGAGCCTACAACGTACAAACGAGTTTTTCTTCTTCGTTAAGCACAACCGAACCTTTTTGTTGAGTCAAACATGTCCCATTTGACGTTATTATGGTGCCATGCGAGGATTGAAATCAAACTGAGTTCATTTGGTCACTCAAATCCTTGTTTTCTCGGATTGCACTCAAATTGGCCTCAGTTGAGCCTACAACGTACAAACGAGTTTTCCTTCTTCGTTAAGCACAACCGAACCTTTTTGTTGAGTCAAACATGTCCCATTTGACGTTATTATGGTCCCATGCGAGGATTGAAATCAAACTGAGTTCATTTGGTCACTCAAATCCTTGTTTTCTCGGATTGCACTCAAATTGGCCTCAGTTGAGCCTACAACGTACAAACGAGTTTTCCTTCTTCGTTAAGCACAACCGAACCTTTTTGTTGAGTCAAACATGTCCCATTTGACGTTATTATGGTGCCATGCGAGGATTGAAATCAAACTGAGTTCATTTGGTCACTCAAATCCTTGTTTTCTCGGATTGCACTCAAATTGGCCTCAGTTGAGCCTACAACGTACAAACGAGTTTTCCTTCTTCGTTAAGCACCACCTAACCTTTTTGTTGAGTCAAACATGTCCCATTTGACGTTATTATGGTGCCACGCGAGGATTGAAATCAAACGGAGTTCATTTGGTCACTCAATTCCTTGTATTCTCGGATTGCACTCAAATTGGCCTCAATTGAGCCTACAACGTACAAACGAGTTTTCCTTCTTCGTTAAGCACAACCGAACCTTTTTGTTGAGTCAAACATGTCCCATTTGACGTTATTATGGTGCCACGCGAGGATTGAAATCAAACGGAGTTCATTTGGTCACTCAAATCCTTGTATTCTCGGATTGCACTCAAATTGGCCTCAATTGAGCCTACAACGTACAAACGAGTTTTCCTTCTTCGTTAAGCACCACCTAACCTTTTTGTTGAGTCAAACATGTCCCATTTGACGTTATTATGGTGCCACGCGAGGATTGAAATCAAACGGAGTTTATTTGGTCACTCAAATCCTTGTATTCTCGGATTGCACTCAAATTGGCCTCAATTGAGCCTACAACGTACAAACGAGTTTTCCTTCTTCGTTAAGCACCACCTAACCTTTTTGTTGAGTCAAACATGTCCCATTTGACGTTATTATGGTGCCATGCGAGGATTGAAATCAAACTGAGTTCATTTGGTCACTCAAATCCTTGTTTTCTCGGATTGCACTCAAATTGGCCTCAATTGAGCCTACAACGTACAAACGAGTTTTCCTTCTTCGTTAAGCACAACCGAACCTTTTTGTTGAGTCAAACATGTCCCATTTGACGTTATTATGGTGCCACGCGAGGATTGAAATCAAACGGAGTTCATTTGGTCACTCAAATCCTTGTATTCTCGGATTGCACTCAAATTGGCCTCAATTGAGCCTACAACGTACAAACGAGTTTTCCTTCTTCGTTAAGCACAACCGAACCTTTTTGTTGAGTCAAACATGTCCCATTTGACGTTATAATGGTGCCACGCGAGGATTGAAATCAAACGGAGTTCATTTGGTCACTCAATTCCTTATATTCTCGGATTGCACTCAAATTGGCCTCAATTGAGCCTACAACGTACAAACGAGTTTTCCTTCTTCGTTAAGCACAACCGAACCTTTTTGTTGAGTCAAACATGTCCCATTTGACGTTATTATGCTGCCACGCGAGGATTGAAATCAAACGGAGTTCATTTGGTCTCTCAAATCCTTGTATTCTCGGATTGCACTCAAATTGGCCTCAATTGACTCTACAACGTACAAACGAGTTTTCCTTCTTCGTTAAGCACAACCGAACCTTTTTGTTAAGTTCATTTGGTCACTCAAATCCTTGTTTTCTCAGATTGCACTCAAATTGGCCTCAATTGAGCCTACAACGTACAAACGAGTTTTCCTTCTTCGTTAAGCACAACCGAACCTTTTTTTTGAGTCAAACATGTCCCATTTGACGTTATTATGGTGCCATGCGAGGATTGAAATCAAACTGAGTTCATTTGGTCACTCAAATCATTGTTTTCTCGGATTGCACTCAAATTGGCCTCAATTGAGCCTACAACGTACAAACGAGTTTTCCTTCTTCGTTAAGCACCACCTAACCTTTTTGTTGAGTCAAACATGTACCATTTGACGTTATTATGGTGCCACGCGAGGATTGAAATCAAACGGAGTCCATTTGGTCACTCAAATCCTTGTATTCTCGGATTGCACTCAAATTGGCCCCAATTGAGCCTACAACGTACAAACGAGTTTTCGTTATTCGTTAAGCACAACCGAGCCTTTTTGCTGAGTCAAACATGTCCCATTTGACGTTATTATGGTGCCATGCGAGGATTGAAATCAAACGGAGTTCATTTGGTCACTCAAATCCTTGTATTCTCGGATTGCACTCAAATTGGCCTCAATTGAGCCTACAACGTACAAACGAGTTTTTCTTCTTCGTTAAGCACAACAGAACCTTTTTGTTGAGTCAAACATGTCCCATTTGACGTTATTATGGTGCCATGCGAGGATTGAAATTAAACTGAGTTCATTTGGTCACTCAAATCCTTGTTTTCTCGGATTGCACTCAAATTGGCCTCAGTTGAGCCTACAACGTACAAACGAGTTTTCCTTCTTCGTTAAGCACAACCGAACCTTTTTGTTGAGTCAAACATGTCCCATTTTACGTTATTATGGTGCCATGCGAGGATTGAAATCAAACTGAGTTCATTTGGTCACTCAAATCCTTGTTTTCTCGGATTGCACTCAAATTGGCCTCAGTTGAGCCTACAACGTACAAACGAGTTTTCATTCTTCGTTAAGCACAACCGAACCTTTTTGTTGAGTCAAACATGTCCCATTTGACGTTATTATGGTGCCATGCGAGGATTGAAATCAAATTGAGTTCATTTGGTCACTCAAATCCTTGTTTTCTCGGATTGCACTCAAATTGGCCTCAGTTGAGCCTACAACGTACAAACGAGTTTTCCTTCTTCGTTAAGCACCACCTAACCTTTTTGTTGAGTCAAACATGTCCCATTTGACGTTATTATGGTGCCACGCGAGGATTGAAAACAAACGGAGTTCATTTGGTCACTCAATTCCTTGTATTCTCGGATTGCACTCAAATTGGCCTCAATTGAGCCTACAACGTACAAACGAGTTTTCCTTCTTTGTTAAGCACAACCGAACCTTTTTGTTGAGTCAAACATGTCCCATTTGACGTTATTATGGTGCCACGCGAGGATTGAAATCAAACGGAGTTCATTTGGTCACTCAAATCCTTGTATTCTCGGATTGCACTCAAATTGGCCTCAATTGAGCCTACAACGTACAAACGAGTTTTCCTTCTTCGTTAAGCACCACCTAACCTTTTTGTTGAGTCAAACATGTCCCATTTGACGTTATTATGGTGCCACGCGAGGATTGAAATCAAACGGAGTCCATTTGGTCACTCAAATCCTTGTATTCTCGGATTGCACTCAAATTGGCCTCAGTTGAGCCTACAACGTACAAACGAGTTTTCCTTCTTCGTTAAGCACCACCTAACCTTTTTGTTGAGGCAAACATGTCCCATTTGACGTTATTATGGTGCCACGCGAGGATTGAAATCAAACGGAGTTCATTTGGTCACTCAATTCTTGTATTCTCGGATTGCACTCAAATTGGCCTCAATTGAGCCTACAACGTACAAACGAGTTTTCCTTCTTCGTTAAGCACCACCTAACCTTTTTGTTGAGTCAAACATGTCCCATTTGACGTTATTATGGTGCCACGCAAGGATTGAAATCAAACGGAGTCGATTTGGTCACTCAAATCCTTGTATTCTCGGATTGCACTCAAATTGGCCCCAATTGAGCCTACAACGTACAAACGAGTTTTCCTTATTCGTTAAGCACAACCGAGCCTTTTTGTTGAGTCAAACATGTCCCATTTGACGTTATTATGGTGCCATGCGAGGATTGAAATCAAACTGAGTTCATTTGGTCACTCAAATCCTTGTTTTCTCGGATTGCACTCAAATTGGCCTCAGTTGAGCCTACAACGTACAAACGAGTTTTCCTTCTTCGTTAAGCACCACCTAACCTTTTTGTTGAGTCAAACATGTCCCATTTGACGTTATTATGGTGCCACGCGAGGATTGAAATCAAACGGAGTCGATTTGGTCACTCAAATCCTTGTATTCTCGGATTGCACTCAAATTGGCCTCAATTGAGCCTACAACGTACAAACGAGTTTTCGTTATTCGTTAAGCACAACCGAGCCTTTTTGCTGAGTCAAACATGTCCCATTTGACGTTATTATGGTGCCATGCGAGGATTGAAATCAAACGGAGTTCATTTGGTCACTCAAATCCTTGTATTCTCGGATTGCACTCAAATTGGCCTCAATTGAGCCTACAACGTACAAACGAGTTTTTCTTCTTCGTTAAGCACAACCGAACCTTTTTGTTGAGTCAAACATGTCCCATTTGACGTTATTATGGTGCCATGCGAGGATTGAAATCAAACTGAGTTCATTTGGTCACTCAAATCCTTGTTTTCTCGGATTGCACTCAAATTGGCCTCAGTTGAGCCTACAACGTACAAACGAGTTTTCCTTCTTCGTTAAGCACAACCGAACCTTTTTGTTGAGTCAAACATGTCCCATTTGACGTTATTATGGTGCCATGCGAGGATTGAAATCAAACTGAGTTCATTTGGTCACTCAAATCCTTGTTTTCTCGGATTGCACTCAAATTGGCCTCAGTTGAGCCTACAACGTACAAACGAGTTTTCCTTCTTCGTTAAGCACCACCTAACCTTTTTGTTGAGTCAAACATGTCCCATTTGACGTTATTATGGTGCCACGCGAGGATTGAAATCAAACGGAGTTCATTTGGTCACTCAATTCCTTGTATTCTCGGATTGCACTCAAATTGGCCTCAATTGAGCCTACAACGTACAAACGAGTTTTCCTTCTTCGTTAAGCACAACCGAACCTTTTTGTTGAGTCAAACATGTCCCATTTGACGTTATTATGGTGCCACGCGAGGATTGAAATCAAACGGAGTCCATTTGGTCACTCAAATCCTTGTATTCTCGGATTGCACTCAAATTGGCCTCAGTTGAGCCTACAACGTACAAATGAGTTTTCCTTCTTCGTTAAGCACCACCTAACCTTTTTGTTGAGTCAAACATGTCCCATTTGACGTTATTATGGTGCCATGCGAGGATTGAAATCAAACTGAGTTCATTTGGTCACTCAAATCCTTGTTTTCTCGGATTGCACTCAAATTGGCCTCAGTTGAGCCTACAACGTACAAACGAGTTTTCCTTCTTCGTTAAGCACCACCTAACCTTTTTGTTGAGTCAAACATGTCCCATTTGACGTTATTATGGTGCCACGCGAGGATTGAAATCAAACGGAGTCGATTTGGTCACTCAAATCCTTGTATTCTCGGATTGCACTCAAATTGGCCCCAATTGAGCCTACAACGTACAAACGAGTTTTCGTTATTCGTTAAGCACAACCGAGCCTTTTTGCTGAGTCAAACATGTCCCATTTGACGTTATTATGGTGCCATGCGAGGATTGAAATCAAACGGAGTTCATTTGGTCACTCAAATCCTTGTATTCTCGGATTGCACTCAAATTGGCCTCAATTGAGCCTACAACGTACAAACGAGTTTTTCTTCTTCGTTAAGCACAACCGAACCTTTTTGTTGAGTCAAACATGTCCCATTTGACGTTATTATGGTGCCATGCGAGGATTGAAATCAAACTGAGTTCATTTGGTCACTCAAATCCTTGTTTTCTCGGATTGCACTCAAATTGGCCTCAGTTGAGCCTACAACGTACAAACGAGTTTTCCTTCTTCGTTAAGCACAACCGAACCTTTTTGTTGAGTCAAACATGTCCCATTTGACGTTATTATGGTGCCATGCGTGGATTGAAATCAAACTGAGTTCATTTGGTCACTCAAATCCTTGTTTTCTCGGATTGCACTCAAATTGGCCTCAGTTGAGCCTACAACGTACAAACGAGTTTTCCTTCTTCGTTAAGCACAACTGAACCTTTTTGTTGAGTCAAACATGTCCCATTTGACGTTATTATGGTGCCACGCGAGGATTGAAATCAAACGGAGTTCATTTGGTCACTCAAATCCTTGTATTCTCGGATTGCACTCAAATTGGCCTCAATTGAGCCTACAACGTACAAACGAGTTTTCGTTATTCGTTAAGCACAACCGAGCCTTTTTGCTGAGTCAAACATGTCCCATTTGACGTTATTATGGTGCCATGCGTGGATTGAAATCAAACGGAGTTCATTTGGTCACTCAAATCCTTGTATTCTCGGATTGCACTCAAATTGGCCTCAATTGAGCCTACAACGTACAAACGAGTTTTCCTTCTTCGTTAAGCACAACCGAACCTTTTTGTTGAGTCAAACATGTCCCATTTGACGTTATTATGGTGCCACGCGAGGATTGAAATCAAACGGAGTTCATTTGGTCACTCAATTCCTTGTATTCTCGGATTGCACTCAAATTGGCCTCAATTGACTCTACAACGTACAAACGAGTTTTCCTTCTTCGTTAAGCACAACCGAACCTTTTTGTTAAGTTCATTTGGTCACTCAAATCCTTGTATTCTCGGATTGCACATAAATTGGCCTCAATTGACCCTACAACGTACAAACGAGTTTTCCTTCTTCGTTAAGCACAACCGAACCTTTTTGTTGAGTCAAACATGTCCCATTTGACGTTATTATGGTGCCACGCGAGGATTGAAATCAAACGGAGTTCATTTGGTCACTCAAATCCTTGTATTCTCGGATTGCACTCAAATTGGCCTCAATTGAGCCTACAACGTACAAACGAGTTTTCCTTCTTCGTTAAGCACCACCTAACCTTTTTGTTGAGTCAAACATGTACCATTTGAAATTATTATGGTGCCACGCGAGGATTGAAATCAAACGGAGTCCATTTGGTCACTCAAATCCTTGTATTCTCGGATTGCACTCAAATTGGCCCCAATTGAGCCTACAACGTACAAACGAGTTTTCCTTCTTTGTTAAGCACAACCGAACCTTTTTGTTGAGTCAAACATGTCCCATTTGACGTTATTATGGTGCCACGCGAGGATTGAAATCAAACGGAGTTCATTTGGTCACTCAAATCCTTGTATTCTCGGATTGCACTCAAATTGGCCTCAATTGAGCCTACAACGTACAAACGAGTTTTCCTTCTTCGTTAAGCACCACCTAACCTTTTTGTTGAGTCAAACATGTCCCATTTGACGTTATTATGGTGCCACGCGAGGATTGAAAACAAACGGAGTTCATTTGGTCACTCAATTCCTTGTATTCTCGGATTGCACTCAAATTGGCCTCAATTGAGCCTACAACGTACAAACGAGTTTTCCTTCTTTGTTAAGCACAACCGAACCTTTTTGTTGAGTCAAACATGTCCCATTTGACGTTATTATGGTGCCACGCGAGGATTGAAATCAAACGGAGTTCATTTGGTCACTCAAATCCTTGTATTCTCGGATTGCACTCAAATTGGCCTCAATTGAGCCTACAACGTACAAACGAGTTTTCCTTCTTCGTTAAGCACCACCTAACCTTTTTGTTGAGTCAAACATGTCCCATTTGACGTTATTATGGTGCCACGCGAGGATTGAAATCAAACGGAGTCCATTTGGTCACTCAAATCCTTGTATTCTCGGATTGCACTCAAATTGGCCTCAGTTGAGCCTACAACGTACAAACGAGTTTTCCTTCTTCGTTAAGCACCACCTAACCTTTTTGTTGAGTCAAACATGTCCCATTTGACGTTATTATGGTGCCACGCGAGGATTGAAATCAAACGGAGTTCATTTGGTCACTCAATTCTTGTATTCTCGGATTGCACTCAAATTGGCCTCAATTGAGCCTACAACGTACAAACGAGTTTTCCTTCTTCGTTAAGCACCACCTAACCTTTTTGTTGAGTCAAACATGTCCCATTTGACGTTATTATGGTGCCACGCGAGGATTGAAATCAAACGGAGTCGATTTGGTCACTCAAATCCTTGTATTCTCGGATTGCACTCAAATTGGCCCCAATTGAGCCTACAACGTACAAACGAGTTTTCCTTATTCGTTAAGCACAACCGAGCCTTTTTGTTGAGTCAAACATGTCCCATTTGACGTTATTATGGTGCCATGCGAGGATTGAAATCAAACTGAGTTCATTTGGTCACTCAAATCCTTGTTTTCTCGGATTGCACTCAAATTGGCCTCAGTTGAGCCTACAACGTACAAACGAGTTTTCCTTCTTCGTTAAGCACCACCTAACCTTTTTGTTGAGTCAAACATGTCCCATTTGACGTTATTATGGTGCCACGCGAGGATTGAAATCAAACGGAGTCGATTTGGTCACTCAAATCCTTGTATTCTCGGATTGCACTCAAATTGGCCCCAATTGAGCCTACAACGTACAAACGAGTTTTCGTTATTCGTTAAGCACAACCGAGCCTTTTTGCTGAGTCAAACATGTCCCATTTGACGTTATTATGGTGCCATGCGAGGATTGAAATCAAACGGAGTTCATTTGGTCACTCAAATCCTTGTATTCTCGGATTGCACTCAAATTGGCCTCAATTGAGCCTACAACGTACAAACGAGTTTTTCTTCTTCGTTAAGCACAACCGAACCTTTTTGTTGAGTCAAACATGTCCCATTTGACGTTATTATGGTGCCATGCGAGGATTGAAATCAAACTGAGTTCATTTGGTCACTCAAATCCTTGTTTTCTCGGATTGCACTCAAATTGGCCTCAGTTGAGCCTACAACGTACAAACGAGTTTTCCTTCTTCGTTAAGCACAACCGAACCTTTTTGTTGAGTCAAACATGTCCCATTTGACGTTATTATGGTGCCATGCGAGGATTGAAATCAAACTGAGTTCATTTGGTCACTCAAATCCTTGTTTTCTCGGATTGCACTCAAATTGGCCTCAGTTGAGCCTACAACGTACAAACGAGTTTTCCTTCTTCGTTAAGCACCACCTAACCTTTTTGTTGAGTCAAACATGTCCCATTTGACGTTATTATGGTGCCACGCAAGGATTGAAATCAAACGGAGTTCATTTGGTCACTCAATTCCTTGTATTCTCGGATTGCACTCAAATTGGCCTCAATTGAGCCTACAACGTACAAACGAGTTTTCCTTCTTCGTTAAGCACAACCGAACCTTTTTGTTGAGTAAAACATGTCCCATTTGACGTTATTATGGTGCCACGCGAGGATTGAAATCAAACGGAGTTCATTTGGTCACTCAAATCCTTGTATTCTCGGATTGCACTCAAATTGGCCTCAATTGAGCCTACAACGTACAAACGAGTTTTCCTTCTTCGTTAAGCACCACCTAACCTTTTTGTTGAGTCAAACATGTCCCATTTGACGTTATTATGGTGCCACGCGAGGATTGAAATCAAACGGAGTCCATTTGGTCACTCAAATCCTTGTATTCTCGGATTGCACTCAAATTGGCCTCAGTTGAGCCTACAACGTACAAACGAGTTTTCCTTCTTCGTTAAGCACCACCTAACCTTTTTGTTGAGTCAAACATGTCCCATTTGACGTTATTATGGTGCCATGCGAGGATTGAAATCAAACTGAGTTCATTTGGTCACTCAAATCCTTGTTTTCTCGGATTGCACTCAAATTGGCCTCAGTTGAGCCTACAACGTACAAACGAGTTTTCCTTCTTCGTTAAGCACAACCGAACCTTTTTGTTGAGTCAAACATGTCCCATTTGACGTTATTATGGTGCCATGCGTGGATTGAAATCAAACTGAGTTCATTTGGTCACTCAAATCCTTGTTTTCTCGGATTGCACTCAAATTGGCCTCAGTTGAGCCTACAACGTACAAACGAGTTTTCCTTCTTCGTTAAGCACAACCGAACCTTTTTGTTGAGTCAAACATGTCCCATTTGATGTTATTATGGTGCCACGCGAGGATTGAAATGAAACGGAGTTCTTTTGGTCACTCAAATCCTTGTATTCTCCGATTGCACTCAAATTGGCTCCAATTGAGCCTACAACGTACAAACGAGTTTTCGTTATTCGTTAAGCACAACCGAGCCTTTTTGCTGAGTCAAACATGTCCCATTTGACGTTATTATGGTGCCATGCGAGGATTGAAATCAAACGGAGTTCATTTGGTCACTCAAATCCTTGTATTCTCGGATTGCACTCAAATTGGCCTCAATTGAGCCTACAACGTACAAACGAGTTTTCCTTCTTCGTTAAGCACAACCGAACCTTTTTGTTGAGTCAAACATGTCCCATTTGACGTTATTATGGTGCCACGCGAGGATTGAAATCAAACGGAGTTCATTTGGTCACTCAATTCCTTGTATTCTCGGATTGCACTCAAATTGGCCTCAATTGACTCTACAACGTACAAACGAGTTTTCCTTCTTCGTTAAGCACAACCGAACCTTTTTGTTAAGTTCATTTGGTCACTCAAATCCTTGTATTCTCGGATTGCACATAAATTGGCCTCAATTGACCCTACAACGTACAAACGAGTTTTCCTTCTTCGTTAAGCACAACCGAACCTTTTTGTTGAGTCAAACATGTCCCATTTGACGTTATTATGGTGCCACGCGAGGATTGAAATCAAACGGAGTTCATTTGGTCACTCAATTCCTTGTATTCTCGGATTGCACTCAAATTGGCCTCAATTGAGCCTACAACGTACAAACGAGTTTTCCTTCTTCGTTAAGCACAACCGAACCTTTTTGTTGAGTCAAACATGTCCCATTTGACGTTATTATGGTGCCACGCGAGGATTGAAATCAAACGGAGTTCATTTGGTCACTCAAATCCTTGTATTCTCGGATTGCACTCAAATTGGCCTCAATTGAGCCTACAACGTACAAACGAGTTTTCCTTCTTCGTTAAGCACCACCTAACCTTTTTGTTGAGTCAAACATGTACCATTTGACGTTATTATGGTGCCACGCGAGGATTGAAATCAAACGGAGTCCATTTGGTCACTCAAATCCTTGTATTCTCGGATTGCACTCAAATTCGCCCCAATTGAGCCTACAACGTACAAACGAGTTTTCGTTATTCGTTAAGCACAACCGAGCCTTTTTGCTGAGTCAAACATGTCCCATTTGACGTTATTATGGTGCCATGCGAGGATTGAAATCAAACGGAGTTCATTTGGTCACTCAAATCCTTGTATTCTCGGAATGCACTCAAATTGGCCTCAATTGAGCCTACAACGTACAAACGAGTTTTTCTTCTTCGTTAAGCACAACCGAACCTTTTTGTTGAGTCAAACATGTCCCATTTGACGTTATTATGGTGCCACGCGAGGATTGAAATCAAACGGAGTTCATTTGGTCACTCAAATCCTTGTATTCTCGGATTGCACTCAAATTGGCCTCAATTGAGCCTACAACGTACAAACGAGTTTTCCTTCTTCGTTAAGCACCACCTAACCTTTTTGTTGAGTCAAACATGTCCCATTTGACGTTATTATGGTGCCACGCGAGGATTGAAATCAAACGGAGTCCATTTGGTCACTCAAATCCTTGTATTCTCGGATTGCACTCAAATTGGCCTCAGTTGAGCCTACAACGTACAAACGAGTTTTCCTTCTTCGTTAAGCACCACCTAACCTTTTTGTTGAGTCAAACATGTCCCATTTGACGTTATTATGGTGCCACGCGAGGATTGAAATCAAACGGAGTTCATTTGGTCACTCAATTCTTGTATTCTCGGATTGCACTCAAATTGGCCTCAATTGAGCCTACAACGTACAAACGAGTTTTCCTTCTTCGTTAAGCACCACCTAACCTTTTTGTTGAGTCAAACATGTCCCATTTGACGTTATTATGGTGCCACGCGAGGATTGAAATCAAACGGAGTCGATTTGGTCACTCAAATCCTTGTATTCTCGGATTGCACTCAAATTGGCCCCAATTGAGCCTACAACGTACAAACGAGTTTTCCTTATTCGTTAAGCACAACCGAGCCTTTTTGTTGAGTCAAACATGTCCCATTTGACGTTATTATGGTGCCACGCGAGGATTGAAATCAAACGGAGTCGATTTGGTCACTCAAATCCTTGTATTCTCGGATTGCACTCAAATTGGCCCCAATTGAGCCTACAACGTACAAACGAGTTTTCGTTATTCGTTAAGCACAACCGAGCCTTTTTGCTGAGTCAAACATGTCCCATTTGACGTTATTATGGTGCCATGCGAGGATTGAAATCAAACGGAGTTCATTTGGTCACTCAAATCCTTGTATTCTCGGATTGCACTCAAATTGGCCTCAATTGAGCCTACAACGTACAAACGAGTTTTTCTTCTTCGTTAAGCACAACCGAACCTTTTTGTTGAGTCAAACATGTCCCATTTGACGTTATTATGGTTCCATGCGAGGATTGAAATCAAACTGAGTTCATTTGGTCACTCGAATCCTAGTTTTCTCGGATTGCACTCAAATTGGCCTCAGTTGAGCCTACAACGTACAAACGAGTTTTCCTTCTTCGTTAAGCACAACCGAACCTTTTTGTTGAGTCAAACATGTCCCATTTGACGTTATTATGGTGCCATGCGAGGATTGAAATCAAACTGAGTTCATTTGGTCACTCAAATCCTTGTTTTCTCGGATTGCACTCAAATTGGCCTCAGTTGAGCCTACAACGTACAAACGAGTTTTCCTTCTTCGTTAAGCACCACCTAACCTTTTTGTTGAGTCAAACATGTCCCATTTGACGTTATTATGGTGCCACGCGAGGATTGAAATCAAACGGAGTTCATTTGGTCACTCAATTCCTTGTATTCTCGGATTGCACTCAAATTGGCCTCAATTGAGCCTACAACGTACAAACGAGTTTTCCTTCTTCGTTAAGCACAACCGAACCTTTTTGTTGAGTCAAACATGTCCCATTTGACGTTATTATGGTGCCACGCGAGGATTGAAATCAAACGGAGTTCATTTGGTCACTCAAATCCTTGTATTCTCGGATTGCACTCAAATTGGCCTCAATTGAGCCTACAACGTACAAACGAGTTTTCCTTCTTCGTTAAGCACCACCTAACCTTTTTGTTGAGTCAAACATGTACCATTTGACGTTATTATGGTGCCACGCGAGGATTGAAATCAAACGGAGTCCATTTGGTCACTCAAATCCTTGTATTCTCGGATTGCACACAAATTGGGCCCAATTGAGCCTACAACGTACAAACGAGTTTTCGTTATTCGTTAAGCACAACCGAGCCTTTTTGCTGAGTCAAACATGTCCCATTTGACGTTATTATGGTGCCATGCGAGGATTGAAATCAAACGGAGTTCATTTGGTCACTCAAATCCTTGTATTCTCGGAATGCACTCAAATTGGCCTCAATTGAGCCTACAACGTACAAACGAGTTTTTCTTCTTCGTTAAGCACAACCGAACCTTTTTGTTGAGTCAAACATGTCCCATTTGACGTTATTATGGTGCCACGCGAGGATTGAAATCAAACGGAGTTCATTTGGTCACTCAAATCCTTGTATTCTCGGATTGCACTCAAATTGGCCTCAATTGAGCCTACAACGTACAAACGAGTTTTCCTTCTTCGTTAAGCACCACCTAACCTTTTTGTTGAGTCAAACATGTCCCATTTGACGTTATTATGGTGCCACGCGAGGATTGAAATCAAACGGAGTCCATTTGGTCACTCAAATCCTTGTATTCTCGGATTGCACTCAAATTGGCCTCAGTTGAGCCTACAACGTACAAACGAGTTTTCCTTCTTCGTTAAGCACCACCTAACCTTTTTGTTGAGTCAAACATGTCCCATTTGACGTTATTATGGTGCCACGCGAGGATTGAAATCAAACGGAGTTCATTTGGTCACTCAATTCTTGTATTCTCGGATTGCACTCAAATTGGCCTCAATTGAGCCTACAACGTACAAACGAGTTTTCCTTCTTCGTTAAGCACCACCTAACCTTTTTGTTGAGTCAAACATGTCCCATTTGACGTTATTATGGTGCCACGCGAGGATTGAAATCAAACGGAGTCGATTTGGTCACTCAAATCCTTGTATTCTCGGATTGCACTCAAATTGGCCCCAATTGAGCCTACAACGTACAAACGAGTTTTCCTTATTCGTTAAGCACAACCGAGCCTTTTTGTTGAGTCAAACATGTCCCATTTGACGTTATTATGGTGCCACGCGAGGATTGAAATCAAACGGAGTCGATTTGGTCACTCAAATCCTTGTATTCTCGGATTGCACTCAAATTGGCCCCAATTGAGCCTACAACGTACAAACGAGTTTTCGTTATTCGTTAAGCACAACCGAGCCTTTTTGCTGAGTCAAACATGTCCCATTTGACGTTATTATGGTGCCATGCGAGGATTGAAATCAAACGGAGTTCATTTGGTCACTCAAATCCTTGTATTCTCGGATTGCACTCAAATTGGCCTCAATTGAGCCTACAACGTACAAACGAGTTTTTCTTCTTCGTTAAGCACAACCGAACCTTTTTGTTGAGTCAAACATGTCCCATTTGACGTTATTATGGTGCCATGCGAGGATTGAAATCAAACTGAGTTCATTTGGTCACTCAAATCCTTGTTTTCTCGGATTGCACTCAAATTGGCCTCAGTTGAGCCTACAACGTACAAACGAGTTTTCCTTCTTCGTTAAGCACAACCGAACCTTTTTGTTGATTCAAACATGTCCCATTTGACGTTATTATGGTGCCATGCGAGGATTGAAATCAAACTGAGTTCATTTGGTCACTCAAATCCTTGTTTTCTCGGATTGCACTCAAATTGGCCTCAGTTGAGCCTACAACGTACAAACCAGTTTTCCTTCTTCGTTAAGCACCACCTAACCTTTTTGTTGAGTCAAACATGTCCCATTTGACGTTATTATGGTGCCACGCGAGGATTGAAATCAAACGGAGTTCATTTGGTCACTCAATTCCTTGTATTCTCGGATTGCACTCAAATTGGCCTCAATTGAGCCTACAACGTACAAACGAGTGTTCCTTCTTCGTTAAGCACAACCGAACCTTTTTGTTGAGTCAAACATGTCCCATTTGACGT
This sequence comes from Berberis vulgaris, assembly GCA_963556465.1. Lineage (NCBI taxonomy): Eukaryota > Viridiplantae > Streptophyta > Magnoliopsida > Ranunculales > Berberidaceae > Berberis > Berberis vulgaris. The sequence goes on along the minus strand of OY747132.1, from coordinate 38,913,160 downwards.
TATTATGGTGCCACGCGAGGATTGAAATCAAACGGAGTTCATTTGGTCACTCAAATCCTTGTATTCTCGGATTGCACTCAAATTGGCCTCAATTGAGCCTACAACGTACAAACGAGTTTTCCTTCTTCGTTAAGCACCACCTAACCTTTTTGTTGAGTCAAACATGTACCATTTGACGTTATTATGGTGCCACGCGAGGATTGAAATCAAACGGAGTCCATTTGGTCACTCAAATCCTTGTATTCTCGGATTGCACTCAAATTGGCCCCAATTGAGCCTACAACGTACAAACGAGTTTTCGTTATTCGTTAAGCACAACCGAGCCTTTTTGCTGAGTCAAACATGTCCCATTTGACGTTATTATGGTGCCATGCGAGGATTGAAATCAAACGGAGTTCATTTGGTCACTCAAATCCTTGTATTCTCGGAATGCACTCAAATTGGCCTCAATTGAGCCTACAACGTACAAACGAGTTTTTCTTCTTCGTTAAGCACAACCGAACCTTTTTGTTGAGTCAAACATGTCCCATTTGACGTTATTATGGTGCCACGCGAGGATTGAAATCAAACGGAGTTCATTTGGTCACTCAAATCCTTGTATTCTCGGATTGCACTCAAATTGGCCTCAATTGAGCCTACAACGTACAAACGAGTTTTCCTTCTTCGTTAAGCACCACCTAACCTTTTTGTTGAGTCAAACATGTCCCATTTGACGTTATTATGGTGCCACGCGAGGATTGAAATCAAACGGAGTCCATTTGGTCACTCAAATCCTTGTATTCTCGGATTGCACTCAAATTGGCCTCAGTTGAGCCTACAACGTACAAACGAGTTTTCCTTCTTCGTTAAGCACCACCTAACCTTTTTGTTGAGTCAAACATGTCCCATTTGACGTTATTATGGTGCCACGCGAGGATTGAAATCAAACGGAGTTCATTTGGTCACTCAATTCTTGTATTCTCGGATTGCACTCAAATTGGCCTCAATTGAGCCTACAACGTACAAACGAGTTTTCCTTCTTCGTTAAGCACCACCTAACCTTTTTGTTGAGTCAAACATGTCCCATTTGACGTTATTATGGTGCCACGCGAGGATTGAAATCAAACGGAGTCGATTTGGTCACTCAAATCCTTGTATTCTCGGATTGCACTCAAATTGGCCCCAATTGAGCCTACAACGTACAAACGAGTTTTCCTTATTCGTTAAGCACAACCGAGCCTTTTTGTTGAGTCAAACATGTCCCATTTGACGTTATTATGGTGCCACGCGAGGATTGAAATCAAACGGAGTCGATTTGGTCACTCAAATCCTTGTATTCTCGGATTGCACTCAAATTGGCCCCAATTGAGCCTACAACGTACAAACGAGTTTTCGTTATTCGTTAAGCACAACCGAGCCTTTTTGCTGAGTCAAACATGTCCCATTTGACGTTATTATGGTGCCATGCGAGGATTGAAATCAAACGGAGTTCATTTGGTCACTCAAATCCTTGTATTCTCGGATTGCACTCAAATTGGCCTCAGTTGAGCCTACAACGTACAAACGAGTTTTCCTTCTTCGTTAAGCACCACCTAACCTTTTTGTTGAGTCAAACATGTCCCATTTGACGTTATTATGGTGCCATGCGAGGATTGAAATCAAACTGAGTTCATTTGGTCACTCAAATCCTTGTTTTCTCGGATTGCACTCAAATTGGCCTCAGTTGAGCCTACAACGTACAAACGAGTTTTCCTTCTTCGTTAAGCACAACCGAACCTTTTTGTTGAGTCAAACATGTCCCATTTGACGTTATTATGGTGCCATGCGAGGATTGAAATCAAACTGAGTTCATTTGGTCAATCAAATCCTTGTTTTCTCGGATTGCACTCAAATTGGCCTCAGTTGAGCCTACAACGTACAAACGAGTTTTCCTTCTTCGTTAAGCACCACCTAACCTTTTTGTTGAGTCAAACATGTCCCATTTGACGTTATTATGGTGCCACGCGAGGATTGAAATCAAACGGAGTTCATTTGGTCACTCAATTCCTTGTATTCTCGGATTGCACTCAAATTGGCCTCAATTGAGCCTACAACGTACAAACGAGTTTTCCTTCTTCGTTAAGCACAACCGAACCTTTTTGTTGAGTCAAACATGTCCCATTTGACGTTATTATGGTGCCACGCGAGGATTGAAATCAAACGGAGTTCATTTGGTCACTCAAATCCTTGTATTCTCGGATTGCACTCAAATTGGCCTCAATTGAGCCTACAACGTACAAACGAGTTTTCCTTCTTCGTTAAGCACCACCTAACCTTTTTGTTGAGTCAAGCATGTACCATTTGACGTTATTATGGTGCCACGCAAGGATTGAAATCAAACGGAGTCCATTTGGTCACTCAAATCCTTGTATTCTCGGATTGCACTCAAATTGGCCCCAATTGAGCCTACAACGTACAAACGAGTTTTCGTTATTCGTTAAGCACAACCGAGCCTTTTTGCTGAGTCAAACATGTCCCATTTGACGTTATTATGGTGCCATGCGAGGATTGAAATCAAACGGAGTTCATTTGGTCACTCAAATCCTTGTATTCTCGGAATGCACTCAAATTGGCCTCAATTGAGCCTACAACGTACAAACGAGTTTTTCTTCTTCGTTAAGCACAACCGAACCTTTTTGTTGAGTCAAACATGTCCCATTTGACGTTATTATGGTGCCACGCGAGGATTGAAATCAAACGGAGTTCATTTGGTCACTCAAATCCTTGTATTCTCGGATTGCACTCAAATTGGCCTCAATTGAGCCTACAACGTACAAACGAGTTTTCCTTCTTCGTTAAGCACCACCTAACCTTTTTGTTGAGTCAAACATGTCCCATTTGACGTTATTATGGTGCCACGCGAGGATTGAAATCAAACGGAGTCCATTTGGTCACTCAAATCCTTGTATTCTCGGATTGCACTCAAATTGGCCTCAGTTGAGCCTACAACGTACAAACGAGTTTTCCTTCTTCGTTAAGCACCACCTAACCTTTTTGTTGAGTCAAACATGTCCCATTTGACGTTATTATGGTGCCACGCGAGGATTGAAATCAAACGGAGTTCATTTGGTCACTCAATTCTTGTATTCTCGGATTGCACTCAAATTGGCCTCAATTGAGCCTACAACGTACAAACGAGTTTTCCTTCTTCGTTAAGCACCACCTAACCTTTTTGTTGAGTCAAACATGTCCCATTTGACGTTATTATGGTGCCACGCGAGGATTGAAATCAAACGGAGTCGATTTGGTCACTCAAATCCTTGTATTCTCGGATTGCACTCAAATTGGCCCCAATTGAGCCTACAACGTACAAACGAGTTTTCCTTATTCGTTAAGCACAACCGAGCCTTTTTGTTGAGTCAAACATGTCCCATTTGACGTTATTATGGTGCCACGCGAGGATTGAAATCAAACGGAGTCGATTTGGTCACTCAAATCCTTGTATTCTCGGATTGCACTCAAATTGGCCCCAATTGAGCCTACAACGTACAAACGAGTTTTCGTTATTCGTTAAGCACAACCGAGCCTTTTTGCTGAGTCAAACATGTCCCATTTGACGTTATTATGGTGCCATGCGAGGATTGAAATCAAACGGAGTTCATTTGGTCACTCAAATCCTTGTATTCTCGGATTGCACTCAAATTGGCCTCAATTGAGCCTACAACGTACAAACGAGTTTTTCTTCTTCGTTAAGCACAACCGAACCTTTTTGTTGAGTCAAACATGTCCCATTTGACGTTATTATGGTGCCATGCGAGGATTGAAATCAAACTGAGTTCATTTGGTCACTCAAATCCTTGTTTTCTCGGATTGCACTCAAATTGGCCTCAGTTGAGCCTACAACGTACAAACGAGTTTTCCTTCTTCGTTAAGCACAACCGAACCTTTTTGTTGAGTCAAACATGTCCCATTTGACGTTATTATGGTGCCATGCGAGGATTGAAATCAAACTGAGTTCATTTGGTCACTCAAATCCTTGTTTTCTCGGATTGCACTCAAATTGGCCTCAGTTGAGCCTACAACGTACAAACGAGTTTTCCTTCTTCGTTAAGCACCACCTAACCTTTTTGTTGAGTCAAACATGTCCCATTTGACGTTATTATGGTGCCACGCGAGGATTGAAATCAAACGGAGTTCATTTGGTCACTCAATTCCTTGTATTCTCGGATTGCACTCAAATTGGCCTCAATTGAGCCTACAACGTACAAACGAGTGTTCCTTCTTCGTTAAGCACAACCGAACCTTTTTGTTGAGTCAAACATGTCCCATTTGACGTTATTATGGTGCCACGCGAGGATTGAAATCAAACGGAGTTCATTTGGTCACTCAAATCCTTGTATTCTCGGATTGCACTCAAATTGGCCTCAATTGAGCCTACAACGTACAAACGAGTTTTCCTTCTTCGTTAAGCACCACCTAACCTTTTTGTTGAGTCAAACATGTCCCATTTGACGTTATTATGGTGCCACGCGAGGATTGAAATCAAACAGAGTCGATTTGGTCACTCAAATCCTTGTATTCTCGGATTGCACTCAAATTGGCCCCAATTGAGCCTACAACGTACAAACGAGTTTTCGTTATTCGTTAAGCACAACCGAGCCTTTTTGCTGAGTCAAACATGTCCCATTTGACGTTATTATGGTGCCATGCGAGGATTGAAATCAAACGGAGTTCATTTGGTCACTCAAATCCTTGTATTCTCGGATTGCACTCAAATTGGCCTCAATTGAGCCTACAACGTACAAACGAGTTTTTCTTCTTCGTTAAGCACAACCGAACCTTTTTGTTGAGTCAAACATGTCCCATTTGACGTTATTATGGTGCCATGCGAGGATTGAAATCAAACTGAGTTCATTTGGTCACTCAAATCCTTGTTTTCTCGGATTGCACTCAAATTGGCCTCAGTTGAGCCTACAACGTACAAACGAGTTTTCCTTCTTCGTTAAGCACAACCGAACCTTTTTGTTGAGTCAAACATGTCCCATTTGACGTTATTATGGTGCCATGCGAGGATTGAAATCAAACTGAGTTCATTTGGTCACTCAAATCCTTGTTTTCTCGGATTGCACTCAAATTGGCCTCAGTTGAGCCTACAACGTACAAACGAGTTTTCCTTCTTCGTTAAGCACCACCTAACCTTTTTGTTGAGTCAAACATGTCCCATTTGACGTTATTATGGTGCCACGCGAGGATTGAAATCAAACGGAGTTCATTTGGTCACTCAATTCCTTGTATTCTCGGATTGCACTCAAATTGGCCTCAATTGAGCCTACAACGTACAAACGAGTGTTCCTTCTTCGTTAAGCACAACCGAACCTTTTTGTTGAGTCAAACATGTCCCATTTGACGTTATTATGGTGCCACGCGAGGATTGAAATCAAACGGAGTTCATTTGGTCACTCAAATCCTTGTATTCTCGGATTGCACTCAAATTGGCCTCAATTGAGCCTACAACGTACAAACGAGTTTTCCTTCTTCGTTAAGCACCACCTAACCTGTTTGTTGAGTCAAACATGTCCCATTTGACGTTATTATGGTGCCACGCGAGGATTGAAATCAAACGGAGTCCATTTGGTCACTCAAATCCTTGTATTCTCGGATTGCACTCAAATTGGCCTCAGTTGAGCCTACAACGTACAAACGAGTTTTCCTTCTTCGTTAAGCACCACCTAACCTTTTTGTTGAGTCAAACATGTCCCATTTGACGTTATTATGGTGCCATGCGAGGATTGAAATCAAACTGAGTTCATTTGGTCACTCAAATCCTTGTTTTCTCGGATTGCACTCAAATTGGCCTCAGTTGAGCCTACAACGTACAAACGAGTTTTCCTTCTTCGTTAAGCACCACCTAACCTTTTTGTTGAGTCAAACATGTCCCATTTGACGTTATTATGGTGCCACGCGAGGATTGAAATCAAACGGAGTCGATTTGGTCACTCAAATCCTTGTATTCTCGGATTGCACTCAAATTGGCCCCAATTGAGCCTACAACGTACAAACGAGTTTTCGTTATTCGTTAAGCACAACCGAGCCTTTTTGCTGAGTCAAACATGTCCCATTTGACGTTATTATGGTGCCATGCGAGGATTGAAATCAAACGGAGTTCATTTGGTCACTCAAATCCTTGTATTCTCGGATTGCACTCAAATTGGCCTCAATTGAGCCTACAACGTACAAACGAGTTTTCCTTCTTCGTTAAGCACAACCGAACCTTTTTGTTGAGTCAAACATGTCCCATTTGACGTTATTATGGTGCCACGCGAGGATTGAAATCAAACGGAGTTCATTTGGTCACTCAAATCCTTGTATTCTCGGATTGCACTCAAATTGGCCTCAATTGAGCCTACAACGTACAAACGAGTTTTCCTTCTTCGTTAAGCACCACCTAACCTTTTTGTTGAGTCAAACATGTCCCATTTGACGTTATTATGGTGCCACGCGAGGATTGAAATCAAACGGAGTCCATTTGGTCACTCAAATCCTTGTATTCTCGGATTGCACTCAAATTGGCCTCAGTTGAGCCTACAACGTACAAACGAGTTTTCCTTCTTCGTTAAGCACCACCTAACCTTTTTGTTGAGTCAAACATGTCCCATTTGACGTTATTATGGTGCCATGCGAGGATTGAAATCAAACTGAGTTCATTTGGTCACTCAAATCCTTGTTTTCTCGGATTGCACTCAAATTGGCCTCAGTTGAGCCTACAACGTACAAACGAGTTTTCCTTCTTCGTTAAGCACCACCTAACCTTTTTGTTGAGTCAAACATGTCCCATTTGACGTTATTATGGTGCCACGCGAGGATTGAAATCAAACGGAGTTCATTTGGTCACTCAATTCCTTGTATTCTCGGATTGCACTCAAATTGGCCTCAATTGAGCCTACAACGTACAAACGAGTGTTCCTTCTTCGTTAAGCACAACCGAACCTTTTTGTTGAGTCAAACATGTCCCATTTGACGTTATTATGGTGCCACGCGAGGATTGAAATCAAACGGAGTTCATTTGGTCACTCAAATCCTTGTATTCTCGGATTGCACTCAAATTGGCCTCAATTGAGCCTACAACGTACAAACGAGTTTTCCTTCTTCGTTAAGCACCACCTAACCTTTTTGTTGAGTCAAACATGTCCCATTTGACGTTATTATGGTGCCACGCGAGGATTGAAATCAAACAGAGTCGATTTGGTCACTCAAATCCTTGTATTCTCGGATTGCACTCAAATTGGCCCCAATTGAGCCTACAACGTACAAACGAGTTTTCGTTATTCGTTAAGCACAACCGAGCCTTTTTGCTGAGTCAAACATGTCCCATTTGACGTTATTATGGTGCCATGCGAGGATTGAAATCAAACGGAGTTCATTTGGTCACTCAAATCCTTGTATTCTCGGATTGCACTCAAATTGGCCTCAATTGAGCCTACAACGTACAAACGAGTTTTTCTTCTTCGTTAAGCACAACCGAACCTTTTTGTTGAGTCAAACATGTCCCATTTGACGTTATTATGGTGCCATGCGAGGATTGAAATCAAACTGAGTTCATTTGGTCACTCAAATCCTTGTTTTCTCGGATTGCACTCAAATTGGCCTCAGTTGAGCCTACAACGTACAAACGAGTTTTCCTTCTTCGTTAAGCACAACCGAACCTTTTTGTTGAGTCAAACATGTCCCATTTGACGTTATTATGGTGCCATGCGAGGATTGAAATCAAACTGAGTTCATTTGGTCACTCAAATCCTTGTTTTCTCGGATTGCACTCAAATTGGCCTCAGTTGAGCCTACAACGTACAAACGAGTTTTCCTTCTTCGTTAAGCACCACCTAACCTTTTTGTTGAGTCAAACATGTCCCATTTGACGTTATTATGGTGCCACGCGAGGATTGAAATCAAACGGAGTTCATTTGGTCACTCAATTCCTTGTATTCTCGGATTGCACTCAAATTGGCCTCAATTGAGCCTACAACGTACAAACGAGTGTTCCTTCTTCGTTAAGCACAACCGAACCTTTTTGTTGAGTCAAACATGTCCCATTTGACGTTATTATGGTGCCACGCGAGGATTGAAATCAAACGGAGTTCATTTGGTCACTCAAATCCTTGTATTCTCGGATTGCACTCAAATTGGCCTCAATTGAGCCTACAACGTACAAACGAGTTTTCCTTCTTCGTTAAGCACCACCTAACCTGTTTGTTGAGTCAAACATGTCCCATTTGACGTTATTATGGTGCCACGCGAGGATTGAAATCAAACGGAGTCCATTTGGTCACTCAAATCCTTGTATTCTCGGATTGCACTCAAATTGGCCTCAGTTGAGCCTACAACGTACAAACGAGTTTTCCTTCTTCGTTAAGCACCACCTAACCTTTTTGTTGAGTCAAACATGTCCCATTTGACGTTATTATGGTGCCATGCGAGGATTGAAATCAAACTGAGTTCATTTGGTCACTCAAATCCTTGTTTTCTCGGATTGCACTCAAATTGGCCTCAGTTGAGCCTACAACGTACAAACGAGTTTTCCTTCTTCGTTAAGCACCACCTAACCTTTTTGTTGAGTCAAACATGTCCCATTTGACGTTATTATGGTGCCACGCGAGGATTGAAATCAAACGGAGTCGATTTGGTCACTCAAATCCTTGTATTCTCGGATTGCACTCAAATTGGCCCCAATTGAGCCTACAACGTACAAACGAGTTTTCGTTATTCGTTAAGCACAACCGAGCCTTTTTGCTGAGTCAAACATGTCCCATTTGACGTTATTATGGTGCCATGCGAGGATTGAAATCAAACGGAGTTCATTTGGTCACTCAAATCCTTGTATTCTCGGATTGCACTCAAATTGGCCTCAATTGAGCCTACAACGTACAAACGAGTTTTCCTTCTTCGTTAAGCACAACCGAACCTTTTTGTTGAGTCAAACATGTCCCATTTGACGTTATTATGGTGCCACGCGAGGATTGAAATCAAACGGAGTTCATTTGGTCACTCAAATCCTTGTATTCTCGGATTGCACTCAAATTGGCCTCAATTGAGCCTACAACGTACAAACGAGTTTTCCTTCTTCGTTAAGCACCACCTAACCTTTTTGTTGAGTCAAACATGTCCCATTTGACGTTATTATGGTGCCACGCGAGGATTGAAATCAAACGGAGTCCATTTGGTCACTCAAATCCTTGTATTCTCGGATTGCACTCAAATTGGCCTCAGTTGAGCCTACAACGTACAAACGAGTTTTCCTTCTTCGTTAAGCACCACCTAACCTTTTTGTTGAGTCAAACATGTCCCATTTGACGTTATTATGGTGCCATGCGAGGATTGAAATCAAACTGAGTTCATTTGGTCACTCAAATCCTTGTTTTCTCGGATTGCACTCAAATTGGCCTCAGTTGAGCCTACAACGTACAAACGAGTTTTCCTTCTTCGTTAAGCACCACCTAACCTTTTTGTTGAGTCAAACATGTCCCATTTGACGTTATTATGGTGCCACGCGAGGATTGAAATCAAACGGAGTCGATTTGGTCACTCAAATCCTTGTATTCTCGGATTGCACTCAAATTGGCCCCAATTGAGCCTACAACGTACAAACGAGTTTTCGTTATTCGTTAAGCACAACCGAGCCTTTTTGCTGAGTCAAACATGTCCCATTTGACGTTATTATGGTGCCATGCAAGGATTGAAATCAAACGGAGTTCATTTGGTCACTCAAATCCTTGTATTCTCGGATTGCACTCAAATTGGCCTCAATTGAGCCTACAACGTACAAACGAGTTTTTCTTCTTCGTTAAGCACAACCGAACCTTTTTGTTGAGTCAAACATGTCCCATTTGACGATATTATGGTGCCATGCGAGGATTGAAATCAAACTGAGTTCATTTGGTCACTCAAATCCTTGTTTTCTCGGATTGCACTCAAATTGGCCTCAGTTGAGCCTACAACGTACAAACGAGTTTTCCTTCTTCGTTAAGCACAACCGAACCTTTTTGTTGAGTCAAACATGTCCCATTTGACGTTATTATGGTGCCATGCGTGGATTGAAATCAAACTGAGTTCATTTGGTCACTCAAATCCTTGTTTTCTCGGATTGCACTCAAATTGGCCTCAGTTGAGCCTACAACGTACAAACGAGTTTTCCTTCTTCGTTAAGCACAACCGAACCTTTTTGTTGAGTCAAACATGTCCCATTTGATGTTATTATGGTACCACGCGAGGATTGAAATGAAACGGAGTTCTTTTGGTCACTCAAATCCTTGTATTCTCCGATTGCACTCAAATTGGCTCCAATTGAGCCTACAACGTACAAACGAGTTTTCGTTATTCGTTAAGCACAACCGAGCCTTTTTGCTGAGTCAAACATGTCCCATTTGACGTTATTATGGTGCCATGCGAGGATTGAAATCAAACGGAGTTCATTTGGTCACTCAAATCCTTGTATTCTCGGATTGCACTCAAATTGGCCTCAATTGAGCCTACAACGTACAAACGAGTTTTCCTTCTTCGTTAAGCACAACCGAACCTTTTTGTTGAGTCAAACATGTCCCATTTGACGTTATTATGGTGCCACGCGAGGATTGAAATCAAACGGAGTTCATTTGGTCACTCAATTCCTTGTATTCTCGGATTGCACTCAAATTGGCCTCAATTGACTCTACAACGTACAAACGAGTTTTCCTTCTTCGTTAAGCACAACCGAACCTTTTTGTTAAGTTCATTTGGTCACTCAAATCCTTGTATTCTCGGATTGCACATGAATTGGCCTCAATTGACCCTACAACGTACAAACGAGTTTTCCTTCTTCGTTAAGCACAACCGAACCTTTTTGTTGAGTCAAACATGTCCCATTTGACGTTATTATGGTGCCACACGAGGATTGAAATCAAACGGAGTTCATTTGGTCACTCAATTCCTTGTATTCTCGGATTGCACTCAAATTGGCCTCAATTGAGCCTACAACGTACAAACGAGTTTTCCTTCTTCGTTAAGCACAACCGAACCTTTTTGTTGAGTCAAACATGTCCCATTTGACGTTATTATGGTGCCACGCGAGGATTGAAATCAAACGGAGTTCATTTGGTCACTCAAATCCTTGTATTCTCGGATTGCACTCAAATTGGCCTCAATTGAGCCTACAACGTACAAACGAGTTTTCCTTCTTCGTTAAGCACCACCTAACCTTTTTGTTGAGTCAAACATGTACCATTTGACGTTATTATGGTGCCACGCGAGGATTGAAATCAAACGGAGTCCATTTGGTCACTCAAATCCTTGTATTCTCGGATTGCACTCAAATTGGCCCCAATTGAGCCTACAACGTACAAACGAGTTTTCGTTATTCGTTAAGCACAACCGAGCCTTTTTGCTGAGTCAAACATGTCCCATTTGACGTTATTATGGTGCCATGCGAGGATTGAAATCAAACGGAGTTCATTTGGTCACTCAAATCCTTGTATTCTCGGAATGCACTCAAATTGGCCTCAATTGAGCCTACAACGTACAAACGAGTTTTTCTTCTTCGTTAAGCACAACCGAACCTTTTTGTTGAGTCAAACATGTCCCATTTGACGTTATTATGGTGCCATGCGAGGATTGAAATCAAACTGAGTTCATTTGGTCACTCAAATCCTTGTTTTCTCGGATTGCACTCAAATTGGCCTCAGTTGAGCCTACAACGTACAAACGAGTTTTCCTTCTTCGTTAAGCACAACCGAACCTTTTTGTTGAGTCAAACATGTCCCATTTGACGTTATTATGGTCCCATGCGAGGATTGAAATCAAACTGAGTTCATTTGGTCACTCAAATCCTTGTTTTCTCGGATTGCACTCAAATTGGCCTCAGTTGAGCCTACAACGTACAAACGAGTTTTCCTTCTTCGTTAAGCACAACCGAACCTTTTTGTTGAGTCAAACATGTCCCATTTGACGTTATTATGGTGCCATGCGAGGATTGAAATCAAACTGAGTTCATTTGGTCACTCAAATCCTTGTTTTCTCGGATTGCACTCAAATTGGCCTCAGTTGAGCCTACAACGTACAAACGAGTTTTCCTTCTTCGTTAAGCACCACCTAACCTTTTTGTTGAGTCAAACATGTCCCATTTGATGTTATTATGGTGCCACGCGAGGATTGAAATCAAACGGAGTTCATTTGGTCACTCAATTCCTTGTATTCTCGGATTGCACTCAAATTGGCCTCAATTGAGCCTACAACGTACAAACGAGTTTTCCTTCTTCGTTAAGCACAACCGAACCTTTTTGTTGAGTCAAACATGTCCCATTTGACGTTATTATGGTGCCACGCGAGGATTGAAATCAAACGGAGTTCATTTGGTCACTCAAATCCTTGTATTCTCGGATTGCACTCAAATTGGCCTCAATTGAGCCTACAACGTACAAACGAGTTTTCCTTCTTCGTTAAGCACCACCTAACCTTTTTGTTGAGTCAAACATGTCCCATTTGACGTTATTATGGTGCCACGCGAGGATTGAAATCAAACGGAGTCCATTTGGTCACTCAAATCCTTGTATTCTCGGATTGCACTCAAATTGGCCCCAATTGAGCCTACAACGTACAAACGAGTTTTCGTTATTCGTTAAGCACAACCGAGCCTTTTTGCTGAGTCAAACATGTCCCATTTGACGTTATTATGGTGCCATGCGAGGATTGAAATCAAACGGAGTTCATTTGGTCACTCAAATCCTTGTATTCTCGGATTGCACTCAAATTGGCCTCAATTGAGCCTACAACGTACAAACGAGTTTTTCTTCTTCGTTAAGCACAACCGAACCTTTTTGTTGAGTCAAACATGTCCCATTTGACGTTATTATGGTGCCATGCGAGGATTGAAATCAAACTGAGTTCATTTGGTCACTCAAATCCTTGTTTTCTCGGAATGCACTCAAATTGGCCTCAGTTGAGCCTACAACGTACAAACGAGTTTTCCTTCTTCGTTAAGCACAACCGAACCTTTTTGTTGAGTCAAACATGTCCCATTTGACGTTATTATGGTGCCATGCGAGGATTGAAATCAAACTGAGTTCATTTGGTCACTCAAATCCTTGTTTTCTCGGATTGCACTCAAATTGGCCTCAGTTGAGCCTACAACGTACAAACGAGTTTTCCTTCTTCGTTAAGCACAACCGAACCTTTTTGTTGAGTCAAACATGTCCCATTTGACGTTATTATGGTGCCACGCGAGGATTGAAATCAAACTGAGTTCATTTGGTCACTCAAATCCTTGTATTCTCGGATTGCACTCAAATTGGCCTCAATTGAGCCTACAACGTACAAACGAGTTTTCCTTCTTCGTTAAGCACCACCTAACCTTTTTGTTGAGTCAAACATGTACCATTTGACGTTATTATGGTGCCACGCGAGGATTGAAATCAAACGGAGTCCATTTGGTCACTCAAATCCTTGTATTCTCGGATTGCACTCAAATTGGCCCCAATTGAGCCTACAACGTACAAACGAGTTTTCGTTATTCGTTAAGCACAACCGAGCCTTTTTGCTGAGTCAAACATGTCCCATTTGACGTTATTATGGTGCCATGCGAGGATTGAAATCAAACGGAGTTCATTTGGTCACTCAAATCCTTGTATTCTCGGAATGCACTCAAATTGGCCTCAATTGAGCCTACAACGTACAAACGAGTTTTTCTTCTTCGTTAAGCACAACCGAACCTTTTTGTTGAGTCAAACATGTCCCATTTGACGTTATTATGGTGCCATGCGAGGATTGAAATCAAACGGAGTTCATTTGGTCACTCAAATCCTTGTATTCTCGGAATGCACTCAAATTGGCCTCAATTGAGCCTACAACGTACAAACGAGTTTTTCTTCTTCGTTAAGCACAACCGAACCTTTTTGTTGAGTCAAACATGTCCCATTTGACGTTATTATGGTGCCATGCGAGGATTGAAATCAAACTGAGTTCATTTGGTCACTCAAATCCTTGTTTTCTCGGATTGCACTCAAATTGGCCTCAGTTGAGCCTACAACGTACAAACGAGTTTTCCTTCTTCGTTAAGCACAACCGAACCTTTTTGTTGAGTCAAACATGTCCCATTTGACGTTATTATGGTGCCACGCGAGGATTGAAATCAAACGGAGTTCATTTGGTCACTCAAATCCTTGTATTCTCGGATTGCACTCAAATTGGCCTCAATTGAGCCTACAACGTACAAACGAGTTTTCCTTCTTCGTTAAGCACCACCTAACCTTTTTGTTGAGTCAAACATGTACCATTTGACGTTATTATGGTGCCACGCGAGGATTGAAATCAAACGGAGTCCATTTGGTCACTCAAATCCTTGTATTCTCGGATTGCACTCAAATTGGCCCCAATTGAGCCTACAACGTACAAACGAGTTTTCGTTATTCGTTAAGCACAACCGAGCCTTTTTGCTGAGTCAAACATGTCCCATTTGACGTTATTATGGTGCCATGCGAGGATTGAAATCAAACGGAGTTCATTTGGTCACTCAAATCCTTGTATTCTCGGATTGCACTCAAATTGGCCTCAATTGAGCCTACAACGTACAAACGAGTTTTCCTTCTTCGTTAAGCACAACCGAACCTTTTTGTTGAGTCAAACATGTCCCATTTGACGTTATTATGGTGCCACGCGAGGATTGAAATCAAACGGAGTTCATTTGGTCACTCAAATCCTTGTATTCTCGGATTGCACTCAAATTGGCCTCAATTGAGCCTACAACGTACAAACGAGTTTTCCTTCTTCGTTAAGCACCACCTAACCTTTTTGTTGAGTCAAACATGTCCCATTTGACGTTATTATGGTGCCACGCGAGGATTGAAATCAAACGGAGTCCATTTGGTCACTCAAATCCTTGTATTCTCGGATTGCACTCAAATTGGCCCCAATTGAGCCTACAACGTACAAACGAGTTTTCGTTATTCGTTAAGCACAACCGAGCCTTTTTGCTGAGTCAAACATGTCCCATTTGACGTTATTATGGTGCCATGCGAGGATTGAAATCAAACGGAGTTCATTTGGTCACTCAAATCCTTGTATTCTCGGATTGCACTCAAATTGGCCTCAATTGAGCCTACAACGTACAAACGAGTTTTTCTTCTTCGTTAAGCACAACCGAACCTTTTTGTTGAGTCAAACATGTCCCATTTGACGTTATTATGGTGCCATGCGAGGATTGAAATCAAACTGAGTTCATTTGGTCACTCAAATCCTTGTTTTCTCGGAATGCACTCAAATTGGCCTCAGTTGAGCCTACAACGTACAAACGAGTTTTCCTTCTTCGTTAAGCACAACCGAACCTTTTTGTTGAGTCAAACATGTCCCATTTGACGTTATTATGGTGCCATGCGAGGATTGAAATCAAACTGAGTTCATTTGGTCACTCAAATCCTTGTTTTCTCGGATTGCACTCAAATTGGCCTCAGTTGAGCCTACAACGTACAAACGAGTTTTCCTTCTTCGTTAAGCACAACCGAACCTTTTTGTTGAGTCAAACATGTCCCATTTGACGTTATTATGGTGCCACGCGAGGATTGAAATCAAACTGAGTTCATTTGGTCACTCAAATCCTTGTATTCTCGGATTGCACTCAAATTGGCCTCAATTGAGCCTACAACGTACAAACGAGTTTTCCTTCTTCGTTAAGCACCACCTAACCTTTTTGTTGAGTCAAACATGTACCATTTGACGTTATTATGGTGCCACGCGAGGATTGAAATCAAACGGAGTCCATTTGGTCACTCAAATCCTTGTATTCTCGGATTGCACTCAAATTGGCCCCAATTGAGCCTACAACGTACAAACGAGTTTTCGTTATTCGTTAAGCACAACCGAGCCTTTTTGCTGAGTCAAACATGTCCCATTTGACGTTATTATGGTGCCATGCGAGGATTGAAATCAAACGGAGTTCATTTGGTCACTCAAATCCTTGTATTCTCGGAATGCACTCAAATTGGCCTCAATTGAGCCTACAACGTACAAACGAGTTTTTCTTCTTCGTTAAGCACAACCGAACCTTTTTGTTGAGTCAAACATGTCCCATTTGACGTTATTATGGTGCCATGCGAGGATTGAAATCAAACGGAGTTCATTTGGTCACTCAAATCCTTGTATTCTCGGAATGCACTCAAATTGGCCTCAATTGAGCCTACAACGTACAAACGAGTTTTTCTTCTTCGTTAAGCACAACCGAACCTTTTTGTTGAGTCAAACATGTCCCATTTGACGTTATTATGGTGCCATGCGAGGATTGAAATCAAACTGAGTTCATTTGGTCACTCAAATCCTTGTTTTCTCGGATTGCACTCAAATTGGCCTCAGTTGAGCCTACAACGTACAAACGAGTTTTCCTTCTTCGTTAAGCACAACCGAACCTTTTTGTTGAGTCAAACATGTCCCATTTGACGTTATTATGGTGCCACGCGAGGATTGAAATCAAACGGAGTTCATTTGGTCACTCAAATCCTTGTATTCTCGGATTGCACTCAAATTGGCCTCAATTGAGCCTACAACGTACAAACGAGTTTTCCTTCTTCGTTAAGCACCACCTAACCTTTTTGTTGAGTCAAACATGTACCATTTGACGTTATTATGGTGCCACGCGAGGATTGAAATCAAACGGAGTCCATTTGGTCACTCAAATCCTTGTATTCTCGGATTGCACTCAAATTGGCCCCAATTGAGCCTACAACGTACAAACGAGTTTTCGTTATTCGTTAAGCACAACCGAGCCTTTTTGCTGAGTCAAACATGTCCCATTTGACGTTATTATGGTGCCATGCGAGGATTGAAATCAAACGGAGTTCATTTGGTCACTCAAATCCTTGTATTCTCGGAATGCACTCAAATTGGCCTCAATTGAGCCTACAACGTACAAACGAGTTTTTCTTCTTCGTTAAGCACAACCGAACCTTTTTGTTGAGTCAAACATGTCCCATTTGACGTTATTATGGTGCCATGCGAGGATTGAAATCAAACTGAGTTCATTTGGTCACTCAAATCCTTGTTTTCTCGGATTGCACTCAAATTGGCCTCAGTTGAGCCTACAACGTACAAACGAGTTTTCCTTCTTCGTTAAGCACAACCGAACCTTTTTGTTGAGTCAAACATGTCCCATTTGACGTTATTATGGTCCCACGCGAGGATTGAAATCAAACGGAGTTCATTTGGTCACTCAAATCCTTGTATTCTCGGATTGCACTCAAATTGGCCCCAATTGAGCCTACAACGTACAAACGAGTTTTCGTTATTCGTTAAGCACAACCGAGCCTTTTTGCTGAGTCAAACATGTCCCATTTGACGTTATTATGGTGCCATGCGAGGATTGAAATCAAACGGAGTTCATTTGGTCACTCAAATCCTTGTATTCTCGGAATGCACTCAAATTGGCCTCAATTGAGCCTACAACGTACAAACGAGTTTTTCTTCTTCGTTAAGCACAACCGAACCTTTTTGTTGAGTCAAACATGTCCCATTTGACGTTATTATGGTGCAATGCGAGGATTGAAATCAAACTGAGTTCATTTGGTCACTCAAATCCTTGTTTTCTCGGATTGCACTCAAATTGGCCTCAGTTGAGCCTACAACGTACAAACGAGTTTTCCTTCTTCGTTAAGCACAACCGAACCTTTTTGTTGAGTCAAACATGTCCCATTTGACGTTATTATGGTGCCATGCGAGGATTGAAATCAAACTGAGTTCATTTGGTCACTCAAATCCTTGTATTCTCGGATTGCACTCAAATTGGCCTCAATTGACTCTACAACGTACAAACGAGTTTTCCTTCTTCGTTAAGCACAACCGAACCTTTTTGTTAAGTTCATTTGGTCACTCAAATCCTTGTATTCTCGGATTGCACATAAATTGGCCTCAATTGACCCTACAACGTACAAACGAGTTTTCCTTCTTCGTTAAGCACAACCGAACCTTTTTGTTGAGTCAAACATGTCCCATTTGACGTTATTATGGTGCCACGCGAGGATTGAAATCAAACGGAGTTCATTTGGTCACTCAATTCCTTGTATTCTCGGATTGCACTCAAATTGGCCTCAATTGAGCCTACAACGTACAAACGAGTTTTCCTTCTTCGTTAAGCACAACCGAACCTTTTTGTTGAGTCAAACATGTCCCATTTGACGTTATTATGGTGCCACGCGAGGATTGAAATCAAACGGAGTTCATTTGGTCACTCAAATCCTTGTATTCTCGGATTGCACTCAAATTGGCCTCAATTGGGCCTACAACGTACAAACGAGTTTTCCTTCTTCGTTAAGCACCACCTAACCTTTTTGTTGAGTCAAACATGTACCATTTGACGTTATTATGGTGCCACGCGAGGATTGAAATCAAACGGAGTCCATTTGGTCACTCAAATCCTTGTATTCTCGGATTGCACTCAAATTGGCCCCAATTGAGCCTACAACGTACAAACGAGTTTTCGTTATTCGTTAAGCACAACCGAGCCTTTTTGCTGAGTCAAACATGTCCCATTTGACGTTATTATGGTGCCATGCGAGGATTGAAATCAAACGGAGTTCATTTGGTCACTCAAATCCTTGTATTCTCGGAATGCACTCAAATTGGCCTCAATTGAGCCTACAACGTACAAACGAGTTTTTCTTCTTCGTTAAGCACAACCGAACCTTTTTGTTGAGTCAAACATGTCCCATTTGACGTTATTATGGTGCCATGCGAGGATTGAAATCAAACTGAGTTCATTTGGTCACTCAAATCCTTGTTTTCTCGGATTGCACTCAAATTGGCCTCAGTTGAGCCTACAACGTACAAACGAGTTTTCCTTCTTCGTTAAGCACAACCGAACCTTTTTGTTGAGTCAAACATGTCCCATTTGACGTTATTATGGTGCCATGCGAGGATTGAAATCAAACTGAGTTCATTTGGTCACTCAAATCCTTGTTTTCTCGGATTGCACTCAAATTGGCCTCAGTTGAGCCTACAACGTACAAACGAGTTTTCCTTCTTCGTTAAGCACCACCTAACCTTTTTGTTGAGTCAAACATGTCCCATTTGACGTTATTATGGTGCCACGCGAGGATTGAAATCAAACGGAGTTCATTTGGTCACTCAATTCCTTGTATTCTCGGATTGCACTCAAATTGGCCTCAATTGAGCCTACAACGTACAAACGAGTTTTCCTTCTTCGTTAAGCACACAACCGAACCTTTTTGTTGAGTCAAACATGTCCCATTTGACGTTATTATGGTGCCACGCGAGGATTGAAATCAAACGGAGTTCATTTGGTCACTCAAATCCTTGTATTCTCGGATTGCACTCAAATTGGCCTCAATTGAGCCTACAACGTACAAACGAGTTTTCCTTCTTCGTTAAGCACCACCTAACCTTTTTGTTGAGTCAAACATGTCCCATTTGACGTTATTATGGTGCCACGCGAGGATTGAAATCAAACGGAGTCCATTTGGTCACTCAAATCCTTGTATTCTCGGATTGCACTCAAATTGGCCCCAATTGAGCCTACAACGTACAAACGAGTTTTCGTTATTCGTTAAGCACAACCGAGCCTTTTTGCTGAGTCAAACATGTCCCATTTGACGTTATTATGGTGCCATGCGAGGATTGAAATCAAACGGAGTTCATTTGGTCACTCAAATCCTTGTATTCTCGGATTGCACTCAAATTGGCCTCAATTGAGCCTACAACGTACAAACGAGTTTTTCTTCTTCGTTAAGCACAACCGAACCTTTTTGTTGAGTCAAACATGTCCCATTTGACGTTATTATGGTGCCATGCGAGGATTGAAATCAAACTGAGTTCATTTGGTCACTCAAATCCTTGTTTTCTCGGAATGCACTCAAATTGGCCTCAGTTGAGCCTACAACGTACAAACGAGTTTTCCTTCTTCGTTAAGCACAACCGAACCTTTTTGTTGAGTCAAACATGTCCCATTTGACGTTATTATGGTGCCATGCGAGGATTGAAATCAAACTGAGTTCATTTGGTCACTCAAATCCTTGTTTTCTCGGATTGCACTCAAATTGGCCTCAGTTGAGCCTACAACGTACAAACGAGTTTTCCTTCTTCGTTAAGCACCACCTAACCTTTTTGTTGAGTCAAACATGTCCCATTTGACGTTATTATGGTGCCACGCGAGGATTGAAATCAAACGGAGTTCATTTGGTCACTCAATTCCTTGTATTCTCGGATTGCACTCAAATTGGCCTCAATTGAGCCTACAACGTACAAACGAGTTTTCCTTCTTCGTTAAGCACAACCGAACCTTTTTGTTGAGTCAAACATGTCCCATTTGACGTTATTATGGTGCCACGCGAGGATTGAAATCAAACGGAGTTCATTTGGTCACTCAAATCCTTGTATTCTCGGATTGCACTCAAATTGGCCTCAATTGAGCCTACAACGTACAAACGAGTTTTCCTTCTTCGTTAAGCACCACCTAACCTTTTTGTTGAGTCAAACATGTCCCATTTGACGTTATTATGGTGCCATGCGAGGATTGAAATCAAACTGAGTTCATTTGGTCACTCAAATCCTTGTTTTCTCGGATTGCACTCAAATTGGCCTCAGTTGAGCCTACAACGTACAAACGAGTTTTCCTTCTTCGTTAAGCACCACCTAACCTTTTTGTTGAGTCAAACATGTCCCATTTGACGTTATTATGGTGCCACGCGAGGATTGAAATCAAACGGAGTTCATTTGGTCACTCAATTCCTTGTATTCTCGGATTGCACTCAAATTGGCCTCAATTGAGCCTACAACGTACAAACGAGTTTTCCTTCTTCGTTAAGCACAACCGAACCTTTTTGTTGAGTCAAACATGTCCCATTTGACGTTATTATGGTGCCACGCGAGGATTGAAATCAAACGGAGTTCATTTGGTCACTCAAATCCTTGTATTCTCGGATTGCACTCAAATTGGCCTCAATTGAGCCTACAACGTACAAACGAGTTTTCGTTATTCGTTAAGCACAACCGAACCTTTTTGTTGAGTCAAACATGTCCCATTTGACGTTATTATGGTGCCACGCGAGGATTGAAATCAAACGGAGTTCATTTGGTCACTCAAATCCTTGTATTCTCGGATTGCACTCAAATTGGCCTCAATTGAGCCTACAACGTACAAACGAGTTTTCCTTCTTCGTTAAGCACCACCTAACCTTTTTGTTGAGTCAAACATGTCCCATTTGACGTTATTATGGTGCCACGCGAGGATTGAAATCAAACGGAGTCCATTTGGTCACTCAAATCCTTGTATTCTCGGATTGCACTCAAATTGGCCTCAGTTGAGCCTACAACGTACAAACGAGTTTTCCTTCTTCGTTAAGCACCACCTAACCTTTTTGTTGAGGCAAACATGTCCCATTTGACGTTATTATGGTGCCACGCGAGGATTGAAATCAAACGGAGTTCATTTGGTCACTCAATTCTTGTATTCTCGGATTGCACTCAAATTGGCCTCAATTGAGCCTACAACGTACAAACGAGTTTTCCTTATTCGTTAAGCACAACCGAGCCTTTTTGTTGAGTCAAACATGTCCCATTTGACGTTATTATGGTGCCACGCGAGGATTGAAATCAAACGGAGTTCATTTGGTCACTCAAATCCTTGTATTCTCGGATTGCACTCAAATTGGCCTCAATTGAGCCTACAACGTACAAACGAGTTTTCCTTCTTCGTTAAGCACAACCGAACCTTTTTGTTGAGTCAAACATGTCCCATTTGACGTTATTATGGTGCCACGCGAGGATTGAAATCAAACGGAGTTCATTTGGTCACTCAAATCCTTGTATTCTCGGATTGCACTCAAATTGGCCTCAATTGAGCCTACAACGTACAAACGAGTTTTCCTTCTTCGTTAAGCACCACCTAACCTTTTTGTTGAGTCAAACATGTCCCATTTGACGTTATTATGGTGCCATGCGAGGATTGAAATCAAACTGAGTTCATTTGGTCACTCAAATCCTTGTTTTCTCGGATTGCACTCAAATTGGCCTCAGTTGAGCCTACAACGTACAAACGAGTTTTCCTTCTTCGTTAAGCACCACCTAACCTTTTTGTTGAGTCAAACATGTCCCATTTGACGTTATTATGGTGCCACGCGAGGATTGAAATCAAACGGAGTTCATTTGGTCACTCAATTCCTTGTATTCTCGGATTGCACTCAAATTGGCCTCAATTGAGCCTACAACGTACAAACGAGTTTTCCTTCTTCGTTAAGCACAACCGAACCTTTTTGTTGAGTCAAACATGTCCCATTTGACGTTATTATGGTGCCACGCGAGGATTGAAATCAAACGGAGTTCATTTGGTCACTCAAATCCTTGTATTCTCGGATTGCACTCAAATTGGCCTCAATTGAGCCTACAACGTACAAACGAGTTTTCGTTATTCGTTAAGCACAACCGAACCTTTTTGTTGAGTCAAACATGTCCCATTTGACGTTATTATGGTGCCACGCGAGGATTGAAATCAAACGGAGTTCATTTGGTCACTCAAATCCTTGTATTCTCGGATTGCACTCAAATTGGCCTCAATTGAGCCTACAACGTACAAACGAGTTTTCCTTCTTCGTTAAGCACCACCTAACCTTTTTGTTGAGTCAAACATGTCCCATTTGACGTTATTATGGTGCCACGCGAGGATTGAAATCAAACGGAGTCCATTTGGTCACTCAAATCCTTGTATTCTCGGATTGCACTCAAATTGGCCCCAATTGAGCCTACAACGTACAAACGAGTTTTCGTTATTCGTTAAGCACAACCGAGCCTTTTTGCTGAGTCAAACATGTACCATTTGACGTTATTATGGTGCTATGCGAGGATTGAAATCAAACGGAGTTCATTTGGTCACTCAAATCCTTGTATTCTCGGATTGCACTCAAATTGGCCTCAATTGAGCCTACAACGTACAAACGAGTTTTTCTTCTTCGTTAAGCACAACCGAACCTTTTTGTTGAGTCAAACATGTCCCATTTGACGTTATTATGGTGCCATGCGAGGATTGAAATCAAACTGAGTTCATTTGGTCACTCAAATCCTTGTTTTCTCGGAATGCACTCAAATTGGCCTCAGTTGAGCCTACAACGTACAAACGAGTTTTCCTTCTTCGTTAAGCACAACCGAACCTTTTTGTTGAGTCAAACATGTCCCATTTGACGTTATTATGGTGCCATGCGAGGATTGAAATCAAACTGAGTTCATTTGGTCACTCAAATCCTTGTTTTCTCGGATTGCACTCAAATTGGCCTCAGTTGAGCCTACAACGTACAAACGAGTTTTCCTTCTTCGTTAAGCACCACCTAACCTTTTTGTTGAGTCAAACATGTCCCATTTGACGTTATTATGGTGCCACGCGAGGATTGAAATCAAACGGAGTTCATTTGGTCACTCAATTCCTTGTATTCTCGGATTGCACTCAAATTGGCCTCAATTGAGCCTACAACGTACAAACGAGTTTTCCTTCTTCGTTAAGCACAACCGAACCTTTTTGTTGAGTCAAACATGTCCCATTTGACGTTATTATGGTGCCACGCGAGGATTGAAATCAAACGGAGTTCATTTGGTCACTCAAATCCTTGTATTCTCGGATTGCACTCAAATTGGCCTCAATTGAGCCTACAACGTACAAACGAGTTTTCCTTCTTCGTTAAGCACCACCTAACCTTTTTGTTGAGTCAAACATGTCCCATTTGACGTTATTATGGTGCCATGCGAGGATTGAAATCAAACTGAGTTCATTTGGTCACTCAAATCCTTGTTTTCTCGGATTGCACTCAAATTGGCCTCAGTTGAGCCTACAACGTACAAACGAGTTTTCCTTCTTCGTTAAGCACCACCTAACCTTTTTGTTGAGTCAAACATGTCCCATTTGACGTTATTATGGTGCCACGCGAGGATTGAAATCAAACGGAGTTCATTTGGTCACTCAATTCCTTGTATTCTCGGATTGCACTCAAATTGGCCTCAATTGAGCCTACAACGTACAAACGAGTTTTCCTTCTTCGTTAAGCACAACCGAACCTTTTTGTTGAGTCAAACATGTCCCATTTGACGTTATTATGGTGCCACGCGAGGATTGAAATCAAACGGAGTTCATTTGGTCACTCAAATCCTTGTATTCTCGGATTGCACTCAAATTGGCCTCAATTGAGCCTACAACGTACAAACGAGTTTTCCTTCTTCGTTAAGCACCACCTAACCTTTTTGTTGAGTCAAACATGTCCCATTTGACGTTATTATGGTGCCACGCGAGGATTGAAATCAAACGGAGTCCATTTGGTCACTCAAATCCTTGTATTCTCGGATTGCACTCAAATTGGCCCCAATTGAGCCTACAACGTACAAACGAGTTTTCGTTATTCGTTAAGCACAACCGAGCCTTTTTGCTGAGTCAAACATGTCCCATTTGACGTTATTATGGTGCCATGCGAGGATTGAAATCAAACGGAGTTCATTTGGTCACTCAAATCCTTGTATTCTCGGATTGCACTCAAATTGGCCTCAATTGAGCCTACAACGTACAAACGAGTTTTTCTTCTTCGTTAAGCACAACCGAACCTTTTTGTTGAGTCAAACATGTCCCATTTGACGTTATTATGGTGCCATGCGAGGATTGAAATCAAACTGAGTTCATTTGGTCACTCAAATCCTTGTTTTCTCGGAATGCACTCAAATTGGCCTCAGTTGAGCCTACAACGTACAAACGAGTTTTCCTTCTTCGTTAAGCACAACCGAACCTTTTTGTTGAGTCAAACATGTCCCATTTGACGTTATTATGGTGCCATGCGAGGATTGAAATCAAACTGAGTTCATTTGGTCACTCAAATCCTTGTTTTCTCGGATTGCACTCAAATTGGCCTCAGTTGAGCCTACAACGTACAAACGAGTTTTCCTTCTTCGTTAAGCACAACCGAACCTTTTTGTTGAGTCAAACATGTCCCATTTGACGTTATTATGGTCCCATGCGAGGATTGAAATCAAACTGAGTTCATTTGGTCACTCAAATCCTTGTTTTCTCGGATTGCACTCAAATTGGCCTCAGTTGAGCCTACAACGTACAAACGAGTTTTCCTTCTTCGTTAAGCACAACCGAACCTTTTTGTTGAGTCAAACATGTCCCATTTGACGTTATTATGGTGCCATGCGAGGATTGAAATCAAACTGAGTTCATTTGGTCACTCAAATCCTTGTTTTCTCGGATTGCACTCAAATTGGCCTCAGTTGAGCCTACAACGTACAAACGAGTTTTCCTTCTTCGTTAAGCACCACCTAACCTTTTTGTTGAGTCAAACATGTCCCATTTGACGTTATTATGGTGCCACGCGAGGATTGAAATCAAACGGAGTTCATTTGGTCACTCAATTCCTTGTATTCTCGGATTGCACTCAAATTGGCCTCAATTGAGCCTACAACGTACAAACGAGTTTTCCTTCTTCGTTAAGCACAACCGAACCTTTTTGTTAAGTTCATTTGGTCACTCAAATCCTTGTATTCTCGGATTGCACATAAATTGGCCTCAATTGACCCTACAACGTACAAACGAGTTTTCCTTCTTCGTTAAGCACAACCGAACCTTTTTGTTGAGTCAAACATGTCCCATTTGACGTTATTATGGTGCCACGCGAGGATTGAAATCAAACGGAGTTCATTTGGTCACTCAATTCCTTGTATTCTCGGATTGCACTCAAATTGGCCTCAATTGAGCCTACAACGTACAAACGAGTTTTCCTTCTTCGTTAAGCACAACCGAACCTTTTTGTTGAGTCAAACATGTCCCATTTGACGTTATTATGGTGCCACGCGAGGATTGAAATCAAACGGAGTTCATTTGGTCACTCAAATCCTTGTATTCTCGGATTGCACTCAAATTGGCCTCAATTGGGCCTACAACGTACAAACGAGTTTTCCTTCTTCGTTAAGCACCACCTAACCTTTTTGTTGAGTCAAACATGTACCATTTGACGTTATTATGGTGCCACGCGAGGATTGAAATCAAACGGAGTCCATTTGGTCACTCAAATCCTTGTATTCTCGGATTGCACTCAAATTGGCCCCAATTGAGCCTACAACGTACAAACGAGTTTTCGTTATTCGTTAAGCACAACCGAGCCTTTTTGCTGAGTCAAACATGTCCCATTTGACGTTATTATGGTGCCATGCGAGGATTGAAATCAAACGGAGTTCATTTGGTCACTCAAATCCTTGTATTCTCGGAATGCACTCAAATTGGCCTCAATTGAGCCTACAACGTACAAACGAGTTTTTCTTCTTCGTTAAGCACAACCGAACCTTTTTGTTGAGTCAAACATGTCCCATTTGACGTTATTATGGTGCCATGCGAGGATTGAAATCAAACTGAGTTCATTTGGTCACTCAAATCCTTGTTTTCTCGGATTGCACTCAAATTGGCCTCAGTTGAGCCTACAACGTACAAACGAGTTTTCCTTCTTCGTTAAGCACAACCGAACCTTTTTGTTGAGTCAAACATGTCCCATTTGACGTTATTATGGTGCCATGCGAGGATTGAAATCAAACTGAGTTCATTTGGTCACTCAAATCCTTGTATTCTCGGATTGCACTCAAATTGGCCTCAGTTGAGCCTACAACGTACAAACGAGTTTTCCTTCTTCGTTAAGCACCACCTAACCTTTTTGTTGAGTCAAACATGTCCCATTTGACGTTATTATGGTGCCACGCGAGGATTGAAATCAAACGGAGTTCATTTGGTCACTCAATTCCTTGTATTCTCGGATTGCACTCAAATTGGCCTCAATTGAGCCTACAACGTACAAACGAGTTTTCCTTCTTCGTTAAGCACAACCGAACCTTTTTGTTGAGTCAAACATGTCCCATTTGACGTTATTATGGTGCCACGGGAGGATTGAAATCAAACGGAGTTCATTTGGTCACTCAAATCCTTGTATTCTCGGATTGCACTCAAATTGGCCTCAATTGAGCCTACAACGTACAAACGAGTTTTCCTTCTTCGTTAAGCACCACCTAACCTTTTTGTTGAGTCAAACATGTCCCATTTGACGTTATTATGGTGCCACGCGAGGATTGAAATCAAACGGAGTCCATTTGGTCACTCAAATCCTTGTATTCTCGGATTGCACTCAAATTGGCCCCAATTGAGCCTACAACGTACAAACGAGTTTTCGTTATTCGTTAAGCACAACCGAGCCTTTTTGCTGAGTCAAACATGTCCCATTTGACGTTATTATGGTGCCATGCGAGGATTGAAATCAAACGGAGTTCATTTGGTCACTCAAATCCTTGTATTCTCGGATTGCACTCAAATTGGCCTCAATTGAGCCTACAACGTACAAACGAGTTTTTCTTCTTCGTTAAGCACAACCGAACCTTTTTGTTGAGTCAAACATGTCCCATTTGACGTTATTATGGTGCCATGCGAGGATTGAAATCAAACTGAGTTCATTTGGTCACTCAAATCCTTGTTTTCTCGGAATGCACTCAAATTGGCCTCAGTTGAGCCTACAACGTACAAACGAGTTTTCCTTCTTCGTTAAGCACAACCGAACCTTTTTGTTGAGTCAAACATGTCCCATTTGACGTTATTATGGTGCCATGCGAGGATTGAAATCAAACTGAGTTCATTTGGTCACTCAAATCCTTGTTTTCTCGGATTGCACTCAAATTGGCCTCAGTTGAGCCTACAACGTACAAACGAGTTTTCCTTCTTCGTTAAGCACCACCTAACCTTTTTGTTGAGTCAAACATGTCCCATTTGACGTTATTATGGTGCCACGCGAGGATTGAAATCAAACGGAGTTCATTTGGTCACTCAATTCCTTGTATTCTCGGATTGCACTCAAATTGGCCTCAATTGAGCCTACAACGTACAAACGAGTTTTCCTTCTTCGTTAAGCACAACCGAACCTTTTTGTTGAGTCAAACATGTCCCATTTGACGTTATTATGGTGCCACGCGAGGATTGAAATCAAACGGAGTTCATTTGGTCACTCAAATCCTTGTATTCTCGGATTGCACTCAAATTGGCCTCAATTGAGCCTACAACGTACAAACGAGTTTTCCTTCTTCGTTAAGCACCACCTAACCTTTTTGTTGAGTCAAACATGTCCCATTTGACGTTATTATGGTGCCATGCGAGGATTGAAATCAAACTGAGTTCATTTGGTCACTCAAATCCTTGTTTTCTCGGATTGCACTCAAATTGGCCTCAGTTGAGCCTACAACGTACAAACGAGTTTTCCTTCTTCGTTAAGCACCACCTAACCTTTTTGTTGAGTCAAACATGTCCCATTTGACGTTATTATGGTGCCACGCGAGGATTGAAATCAAACGGAGTTCATTTGGTCACTCAATTCCTTGTATTCTCGGATTGCACTCAAATTGGCCTCAATTGAGCCTACAACGTACAAACGAGTTTTCCTTCTTCGTTAAGCACAACCGAACCTTTTTGTTGAGTCAAACATGTCCCATTTGACGTTATTATGGTGCCACGCGAGGATTGAAATCAAACGGAGTTCATTTGGTCACTCAAATCCTTGTATTCTCGGATTGCACTCAAATTGGCCTCAATTGAGCCTACAACGTACAAACGAGTTTTCCTTCTTCGTTAAGCACAACCGAACCTTTTTGTTGAGTCAAACATGTCCCATTTGACGTTATTATGGTGCCACGCGAGGATTGAAATCAAACGGAGTTCATTTGGTCACTCAAATCCTTGTATTCTCGGATTGCACTCAAATTGGCCTCAATTGAGCCTACAACGTACAAACGAGTTTTCCTTCTTCGTTAAGCACCACCTAACCTTTTTGTTGAGTCAAACATGTCCCATTTGACGTTATTATGGTGCCACGCGAGGATTGAAATCAAACGGAGTCCATTTGGTCACTCAAATCCTTGTATTCTCGGATTGCACTCAAATTGGCCCCAATTGAGCCTACAACGTACAAACGAGTTTTCGTTATTCGTTAAGCACAACCGAGCCTTTTTGCTGAGTCAAACATGTCCCATTTGACGTTATTATGGTGCCATGCGAGGATTGAAATCAAACGGAGTTCATTTGGTCACTCAAATCCTTGTATTCTCGGATTGCACTCAAATTGGCCTCAATTGAGCCTACAACGTACAAACGAGTTTTTCTTCTTCGTTAAGCACAACCGAACCTTTTTGTTGAGTCAAACATGTCCCATTTGACGTTATTATGGTGCCATGCGAGGATTGAAATCAAACTGAGTTCATTTGGTCACTCAAATCCTTGTTTTCTCGGAATGCACTCAAATTGGCCTCAGTTGAGCCTACAACGTACAAACGAGTTTTCCTTCTTCGTTAAGCACAACCGAACCTTTTTGTTGAGTCAAACATGTCCCATTTGACGTTATTATGGTGCCATGCGAGGATTGAAATCAAACTGAGTTCATTTGGTCACTCAAATCCTTGTTTTCTCGGATTGCACTCAAATTGGCCTCAGT
Source organism: Berberis vulgaris (assembly GCA_963556465.1). Taxonomy (NCBI): domain Eukaryota; kingdom Viridiplantae; phylum Streptophyta; class Magnoliopsida; order Ranunculales; family Berberidaceae; genus Berberis; species Berberis vulgaris. The sequence continues at coordinate 38,883,710 of OY747132.1, read as the reverse complement.
TGAGCCTACAACGTACAAACGAGTTTTCCTTCTTCGTTAAGCACCACCTAACCTTTTTGTTGAGTCAAACATGTCCCATTTGACGTTATTATGGTGCCACGCGAGGATTGAAATCAAACGGAGTTCATTTGGTCACTCAATTCCTTGTATTCTCGGATTGCACTCAAATTGGCCTCAATTGAGCCTACAACGTACAAACGAGTTTTCCTTCTTCGTTAAGCTCAACCGAACCTTTTTGTTGAGTCAAACATGTCCCATTTGACGTTATTATGGTGCCACGCGAGGATTGAAATCAAACGGAGTTCATTTGGTCACTCAAATCCTTGTATTCTCGGATTGCACTCAAATTGGCCTCAATTGAGCCTACAACGTACAAACGAGTTTTCCTTCTTCGTTAAGCACCACCTAACCTTTTTGTTGAGTCAAACATGTCCCATTTGACGTTATTATGGTGCCATGCGAGGATTGAAATCAAACTGAGTTCATTTGGTCACTCAAATCCTTGTTTTCTCGGATTGCACTCAAATTGGCCTCAGTTGAGCCTACAACGTACAAACGAGTTTTCCTTCTTCGTTAAGCACCACCTAACCTTTTTGTTGAGTCAAACATGTCCCATTTGACGTTATTATGGTGCCACGCGAGGATTGAAATCAAACGGAGTTCATTTGGTCACTCAATTCCTTGTATTCTCGGATTGCACTCAAATTGGCCTCAATTGAGCCTACAACGTACAAACGAGTTTTCCTTCTTCGTTAAGCACAACCGAACCTTTTTGTTGAGTCAAACATGTCCCATTTGACGTTATTATGGTGCCACGCGAGGATTGAAATCAAACGGAGTTCATTTGGTCACTCAAATCCTTGTATTCTCGGATTGCACTCAAATTGGCCTCAATTGAGCCTACAACGTACAAACGAGTTTTCCTTCTTCGTTAAGCACCACCTAACCTTTTTGTTGAGTCAAACATGTCCCATTTGACGTTATTATGGTGCCACGCGAGGATTGAAATCAAACGGAGTCCATTTGGTCACTCAAATCCTTGTATTCTCGGATTGCACTCAAATTGGCCCCAATTGAGCCTACAACGTACAAACGAGTTTTCGTTATTCGTTAAGCACAACCGAGCCTTTTTGCTGAGTCAAACATGTCCCATTTGACGTTATTATGGTGCCATGCGAGGATTGAAATCAAACGGAGTTCATTTGGTCACTCAAATCCTTGTATTCTCGGATTGCACTCAAATTGGCCTCAATTGAGCCTACAACGTACAAACGAGTTTTTCTTCTTCGTTAAGCACAACCGAACCTTTTTGTTGAGTCAAACATGTCCCATTTGACGTTATTATGGTGCCATGCGAGGATTGAAATCAAACTGAGTTCATTTGGTCACTCAAATCCTTGTTTTCTCGGAATGCACTCAAATTGGCCTCAGTTGAGCCTACAACGTACAAACGAGTTTTCCTTCTTCGTTAAGCACAACCGAACCTTTTTGTTGAGTCAAACATGTCCCATTTGACGTTATTATGGTGCCATGCGAGGATTGAAATCAAACTGAGTTCATTTGGTCACTCAAATCCTTGTTTTCTCGGATTGCACTCAAATTGGCCTCAGTTGAGCCTACAACGTACAAACGAGTTTTCCTTCTTCGTTAAGCACAACCGAACCTTTTTGTTGAGTCAAACATGTCCCATTTGACGTTATTATGGTCCCATGCGAGGATTGAAATCAAACTGAGTTCATTTGGTCACTCAAATCCTTGTTTTCTCGGATTGCACTCAAATTGGCCTCAGTTGAGCCTACAACGTACAAACGAGTTTTCCTTCTTCGTTAAGCACAACCGAACCTTTTTGTTGAGTCAAACATGTCCCATTTGACGTTATTATGGTGCCATGCGAGGATTGAAATCAAACTGAGTTCATTTGGTCACTCAAATCCTTGTTTTCTCGGATTGCACTCAAATTGGCCTCAGTTGAGCCTACAACGTACAAACGAGTTTTCCTTCTTCGTTAAGCACCACCTAACCTTTTTGTTGAGTCAAACATGTCCCATTTGACGTTATTATGGTGCCACGCGAGGATTGAAATCAAACGGAGTTCATTTGGTCACTCAATTCCTTGTATTCTCGGATTGCACTCAAATTGGCCTCAATTGAGCCTACAACGTACAAACGAGTTTTCCTTCTTCGTTAAGCACAACCGAACCTTTTTGTTGAGTCAAACATGTCCCATTTGACGTTATTATGGTGCCACGCGAGGATTGAAATCAAACGGAGTTCATTTGGTCACTCAAATCCTTGTATTCTCGGATTGCACTCAAATTGGCCTCAATTGAGCCTACAACGTACAAACGAGTTTTCCTTCTTCGTTAAGCACCACCTAACCTTTTTGTTGAGTCAAACATGTCCCATTTGACGTTATTATGGTGCCACGCGAGGATTGAAATCAAACGGAGTCCATTTGGTCACTCAAATCCTTGTATTCTCGGATTGCACTCAAATTGGCCCCAATTGAGCCTACAACGTACAAACGAGTTTTCGTTATTCGTTAAGCACAACCGAGCCTTTTTGCTGAGTCAAACATGTCCCATTTGACGTTATTATGGTGCCATGCGAGGATTGAAATCAAACGGAGTTCATTTGGTCACTCAAATCCTTGTATTCTCGGAATGCACTCAAATTGGCCTCAATTGAGCCTACAACGTACAAACGAGTTTTTCTTCTTCGTTAAGCACAACCGAACCTTTTTGTTGAGTCAAACATGTCCCATTTGACGTTATTATGGTGCCATGCGAGGATTGAAATCAAACTGAGTTCATTTGGTCACTCAAATCCTTGTTTTCTCGGAATGCACTCAAATTGGCCTCAGTTGAGCCTACAACGTACAAACGAGTTTTCCTTCTTCGTTAAGCACAACCGAACCTTTTTGTTGAGTCAAACATGTCCCATTTGACGTTATTATGGTGCCATGCAAGGATTGAAATCAAACTGAGTTCATTTGGTCACTCAAATCCTTGTTTTCTCGGATTGCACTCAAATTGGCCTCAGTTGAGCCTACAACGTACAAACGAGTTTTCCTTCTTCGTTAAGCACAACCGAACCTTTTTGTTGAGTCAAACATGTCCCATTTGACGTTATTATGGTGCCATGCGAGGATTGAAATCAAACTGAGTTCATTTGGTCACTCAAATCCTTGTATTCTCGGATTGCACTCAAATTGGCCTCAATTGAGCCTACAACGTACAAACGAGTTTTCCTTCTTCGTTAAGCACCACCTAACCTTTTTGTTGAGTCAAACATGTCCCATTTGACGTTATTATGGTGCCACGCGAGGATTGAAATCAAACGGAGTTCATTTGGTCACTCAAATCCTTGTATTCTCGGATTGCACTCAAATTGGCCTCAATTGAGCCTACAACGTACAAACGAGTTTTCCTTCTTCGTTAAGCACCACCTAACCTTTTTGTTGAGTCAAACATGTACCATTTGACGTTATTATGGTGCCACGCGAGGATTGAAATCAAACGGAGTCCATTTGGTCACTCAAATCCTTGTATTCTCGGATTGCACTCAAATTGGCCTCAATTGACTCTACAACGTACAAACGAGTTTTCCTTCTTCGTTAAGCACAACCGAACCTTTTTGTTAAGTTCATTTGGTCACTCAAATCCTTGTATTCTCGGATTGCACATAAATTGGCCTCAATTGACCCTACAACGTACAAACGAGTTTTCCTTCTTCGTTAAGCACAACCGAACCTTTTTGTTGAGTCAAACATGTCCCATTTGACGTTATTATGGTGCCACGCGAGGATTGAAATCAAACGGAGTTCATTTGGTCACTCAATTCCTTGTATTCTCGGATTGCACTCAAATTGGCCTCAATTGAGCCTACAACGTACAAACGAGTTTTCCTTCTTCGTTAAGCACAACCGAACCTTTTTGTTGAGTCAAACATGTCCCATTTGACGTTATTATGGTGCCACGCGAGGATTGAAATCAAACGGAGTTCATTTGGTCACTCAAATCCTTGTATTCTCGGATTGCACTCAAATTGGCCTCAATTGGGCCTACAACGTACAAACGAGTTTTCCTTCTTCGTTAAGCACCACCTAACCTTTTTGTTGAGTCAAACATGTACCATTTGACGTTATTATGGTGCCACGCGAGGATTGAAATCAAACGGAGTCCATTTGGTCACTCAAATCCTTGTATTCTCGGATTGCACTCAAATTGGCCCCAATTGAGCCTACAACGTACAAACGAGTTTTCGTTATTCGTTAAGCACAACCGAGCCTTTTTGCTGAGTCAAACATGTCCCATTTGACGTTATTATGGTGCCATGCGAGGATTGAAATCAAACGGAGTTCATTTGGTCACTCAAATCCTTGTATTCTCGGAATGCACTCAAATTGGCCTCAATTGAGCCTACAACGTACAAACGAGTTTTTCTTCTTCGTTAAGCACAACCGAACCTTTTTGTTGAGTCAAACATGTCCCATTTGACGTTATTATGGTGCCATGCGAGGATTGAAATCAAACTGAGTTCATTTGGTCACTCAAATCCTTGTTTTCTCGGATTGCACTCAAATTGGCCTCAGTTGAGCCTACAACGTACAAACGAGTTTTCCTTCTTCGTTAAGCACAACCGAACCTTTTTGTTGAGTCAAACATGTCCCATTTGACGTTATTATGGTGCCATGCGAGGATTGAAATCAAACTGAGTTCATTTGGTCACTCAAATCCTTGTTTTCTCGGATTGCACTCAAATTGGCCTCAGTTGAGCCTACAACGTACAAACAAGTTTTCCTTCTTCGTTAAGCACCACCTAACCTTTTTGTTGAGTCAAACATGTCCCATTTGACGTTATTATGGTGCCACGCGAGGATTGAAATCAAACGGAGTTCATTTGGTCACTCAATTCCTTGTATTCTCGGATTGCACTCAAATTGGCCTCAATTGAGCCTACAACGTACAAACGAGTTTTCCTTCTTCGTTAAGCACAACCGAACCTTTTTGTTGAGTCAAACATGTCCCATTTGACGTTATTATGGTGCCACGCGAGGATTGAAATCAAACGGAGTTCATTTGGTCACTCAAATCCTTGTATTCTCGGATTGCACTCAAATTGGCCTCAATTGAGCCTACAACGTACAAACGAGTTTTCCTTCTTCGTTAAGCACCACCTAACCTTTTTGTTGAGTCAAACATGTCCCATTTGACGTTATTATGGTGCCACGCGAGGATTGAAATCAAACGGAGTCCATTTGGTCACTCAAATCCTTGTATTCTCGGATTGCACTCAAATTGGCCCCAATTGAGCCTACAACGTACAAACGAGTTTTCGTTATTCGTTAAGCACAACCGAGCCTTTTTGCTGAGTCAAACATGTCCCATTTGACGTTATTATGGTGCCATGCGAGGATTGAAATCAAACGGAGTTCATTTGGTCACTCAAATCCTTGTATTCTCGGATTGCACTCAAATTGGCCTCAATTGAGCCTACAACGTACAAACGAGTTTTTCTTCTTCGTTAAGCACAACCGAACCTTTTTGTTGAGTCAAACATGTCCCATTTGACGTTATTATGGTGCCATGCGAGGATTGAAATCAAACTGAGTTCATTTGGTCACTCAAATCCTTGTTTTCTCGGAATGCACTCAAATTGGCCTCAGTTGAGCCTACAACGTACAAACGAGTTTTCCTTCTTCGTTAAGCACAACCGAACCTTTTTGTTGAGTCAAACATGTCCCATTTGACGTTATTATGGTGCCATGCGAGGATTGAAATCAAACTGAGTTCATTTGGTCACTCAAATCCTTGTTTTCTCGGATTGCACTCAAATTGGCCTTAGTTGAGCCTACAACGTACAAACGAGTTTTCCTTCTTCGTTAAGCACCACCTAACCTTTTTGTTGAGTCAAACATGTCCCATTTGACGTTATTATGGTGCCACGCGAGGATTGAAATCAAACGGAGTTCATTTGGTCACTCAATTCCTTGTATTCTCGGATTGCACTCAAATTGGCCTCAATTGAGCCTACAACGTACAAACGAGTTTTCCTTCTTCGTTAAGCACAACCGAACCTTTTTGTTGAGTCAAACATGTCCCATTTGACGTTATTATGGTGCCACGCGAGGATTGAAATCAAACGGAGTTCATTTGGTCACTCAAATCCTTGTATTCTCGGATTGCACTCAAATTGGCCTCAATTGAGCCTACAACGTACAAACGAGTTTTCCTTCTTCGTTAAGCACCACCTAACCTTTTTGTTGAGTCAAACATGTCCCATTTGACGTTATTATGGTGCCACACGAGGATTGAAATCAAACGGAGTCCATTTGGTCACTCAAATCCTTGTATTCTCGGATTGCACTCAAATTGGCCCCAATTGAGCCTACAACGTACAAACGAGTTTTCGTTATTCGTTAAGCACAACCGAGCCTTTTTGCTGAGTCAAACATGTCCCATTTGACGTTATTATGGTGCCATGCGAGGATTGAAATCAAACGGAGTTCATTTGGTCACTCAAATCCTTGTATTCTCGGATTGCACTCAAATTGGCCTCAATTGAGCCTACAACGTACAAACGAGTTTTTCTTCTTCGTTAAGCACAACCGAACCTTTTTGTTGAGTCAAACATGTCCCATTTGACGTTATTATGGTGCCATGCGAGGATTGAAATCAAACTGAGTTCATTTGGTCACTCAAATCCTTGTTTTCTCGGAATGCACTCAAATTGGCCTCAGTTGAGCCTACAACGTACAAACGAGTTTTCCTTCTTCGTTAAGCACAACCGAACCTTTTTGTTGAGTCAAACATGTCCCATTTGACGTTATTATGGTGCCATGCGAGGATTGAAATCAAACTGAGTTCATTTGGTCACTCAAATCCTTGTATTCTCGGATTGCACTCAAATTGGCCTCAATTGAGCCTACAACGTACAAACGAGTTTTCCTTCTTCGTTAAGCACCACCTAACCTTTTTGTTGAGTCAAACATGTCCCATTTGACGTTATTATGGTGCCACGCGAGGATTGAAATCAAACGGAGTCCATTTGGTCACTCAAATCCTTGTATTCTCGGATTGCACTCAAATTGGCCCCAATTGAGCCTACAACGTACAAACGAGTTTTCGTTATTCGTTAAGCACAACCGAGCCTTTTTGCTGAGTCAAACATGTCCCATTTGACGTTATTATGGTGCCATGTGAGGATTGAAATCAAACTGAGTTCATTTGGTCACTCAAATCCTTGTTTTCTCGGATTGCACTCAAATTGGCCTCAATTGAGCCTACAACGTACAAACGAGTTTTCCTTCTTCGTTAAGCACAACCGAACCTTTTTGTTGAGTCAAACATGTCCCATTTGACGTTATTATGGTGCCACGCGAGGATTGAAATCAAACGGAGTTCATTTGGTCACTCAAATCCTTTTATTCTCGGATTGCACTCAAATTGGCCTCAATTGAGCCTACAACGTACAAACGAGTTTTCCTTCTTCGTTAAGCACCACTTAACCTTTTTGTTGAGTCAAACATGTCCCATTTGATGTTATTATGGTGCTACCCGAGGATTGATATCAAACGGAGTTCATTTGGTCACTCAAATCCTTGTATTCTCGGATTGCACTCAAATTGGCCTCAATTGAGCCTACAACGTACAAACGAGTTTTCCTTCTTCGTTAAGCACAACCGAACCTTTTTGTTGAGTCAAACATGTCCCATTTGATGTTATTATGGTGCCACGCGAGGATTGAAATGAAACGGAGTTCTTTTGGTCACTAAAATCCTTGTATTCTCCGATTGCACTCAAATTGGCCCCAATTGAGCCTACAACGTACAAACGAGTTTTCGTTATTCGTTAAGCACAACCGAGCCTTTTTGCTGAGTCAAACATGTCCCATTTGACGTTATTATGGTGCCATGCGAGGATTGAAATCAAACGGAGTTCATTTGGTCACTCAAATCCTTGTATTCTCAGATTGCACTCAAATTGGCCTCAATTGAGCCTACAACGTACAAACGAGTTTTCCTTCTTCGTTAAGCACAACCGAACCTTTTTGTTGAGTCAAACATGTCCCATTTGACGTTATTATGGTGCCACGCGAGGATTGAAATCAAACGGAGTTCATTTGGTCACTCAATTCCTTGTATTCTCGGATTGCACTCAAATTGGCCTCAATTGACTCTACAACGTACAAACGAGTTTTCCTTCTTCGTTAAGCACAACCGAACCTTTTTGTTAAGTTCATTTGGTCACTCAAATCCTTGTATTCTCGGATTGCACATAAATTGGCCTCAATTGACCCTACAACGTACAAACGAGTTTTCCTTCTTCGTTAAGCACAACCGAACCTTTTTGTTGAGTGAAACATGTCCCATTTGACGTTATTATGGTGCCACGCGAGGATTGAAATCAAACGGAGTTCATTTGGTCACTCAATTCCTTTTATTCTCGGATTGCATTCAAATTGGCCTCAATTGAGCCTACAACGTACAAACGAGTTTTCCTTCTTCGTTAAGCACAACCGAACCTTTTTGTTGAGTCAAACATGTCCCATTTGACGTTATTATGGTGCCACGCGAGGATTGAAATCAAACGGAGTTCATTTGGTCACTCAAATCCTTGTATTCTCGGATTGCACTCAAATTGGCCTCAATTGAGCCTACAACGTACAAACGAGTTTTCCTTCTTCGTTAAGCACCACCTAACCTTTTTGTTGAGTCAAACATGTACCATTTGACGTTATTATGGTGCCACGCGAGGATTGAAATCAAACGGAGTCCATTTGGTCACTCAAATCCTTGTATTCTCGGATTGCACTCAAATTGGCCCCAATTGAGCCTACAACGTACAAACGAGTTTTCGTTATTCGTTAAGCACAACCGAGCCTTTTTGCTGATTCAAACATGTCCCATTTGACGTTATTATGGTGCCATGCGAGGATTGAAATCAAACGGAGTTCATTTGGTCACTCAAATCCTTGTATTCTCGGATTGCACTCAAATTGGCCTCAATTGAGCCTACAACGTACAAACGAGTTTTTCTTCTTCGTTAAGCACAACCGAACCTTTTTGTTGAGTCAAACATGTCCCATTTGACGTTATTATGGTGCCATGCGAGGATTGAAATCAAACTGAGTTCATTTGGTCACTCAAATCCTTGTTTTCTCGGATTGCACTCAAATTGGCCTCAGTTGAGCCTACAACGTACAAACGAGTTTTCCTTCTTCGTTAAGCACAACCGAACCTTTTTGTTGAGTCAAACATGTCCCATTTGACGTTATTATGGTGCCATGCGAGGATTGAAATCAAACTGAGTTCATTTGGTCACTCAAATCCTTGTTTTCTCGGATTGCACTCAAATTGGCCTCAGTTGAGCCTACAACGTACAAACGAGTTTTCCTTCTTCGTTAAGCACAACCGAACCTTTTTGTTGAGTCAAACATGTCCCATTTGACGTTATTATGGTGCCATGCGAGGATTGAAATCAAACTGAGTTCATTTGGTCACTCAAATCCTTGTTTTCTCGGATTGCACTCAAATTGGCCTCAGTTGAGCCTACAACGTACAAACGAGTTTTCCTTCTTCGTTAAGCACCACCTAACCTTTTTGTTGAGTCAAACATGTCCCATTTGACGTTATTATGGTGCCACGCTAGGATTGAAATCAAACGGAGTTCATTTGGTCACTCAATTCCTTGTATTCTCGGATTGCACTCAAATTGGCCTCAATTGAGCCTACAACGTACAAACGAGTTTTCCTTCTTCGTTAAGCACAACCGAACCTTTTTGTTGAGTCAAACATGTCCCATTTGACGTTATTATGGTGCCACGCGAGGATTGAAATCAAACGGAGTTCATTTGGTCACTCAAATCCTTGTATTCTCGGATTGCACTCAAATTGGCCTCAATTGAGCCTACAACGTACAAACGAGTTTTCCTTCTTCGTTAAGCACCACCTAACCTTTTTGTTGAGTCAAACATGTCCCATTTGACGTTATTATGGTGCCACGCGAGGATTGAAATCAAACGGAGTTCATTTGGTCACTCAAATCCTTGTATTCTCGGATTGCACTCAAATTGGCCTCAATTGAGCCTACAACGTACAAACGAGTTTTCCTTCTTCGTTAAGCACCACCTAACCTTTTTGTTGAGTCAAACATGTCCCATTTGACGTTATTATGGTGCCATGCGAGGATTGAAATCAAACTGAGTTCATTTGGTCACTCAAATCCTTGTTTTCTCGGATTGCACTCAAATTGGCCTCAATTGAGCCTACAACGTACAAACGAGTTTTCCTTCTTCGTTAAGCACAACCGAACCTTTTTTTTGAGTCAAACATGTCCCATTTGACGTTATTATGGTGCCACGCGAGGATTGAAATCAAACGGAGTTCATTTGGTCACTCAAATCCTTGTATTCTCGGATTGCACTCAAATTGGACTCAATTGAGCCTACAACGTACAAACGAGTTTTCCTTCTTCGTTAAGCACCACCTAACCTTTTTGTTGAGTCAAACATGTCCCATTTGACGTTATTATGGTGCTACCCGAGGATTGAAATCAAACGGAGTTCATTTGGTCACTCAAATCCTTGTATTCTCGGATTGCACTCAAATTGGCCTCAATTGAGCCTACAACGTACAAACGAGTTTTCCTTCTTCGTTAAGCACCACCTAACCTTTTTGTTGAGTCAAACATGTCCCATTTGACGTTATTATGGTGCCACGCGAGGATTGAAATCAAACGGAGTCCATTTGGTCACTCAAATCCTTGTATTCTCGGATTGCACTCAAATTGGCCCCAATTGAGCCTACAACGTACAAACGAGTTTTCCTTCTTCGTTAAGCACAACCGAACCTTTTTGTTGAGTCAAACATGTCCCATTTGACGTTATTATGGTGCCACGCGAGGATTGAAATCAAACGGAGTTCATTTGGTCACTCAATTCCTTGTATTCTCGGATTGCACTCAAATTGGCCTCAATTGACTCTACAACGTACAAACGAGTTTTCCTTCTTCGTTAAGCACAACCGAACCTTTTTGTTAAGTTCATTTGGTCACTCAAATCCTTGTATTCTCGGATTGCACATAAATTGGCCTCAATTGACCCTACAACGTACAAACGAGTTTTCCTTCTTCGTTAAGCACAACCGAACCTTTTTGTTGAGTCAAACATGTCCCATTTGACGTTATTATGGTGCCACGCGAGGATTGAAATCAAACGGAGTTCATTTGGTCACTCAATTCCTTGTATTCTCGGATTGCACTCAAATTGGCCTCAATTGAGCCTACAACGTACAAACGAGTTTTCCTTCTTCGTTAAGCACAACCGAACCTTTTTGTTGAGTCAAACATGTCCCATTTGACGTTATTATGGTGCCACGCGAGGATTGAAATCAAACGGAGTTCATTTGGTCACTCAAATCCTTGTATTCTCGGATTGCACTCAAATTGGCCTCAATTGAGCCTACAACGTACAAACGAGTTTTCCTTCTTCGTTAAGCACCACCTAACCTTTTTGTTGAGTCAAACATGTACCATTTGACGTTATTATGGTGCCACGCGAGGATTGAAATCAAACGGAGTCCATTTGGTCACTCAAATCCTTGTATTCTCGGATTGCACTCAAATTGGCCCCAATTGAGCCTACAACGTACAAACGAGTTTTCGTTATTCGTTAAGCACAACCGAGCCTTTTTGCTGATTCAAACATGTCCCATTTGACGTTATTATGGTGCCATGCGAGGATTGAAATCAAACGGAGTTCATTTGGTCACTCAAATCCTTGTATTCTCGGATTGCACTCAAATTGGCCTCAATTGAGCCTACAACGTACAAACGAGTTTTTCTTCTTCGTTAAGCACAACCGAACCTTTTTGTTGAGTCAAACATGTCCCATTTGACGTTATTATGGTGCCATGCGAGGATTGAAATCAAACTGAGTTCATTTGGTCACTCAAATCCTTGTTTTCTCGGATTGCACTCAAATTGGCCTCAGTTGAGCCTACAACGTACAAACGAGTTTTCCTTCTTCGTTAAGCACAACCGAACCTTTTTGTTGAGTCAAACATGTCCCATTTGACGTTATTATGGTGCCATGCGAGGATTGAAATCAAACTGAGTTCATTTGGTCACTTAAATCCTTGTTTTCTCGGATTGCACTCAAATTGGCCTCAGTTGAGCCTACAACGTACAAACGAGTTTTCCTTCTTCGTTAAGCACAACCGAACCTTTTTGTTGAGTCAAACATGTCCCATTTGACGTTATTATGGTGCCATGCGAGGATTGAAATCAAACTGAGTTCATTTGGTCACTCAAATCCTTGTTTTCTCGGATTGCACTCAAATTGGCCTCAGTTGAGCCTACAACGTACAAACGAGTTTTCCTTCTTCGTTAAGCTCCACCTAACCTTTTTGTTGAGTCAAACATGTCCCATTTGACGTTATTATGGTGCCACGCGAGGATTGAAATCAAACGGAGTTCATTTGGTCACTCAATTCCTTGTATTCTCGGATTGCACTCAAATTGGCCTCAATTGAGCCTACAACGTACAAACGAGTTTTCCTTCTTCGTTAAGCACAACCGAACCTTTTTGTTGAGTCAAACATGTCCCATTTGACGTTATTATGGTGCCACGCGAGGATTGAAATCAAACGGAGTTCATTTGGTCACTCAAATCCTTGTATTCTCGGATTGCACTCAAATTGGCCTCAATTGAGCCTACAACGTACAAACGAGTTTTCCTTCTTCGTTAAGCACCACCTAACCTTTTTGTTGAGTCAAACATGTCCCATTTGACGTTATTATGGTGCCACGCGAGGATTGAAATCAAACGGAGTTCATTTGGTCACTCAAATCCTTGTATTCTCGGATTGCACTCAAATTGGCCTCAATTGAGCCTACAACGTACAAACGAGTTTTCCTTCTTCGTTAAGCACCACCTAACCTTTTTGTTGAGTCAAACATGTCCCATTTGACGTTATTATGGTGCCATGCGAGGATTGAAATCAAACTGAGTTCATTTGGTCACTCAAATCCTTGTTTTCTCGGATTGCACTCAAATTGGCCTCAATTGAGCCTACAACGTACAAACGAGTTTTCCTTCTTCGTTAAGCACAACCGAACCTTTTTTTTTAGTCAAACATGTCCCATTTGACGTTATTATGGTGCCACGCGAGGATTGAAATCAAACGGAGTTCATTTGGTCACTCAAATCCTTGTATTCTCGGATTGCACTCAAATTGGCCTCAATTGAGCCTACAACGTACAAACGAGTTTTCCTTCTTCGTTAAGCACCACCTAACCTTTTTGTTGAGTCAAACATGTCCCATTTGAAATTATTATGGTGCTACCCGAGGATTGAAATCAAACGGAGTTCATTTGGTCACTCAAATCCTTGTATTCTCGGATTGCACTCAAATTGGCCTCAATTGAGCCTACAACGTACAAACGAGTTTTCCTTCTTCGTTAAGCACCACCTAACCTTTTTGTTGAGTCAAACATGTCCCATTTGACGTTATTATGGTGCCACGCGAGGATTGAAATCAAACGGAGTCCATTTGGTCACTCAAATCCTTGTATTCTCGGATTGCACTCAAATTGGCCTCAATTGAGCCTACAACGTACAAACGAGTTTTCGTTATTCGTTAAGCACAACCGAGCCTTTTTGCTGAGTCAAACATGTCCCATTTCACGTTATTATGGTGCCATGCAAGGATTGAAATCAAACGGAGTTCATTTGGTCACTCAAATCCTTGTATTCTCGGATTGCACTCAAATTGGCCTCAATTGAGCCTACAACGTACAAACGAGTTTTTCTTCTTCGTTAAGCACAACCGAACCTTTTTGTTGAGTCAAACATGTCCCATTTGACGTTATTATGGTGCCATGCGAGGATTGAAATCAAACTGAGTTCATTTGGTCACTCAAATCCTTGTTTTCTCGGATTGCACTCAAATTGGCCTCAGTTGAGCCTACAACGTACAAACGAGTTTTCCTTCTTCGTTAAGCACAACCGAACCTTTTTGTTGAGTCAAACATGTCCCATTTGACGTTATTATGGTGCCATGCGAGGATTGAAATCAAACTGAGTTCATTTGGTCACTCAAATCCTTGTTTTCTCGGATTGCACTCAAATTGGCCTCAGTTGAGCCTACAACGTACAAACGAGTTTTCCTTCTTCGTTAAGCACAACCGAACCTTTTTGTTGAGTCAAACATGTCCCATTCGATGTTATTATGGTGCCACGCGAGGATTGAAATGAAACGGAGTTCTTTTGGTCACTCAAATCCTTGTATTCTCCGATTGCACTCAAATTGGCCTCAATTGAGCCTACAACGTACAAACGAGTTTTTCTTCTTCGTTAAGCACAACCGAACCTTTTTGTTGAGTCAAACATGTCCCATTTGACGTTATTATGGTGCTACCCGAGGATTGAAATCAAACGGAGTTCATTTGGTCACTCAAATCCTTGTATTCTCGGATTGCACTCAAATTGGCCTCAATTGAGCCTACAACGTACAAACGAGTTTTCCTTCTTCGTTAAGCACAACCGAACCTTTTTGTTGAGTCAAACATGTCCCATTTGACGTTATTATGGTGCCACGTGAGGATTGAAATCAAACGGAGTTCATTTGGTCACTCAAATCCTTGTATTCTCGGATTGCACTCAAATTGGCCTCAATTGAGCCTACAACGTACAAACGAGTTTTCCTTATTCGTTAAGCACAACCGAACCTTTTTGTTGAGTCAAACATGTCCCATTTGACGTTATTATGGTGCCACGCAAGGATTGAAATCAAACGGAGTCCATTTGGCCACTCAAATCCTTGTATTCTCGGATTGCACTCAAATTGGCCTCAATTGAGACTACAACGTACAAACGAGTTTTCCTTCTTCGTTAAGCACAACCGAACCTTTTTGTTGAGTCAAACATGTCCCATTTGACGTTATTATGGTGCCACGCGAGGATTGAAATCAAACGGAGTTCATTTGGTCACTCAAATCCTTGTATTCTCGGATTGCACTCAAATTGGCCTCAATTGAGCCTACAACGTACAAACGAGTTTTCCTTCTTCGTTAAGCACCACCTAACCTTTTTGTTGAGTCAAACATGTCCCATTTGACGTTATTATGGTGCCACGCGAGGATTGAAATCAAACGGAGTTCATTTGGTCACTCAAATCCTTGTATTCTCGGATTGCACTCAAATTGGCCTCAATTGAGCCTACAACGTACAAACGAGTTTTCCTTCTTCGTTAAGCACCACCTAACCTTTTTGTTGAGTCAAACATGTCCCATTTGACGTTATTATGGTGCCATGCGAGGATTGAAATCAAACTGAGTTCATTTGGTCACTCAAATCCTTGTTTTCTCGGATTGCACTCAAATTGGCCTCAATTGAGCCTACAACGTACAAACGAGTTTTCCTTCTTCGTTAAGCACAACCGAACCTTTTTTTTTAGTCAAACATGTCCCATTTGACGTTATTATGGTGCCACGCGAGGATTGAAATCAAACGGAGTTCATTTGGTCACTCAAATCCTTGTATTCTCGGATTGCACTCAAATTGGCCTCAATTGAGCCTACAACGTACAAACGAGTTTTCCTTCTTCGTTAAGCACCACCTAACCTTTTTGTTGAGTCAAACATGTCCCATTTGAAATTATTATGGTGCTACCCGAGGATTGAAATCAAACGGAGTTCATTTGGTCACTCAAATCCTTGTATTCTCGGATTGCACTCAAATTGGCCTCAATTGAGCCTACAACGTACAAACGAGTTTTCCTTCTTCGTTAAGCACCACCTAACCTTTTTGTTGAGTCAAACATGTCCCATTTGACGTTATTATGGTGCCACGCGAGGATTGAAATCAAACGGAGTCCATTTGGTCACTCAAATCCTTGTATTCTCGGATTGCACTCAAATTGGCCTCAATTGAGCCTACAACGTACAAACGAGTTTTCGTTATTCGTTAAGCACAACCGAGCCTTTTTGCTGAGTCAAACATGTCCCATTTCACGTTATTATGGTGCCATGCAAGGATTGAAATCAAACGGAGTTCATTTGGTCACTCAAATCCTTGTATTCTCGGATTGCACTCAAATTGGCCTCAATTGAGCCTACAACGTACAAACGAGTTTTTCTTCTTCGTTAAGCACAACCGAACCTTTTTGTTGAGTCAAACATGTCCCATTTGACGTTATTATGGTGCCATGCGAGGATTGAAATCAAACTGAGTTCATTTGGTCACTCAAATCCTTGTTTTCTCGGATTGCACTCAAATTGGCCTCAGTTGAGCCTACAACGTACAAACGAGTTTTCCTTCTTCGTTAAGCACAACCGAACCTTTTTGTTGAGTCAAACATGTCCCATTTGACGTTATTATGGTGCCATGCGAGGATTGAAATCAAACTGAGTTCATTTGGTCACTCAAATCCTTGTTTTCTCGGATTGCACTCAAATTGGCCTCAGTTGAGCCTACAACGTACAAACGAGTTTTCCTTCTTCGTTAAGCACAACCGAACCTTTTTGTTGAGTCAAACATGTCCCATTCGATGTTATTATGGTGCCACGCGAGGATTGAAATGAAACGGAGTTCTTTTGGTCACTCAAATCCTTGTATTCTCCGATTGCACTCAAATTGGCCTCAATTGAGCCTACAACGTACAAACGAGTTTTTCTTCTTCGTTAAGCACAACCGAACCTTTTTGTTGAGTCAAACATGTCCCATTTGACGTTATTATGGTGCTACCCGAGGATTGAAATCAAACGGAGTTCATTTGGTCACTCAAATCCTTGTATTCTCGGATTGCACTCAAATTGGCCTCAATTGAGCCTACAACGTACAAACGAGTTTTCCTTCTTCGTTAAGCACAACCGAACCTTTTTGTTGAGTCAAACATGTCCCATTTGACGTTATTATGGTGCCACGTGAGGATTGAAATCAAACGGAGTTCATTTGGTCACTCAAATCCTTGTATTCTCGGATTGCACTCAAATTGGCCTCAATTGAGCCTACAACGTACAAACGAGTTTTCCTTATTCGTTAAGCACAACCGAACCTTTTTGTTGAGTCAAACATGTCCCATTTGACGTTATTATGGTGCCACGCAAGGATTGAAATCAAACGGAGTCCATTTGGCCACTCAAATCCTTGTATTCTCGGATTGCACTCAAATTGGCCTCAATTGAGACTACAACGTACAAACGAGTTTTCCTTCTTCGTTAAGCACAACCGAACCTTTTTGTTGAGTCAAACATGTCCCATTTGACGTTATTATGGTGCTATCCGAGGATTGAAATCAAACGGAGTTCATTTGGTCACTCAAATCCTTGTATTCTCGGATTGCACTCAAATTGGCCTCAATTGAGCCTACAACGTACAAACGAGTTTTCCTTCTTCGTTAAGCACAACCGAACCTTTTTGTTGAATCAATCATGTCCCATTTGACGTTATTATGGTGCCACATGAGGATTGAAATCAAACGGAGTTCATTTGGTCACTCAAATCCTTGTATTCTCGGATTGCACTCAAATTGGCCTCAATTGACCCTACAACGTACAAACGAGTTTTCCTTCTTCGTTAAGCACAACCGAACCTTTTTGTTGAGTCAAACATGTCCCATTTGACGTTATTATGGTGCCATGCGAGGATTGAAATCAAACTGAGTTCATTTGGTCACTCAAATCCTTGTTTTCTCGGATTGCACTCAAATTGGCCTCAGTTGAGCCTACAACGTACAAACGAGTTTTCCTTCTTCGTTAAGCACAACCGAACCTTTTTGTTGAGTCAAACATGTCCCATTTGACGTTATTATGGTGCCATGCGAGGATTGAAATCAAACTGAGTTCATTTGGTCACTCAAATCCTTGTTTTCTCGGATTGCACTCAAATTGGCCTCAGTTGAGCCTACAACGTACAAACGAGTTTTCCTTCTTCGTTAAGCACAACCGAACCTTTTTGTTGAGTCAAACATGTCCCATTTGACGTTATTATGGTGCCATGCGAGGATTGAAATCAAACGGAGTTCATTTGGTCACTCAATTCCTTGTATTCTCGGATTGCACTCAAATTGGCCTCAATTGAGCCTACAACGTACAAACGAGTTTTCCTTCTTCGTTAAGCACAACCGAACCTTTTTGTTGAGTCAAACATGTCCCATTTGACGTTATTATGGTGCCACGTGAGGATTGAAATCAAACGGAGTTCATTTGGTCACTCAAATCCTTGTATTCTCGGATTGCACTCAAATTGGCCTCAATTGAGCCTACAACGTACAAACGAGTTTTCCTTCTTCGTTAAGCACCACCTAACCTTTTTGTTGAGTCAAACATGTCCCATTTGACGTTATTATGGTGCCACGCGAGGATTGAAATCAAACGGAGTTCATTTGGTCACTCAAATCCTTGTATTCTCGGATTGCACTCAAATTGGCCTCAATTGAGCCTACAACGTACAAACGAGTTTTCGTTCTTCGTTAACCACCACCTAACCTTTTTGTTGAGTCAAACATGTCCCATTTGACCTTATTATGGTGCCATGCGAGGATTGAAATCAAACTGAGTTCATTTGGTCACTCAAATCCTTGTTTTCTCGGATTGCACTCAAATTGGTCTCAATTGAGCCTACAACGTACAAACGAGTTTTCCTTCTTCGTTAAGCACAACCGAACCTTTTTGTTGATTCAAACATGTCCCATTTGACGTTATTATGGTGCCACGCAAGGATTGAAATCAAACGGAGTTCATTTGGTCACTCAAATCCTTGTATTCTCGGATTGCACTCAAATTGGCCTCAATTGAGCCTACAACGTACAAACGAGTTTTCCTTCTTCGTTAAGCACCACCTAACCTTTTTGTTGAGTCAAACATGTCCCATTTGACGTTATTATGGTGCTACCCGAGGATTGAAATCAAACGGAGTTCATTTGGTCACTCAAATCCTTGTATTCTCGGATTGCACTCAAATTGGCCTCAATTGAGCCTACAACGTACAAACGAGTTTTCCTTCTTCGTTAAGCACCACCTAACCTTTTTGTTGAGTCAAACATGTCCCATTTGACGTTATTATGGTGCCACGCGAGGATTGAAATCAAACGGAGTCCATTTGGTCACTCAAATCCTTGTATTCTCGGATTGCACTCAAATTGGCCCCAATTGAGCCTACAACGTACAAAAGAGTTTTCGTTATTCGTTAAGCACAACCGAGCCTTTTTGCTGAGTCAAACATGTCCCATTTCACGTTATTATGGTGCCATGCGAGGATTGAAATCAAACGGAGTTCATTTGGTCACTCAAATCCTTGTATTCTCGGATTGCACTCAAATTGGCCTCAATTGAGCCTACAACGTACAAACGAGTTTTTCTTCTTCGTTAAGCACAACCGAACCTTTTTGTTGACTCAAACATGTCCCATTTGACGTTATTATGGTGCCATGCGAGGATTGAAATCAAACTGAGTTCATTTGGTCACTCAAATCCTTGTTTTCTCGGATTGCACTCAAATTGGCCTCAGTTGAGCCTACAACGTACAAACTAGTTTTCCTTCTTCGTTAAGCACAACCGAACCTTTTTGTTGCGTCAAACATGTCCCATTTGACGTTATTATGGTGCCATGCAAGGATTGAAATCAAACTGAGTTCATTTGGTCACTCAAATCCTTGTTTTCTCGGATTGCACTCAAATTGGCCTCAGTTGAGCCTACAACGTACAAACGAGTTTTCCTTCTTCGTTAAGCACAACCGAACCTTTTTGTTGAGTCAAACATGTCCCATTTGATGTTATTATGGTACCACGCGAGGATTGAAATGAAACGGAGTTCTTTTGGTCACTCAAATCCTTGTATTCTCCGATTGCACTCAAATTGGCCTCAATTGAGCCTACAACGTACAAACGAGTTTTTCTTCTTCGTTAAGCACAACCGAACCTTTTTGTTGAGTCAAACATGTCCCATTTTACGTTATTATGGTGCTACCCGAGGATCGAAATCAAACGGAGTTCATTTGGTCACTCAAATCCTTGTATTCTCGGATTGCACTCAAATTGGCCTCAATTGAGCCTACAACGTACAAACGAGTTTTCCTTCTTCGTTAAGCACAACCGAACCTTTTTGTTGAGTCAAACATGTCCCATTTGACGTTATTATGGTGCCACGCGAGGATTGAAATCAAACGGAGTTCATTTGGTCACTCAAATCCTTGTATTCTCGGATTGCACTCAAATTGGCCTCAATTGAGCCTACAACGTACAAACGAGTTTTCCTTCTTCGTTAAGCACAACCGAACCTTTTTGTTGAGTCAAACATGTCCCATTTGACGTTATTATGGTGCCACGCGAGGATTGAAATCAAACGGAGTTCATTTGGTCACTAAAATCCTTGTATTCTCGGATTGCACTCAAATTGGCCTCAGTTGAGCCTACAACGTACAAACGAGTTTTCCTTCTTCGTTAAGCACAACCGAACCTTTTTGTTGAGTCAAACATGTCCCATTTGACGTTATTATGGTGCCACGCGAGGATTGAAATCAAACGGAGTTCATTTGGTCACTCAAATCCTTGTATTCTCGGATTGCACTCAAATTGGCCTCAATTGAGCCTACAACGTACAAACGAGTTTTCCTTCTTCGTTAAGCACCACCTAACCTTTTTGTTGAGTCAAACATGTCCCATTTGACGTTATTATGGTGCTACCCGAGGATTGAAATCAAACGGAGTTCATTTGGTCACTCAAATCCTTGTATTCTCGGATTGCACTCAAATTGGCCTCAATTGAGCCTACAACGTACAAACGAGTTTTCCTTCTTCGTTAAGCACCACCTAACCTTTTTGTTGAGTCAAACATGTCCCATTTGACGTTATTATGGTGCCACGCGAGGATTGAAATCAAACGGAGTCCATTTGGTCACTCAAATCCTTGTATTCTCGGATTGCACTCAAATTGGCCCCAATTGAGCCTACAACGTACAAACGAGTTTTCGTTATTCGTTAAGCACAACCGAGCCTTTTTGCTGAGTCAAACATGTCCCATTTCACGTTATTATGGTGCCATGCGAGGATTGAAATCAAACGGAGTTCATTTGGTCACTCAAATCCTTGTATTCTCGGATTGCACTCAAATTGGCCTCAATTGAGCCTACAACGTACAAACGAGTTTTTCTTCTTCGTTAAGCACAACCGAACCTTTTTGTTGAGTCAAACATGTCCCATTTGACGTTATTATGGTGCCATGCGAGGATTGAAATCAAACTGAGTTCATTTGGTCACTCAAATCCTTGTTTTCTCGGATTGCACTCAAATTGGCCTCAGTTGAGCCTACAACGTACAAACGAGTTTTCCTTCTTCGTTAAGCACAACCGAACCTTTTTGTTGAGTCAAACATGTCCCATTTGACGTTATTATGGTGCCATGCGAGGATTGAAATCAAACTGAGTTCATTTGGTCACTCAAATCCTTGTTTTCTCGGATTGCACTCAAATTGGCCTCAGTTGAGCCTACAACGTACAAACGAGTTTTCCTTCTTCGTTAAGCACAACCGAACCTTTTTGTTGAGTCAAACATGTCCCATTTGATGTTATTATGGTGCCACGCGAGGATTGAAATGAAACGGAGTTCTTTTGGTCACTCAAATCCTTGTATTCTCCGATTGCACTCAAATTGGCCTCAATTGAGACTACAACGTACAAACGAGTTTTTCTTCTTCGTTAAGCACAACCGAACCTTTTTTTTGAGTCAAACATGTCCCATTTGACGTTATTATGGTGCTACCCGAGGATTGAAATCAAACGGAGTTCATTTGGTCACTCAAATCCTTGTATTCTCGGATTGCACTCAAATTGGCCTCAATTGAGCCTACAACGTACAAACGAGTTTTCCTTCTTCGTTAAGCACAACCGAACTTTTTGGTTGAGTCAAACATGTCCCATTTGACGTTATTATGGTGCCACGCGAGGATTGAAATCAAACGGAGTTCATTTGGTCACTCAAATCCTTGTATTCTCGGATTGCACTCAAATTGGCCTCAATTGAGCCTACAACGTACAAACGAGTTTTCCTTATTCGTTAAGCACAACCGAACCTTTTTGTTGAGTCAAACATGTCCCATTTGACGTTATTATGGTGCCACGCAAGGATTGAAATCAAACGGAGTCCATTTGGTCACTCAAATCCTTGTATTCTCGGATTGCACTCAAATTGGCCTCAATTGAGACTACAACGTACAAACGAGTTTTCCTTCTTCGTTAAGCACAACCGAACCTTTTTGTTAAGTTCATTTGGTCACTCAAATCCTTGTATTCTCGGATTGCACATAAATTGGCCTCAATTGACCCTACAACGTACAAACGAGTTTTCCTTCTTCGTTAAGCACAACCGAACCTTTTTGTTGAGTCAAACATGTCCCATTTGACGTTATTATGGTTCCACGCGAGGATTGAAATCAAACGGAGTTCATTTGGTCACTCAATTCCTTGTATTCTCGGATTGCACTCAAATTGGCCTCAATTGAGCCTACAACGTACAAACGAGTTTTTCTTCTTCGTTAAGCACAACCGAACCTTTTTGTTGAGTCAAACATGTCCCATTTGACGTTATTATGGTGCCATGCGAGGATTGAAATCAAACTGAGTTCATTTGGTCACTCAAATCCTTGTTTTCTCGGATTGCACTCAAATTGGCCTCAGTTGAGCCTACAACGTACAAACGAGTTTTCCTTCTTCGTTAAGCACAACCGAACCTTTTTTTTGAGTCAAACATGTCCCATTTGACGTTATTATGGTGCCATGCGAGGATTGAAATCAAACTGAGTTCATTCGGTCACTCAAATCCTTGATTTCTCGGATTGCACTCAAATTGGCCTCAGTTGAGCCTACAACGTACAAACGAGTTTTCCTTCTTCGTTAAGCACAACCGAACCTTTTTGTTGAGTCAAACATGTCCCATTTGATGTTATTATGGTGCCACGCGAGGATTGAAATGAAACGGAGTTCTTTTGGTCACTCAAATCCTTGTATTCTCCGATTGCACTCAAATTGGCCTCAATTGAGCCTACAACGTACAAACGAGTTTTTCTTCTTCGTTAAGCACAACCGAACCTTTTTGTTGAGTCAAACATGTCCCATTTGACGTAATTATGGTGCTACCCGAGGATTGAAATCAAACGGAGTTCATTTGGTCACTCAAATCCTTGTATTCTCGGATTGCACTCAAATTGGCCTCAATTGAGCCTACAACGTACAAACGAGTTTTCCTTCTTCGTTAAGCACAAAAGAACCTTTTTGTTGAGTCAAACATGTCCCATTTGACGTTATTATGGTGCCACGCGAGGATTGAAATCAAACGAAGTTCATTTGGTCACTCAAATCCTTGTATTCTCGGATTGCACTCAAATTGGCCTCAATTGAGCCTACAACGTACAAACGAGTTTTCCTTATTCGTTAAGCACAACCGAACCTTTTTGTTGAGTCAAACATGTCCCATTTGACGTTATAATGGTGCCACGCAAGGATTGAAATCAAACGGAGTCCATTTGGTCACTCAAATCCTTGTATTCTCGGATTGCACTCAAATTGGCCTCAATTGACCCTACAACGTACAAACGAGTTTTCCTTCTTCGTTAAGCACCACCTAACCTTTTTGTTGAGTCAAACATGTCCCATTTGACGTTATTATGGTGCCATGCGAGGATTGAAATCAAACTGAGTTCATTTGGTCACTCAAATCCTTGATTTCTCGGATTGCACTCAAATTGGCCTCAGTTGAGCCTACAACGTACAAACGAGTTTTCCTTCTTCGTTAAGCACAACCGAACCTTTTTGTTGAGTCAAACATGTCCCATTTGATGTTATTATGGTGCCACGCGAGGATTGAAATGAAACGGAGTTCTTTTGGTCACTCAAATCCTTGTATTCTCGGATTGCACTCAAATTGGCCTCAATTGAGACTACAACGTACAAACGAGTTTTCCTTCTTCGTTAAGCACAACCGAACCTTTTTGTTGAGTCAAACATGTCCCATTTGACGTTATTATGGTGCTATCCGAGGATTGAAATCAAACGGAGTTCATTTGGTCACTCAAATCCTTGTATTCTCGGATTGCACTCAAATTGGCCTCAATTGAGCCTACAACGTACAAACGAGTTTTCCTTCTTCGTTAAGCACAACCGAACCTTTTTGTTGAGTCAATCATGTCCCATTTGACGTTATTATGGTGCCACATGAGGATTGAAATCAAACGGAGTTCATTTGGTCACTCAAATCCTTGTATTCTCGGATTGCACTCAAATTGGCCTCAATTGACCCTACAACGTACAAACGAGTTTTCCTTCTTCGTTAAGCACAACCGAACCTTTTTGTTGAGTCAAACATGTCCCATTTGACGTTATTATGGTGCCACGCGAGGATTGAAATCAAACGGAGTTCATTTGGTCACTCAATTCCTTGTATTCTCGGATTGCACTCAAATTGGCCTCAATTGACTCTACAACGTACAAACGAGTTTTCCTTCTTCGTTAAGCACAACCGAACCTTTTTGTTAAGTTCATTTGGTCACTCAAATCCTTGTATTCTCGGATTGCACATAAATTGGCCTCAATTGAGCCTACAACGTACAAACGAGTTTTCCTTCTTCGTTAAGCACAACCGAACCTTTTTGTTGAGTCAAACATGTCCCATTTGACGTTTTTATGGTGCTACCCGAGGATTGAAATCAAACGGAGTTCATTTGGTCACTCAAATCCTTGTATTCTCGGATTGCACTCAAATTGGCCTCAATTGAGCCTACAACGTACAAACGAGTTTTCCTTCTTCGTTAAGCACAACCGAACCTTTTTGTTGAGTCAATCATGTCCCATTTGACGTTATTATGGTGCCACATGAGGATTGAAATCAAACGGAGTTCATTTGGTCACTCAAATCCTTGTATTCTCGGATTGCACTCAAATTGGCCTCAATTGACCCTACAACGTACAAACGAGTTTTCCTTCTTCGTTAAGCACAACCGAACCTTTTTGTTGAGTCAAACATGTCCCATTTGACGTTATTATGGTGCCACGCGAGGATTGAAATCAAACGGAGTTCATTTGGTCACTCAATTCCTTGTATTCTCGGATTGCACTCAAATTGGCCTCAATTGACTCTACAACGTACAAACGAGTTTTCCTTCTTCTTTAAGCACAACCGAACCTTTTTGTTAAGTTCATTTGGTCACTCAAATCCTTGTATTCTCGGATTGCACAGAAATTGGCCTCAATTGACCCTACAACGTACAAACGAGTTTTCCTTCTTCGTTAAGCACAACCGAACCTTTTTGTTGAGTCAAACATGTCCCATTTGACGTTATTATGGTGACACGCGAGGATTGAAATCAAACGGAGTTCATTTGGTCACTCAATTCCTTGTATTCTCGGATTGCACTCAAATTGGCCTCAATTGAGCCTACAACGTACAAACGAGTTTTCCTTCTTCGTTAAGCACAACCGAACCTTTTTGTTGAGTCAAACATGTCCCATTTGACGTTATTATGGTGCCACGCGAGGATTGAAATTAAACGGAGTCCATTTGGTCACTCAAATCCTTGTATTCTCGGATTGAACTCAAATTGGCCCCAATTGAGCCTACAACGTAAAAACGAGTTTTCGTTATTCGTTAAGCACAACCGAGCCTTTTTGCTGAGTCAAACATGTCCCATTTGACGTTATTATGGTGCCATGCGAGGATTGAAATCAAACGGAGTTCATTTGGTCACTCAAATCCTTGTATTCTCGGATTGCACTCAAATTGGCCTCAATTGACCCTACAACGTACAAACGAGTTTTCCTACTTCGTTAAGCACAACCGAACCTTTTTGTTAAGTCAAACATGTCCCATTTGACGTTATTATGGTGCCTCGCGAGGATTGAAATCAAACGGAGTCCATTTGGTCACTCAAATCCTTGTATTCTCGGATTGCACTCAAATTGGCCTCAATTGAGCCTACAACGTACAAACGAGTTTTCCTTCTTCGTTAAGCACAAGCGAACCTTTTTGTTGAGTCAAACATGTCCCATTTGACGTAATTATGGTGCCACGCGAGGATTGAAATCAAACGTAGTCCATTTGGTCACTCAAATCCTTGTATTCTCGGATTGCACTCAAATTGGCCTCAATTGACCCTACAACGTACAAACGAGTTTTCCTTCTTCGTTAAGCACAACCGAACCTTTTTGTTGAGTCAAACATGTCCCATTTGACGTTATTATGGTTCCACGCGAGGATTGAAATCAAACGGAGTTCATTTGGTCACTCAAATCCTTGTATTCTCGGATTGCACTCAAATTGGCCTCAATTGAGCCTACAACGTACAAACGAGTTTTTCTTCTTCGTTAAGCACAACCGAACCTTTTTGTTGAGTCAAACATGTCCCATTTGACGTTATTATGGTGCCACATGAGGATTGAAATCAAACGGAGTCCATTTGGTCACTCAAATCCTTGTTTTCTCGGATTGCACTCAAATTGGCCTCAGTTGAGCCTACAACGTACAAACGAGTTTTCCTTATTCGTTAAGCACAACCGAACCTTTTTGTTGAGTCAAACATGTCCCATTTGACGTTATTATGGTGCCACGCAAGGATTGAAATCAAACGGAGTCCATTTGGTCACTCAAATCCTTGTATTCTCGGATTGCACTCAAATTGGCCTCAATTGAGACTACAACGTACAAACGAGTTTTCCTTCTTCGTTAAGCACAACCGAACCTTTTTGTTGAGTCAAACATGTCCCATTTGACGTTATTATGGTGCTATCCGAGGATTGAAATCAAACGGAGTTCATTTGGTCACTCAAATCCTTGTATTCTCGGATTGCACTCAAATTGGCCTCAATTGACCCTACAACGTACAAACGAGTTTTCCTTCTTCGTTAAGCACAACCGAACCTTTTTGTTGAGTCAAACATGTCCCATTTGACGTTATTATGGTGCCACGTGAGGATTGAAATCAAACGGAGTTCATTTGGTCACTCAATTCCTTGTATTCTCGGATTGCACTCAAATTGGCCTCAATTGAGCCTACAACGTACAAACGAGTTTTCCTTCTTCGTTAAGCACAACCGAACCTTTTTGTTGAGTCAAACATGTCCCATTTGACGTTATTATGGTGCCACGCGAGGATTGAAATCAAACGGAGTCCATTTGGTCACTCAAATCCTTGTATTCTCGGATTGCACTCAAATTGGCCCCAATTGTGCCTACAACGTACAAACGAGTTTTCGTTATTCGTTAAGCACAACCGAGCCTTTTTGCTGAGTCAAACATGTCCCATTTGACGTTATTATGGTGCCATGCGTGGATTGAAATCAAACGGAGTTCATTTGGTCACTCAAATCCTTGTATTCTCGGATTGCACTCAAATTGGCCTCAATTGAGCCTACAACGTACAAACGAGTTTTTCTTCTTCGTTAAGCACAACCGAACCTTTTTGTTGAGTCAAACATGTCCCATTTGACGTTATTATGGTGCCACATGAGGATTGAAATCAAACGGAGTCCATTTGGTCACTCAAATCCTTGTTTTCTCGGATTGCACTCAAATTGGCCTCAGTTGAGCCTACAACGTACAAACGAGTTTTCCTTATTCGTTAAGCACAACCGAACCTTTTTGTTGAGTCAAACATGTCCCATTTGATGTTATTATGGTGCCACGCGAGGATTGAAATGAAACGGAGTTCTTTTGGTCACTCAAATCCTTGTATTCTCCGATTGCACTCAAATTGGCCTCAATTGAGACTACAACGTACAAACGAGTTTTTCTTCTTCGTTAAGCACAACCGAACCTTTTTTTTGAGTCAAACATGTCCCATTTGACGTTATTATGGTGCTACCCGAGGATTGAAATCAAACGGAGTTCATTTGGTCACTCAAATCCTTGTATTCTCGGATTGCACTCAAATTGGCCTCAATTGAGCCTACAACGTACAAACGAGTTTTCCTTCTTCGTTAAGCACAACCGAACCTTTTTGTTGAGTCAAACATGTCCCATTTGACGTTATTATGGTGCCACGCGAGGATTGAAATCAAACGGAGTTCATTTGGTCACTCAAATCCTTGTATTCTCGGATTGCACTCAAATTGGCCTCAATTGAGCCTACAACGTACAAACGAGTTTTCCTTATTCGTTAAGCACAACCGAACCTTTTTGTTGAGTCAAACATGTCCCATTTGACGTTATTATGGTGCCACGCAAGGATTGAAATCAAACGGAGTCCATTTGGTCACTCAAATCCTTGTATTCTCGGATTGCACTCAAATTGGCCTCAATTGAGACTACAACGTACAAACGAGTTTTCCTTCTTCGTTAAGCACAACCGAACCTTTTTGTTAAGTTCATTTGGTCACTCAAATCCTTGTATTCTCGGATTGCACATAAATTGGCCTCAATTGACCCTACAACGTACAAACGAGTTTTCCTTCTTCGTTAAGCACAACCGAACCTTTTTGTTGAGTCAAACATGTCCCATTTGACGTTATTATGGTTCCACGCGAGGATTGAAATCAAACGGAGTTCATTTGGTCACTCAATTCCTTGTATTCTCGGATTGCACTCAAATTGGCCTCAATTGAGCCTACAACGTACAAACGAGTTTTTCTTCTTCGTTAAGCACAACCGAACCTTTTTGTTGAGTCAAACATGTCCCATTTGACGTTATTATGGTGCCATGCGAGGATTGAAATCAAACTGAGTTCATTTGGTCACTCAAATCCTTGTTTTCTCGGATTGCACTCAAATTGGCCTCAGTTGAGCCTACAACGTACAAACGAGTTTTCCTTCTTCGTTAAGCACAACCGAACCTTTTTTTTGAGTCAAACATGTCCCATTTGACGTTATTATGGTGCCATGCGAGGATTGAAATCAAACTGAGTTCATTTGGTCACTCAAATCCTTGATTTCTCGGATTGCACTCAAATTGGCCTCAGTTGAGCCTACAACGTACAAACGAGTTTTCCTTCTTCGTTAAGCACAACCGAACCTTTTTGTTGAGTCAAACATGTCCCATTTGATGTTATTATGGTGCCACGCGAGGATTGAAATGAAACGGAGTTCTTTTGGTCACTCAAATCCTTGTATTCTCCGATTGCACTCAAATTGGCCTCAATTGAGCCTACAACGTACAAACGAGTTTTTCTTCTTCGTTAAGCACAACCGAACCTTTTTGTTGAGTCAAACATGTCCCATTTGACGTAATTATGGTGCTACCCGAGGATTGAAATCAAACGGAGTTCATTTGGTCACTCAAATCCTTGTATTCTCGGATTGCACTCAAATTGGCCTCAATTGAGCCTACAACGTACAAACGAGTTTTCCTTCTTCGTTAAGCACAAAAGAACCTTTTTGTTGAGTCAAACATGTCCCATTTGACGTTATTATGGTGCCA
Source organism: Berberis vulgaris (assembly GCA_963556465.1). Lineage (NCBI taxonomy): Eukaryota > Viridiplantae > Streptophyta > Magnoliopsida > Ranunculales > Berberidaceae > Berberis > Berberis vulgaris. The sequence continues at coordinate 38,854,310 of OY747132.1, read as the reverse complement.
CGCGAGGATTGAAATCAAACGAAGTTCATTTGGTCACTCAAATCCTTGTATTCTCGGATTGCACTCAAATTGGCCTCAATTGAGCCTACAACGTACAAACGAGTTTTCCTTATTCGTTAAGCACAACCGAACCTTTTTGTTGAGTCAAACATGTCCCATTTGACGTTATAATGGTGCCACGCAAGGATTGAAATCAAACGGAGTCCATTTGGTCACTCAAATCTTTGTATTCTCGGATTGCACTCAAATTGGCCTCAATTGAGACTACAACGTACAAACGAGTTTTCCTTCTTCGTTAAGCACAACCGAACCTTTTTGTTGAGTCAAACATGTCCCATTTGACGTTATTATGGTGCTATCCGAGGATTGAAATCAAACGGAGTTCATTTGGTCACTCAAATCCTTGTATTCTCGGATTGCACTCAAATTGGCCTCAATTGAGCCTACAACGTACAAACGAGTTTTCCTTCTTCGTTAAGCACAACCGAACCTTTTTGTTGAGTCAATCATGTCCCATTTGACGTTATTATGGTGCCACATGAGGATTGAAATCAAACGGAGTTCATTTGGTCACTCAAATCCTTGTATTCTCGGATTGCACTCAAATTGGCCTCAATTGACCCTACAACGTACAAACGAGTTTTCCTTCTTCGTTAAGCACAACCGAACCTTTTTGTTGAGTCAAACATGTCCCATTTGACGTTATTATGGTGCCACGCGAGGATTGAAATCAAACGGAGTTCATTTGGTCACTCAATTCCTTGTATTCTCGGATTGCACTCAAATTGGCCTCAATTGACTCTACAACGTACAAACGAGTTTTCCTTCTTCGTTAAGCACAACCGAACCTTTTTGTTAAGTTCATTTGGTCACTCAAATCCTTGTATTCTCGGATTGCACATAAATTGGCCTCAATTGAGCCTACAACGTACAAACGAGTTTTCCTTCTTCGTTAAGCACAACCGAACCTTTTTGTTGAGTCAAACATGTCCCATTTGACGTTTTTATGGTGCTACCCGAGGATTGAAATCAAACGGAGTTCATTTGGTCACTCAAATCCTTGTATTCTCGGATTGCACTCAAATTGGCCTCAATTGAGCCTACAACGTACAAACGAGTTTTCCTTCTTCGTTAAGCACAACCGAACGTTTTTGTTGAGTCAATCATGTCCCATTTGACGTTATTATGGTGCCACATGAGGATTGAAATCAAACGGAGTTCATTTGGTCACTCAAATCCTTGTATTCTCGGATTGCACTCAAATTGGCCTCAATTGACCCTACAACGTACAAACGAGTTTTCCTTCTTCGTTAAGCACAACCGAACCTTTTTGTTGAGTCAAACATGTCCCATTTGACGTTATTATGGTGCCACGCGAGGATTGAAATCAAACGGAGTTCATTTGGTCACTCAATTCCTTGTATTCTCGGATTGCACTCAAATTGGCCTCAATTGACTCTACAACGTACAAACGAGTTTTCCTTCTTCTTTAAGCACAACCGAACCTTTTTGTTAAGTTCATTTGGTCACTCAAATCCTTGTATTCTCGGATTGCACATAAATTGGCCTCAATTGACCCTACAACGTACAAACGAGTTTTCCTTCTTCGTTAAGCACAACCGAACCTTTTTGTTGAGTCAAACATGTCCCATTTGACGTTATTATGGTGCCACATGAGGATTGAAATCAAACGGAGTCCATTTGGTCACTCAAATCCTTGTTTTCTCGGATTGCACTCAAATTGGCCTCAGTTGAGCCTACAACGTACAAACGAGTTTTCCTTATTCGTTAAGCACAACCGAACCTTTTTGTTGAGTCAAACATGTCCCATTTGACGTTATTATGGTGCCACGCAAGGATTGAAATCAAACGGAGTCCATTTGGTCACTCAAATCCTTGTATTCTCGGATTGCACTCAAATTGGCCTCAATTGAGACTACAACGTACAAACGAGTTTTCCTTCTTCGTTAAGCACAACCGAACCTTTTTGTTGAGTCAAACATGTCCCATTTGACGTTATTATGGTGCTATCCGAGGATTGAAATCAAACGGAGTTCATTTGGTCACTCAAATCCTTGTATTCTCGGATTGCACTCAAATTGGCCTCAATTGACCCTACAACGTACAAACGAGTTTTCCTTCTTCGTTAAGCACAACCGAACCTTTTTGTTGAGTCAAACATGTCCCATTTGACGTTATTATGGTGCCACGTGAGGATTGAAATCAAACGGAGTTCATTTGGTCACTCAATTCCTTGTATTCTCGGATTGCACTCAAATTGGCCTCAATTGAGCCTACAACGTACAAACGAGTTTTCCTTCTTCGTTAAGCACAACCGAACCTTTTTGTTGAGTCAAACATGTCCCATTTGACGTTATTATGGTGCCACGCGAGGATTGAAATCAAACGGAGTCCATTTGGTCACTCAAATCCTTGTATTCTCGGATTGCACTCAAATTGGCCTCAATTGAGCCTACAACGTACAAACGAGTTTTCCTTATTCGTTAAGCACAACCGAACCTTTTTGTTGAGTCAAACATGTCCCATTTGACGTTATTATGGTGCCACGCAAGGATTGAAATCAAACGGAGTCCATTTGGTCACTCAAATCCTTGTATTCTCGGATTGCACTCAAATTGGCCTCAATTGAGACTACAACGTACAAACGAGTTTTCCTTCTTCGTTAAGCACAACCGAACCTTTTTGTTAAGTTCATTTGGTCACTCAAATCCTTGTATTCTCGGATTGCACATAAATTGGCCTCAATTGACCCTACAACGTACAAACGAGTTTTCCTTCTTCGTTAAGCACAACCGAACCTTTTTGTTGAGTCAAACATGTCCCATTTGACGTTATTATGGTTCCACGCGAGGATTGAAATCAAACGGAGTTCATTTGGTCACTCAATTCCTTGTATTCTCGGATTGCACTCAAATTGGCCTCAATTGAGCCTACAACGTACAAACGAGTTTTTCTTCTTCGTTAAGCACAACCGAACCTTTTTGTTGAGTCAAACATGTCCCATTTGACGTTATTATGGTGCCATGCGAGGATTGAAATCAAACTGAGTTCATTTGGTCACTCAAATCCTTGTTTTCTCGGATTGCACTCAAATTGGCCTCAGTTGAGCCTACAACGTACAAACGAGTTTTCCTTCTTCGTTAAGCACAACCGAACCTTTTTTTTGAGTCAAACATGTCCCATTTGACGTTATTATGGTGCCATGCGAGGATTGAAATCAAACTGAGTTCATTTGGTCACTCAAATCCTTGATTTCTCGGATTGCACTCAAATTGGCCTCAGTTGAGCCTACAACGTACAAACGAGTTTTCCTTCTTCGTTAAGCACAACCGAACCTTTTTGTTGAGTCAAACATGTCCCATTTGATGTTATTATGGTGCCACGCGAGGATTGAAATGAAACGGAGTTCTTTTGGTCACTCAAATCCTTGTATTCTCCGATTGCACTCAAATTGGCCTCAATTGAGCCTACAACGTACAAACGAGTTTTTCTTCTTCGTTAAGCACAACCGAACCTTTTTGTTGAGTCAAACATGTCGCATTTGACGTAATTATGGTGCTACCCGAGGATTGAAATCAAACGGAGTTCATTTGGTCACTCAAATCCTTGTATTCTCGGATTGCACTCAAATTGGACTCAATTGAGCCTACAACGTACAAACGAGTTTTCCTTCTTCGTTAAGCACAAAAGAACCTTTTTGTTGAGTCAAACATGTCCCATTTGACGTTATTATGGTGCCACGCGAGGATTGAAATCAAACGAAGTTCATTTGGTCACTCAAATCCTTGTATTCTCGGATTGCACTCAAATTGGCCTCAATTGAGCCTACAACGTACAAACGAGTTTTCCTTATTCGTTAAGCACAACCGAACCTTTTTGTTGAGTCAAACATGTCCCATTTGACGTTATAATGGTGCCACGCAAGGATTGAAATCAAACGGAGTCCATTTGGTCACTCAAATCTTTGTATTCTCGGATTGCACTCAAATTGGCCTCAATTGAGACTACAACGTACAAACGAGTTTTCCTTCTTCGTTAAGCACAACCGAACCTTTTTGTTGAGTCAAACATGTCCCATTTGACGTTATTATGGTGCTATCCGAGGATTGAAATCAAACGGAGTTCATTTGGTCACTCAAATCCTTGTATTCTCGGATTGCACTCAAATTGGCCTCAATTGAGCCTACAACGTACAAACGAGTTTTCCTTCTTCGTTAAGCACAACCGAACCTTTTTGTTGAGTCAATCATGTCCCATTTGACGTTATTATGGTGCCACATGAGGATTGAAATCAAACGGAGTTCATTTGGTCACTCAAATCCTTGTATTCTCGGATTGCACTCAAATTGGCCTCAATTGACCCTACAACGTACAAACGAGTTTTCCTTCTTCGTTAAGCACAACCGAACCTTTTTGTTGAGTCAAACATGTCCCATTTGACGTTATTATGGTGCCACGCGAGGATTGAAATCAAACGGAGTTCATTTGGTCACTCAATTCCTTGTATTCTCGGATTGCACTCAAATTGGCCTCAATTGACTCTACAACGTACAAACGAGTTTTCCTTCTTCGTTAAGCACAACCGAACCTTTTTGTTAAGTTCATTTGGTCACTCAAATCCTTGTATTCTCGGATTGCACATAAATTGGCCTCAATTGAGCCTACAACGTACAAACGAGTTTTCCTTCTTCGTTAAGCACAACCGAACCTTTTTGTTGAGTCAAACATGTCCCATTTGACGTTTTTATGGTGCTACCCGAGGATTGAAATCAAACGGAGTTCATTTGGTCACTCAAATCCTTGTATTCTCGGATTGCACTCAAATTGGCCTCAATTGAGCCTACAACGTACAAACGAGTTTTCCTTCTTCGTTAAGCACAACCGAACCTTTTTGTTGAGTCAATCATGTCCCATTTGACGTTATTATGGTGCCACATGAGGATTGAAATCAAACGGAGTTCATTTGGTCACTCAAATCCTTGTATTCTCGGATTGCACTCAAATTGGCCTCAATTGACCCTACAACGTACAAACGAGTTTTCCTTCTTCGTTAAGCACAACCGAACCTTTTTGTTGAGTCAAACATGTCCCATTTGACGTTATTATGGTGCCACGCGAGGATTGAAATCAAACGGAGTTCATTTGGTCACTCAATTCCTTGTATTCTCGGATTGCACTCAAATTGGCCTCAATTGACTCTACAACGTACAAACGAGTTTTCCTTCTTCTTTAAGCACAACCGAACCTTTTTGTTAAGTTCATTTGGTCACTCAAATCCTTGTATTCTCGGATTGCACATAAATTGGCCTCAATTGACCCTACAACGTACAAACGAGTTTTCCTTCTTCGTTAAGCACAACCGAACCTTTTTGTTGAGTCAAACATGTCCCATTTGACGTTATTATGGTGACACGCGAGGATTGAAATCAAACGGAGTTCATTTGGTCACTCAATTCCTTGTATTCTCGGATTGCACTCAAATTGGCCTCAATTGAGCCTACAACGTACAAACGAGTTTTCCTTCTTCGTTAAGCACAACCGAACCTTTTTGTTGAGTCAAACATGTCCCATTTGACGTTATTATGGTGCCACGCGAGGATTGAAATCAAACGGAGTCCATTTGGTCACTCAAATCCTTGTATTCTCGGATTGAACTCAAATTGGCCCCAATTGAGCCTACAACGTACAAACGAGTTTTCGTTATTCGTTAAGCACAACCGAGCCTTTTTGCTGAGTCAAACATGTCCCATTTGACGTTATTATGGTGCCATGCGAGGATTGAAATCAAACGGAGTTCATTTGGTCACTCAAATCCTTGTATTCTCGGATTGCACTCAAATTGGCCTCAATTGACCCTACAACGTACAAACGAGTTTTCCTACTTCGTTAAGCACAACCGAACCTTTTTGTTAAGTCAAACATGTCCCATTTGACGTTATTATGGTGCCTCGCGAGGATTGAAATCAAACGGAGTCCATTTGGTCACTCAAATCCTTGTATTCTCGGATTGCACTCAAATTGGCCTCAATTGAGCCTACAACGTACAAACGAGTTTTCCTTCTTCGTTAAGCACAAGCGAACCTTTTTGTTGAGTCAAACATGTCCCATTTGACGTAATTATGGTGCCACGCGAGGATGGAAATCAAACGTAGTCCATTTGGTCACTCAAATCCTTGTATTCTCGGATTGCACTCAAATTGGCCTCAATTGACCCTACAACGTACAAACGAGTTTTCCTTCTTCGTTAAGCACAACCGAACCTTTTTGTTGAGTCAAACATGTCCCATTTGACGTTATTATGGTTCCACGCGAGGATTGAAATCAAACGGAGTTCATTTGGTCACTCAAATCCTTGTATTCTCGGATTGCACTCAAATTGGCCTCAATTGAGCCTACAACGTACAAACGAGTTTTTCTTCTTCGTTAAGCACAACCGAACCTTTTTGTTGAGTCAAACATGTCCCATTTGACGTTATTATGGTGCCACATGAGGATTGAAATCAAACGGAGTCCATTTGGTCACTCAAATCCTTGTTTTCTCGGATTGCACTCAAATTGGCCTCAGTTGAGCCTACAACGTACAAACGAGTTTTCCTTATTCGTTAAGCACAACCGAACCTTTTTGTTGAGTCAAACATGTCCCATTTGACGTTATTATGGTGCCACGCAAGGATTGAAATCAAACGGAGTCCATTTGGTCACTCAAATCCTTGTATTCTCGGATTGCACTCAAATTGGCCTCAATTGAGACTACAACGTACAAACGAGTTTTCCTTCTTCGTTAAGCACAACCGAACCTTTTTGTTGAGTCAAACATGTCCCATTTGACGTTATTATGGTGCTATCCGAGGATTGAAATCAAACGGAGTTCATTTGGTCACTCAAATCCTTGTATTCTCGGATTGCACTCAAATTGGCCTCAATTGACCCTACAACGTACAAACGAGTTTTCCTTCTTCGTTAAGCACAACCGAACCTTTTTGTTGAGTCAAACATGTCCCATTTGACGTTATTATGGTGCCACGTGAGGATTGAAATCAAACGGAGTTCATTTGGTCACTCAATTCCTTGTATTCTCGGATTGCACTCAAATTGGCCTCAATTGAGCCTACAACGTACAAACGAGTTTTCCTTCTTCGTTAAGCACAACCGAACCTTTTTGTTGAGTCAAACATGTCCCATTTGACGTTATTATGGTGCCACGCGAGGATTGAAATCAAACGGAGTCCATTTGGTCACTCAAATCCTTGTATTCTCGGATTGCACTCAAATTGGCCCCAATTGTGCCTACAACGTACAAACGAGTTTTCGTTATTCGTTAAGCACAACCGAGCCTTTTTGCTGAGTCAAACATGTCCCATTTGACGTTATTATGGTGCCATGCGAGGATTGAAATCAAACGGAGTTCATTTGGTCACTCAAATCCTTGTATTCTCGGATTGCACTCAAATTGGCCTCAATTGAGCCTACAACGTACAAACGAGTTTTTCTTCTTCGTTAAGCACAACCGAACCTTTTTGTTGAGTCAAACATGTCCCATTTGACGTTATTATGGTGCCACATGAGGATTGAAATCAAACGGAGTCCATTTGGTCACTCAAATCCTTGTTTTCTCGGATTGCACTCAAATTGGCCTCAGTTGAGCCTACAACGTACAAACGAGTTTTCCTTATTCGTTAAGCACAACCGAACCTTTTTGTTGAGTCAAACATGTCCCATTTGATGTTATTATGGTGCCACGCGAGGATTGAAATGAAACGGAGTTCTTTTGGTCACTCAAATCCTTGTATTCTCCGATTGCACTCAAATTGGCCTCAATTGAGACTACAACGTACAAACGAGTTTTTCTTCTTCGTTAAGCACAACCGAACCTTTTTTTTGAGTCAAACATGTCCCATTTGACGTTATTATGGTGCTACCCGAGGATTGAAATCAAACGGAGTTCATTTGGTCACTCAAATCCTTGTATTCTCGGATTGCACTCAAATTGGCCTCAATTGAGCCTACAACGTACAAACGAGTTTTCCTTCTTCGTTAAGCACAACCGAACCTTTTTGTTGAGTCAAACATGTCCCATTTGACGTTATTATGGTGCCACGCGAGGATTGAAATCAAACGGAGTTCATTTGGTCACTCAAATCCTTGTATTCTCGGATTGCACTCAAATTGGCCTCAATTGAGCCTACAACGTACAAACGAGTTTTCCTTATTCGTTAAGCACAACCGAACCTTTTTGTTGAGTCAAACATGTCCCATTTGACGTTATTATGGTGCCACGCAAGGATTGAAATCAAACGGAGTCCATTTGGTCACTCAAATCCTTGTATTCTCGGATTGCACTCAAATTGGCCTCAATTGAGACTACAACGTACAAACGAGTTTTCCTTCTTCGTTAAGCACAACCGAACCTTTTTGTTAAGTTCATTTGGTCACTCAAATCCTTGTATTCTCGGATTGCACATAAATTGGCCTCAATTGACCCTACAACGTACAAACGAGTTTTCCTTCTTCGTTAAGCACAACCGAACCTTTTTGTTGAGTCAAACATGTCCCATTTGACGTTATTATGGTTCCACGCGAGGATTGAAATCAAACGGAGTTCATTTGGTCACTCAATTCCTTGTATTCTCGGATTGCACTCAAATTGGCCTCAATTGAGCCTACAACGTACAAACGAGTTTTTCTTCTTCGTTAAGCACAACCGAACCTTTTTGTTGAGTCAAACATGTCCCATTTGACGTTATTATGGTGCCATGCGAGGATTGAAATCAAACTGAGTTCATTTGGTCACTCAAATCCTTGTTTTCTCGGATTGCACTCAAATTGGCCTCAGTTGAGCCTACAACGTACAAACGAGTTTTCCTTCTTCGTTAAGCACAACCGAACCTTTTTTTTGAGTCAAACATGTCCCATTTGACGTTATTATGGTGCCATGCGAGGATTGAAATCAAACTGAGTTCATTTGGTCACTCAAATCCTTGATTTCTCGGATTGCACTCAAATTGGCCTCAGTTGAGCCTACAACGTACAAACGAGTTTTCCTTCTTCGTTAAGCACAACCGAACCTTTTTGTTGAGTCAAACATGTCCCATTTGATGTTATTATGGTGCCACGCGAGGATTGAAATGAAACGGAGTTCTTTTGGTCACTCAAATCCTTGTATTCTCCGATTGCACTCAAATTGGCCTCAATTGAGCCTACAACGTACAAACGAGTTTTTCTTCTTCGTTAAGCACAACCGAACCTTTTTGTTGAGTCAAACATGTCCCATTTGACGTAATTATGGTGCTACCCGAGGATTGAAATCAAACGGAGTTCATTTGGTCACTCAAATCCTTGTATTCTCGGATTGCACTCAAATTGGCCTCAATTGAGCCTACAACGTACAAACGAGTTTTCCTTCTTCGTTAAGCACAAAAGAACCTTTTTGTTGAGTCAAACATGTCCCATTTGACGTTATTATGGTGCCACGCGAGGATTGAAATCAAACGAAGTTCATTTGGTCACTCAAATCCTTGTATTCTCGGATTGCACTCAAATTGGCCTCAATTGAGCCTACAACGTACAAACGAGTTTTCCTTATTCGTTAAGCACAACCGAACCTTTTTGTTGAGTCAAACATGTCCCATTTGACGTTATAATGGTGCCACGCAAGGATTGAAATCAAACGGAGTCCATTTGGTCACTCAAATCTTTGTATTCTCGGATTGCACTCAAATTGGCCTCAATTGAGACTACAACGTACAAACGAGTTTTCCTTCTTCGTTAAGCACAACCGAACCTTTTTGTTGAGTCAAACATGTCCCATTTGACGTTATTATGGTGCTATCCGAGGATTGAAATCAAACGGAGTTCATTTGGTCACTCAAATCCTTGTATTCTCGGATTGCACTCAAATTGGCCTCAATTGAGCCTACAACGTACAAACGAGTTTTCCTTCTTCGTTAAGCACAACCGAACCTTTTTGTTGAGTCAATCATGTCCCATTTGACGTTATTATGGTGCCACATGAGGATTGAAATCAAACGGAGTTCATTTGGTCACTCAAATCCTTGTATTCTCGGATTGCACTCAAATTGGCCTCAATTGACCCTACAACGTACAAACGAGTTTTCCTTCTTCGTTAAGCACAACCGAACCTTTTTGTTGAGTCAAACATGTCCCATTTGACGTTATTATGGTGCCACGCGAGGATTGAAATCAAACGGAGTTCATTTGGTCACTCAATTCCTTGTATTCTCGGATTGCACTCAAATTGGCCTCAATTGACTCTACAACGTACAAACGAGTTTTCCTTCTTCGTTAAGCACAACCGAACCTTTTTGTTAAGTTCATTTGGTCACTCAAATCCTTGTATTCTCGGATTGCACATAAATTGGCCTCAATTGAGCCTACAACGTACAAACGAGTTTTCCTTCTTCGTTAAGCACAACCGAACCTTTTTGTTGAGTCAAACATGTCCCATTTGACGTTTTTATGGTGCTACCCGAGGATTGAAATCAAACGGAGTTCATTTGGTCAATCAAATCCTTGTATTCTCGGATTGCACTCAAATTGGCCTCAATTGAGCCTACAACGTACAAACGAGTTTTCCTTCTTCGTTAAGCACAACCGAACGTTTTTGTTGAGTCAATCATGTCCCATTTGACGTTATTATGGTGCCACATGAGGATTGAAATCAAACGGAGTTCATTTGGTCACTCAAATCCTTGTATTCTCGGATTGCACTCAAATTGGCCTCAATTGACCCTACAACGTACAAACGAGTTTTCCTTCTTCGTTAAGCACAACCGAACCTTTTTGTTGAGTCAAACATGTCCCATTTGACGTTATTATGGTGCCACGCGAGGATTGAAATCAAACGGAGTTCATTTGGTCACTCAATTCCTTGTATTCTCGGATTGCACTCAAATTGGCCTCAATTGACTCTACAACGTACAAACGAGTTTTCCTTCTTCTTTAAGCACAACCGAACCTTTTTGTTAAGTTCATTTGGTCACTCAAATCCTTGTATTCTCGGATTGCACATAAATTGGCCTCAATTGACCCTACAACGTACAAACGAGTTTTCCTTCTTCGTTAAGCACAACCGAACCTTTTTGTTGAGTCAAACATGTCCCATTTGACGTTATTATGGTGACACGCGAGGATTGAAATCAAACGGAGTTCATTTGGTCACTCAATTCCTTGTATTCTCGGATTGCACTCAAATTGGCCTCAATTGAGCCTACAACGTACAAACGAGTTTTCCTTCTTCGTTAAGCACAACCGAACCTTTTTGTTGAGTCAAACATGTCCCATTTGACGTTATTATGGTGCCACGCGAGGATTGAAATCAAACGGAGTCCATTTGGTCACTCAAATCCTTGTATTCTCGGATTGAACTCAAATTGGCCCCAATTGAGCCTACAACGTACAAACGAGTTTTCGTTATTCGTTAAGCACAACCGAGCCTTTTTGCTGAGTCAAACATGTCCCATTTGACGTTATTATGGTGCCATGCGAGGATTGAAATCAAACGGAGTTCATTTGGTCACTCAAATCCTTGTATTCTCGGATTGCACTCAAATTGGCCTCAATTGACCCTACAACGTACAAACGAGTTTTCCTACTTCGTTAAGCACAACCGAACCTTTTTGTTAAGTCAAACATGTCCCATTTGACGTTATTATGGTGCCTCGCGAGGATTGAAATCAAACGGAGTCCATTTGGTCACTCAAATCCTTGTATTCTCGGATTGCACTCAAATTGGCCTCAATTGAGCCTACAACGTACAAACGAGTTTTCCTTCTTCGTTAAGCACAAGCGAACCTTTTTGTTGAGTCAAACATGTCCCATTTGACGTAATTATGGTGCCACGCGAGGATTGAAATCAAACGTAGTCCATTTGGTCACTCAAATCCTTGTATTCTCGGATTGCACTCAAATTGGCCTCAATTGACCCTACATCGTACAAACGAGTTTTCCTTCTTCGTTAAGCACAACCGAACCTTTTTGTTGAGTCAAACATGTCCCATTTGACGTTATTATGGTTCCACGCGAGGATTGAAATCAAACGGAGTTCATTTGGTCACTCAAATCCTTGTATTCTCGGATTGCACTCAAATTGGCCTCAATTGAGCCTACAACGTACAAACGAGTTTTTCTTCTTCGTTAAGCACAACCGAACCTTTTTGTTGAGTCAAACATGTCCCATTTGACGTTATTATGGTGCCACATGAGGATTGAAATCAAACGGAGTCCATTTGGTCACTCAAATCCTTGTTTTCTCGGATTGCACTCAAATTGGCCTCAGTTGAGCCTACAACGTACAAACGAGTTTTCCTTATTCGTTAAGCACAACCGAACCTTTTTGTTGAGTCAAACATGTCCCATTTGACGTTATTATGGTGCCACGCAAGGATTGAAATCAAACGGAGTCCATTTGGTCACTCAAATCCTTGTATTCTCGGATTGCACTCAAATTGGCCTCAATTGAGACTACAACGTACAAACGAGTTTTCCTTCTTCGTTAAGCACAACCGAACCTTTTTGTTGAGTCAAACATGTCCCATTTGACGTTATTATGGTGCTATCCGAGGATTGAAATCAAACGGAGTTCATTTGGTCACTCAAATCCTTGTATTCTCGGATTGCACTCAAATTGGCCTCAATTGACCCTACAACGTACAAACGAGTTTTCCTTCTTCGTTAAGCACAACCGAACCTTTTTGTTGAGTCAAACATGTCCCATTTGACGTTATTATGGTGCCACGTGAGGATTGAAATCAAACGGAGTTCATTTGGTCACTCAATTCCTTGTATTCTCGGATTGCACTCAAATTGGCCTCAATTGAGCCTACAACGTACAAACGAGTTTTCCTTCTTCGTTAAGCACAACCGAACCTTTTTGTTGAGTCAAACATGTCCCATTTGACGTTATTATGGTGCCACGCGAGGATTGAAATCAAACGGAGTCCATTTGGTCACTCAAATCCTTGTATTCTCGGATTGCACTCAAATTGGCCTCAATTGAGCCTACAACGTACAAACGAGTTTTCCTTATTCGTTAAGCACAACCGAACCTTTTTGTTGAGTCAAACATGTCCCATTTGACGTTATTATGGTGCCACGCAAGGATTGAAATCAAACGGAGTCCATTTGGTCACTCAAATCCTTGTATTCTCGGATTGCACTCAAATTGGCCTCAATTGAGACTACAACGTACAAACGAGTTTTCCTTCTTCGTTAAGCACAACCGAACCTTTTTGTTAAGTTCATTTGGTCACTCAAATCCTTGTATTCTCGGATTGCACATAAATTGGCCTCAATTGACCCTACAACGTACAAACGAGTTTTCCTTCTTCGTTAAGCACAACCGAACCTTTTTGTTGAGTCAAACATGTCCCATTTGACGTTATTATGGTTCCACGCGAGGATTGAAATCAAACGGAGTTCATTTGGTCACTCAATTCCTTGTATTCTCGGATTGCACTCAAATTGGCCTCAATTGAGCCTACAACGTACAAACGAGTTTTTCTTCTTCGTTAAGCACAACCGAACCTTTTTGTTGAGTCAAACATGTCCCATTTGACGTTATTATGGTGCCATGCGAGGATTGAAATCAAACTGAGTTCATTTGGTCACTCAAATCCTTGTTTTCTCGGATTGCACTCAAATTGGCCTCAGTTGAGCCTACAACGTACAAACGAGTTTTCCTTCTTCGTTAAGCACAACCGAACCTTTTTTTTGAGTCAAACATGTCCCATTTGACGTTATTATGGTGCCATGCGAGGATTGAAATCAAACTGAGTTCATTTGGTCACTCAAATCCTTGATTTCTCGGATTGCACTCAAATTGGCCTCAGTTGAGCCTACAACGTACAAACGAGTTTTCCTTCTTCGTTAAGCACAACCGAACCTTTTTGTTGAGTCAAACATGTCCCATTTGATGTTATTATGGTGCCACGCGAGGATTGAAATGAAACGGAGTTCTTTTGGTCACTCAAATCCTTGTATTCTCCGATTGCACTCAAATTGGCCTCAATTGAGCCTACAACGTACAAACGAGTTTTTCTTCTTCGTTAAGCACAACCGAACCTTTTTGTTGAGTCAAACATGTCGCATTTGACGTAATTATGGTGCTACCCGAGGATTGAAATCAAACGGAGTTCATTTGGTCACTCAAATCCTTGTATTCTCGGATTGCACTCAAATTGGCCTCAATTGAGCCTACAACGTACAAACGAGTTTTCCTTCTTCGTTAAGCACAAAAGAACCTTTTTGTTGAGTCAAACATGTCCCATTTGACGTTATTATGGTGCCACGCGAGGATTGAAATCAAACGAAGTTCATTTGGTCACTCAAATCCTTGTATTCTCGGATTGCACTCAAATTGGCCTCAATTGAGCCTACAACGTACAAACGAGTTTTCCTTATTCGTTAAGCACAACCGAACCTTTTTGTTGAGTCAAACATGTCCCATTTGACGTTATAATGGTGCCACGCAAGGATTGAAATCAAACGGAGTCCATTTGGTCACTCAAATCTTTGTATTCTCGGATTGCACTCAAATTGGCCTCAATTGAGACTACAACGTACAAACGAGTTTTCCTTCTTCGTTAAGCACAACCGAACCTTTTTGTTGAGTCAAACATGTCCCATTTGACGTTATTATGGTGCTATCCGAGGATTGAAATCAAACGGAGTTCATTTGGTCACTCAAATCCTTGTATTCTCGGATTGCACTCAAATTGGCCTCAATTGAGCCTACAACGTACAAACGAGTTTTCCTTCTTCGTTAAGCACAACCGAACCTTTTTGTTGAGTCAATCATGTCCCATTTGACGTTATTATGGTGCCACATGAGGATTGAAATCAAACGGAGTTCATTTGGTCACTCAAATCCTTGTATTCTCGGATTGCACTCAAATTGGCCTCAATTGACCCTACAACGTACAAACGAGTTTTCCTTCTTCGTTAAGCACAACCGAACCTTTTTGTTGAGTCAAACATGTCCCATTTGACGTTATTATGGTGCCACGCGAGGATTGAAATCAAACGGAGTTCATTTGGTCACTCAATTCCTTGTATTCTCGGATTGCACTCAAATTGGCCTCAATTGACTCTACAACGTACAAACGAGTTTTCCTTCTTCGTTAAGCACAACCGAACCTTTTTGTTAAGTTCATTTGGTCACTCAAATCCTTGTATTCTCGGATTGCACATAAATTGGCCTCAATTGAGCCTACAACGTACAAACGAGTTTTCCTTCTTCGTTAAGCACAACCGAACCTTTTTGTTGAGTCAAACATGTCCCATTTGACGTTTTTATGGTGCTACCCGAGGATTGAAATCAAACGGAGTTCATTTGGTCACTCAAATCCTTGTATTCTCGGATTGCACTCAAATTGGCCTCAATTGAGCCTACAACGTACAAACGAGTTTTCCTTCTTCGTTAAGCACAACCGAACCTTTTTGTTGAGTCAATCATGTCCCATTTGACGTTATTATGGTGCCACATGAGGATTGAAATCAAACGGAGTTCATTTGGTCACTCAAATCCTTGTATTCTCGGATTGCACTCAAATTGGCCTCAATTGACCCTACAACGTACAAACGAGTTTTCCTTCTTCGTTAAGCACAACCGAACCTTTTTGTTGAGTCAAACATGTCCCATTTGACGTTATTATGGTGCCACGCGAGGATTGAAATCAAACGGAGTTCATTTGGTCACTCAATTCCTTGTATTCTCGGATTGCACTCAAATTGGCCTCAATTGACTCTACAACGTACAAACGAGTTTTCCTTCTTCTTTAAGCACAACCGAACCTTTTTGTTAAGTTCATTTGGTCACTCAAATCCTTGTATTCTCGGATTGCACATAA
Source organism: Berberis vulgaris (assembly GCA_963556465.1). Lineage (NCBI taxonomy): Eukaryota > Viridiplantae > Streptophyta > Magnoliopsida > Ranunculales > Berberidaceae > Berberis > Berberis vulgaris. The sequence goes on along the minus strand of OY747132.1, from coordinate 38,838,423 downwards.
ATTGGCCTCAATTGACCCTACAACGTACAAACGAGTTTTCCTTCTTCGTTAAGCACAACCGAACCTTTTTGTTGAGTCAAACATGTCCCATTTGACGTTATTATGGTGACACGCGAGGATTGAAATCAAACGGAGTTCATTTGGTCACTCAATTCCTTGTATTCTCGGATTGCACTCAAATTGGCCTCAATTGAGCCTACAACGTACAAACGAGTTTTCCTTCTTCGTTAAGCACAACCGAACCTTTTTGTTGAGTCAAACATGTCCCATTTGACGTTATTATGGTGCCACGCGAGGATTGAAATCAAACGGAGTCCATTTGGTCACTCAAATCCTTGTATTCTCGGATTGAACTCAAATTGGCCCCAATTGAGCCTACAACGTACAAACGAGTTTTCGTTATTCGTTAAGCACAACCGAGCCTTTTTGCTGAGTCAAACATGTCCCATTTGACGTTATTATGGTGCCATGCGAGGATTGAAATCAAACGGAGTTCATTTGGTCACTCAAATCCTTGTATTCTCGGATTGCACTCAAATTGGCCTCAATTGACCCTACAACGTACAAACGAGTTTTCCTACTTCGTTAAGCACAACCGAACCTTTTTGTTAAGTCAAACATGTCCCATTTGACGTTATTATGGTGCCTCGCGAGGATTGAAATCAAACGGAGTCCATTTGGTCACTCAAATCCTTGTATTCTCGGATTGCACTCAAATTGGCCTCAATTGAGCCTACAACGTACAAACGAGTTTTCCTTCTTCGTTAAGCACAAGCGAACCTTTTTGTTGAGTCAAACATGTCCCATTTGACGTAATTATGGTGCCACGCGAGGATTGAAATCAAACGTAGTCCATTTGGTCACTCAAATCCTTGTATTCTCGGATTGCACTCAAATTGGCCTCAATTGACCCTACAACGTACAAACGAGTTTTCCTTCTTCGTTAAGCACAACCGAACCTTTTTGTTGAGTCAAACATGTCCCATTTGACGTTATTATGGTTCCACGCGAGGATTGAAATCAAACGGAGTTCATTTGGTCACTCAAATCCTTGTATTCTCGGATTGCACTCAAATTGGCCTCAATTGAGCCTACAACGTACAAACGAGTTTTCCTACTTCGTTAAGCACAACCGAACCTTTTTGTTAAGTCAAACATGTCCCATTTGACGTTATTATGGTGCCTCGCGAGGATTGAAATCAAACGGAGTCCATTTGGTCACTCAAATCCTTGTATTCTCGGATTGCACTCAAATTGGCCTCAATTGAGCCTACAACGTACAAACGAGTTTTCCTTCTTCGTTAAGCACAAGCGAACCTTTTTGTTGAGTCAAACATGTCCCATTTGACGTAATTATGGTGCCACGCGAGGATTGAAATCAAACGTAGTCCATTTGGTCACTCAAATCCTTGTATTCTCGGATTGCACTCAAATTGGCCTCAATTGACCCTACAACGTACAAACGAGTTTTCCTTCTTCGTTAAGCACAACCGAACCTTTTTGTTGAGTCAAACATGTCCCATTTGACGTTATTATGGTTCCACGCGAGGATTGAAATCAAACGGAGTTCATTTGGTCACTCAAATCCTTGTATTCTCGGATTGCACTCAAATTGGCCTCAATTGAGCCTACAACGTACAAACGAGTTTTTCTTCTTCGTTAAGCACAACCGAACCTTTTTGTTGAGTCAAACATGTCCCATTTGACGTTATTATGGTGCCACATGAGGATTGAAATCAAACGGAGTCCATTTGGTCACTCAAATCCTTGTTTTCTCGGATTGCACTCAAATTGGCCTCAGTTGAGCCTACAACGTACAAACGAGTTTTCCTTATTCGTTAAGCACAACCGAACCTTTTTGTTGAGTCAAACATGTCCCATTTGACGTTATTATGGTGCCACGCAAGGATTGAAATCAAACGGAGTCCATTTGGTCACTCAAATCCTTGTATTCTCGGATTGCACTCAAATTGGCCTCAATTGAGACTACAACGTACAAACGAGTTTTCCTTCTTCGTTAAGCACAACCGAACCTTTTTGTTGAGTCAAACATGTCCCATTTGACGTTATTATGGTGCTATCCGAGGATTGAAATCAAACGGAGTTCATTTGGTCACTCAAATCCTTGTATTCTCGGATTGCACTCAAATTGGCCTCAATTGACCCTACAACGTACAAACGAGTTTTCCTTCTTCGTTAAGCACAACCGAACCTTTTTGTTGAGTCAAACATGTCCCATTTGACGTTATTATGGTGCCACGTGAGGATTGAAATCAAACGGAGTTCATTTGGTCACTCAATTCCTTGTATTCTCGGATTGCACTCAAATTGGCCTCAATTGAGCCTACAACGTACAAACGAGTTTTCCTTCTTCGTTAAGCACAACCGAACCTTTTTGTTGAGTCAAACATGTCCCATTTGACGTTATTATGGTGCCACGCGAGGATTGAAATCAAACGGAGTCCATTTGGTCACTCAAATCCTTGTATTCTCGGATTGCACTCAAATTGGCCCCAATTGTGCCTACAACGTACAAACGAGTTTTCGTTATTCGTTAAGCACAACCGAGCCTTTTTGCTGAGTCAAACATGTCCCATTTGACGTTATTATGGTGCCATGCGAGGATTGAAATCAAACGGAGTTCATTTGGTCCCTCAAATCCTTGTATTCTCGGAATGCACTCAAATTGGCCTCAATTGAGCCTACAACGTACAAACGAGTTTTCCTTCTTCGTTAAGCACAACCGAACCTTTTTGTTGAGTCAAACATGTCCCATTTGACGTTATTATGGTGCCACGCGAGGATTGAAATCAAACGGAGTTCATTTGGTCACTCAAATCCTTGTATTCTCGGATTGCACTCAAATTGGCCTCAATTGAGCCTACAACGTACAAACGAGTTTTTCTTCTTCGTTAAGCACAACCGAACCTTTTTGTTGAGTCAAACATGTCCCATTTGACGTTATTATGGTGCCATGCGAGGATTGAAATCAAACTGAGTTCATTTGGTCACTCAAATCCTTGTTTTCTCGGATTGCACTCAAATTGGCCTCAGTTGAGCCTACAAAGTACAAACGAGTTTTCCTTCTTCGTTAAGCACAACCGAACCTTTTTGTTGAGTCAAACATGTCCCATTTGACGTTATTATGGTGCCATGCGAGGATTGAAATCAAACTGAGTTCATTTGGTCACTCAAATCCTTGTTTTCTCGGATTGCACTCAAATTGGCCTCAGTTGAGCCTACAACGTACAAACGAGTTTTCCTTCTTCGTTAAGCACAACCGAACCTTTTTGTTGAGTCAAACATGTCCCATTTGATGTTATTATGGTGCCACGCGAGGATTGAAATGAAACGGAGTTCTTTTGGTTACTCAAATCCTTGTATTCTCCGATTGCACTCAAATTGGCCTCAATTGAGCCTACAACGTACAAACGAGTTTTCCTTCTTCGTTAAGCACAAACGAACCTTTTTGTTGAGTCAAACATGTCCCATTTGACGTTATTATGGTGCCACGCGAGGATTGAAATCAAACGGAGTTCATTTGGTCACTCAAATCCTTGTATTCTCGGATTGCACTCAAATTGGCCTCAATTGAGCCTACAACGTACAAACGAGTTTTCCTTATTCGTTAAGCACAACCGAACCTTTTTGTTGAGTCAAACATGTCCCATTTGACGTTATAATGGTGCCACGCAAGGATTGAAATCAAACGGAGTCCATTTGGTCACTCAAATCCTTGTATTCTCGGATTGCACTCAAATTGGCCTCAATTGAGACTACAACGTACAAACGAGTTTTCCTTCTTCGTTAAGCACAACCGAACCTTTTTGTTGAGTCAAACATGTCCCATTTGACGTTATTATGGTGCTATCCGAGGATTGAAATCAAACGGAGTTCATTTGGTCACTCAAATCCTTGTATTCTCGGATTGCACTCAAATTGGCCTCAATTGAGCCTACAACGTACAAACGAGTTTTCCTTCTTCGTTAAGCACAACCGAACCTTTTTGTTGAGTCAATCATGTCCCATTTGACGTTATTATGGTGCCACATGAGGATTGAAATCAAACGGAGTTCATTTGGTCACTCAAATCCTTGTATTCTCGGATTGCACTCAAATTGGCCTCAATTGACCCTACAACGTACAAACGAGTTTTCCTTCTTCGTTAAGCACAACCGAACCTTTTTGTTGAGTCAAACATGTCCCATTTGACGTTATTATGGTGCCACGCGAGGATTGAAATCAAACGGAGTTCATTTGGTCACTCAATTCCTTGTATTCTCGGATTGCACTCAAATTGGCCTCAATTGACTCTACAACGTACAAACGAGTTTTCCTTCTTCGTTAAGCACAACCGAACCTTTTTGTTAAGTTCATTTGGTCACTCAAATCCTTGTATTCTCGGATTGCACATAAATTGGCCTCAATTGAGCCTACAACGTACAAACGAGTTTTCCTTCTTCGTTAAGCACAACCGAACCTTTTTGTTGAGTCAAACATGTCCCATTTGACGTTATTATGGTGCTACCCGAGGATTGAAATCAAACGGAGTTCATTTGGTCACTCAAATCCTTGTATTCTCGGATTGCACTCAAATTGGCCTCAATTGAGCCTACAACGTACAAACGAGTTTTCCTTCTTCGTTAAGCACAACCGAACCTTTTTGTTGAGTCAATCATGTCCCATTTGACGTTATTATGGTGCCACATGAGGATTGAAATCAAACGGAGTTCATTTGGTCACTCAAATCCTTGTATTCTCGGATTGCACTCAAATTGGCCTCAATTGACCCTACAACGTACAAACGAGTTTTCCTTCTTCGTTAAGCACAACCGAACCTTTTTGTTGAGTCAAACATGTCCCATTTGACGTTATTATGGTGCCACGCGAGGATTGAAATCAAACGGAGTTCATTTGGTCACTCAATTCCTTGTATTCTCGGATTGCACTCAAATTGGCCTCAATTGACTCTACAACGTACAAACGAGTTTTCCTTCTTCGTTAAGCACAACCGAACCTTTTTGTTAAGTTCATTTGGTCACTCAAATCCTTGTATTCTCGGATTGCACATAAATTGGCCTCAATTGACCCTACAACGTACAAACGAGTTTTCCTTCTTCGTTAAGCACAACCGAACCTTTTTGTTGAGTCAAACATGTCCCATTTGACGTTATTATGGTGACACGCGAGGATTGAAATCAAACGGAGTTCATTTGGTCACTCAATTCCTTGTATTCTCGGATTGCACTCAAATTGGCCTCAATTGAGCCTACAACGTACAAACGAGTTTTTCTTCTTCGTTAAGCACAACCGAACCTTTTTGTTGAGTCAAACATGTCCCATTTGACGTTATTATGGTGCCATGCGAGGATTGAAATCAAACTGAGTTCATTTGGTCACTCAAATCCTTGTTTTCTCGGATTGCACTCAAATTGGCCTCAGTTGAGCCTACAAAGTACAAACGAGTTTTCCTTCTTCGTTAAGCACAACCGAACCTTTTTGTTGAGTCAAACATGTCCCATTTGACGTTATTATGGTGCCATGTGAGGATTGAAATCAAACTGAGTTCATTTGGTCACTCAAATCCTTGTTTTCTCGGATTGCACTCAAATTGGCCTCAGTTGAGCCTACAACGTACAAACGAGTTTTCCTTCTTCGTTAAGCACAACCGAACCTTTTTGTTGATTCAAACATGTCCCATTTGATGTTATTATGGTGCCACGCGAGGATTGAAATGAAACGGAGTTCTTTTGGTTACTCAAATCCTTGTATTCTCTGATTGCACTCAAATTGGCCTCAATTGAGCCTACAACGTACAAACGAGTTTTCCTTCTTCGTTAAGCACAAACGAACCTTTTTGTTGAGTCAAACATGTCCCATTTGACGTTATTATGGTGCCACGCGAGGATTGAAATCAAACGGAGTTCATTTGGTCACTCAAATCCTTGTATTCTCGGATTGCACTCAAATTGGCCTCAGTTGAGCCTACAAAGTACAAACGAGTTTTCCTTCTTCGTTAAGCACAACCGAACCTTTTTGTTGAGTCAAACATGTCCCATTTGACGTTATTATGGTGCCATGCGAGGATTGAAATCAAACTGAGTTCATTTGGTCACTCAAATCCTTGTTTTCTCGGATTGCACTCAAATTGGCCTCAGTTGAGCCTACAACGTACAAACGAGTTTTTCTTCTTCGTTAAGCACAACCGAACCTTTTTGTTGAGTCAAACATGTCCCATTTGATGTTATTATGGTGCCACGCGAGGATTGAAATGAAACGGAGTTCTTTTGGTTACTCAAATCCTTGTATTCTCCGATTGCACTCAAATTGGCCTCAATTGAGCCTACAACGTACAAACGAGTTTTCCTTCTTCGTTAAGCACAAACGAACCTTTTTGTTGAGTCAAACATGTCCCATTTGACGTTATTATGGTGCCACGCGAGGATTGAAATCAAACGGAGTTCATTTGGTCACTCAAATCCTTGTATTCTCGGATTGCACTCAAATTGGCCTCAATTGAGCCTACAACGTACAAACGAGTTTTCCTTATTCGTTAAGCACAACCGAACCTTTTTGTTGAGTCAAACATGTCCCATTTGACGTTATAATGGTGCCACGCAAGGATTGAAATCAAACGGAGTCCATTTGGTCACTCAAATCCTTGTATTCTCGGATTGCACTCAAATTGGCCTCAATTGAGACTACAACGTACAAACGAGTTTTCCTTCTTCGTTAAGCACAACCGAACCTTTTTGTTGAGTCAAACATGTCCCATTTGACGTTATTATGGTGCTATCCGAGGATTGAAATCAAACGGAGTTCATTTGGTCACTCAAATCCTTGTATTCTCGGATTGCACTCAAATTGGCCTCAATTGAGCCTACAACGTACAAACGAGTTTTCCTTCTTCGTTAAGCACAACCGAACCTTTTTGTTGAGTCAATCATGTCCCATTTGACGTTATTATGGTGCCACATGAGGATTGAAATCAAACGGAGTTCATTTGGTCACTCAAATCCTTGTATTCTCGGATTGCACTCAAATTGGCCTCAATTGACCCTACAACGTACAAACGAGTTTTCCTTCTTCGTTAAGCACAACCGAACCTTTTTGTTGAGTCAAACATGTCCCATTTGACGTTATTATGGTGCCACGCGAGGATTGAAATCAAACGGAGTTCATTTGGTCACTCAATTCCTTGTATTCTCGGATTGCACTCAAATTGGCCTCAATTGACTCTACAACGTACAAACGAGTTTTCCTTCTTCGTTAAGCACAACCGAACCTTTTTGTTAAGTTCATTTGGTCACTCAAATCCTTGTATTCTCGGATTGCACATAAATTGGCCTCAATTGAGCCTACAACGTACAAACGAGTTTTCCTTCTTCGTTAAGCACAACCGAACCTTTTTGTTGAGTCAAACATGTCCCATTTGACGTTATTATGGTGCTACCCGAGGATTGAAATCAAACGGAGTTCATTTGGTCACTCAAATCCTTGTATTCTCGGATTGCACTCAAATTGGCCTCAATTGAGCCTACAACGTACAAACGAGTTTTCCTTCTTCGTTAAGCACAACCGAACCTTTTTGTTGAGTCAATCATGTCCCATTTGACGTTATTATGGTGCCACATGAGGATTGAAATCAAACGGAGTTCATTTGGTCACTCAAATCCTTGTATTCTCGGATTGCACTCAAATTGGCCTCAATTGACCCTACAACGTACAAACGAGTTTTCCTTCTTCGTTAAGCACAACCGAACCTTTTTGTTGAGTCAAACATGTCCCATTTGACGTTATTATGGTGCCACGCGAGGATTGAAATCAAACGGAGTTCATTTGGTCACTCAATTCCTTGTATTCTCGGATTGCACTCAAATTGGCCTCAATTGACTCTACAACGTACAAACGAGTTTTCCTTCTTCGTTAAGCACAACCGAACCTTTTTGTTAAGTTCATTTGGTCACTCAAATCCTTGTATTCTCGGATTGCACATAAATTGGCCTCAATTGACCCTACAACGTACAAACGAGTTTTCCTTCTTCGTTAAGCACAACCGAACCTTTTTGTTGAGTCAAACATGTCCCATTTGACGTTATTATGGTGACACGCGAGGATTGAAATCAAACGGAGTTCATTTGGTCACTCAATTCCTTGTATTCTCGGATTGCACTCAAATTGGCCTCAATTGAGCCTACAACGTACAAACGAGTTTTTCTTCTTCGTTAAGCACAACCGAACCTTTTTGTTGAGTCAAACATGTCCCATTTGACGTTATTATGGTGCCATGCGAGGATTGAAATCAAACTGAGTTCATTTGGTCACTCAAATCCTTGTTTTCTCGGATTGCACTCAAATTGGCCTCAGTTGAGCCTACAAAGTACAAACGAGTTTTCCTTCTTCGTTAAGCACAACCGAACCTTTTTGTTGAGTCAAACATGTCCCATTTGACGTTATTATGGTGCCATGTGAGGATTGAAATCAAACTGAGTTCATTTGGTCACTCAAATCCTTGTTTTCTCGGATTGCACTCAAATTGGCCTCAGTTGAGCCTACAACGTACAAACGAGTTTTCCTTCTTCGTTAAGCACAACCGAACCTTTTTGTTGATTCAAACATGTCCCATTTGATGTTATTATGGTGCCACGCGAGGATTGAAATGAAACGGAGTTCTTTTGGTTACTCAAATCCTTGTATTCTCCGATTGCACTCAAATTGGCCTCAATTGAGCCTACAACGTACAAACGAGTTTTCCTTCTTCGTTAAGCACAAACGAACCTTTTTGTTGAGTCAAACATGTCCCATTTGACGTTATTATGGTGCCACGCGAGGATTGAAATCAAACGGAGTTCATTTGGTCACTCAAATCCTTGTATTCTCGGATTGCACTCAAATTGGCCTCAATTGAGCCTACAACGTACAAACGAGTTTTCCTTATTCGTTAAGCACAACCGAACCTTTTTGTTGAGTCAAACATGTCCCATTTGACGTTATAATGGTGCCACGCAAGGATTGAAATCAAACGGAGTCCATTTGGTCACTCAAATCCTTGTATTCTCGGATTGCACTCAAATTGGCCTCAATTGAGACTACAACGTACAAACGAGTTTTCCTTCTTCGTTAAGCACAACCGAACCTTTTTGTTGAGTCAAACATGTCCCATTTGACGTTATTATGGTGCTATCCAAGGATTGAAATCAAACGGAGTTCATTTGGTCACTCAAATCCTTGTATTCTCGGATTGCACTCAAATTGGCCTCAATTGAGCCTACAACGTACAAACGAGTTTTCCTTCTTCGTTAAGCACAACCGAACCTTTTTGTTGAGTCAATCATGTCCCATTTGACGTTATTATGGTGCCACATGAGGATTGAAATCAAACGGAGTTCATTTGGTCACTCAAATCCTTGTATTCTCGGATTGCACTCAAATTGGCCTCAATTGACCCTACAACGTACAAACGAGTTTTCCTTCTTCGTTAAGCACAACCGAACCTTTTTGTTGAGTCAAACATGTCCCATTTGACGTTATTATGGTGCCACGCGAGGATTGAAATCAAACGGAGTTCATTTGGTCACTCAATTCCTTGTATTCTCGGATTGCACTCAAATTGGCCTCAATTGACTCTACAACGTACAAACGAGTTTTCCTTCTTCGTTAAGCACAACCGAACCTTTTTGTTAAGTTCATTTGGTCACTCAAATCCTTGTATTCTCGGATTGCACATAAATTGGCCTCAATTGAGCCTACAACGTACAAACGAGTTTTCCTTCTTCGTTAAGCACAACCGAACCTTTTTGTTGAGTCAAACATGTCCCATTTGACGTTATTATGGTGCTACCCGAGGATTGAAATCAAACGGAGTACATTTGGTCACTCAAATCCTTGTATTCTCGGATTGCATCAAATTGGCCTCAATTGAGCCTACAACGTACAAACGAGTTTTCCTTCTTCGTTAAGCACAACCGAACCTTTTTGTTGAGTCAATCATGTCCCATTTGACGTTATTATGGTGCCACATGAGGATTGAAATCAAACGGAGTTCATTTGGTCACTCAAATCCTTGTATTCTCGGATTGCACTCAAATTGGCCTCAATTGACCCTACAACGTACAAACGAGTTTTCCTTCTTCGTTAAGCACAACCGAACCTTTTTGTTGAGTCAAACATGTCCCATTTGACGTTATTATGGTGCCACGCGAGGATTGAAATCAAACGGAGTTCATTTGGTCACTCAATTCCTTGTATTCTCGGATTGCACTCAAATTGGCCTCAATTGACTCTACAACGTACAAACGAGTTTTCCTTCTTCGTTAAGCACAACCGAACCTTTTTGTTAAGTTCATTTGGTCACTCAAATCCTTGTATTCTCGGATTGCACATAAATTGGCCTCAATTGACCCTACAACGTACAAACGAGTTTTCCTTCTTCGTTAAGCACAACCGAACCTTTTTGTTGAGTCAAACATGTCCCATTTGAGGTTATTATGGTGCCACGCGAGGATTGAAATCAAACGGAGTCCATTTGGTCACTCAAATCCTTGTATTCTCGGATTGCACTCAAATTGGCCTCAATTGAGCCTACAACGTACAAACGAGTTTTCCTTCTTCGTTAAGCACAAGCGAACCTTTTTGTTGAGTCAAACATGTCCCATTTGACGTTATTATGGTGCCAGTCGAGGATTGAAATCAAACGGAGTCCATTTGGTCACTCAAATCCTTGTATTCTCGGATTGCACTCAAATTGGCCTCAATTGACCCTACAACGTACAAACGAGTTTTCCTTCTTCGTTCAGCACAACCGAACCTTTTTGTTGAGTCAAACATGTCCCATTTGACCTTATTATGGTGCCACGCAAGGATTGAAATCAAACGGAGTCCATTTGGTCACTCAAATCCTTGTATTCTCGGATTGCACTCAAATTGGCCTCAATTGAGACTACAACGTACAAACGAGTTTTCCTTCTTCGTTAAGCACAACCGAACCTTTTTGTTGAGTCAAACATGTCCCATTTGACGTTATTATGGTGCTATCCGAGGATTGAAATCAAACGGAGTTCATTTGGTCACTCAAATCCTTGTATTCTCGGATTGCACTCAAATTGGCCTCAATTGAGCCTACAACGTACAAACGAGTTTTCCTTCTTCGTTAAGCACAACCGAACCTTTTTGTTGAGTCAATCATGTCCCATTTGACGTTATTATGGTGCCACATGAGGATTGAAATCAAACGGAGTTCATTTGGTCACTCAAATCCTTGTATTCTCGGATTGCACTCAAATTGGCCTCAATTGACCCTACAACGTACAAACGAGTTTTCCTTCTTCGTTAAGCACAACCGAACCTTTTTGTTGAGTCAAACATGTCCCATTTGACGTTATTATGGTGCCACGTGAGGATTGAAATCAAACGGAGTTCATTTGGTCACTCAATTCCTTGTATTCTCGGATTGCACTCAAATTGGCCTCAATTGAGCCTACAACGTACAAACGAGTTTTCCTTCTTCGTTAAGCACAAACGAACCTTTTTGTTGAGTCAAACATGTCCCATTTGACGTTATTATGGTGCCACGCGAGGATTGAAATCAAACGGAGTCCATTTGGTCACTCAAATCCTTGTATTCTCGGATTGCACTCAAATTGGCCCCAATTGAGCCTACAACGTACAAACGAGTTTTCGTTATTCGTTAAGCACAACCGAGCCTTTTTGCTGAGTCAAACATGTCCCATTTGACGTTATTATGGTGCCATGCGAGGATTGAAATCAAACGGAGTTCATTTGGTCACTCAAATCCTTGTATTCTCGGATTGCACTCAAATTGGCCTCAATTGAGCCTACAACGTACAAACGAGTTTTCCTTCTTCGTTAAGCACAACCGAACCTTTTTGTTGAGTCAAACATGTCCCATTTGACGTTATTATGGTGCCACGCGAGGATTGAAATCAAACGGAGTTCATTTGGTCACTCAAATCCTTGTATTCTCGGATTGCACTCAAATTGGCCTCAATTGAGCCTACAACGTACAAACGAGTTTTTCTTCTTCGTTAAGCACAACCGAACCTTTTTGTTGAGTCAAACATGTCCCATTTGACGTTATTATGGTGCCATGCGAGGATTGAAATCAAACTGAGTTCATTTGGTCACTCAAATCCTTGTTTTCTCGGATTGCATTCAAATTGGGCTCAGTTGAGCCTACAAAGTACAAACGAGTTTTCCTTCTTCGTTAAGCACAACCGAACCTTTTTGTTGAGTCAAACATGTCCCATTTGACGTTATTATGGTGCCATGCGAGGATTGAAATCAAACTGAGTTCATTTGGTCACTCAAATCCTTGTTTTCTCGGATTGCACTCAAATTGGCCTCAGTTGAGCCTACAACGTACAAACGAGTTTTCCTTCTTCGTTAAGCACAACCGAACCTTTTTGTTGAGTCAAACATGTCCCATTTGATGTTATTATGGTGCCACGCGAGGATTGAAATGAAACGGAGTTCTTTTGGTTACTCAAATCCTTGTATTCTCCGATTGCACTCAAATTGGCCTCAATTGAGCCTACAACGTACAAACGAGTTTTTCTTCTTCGTTAAGCACAACCGAACCTTTTTGTTGAGTCAAACATGTCCCATTTGACGTTATTATGGTGCTACCCGAGGATTGAAATCAAACGGAGTTCATTTGGTCACTCAAATCCTTGTATTCTCGGATTGCACTCAAATTGGCCTCAATTGAGCCTACAACGTACAAACGAGTTTTCCTTCTTCGTTAAGCACAACCGAACCTTTTTGTTGAGTCAAACATGTCCCATTTGACGTTATTATGGTGCCACGCGAGGATTGAAATCAAACGGAGTTCATTTGGTCACTCAAATCCTTGTATTCTCGGATTGCACTCAAATTGGCCTCAATTGAGCCTACAACGTACAAACGAGTTTTCCTTATTCGTTAAGCACAACCGAACCTTTTTGTTGAGTCAAACATGTCCCATTTGACGTTATTATGGTGCCACGCAAGGATTGAAATCAAACGGAGTCCATTTGGTCACTCAAATCCTTGTATTCTCGGATTGCACTCAAATTGGCCTCAATTGAGACTACAACGTACAAACGAGTTTTCCTTCTTCGTTAAGCACAACCGAACCTTTTTGTTGAGTCAAACATGTCCCATTTGACGTTATTATGGTGCTATCCGAGGATTGAAATCAAACGGAGTTCATTTGGTCACTCAAATCCTTGTATTCTCGGATTGCACTCAAATTGGCCTCAATTGAGCCTACAACGTACAAACGAGTTTTCCTTCTTCGTTAAGCACAACCGAACCTTTTTGTTGAGTCAATCATGTCCCATTTGACGTTATTATGGTGCCACATGAGGATTGAAATCAAACGGAGTTCATTTGGTCACTCAAATCCTTGTATTCTCGGATTGCACTCAAATTGGCCTCAATTGACCCTACAACGTACAAACGAGTTTTCCTTCTTCGTTAAGCACAACCGAACCTTTTTGTTGAGTCAAACATGTCCCATTTGACGTTATTATGGTGCCACGCGAGGATTGAAATCAAACGGAGTTCATTTGGTCACTCAATTCCTTGTATTCTCGGATTGCACTCAAATTGGCCTCAATTGACTCTACAACGTACAAACGAGTTTTCCTTCTTCGTTAAGCACAACCGAACCTTTTTGTTAAGTTCATTTGGTCACTCAAATCCTTTTATTCTCGGATTGCACATAAATTGGCCTCAATTGACCCTACAACGTACAAACGAGTTTTCCTTCTTCGTTAAGCACAACCGAACCTTTTTGTTGAGTCAAACATGTCCCATTTGACGTTATTATGGTGACACGCGAGGATTGAAATCAAACGGAGTTCATTTGGTCACTCAATTCCTTGTATTCTCGGATTGCACTCAAATTGGCCTCAATTGAGCCTACAACGTACTAACGAGTTTTCCTTCTTCGTTAAGCACAACCGAACCTTTTTGTTGAGTCAAACATGTCCCATTTGACGTTATTATGGTGCCACGCGAGGATTGAAATCAAACGGAGTCCATTTGGTCACTCAAATCCTTGTATTCTCGGATTGAACTCAAATTGGCCCCAATTGAGCCTACAACGTACAAACGAGTTTTCGTTATTCGTTAAGCACAACCGAGCCTTTTTGCTGAGTCAAACATGTCCCATTTGACGTTATTATGGTGCCATGCGAGGATTTAAATCAAACGGAGTTCATTTGGTCACTCAAATCCTTGTATTCTCGGATTGCACTCAAATTGGCCTCAATTGACCCTACAACGTACCAACGAGTTTTCCTACTTCGTTAAGCACAACCGAACCTTTTTGTTAAGTCAAACATGTCCCATTTGACGTTATTATGGTGCCTCGTGAGGATTGAAATCAAACGGAGTCCATTTGGTCACTCAAATCCTTGTATTCTCGGATTGCACTCAAATTGGCCTCAATTGAGCCTACAACGTACAAACGAGTTTTCCTTCTTCGTTAAGCACAAGCGAACCTTTTTGTTGAGTCAAACATGTCCCATTTGACGTTATTATGGTGCCACGCGAGGATTGAAATCAAACGGAGTTCATTTGGTCACTCAAATCCATGTATTCTCGGATTGTACTCAAATTGGCCTCAATTGACCCTACAACGTACAAACGAGTTTTTCTTCTTCGTTAAGCACAACCGAACCTTTTTGTTGAGTCAAACATGTCCCATTTGACGTTATTATGGTGCCACGCAAGGATTGAAATCAAACGGAGTCCATTTGGTCACTCAAATCCTTGTATTCTCGGATTGCACTCAAATTGGCCTCAATTGAGACTACAACGTACAAACGAGTTTTCCTTCTTCGTTAAGCACAACCGAACCTTTTTGTTGAGTCAAACATGTCCCATTTGACGTTATTATGGTGCTATCTGAGGATTGAAATCAAACGGAGTTCATTTGGTCACTCAAATCCTTGTATTCTCGGATTGCACTCAAATTGGCCTCAATTGAGCCTACAACGTACAAACGAGTTTTCCTTCTTCGTTAAGCACAACCGAACCTTTTTGTTGAGTCAATCATGTCCCATTTGACGTTATTATGGTGCCACATGAGGATTGAAATCAAACGGAGTTCATTTGGTCACTCAAATCCTTGTATTCTCGGATTGCACTCAAATTGGCATCAATTGACCCTACAACGTACAAACGAGTTTTCCTTCTTCGTTAAGCACAACCGAACCTTTTTGTTGAGTCAAACATGTCCCATTTGACGTTATTATGGTGCCACGCGAGGATTGAAATCAAACGGAGTTCATTTGGTCACTCAATTCCTTGTATTCTCGGATTGCACTCAAATTGGCCTCAATTGACTCTACAACGTACAAACGAGTTTTCCTTCTTCGTTAAGCACAACCGAACCTTTTTGTTAAGTTCATTTGGTCACTCAAATCCTTGTATTCTCGGATTGCACATAAATTGGCCTCAATTGACCCTACAACGTACAAACGAGTTTTCCTTCTTCGTTAAGCACAACCGAACCTTTTTGTTGAGTCAAACATGTCCCATTTGACGTTATTATGGTGCCACGCGAGGATTGAAATCAAACGGAGTTCATTTGGTCACTCAATTCCTTGTATTCTCGGATTGCACTCAAATTGGTCTCAATTGAGCCTACAACGTACAAACGAGTTTTCCTTCTTCGTTAAGCACAACCGAACCTTTTTGTTGAGTCAAACATGTCCCATTTGACGTTATTATGGTGCCACGCGAGGATTGAAATCAAACGGAGTCCATTTGGTCACTCAAATCCTTGTATTCTCGGATTGCACTCAAATTGGCCCCAATTGAGCCTACAACGTACAAACGAGTTTTCGTTATTCGTTAAGCACAACCGAGCCTTTTTGCTGAGTCAAACATGTCCCATTTGACGTTATTATGGTGCCATGCGAGGATTGAAATCAAACGGAGTTCATTTGGTCACTCAAATCCTTGTATTCTCGGATTGCACTCAAATTGGCCTCAATTGAGCCTACAACGTACAAACGAGTTTTCCTTCTTCGTTAAGCACAACCGAACCTTTTTGTTGAGTCAATCATGTCCCATTTGACTTTATTATGGTGCCACATGAGGATTGAAATCAAACGGAGTTCATTTGGTCACTCAAATCCTTGTATTCTCGGATTGCACTCAAATTGGCCTCAATTGACCCTACAACGTACAAACGAGTTTTCCTTCTTCGTTAAGCACAACCGAACCTTTTTGTTGAGTCAAACATGTCCCATTTGACGTTATTATGGTGCTATCCGAGGATTGAAATCAAACGGAGTTCATTTGGTCACTCAAATCCTTGTATTCTCGGATTGCACTCAAATTGGCCTCAATTGAGCCTACAACGTACAAACGAGTTTTCCTTCTTCGTTAAGCACAACCGAACCTTTTTGTTGAGTCAATCATGTCCCATTTGACTTTATTATGGTGCCACATGAGGATTGAAATCAAACGGAGTTCATTTGGTCACTCAAATCCTTGTATTCTCGGATTGCACTCAAATTGGCCTCAATTGACCCTACAACGTACAAACGAGTTTTCCTTCTTCGTTAAGCACAACCGAACCTTTTTGTTGAGTCAAACATGTCCCATTTGACGTTATTATGGTGACACGCGAGGATTGAAATCAAACGGAGTTCATTTGGTCACTCAATTCCTTGTATTCTCGGATTGCACTCAAATTGGCCTCAATTGAGCCTACAACGTACAAACGAGTTTTCCTTCTTCGTTAAGCACAACCGAACCTTTTTGTTGAGTCAAACATGTCCCATTTGACGTTATTATGGTGCCACGCGAGGATTGAAATCAAACGGAGTCCATTTGGTCACTCAAATCCTTGTATTCTCGGATTGCACTCAAATTGGCCTCAATTGAGCCTACAACGTACAAACGAGTTTTCCTTTTTCGTTAAGCACAACCGAACCTTTTTGTTGAGTCAAACATGTCCCATTTGACGTTATTATGGTGCCATGCGAGGATTGAAATCAAACTGAGTTCATTTGGTCACTCAAATCCTTGTTTTCTCGGATTGCACTCAAATTGGCCTCAGTTGAGCCTACAACGCACAAACGAGTTTTCCTTCTTCGTTAAGCACAACCGAACCTTTTTGTTGAGTCAAACATGTCCCATTTGACGTTATTATGGTGCCATGCGAGGATTGAAATCAAACTGAGTTCATTTGGTCACTCAAATCCTTGTTTTCCCGGATTGCACTCAAACTGGCCTCAGTTGAGCCTACAACGTACAAACGAGTTTTCCTTCTTCGTTAAGCACAACCGAACCTTTTTGTTGAGTCAAACATGTCCCATTTGATGTTATTATGGTGCCACGCGAGGATTGAAATGAAACGGAGTTCTTTTGGTCACTCAAATCCTTGTATTCTCCGATTGCACTCAAATTGGCCTCAATTGAGCCTACAACGTACAAACGAGTTTTTCTTCTTCGTTAAGCACAACCGAACCTTTTTGTTGAGTCAAACATGTCCCATTTGACGTTATTATGGTGCTACCCGAGGATTGAAATCAAACGGAGTTCATTTGGTCACTCAAATCCTTGTATTCTCGGATTGCACTCAAATTGGCCTCAATTGAGCCTACAACGTACAAACGAGTTTTCCTTCTTCGTTAAGCACAACCGAACCTTTTTGTTGAGTCAAACATGTCCCATTTGACGTTATTATGGTGCCACGCGAGGATTGAAATCAAACGGAGTTCATTTGGTCACTCAAATCCTTGTATTCTCGGATTGCACTCAAATTGGCCTCAATTGAGCCTACAACGTACAAACGAGTTTTCCTTATTCGTTAAGCACAACCGAACCTATTTGTTGAGTCAAACATGTCCCATTTGACGTTATTATGGTGCCACGCAAGGATTGAAATCAAACGGAGTCCATTTGGTCACTCAAATCCTTGTATTCTCGGATTGCACTCAAATTGGCCTCAATTGAGACTACAACGTACAAACGAGTTTTCCTTCTTCGTTAAGCACAACCGAACCTTTTTGTTGAGTCAAACATGTCCCATTTGACGTTATTATGGTGCTATCAGAGAATTGAAATCAAACGGAGTTCATTTGGTCACTCAAATCCTTGTATTCTCGGATTGCACTCAAATTGGCCTCAATTGAGCCTACAACGTACAAACGAGTTTTCCTTCTTCGTTAAGCACAACCGAACCTTTTTGTTGAGTCAATCATGTCCCATTTGATGTTATTATGGTGCCACATGAGGATTGAAATCAAACGGAGTTCATTTGGTCACTCAAATCCTTGTATTCTCGGATTGCACTCAAATTGGCCTCAATTGACCCTACAACGTACAAACGAGTTTTCCTTCTTCGTTAAGCACAACCGAACATTTTTGTTGAGTCAAACATGTCCCATTTGACGTTATTATGGTGCCACGTGAGAATTGAAATCAAACGGAGTTCATTTGGTCACTCAAATCCTTGTATTCTCGGATTGCACTCAAATTGGCCTCAATTGAGCCTACAACGTACAAACGAGTTTTCCTTCTTCGTTAAGCACAACCGAACCTTTTTGTTGAGTCAAACATGTCCCATTTGACGTTATTATGGTGCCACGCGAGGATTGAAATCAAACGGAGTTCATTTGGTCACTCAAATCCTTGTATTCTCGGATTGCACTCAAATTGGCTTCAATTGAGCCTACAACGTACAAACGAGTTTTCCTTATTCGTTAAGCACAACCGAACCTTTTTGTTGAGTCAAACATGTCCCATTTGACGTTATTATGGTGCCACGCAAGGATTGAAATCAAACGGAGTCCATTTGGTAACTCAAATCCTTGTATTCTCGGATTGCACTCAAATTGGCCTCAATTGAGACTACAACGTACAAACGAGTTTTCCTTCTTCGTTAAGCACAACCGAACCTTTTTGTTGAGTCAAACATGTCCCATTTGACGTTATTATGGTGCTATCCGAGGATTGAAATCAAACGGAGTTCATTTGGTCACTCAAATCCTTGTATTCTCGGATTGCACTCAAATTGGCCTCAATTGAGCCTACAACGTACAAACGAGTTTTCCTTCTTCGTTAAGCACAACCGAACCTTTTTGTTGAGTCAATCATGTCCCATTTGACGTTATTATGGTGCCACATGAGGATTGAAATCAAACGGAGTTCATTTGGTCACTCAAATCCTTGTATTCTCGGATTGCACTCAAATTGGCCTCAATTGACCCTACAACGTACAAACGAGTTTTCCTTCTTCGTTAAGCACAACCGAACCTTTTTGTTGAGTCAAACATGTCCCATTTGACGTTATTATGGTGCCACGCGAGGATTGAAATCAAACGGAGTTCATTTGGTCACTCAATTCCTTGTATTCTCGGATTGCACTCAAATTGGCCTCAATTGAGCCTACAACGTACAAACGAGTTTTCCTTCTTCGTTAAGCACAACCGAACCTTTTTGTTGAGTCAAACATGTCCCATTTGACCTTATTATGGTGCCACGCAAGGATTGAAATCAAACGGAGTCCATTTGGTCACTCAAATCCTTGTATTCTCGGATTGCACTCAAATTGGCCTCAATTGAGACTACAACGTACAAACGAGTTTTCCTTCTTCGTTAAGCACAACCGAACCTTTTTGTTGAGTCAAACATGTCCCATTTGACGTTATTATGGTGCTATCTGAGGATTGAAATCAAACGGAGTTCATTTGGTCACTCAAATCCTTGTATTCTCGGATTGCACTCAAATTGGCCTCAATTGAGCCTACAACGTACAAACGAGTTTTCCTTCTTCGTTAAGCACAACCGAACCTTTTTGTTGAGTCAATCATGTCCCATTTGACGTTATTATGGTGCCACATGAGGATTGAAATCAAACGGAGTTCATTTGGTCATTCAAATCCTTGTATTCTCGGATTGCACTCAAATTGGCCTCAATTGACCCTACAACGTACAAACGAGTTTTCCTTCTTCGTTAAGCACAACCGAACCTTTTTGTTGAGTCAAACATGTCCCATTTGACGTTATTATGGTGCCACGCGAGGATTGAAATCAAACGGAGTTCATTTGGTCACTCAATTCCTTGTATTCTCGGATTGCACTCAAATTGGCCTCAATTGACTCTACAACGTACAAACGAGTTTTCCTTCTTCGTTAAGCACAACCGAACCTTTTTGTTAAGTTCATTTGGTCACTCAAATCCTTGTATTCTCGGATTGCACATAAATTGGCCTCAATTGACCCTACAACGTACAAACGAGTTTTCCTTCTTCGTTAAGCAAAACCGAACCTTTTTGTTGAGTCAAACATGTCCCATTTGACGTTATTATGGTGATACGCGAAGATTGAAATCAAACGGAGTTCATTTGGTCACTCAATTCCTTGTATTCTCGGATTGCACTCAAATTGGCCTCAATTGACCCTACAACGTACAAACGAGTTTTTCTTCTTCGTTAAGCACAACCGAACCTTTTTGTTGAGTCAAACATGTCCCATTTGACGTTATTATGGTGCTATCCGAGGATTGAAATCAAACGGAGTTCATTTGGTCACTCAAATCCTTGTATTCTCGGATTGCACTCAAATTGGCCTCAATTGAGCCTACAACGTACAAACGAGTTTTCCTTCTTCGTTAAGCACAACCGAACCTTTTTGTTGAGTCAATCATGTCCCATTTGACGTTATTATGGTGCCACATGAGGATTGAAATCAAACGGAGTTCATTTGGTCACTCAAATCCTTGTATTCTCGGATTGCACTCAAATTGGCCTCAATTGACCCTACAACGTACAAACGAGTTTTCCTTCTTCGTTAAGCACAACCGAACCTTTTTGTTGAGTCAAACATGTCCCATTTGACGTTATTATGGTGCCACGCGAGGATTGAAATCAAACGGAGTTCATTTGGTCACTCAATTCCTTGTATTCTCGGATTGCACTCAAATTGGCCTCAATTGACTCTACAACGTACAAACGAGTTTTCCTTCTTCGTTAAGCACAACCGAACCTTTTTGTTAAGTTCATTTGGTCACTCAAATCCTTTTATTCTCGGATTGCACATAAATTGGCCTCAATTGACCCTACAACGTACAAACGAGTTTTCCTTCTTCGTTAAGCACAACCGAACCTTTTTGTTGAGTCAAACATGTCCCATTTGACGTTATTATGGTGACACGCGAGGATTGAAATCAAACGGAGTTCATTTGGTCACTCAATTCCTTGTATTCTCGGATTGCACTCAAATTGGCCTCAATTGAGCCTACAACGTACTAACGAGTTTTCCTTCTTCGTTAAGCACAACCGAACCTTTTTGTTGAGTCAAACATGTCCCATTTGACGTTATTATGGTGCCACGCGAGGATTGAAATCAAACGGAGTCCATTTGGTCACTCAAATCCTTGTATTCTCGGATTGAACTCAAATTGGCCCCAATTGAGCCTACAACGTACAAACGAGTTTTCGTTATTCGTTAAGCACAACCGAGCCTTTTTGCTGAGTCAAACATGTCCCATTTGACGTTATTATGGTGCCATGCGAGGATTTAAATCAAACGGAGTTCATTTGGTCACTCAAATCCTTGTATTCTCGGATTGCACTCAAATTGGCCTCAATTGACCCTACAACGTACCAACGAGTTTTCCTACTTCGTTAAGCACAACCGAACCTTTTTGTTAAGTCAAACATGTCCCATTTGACGTTATTATGGTGCCTCGTGAGGATTGAAATCAAACGGAGTCCATTTGGTCACTCAAATCCTTGTATTCTCGGATTGCACTCAAATTGGCCTCAATTGAGCCTACAACGTACAAACGAGTTTTCCTTCTTCGTTAAGCACAAGCGAACCTTTTTGTTGAGTCAAACATGTCCCATTTGACGTTATTATGGTGCCACGCGAGGATTGAAATCAAACGGAGTTCATTTGGTCACTCAAATCCATGTATTCTCGGATTGCACTCAAATTGGCCTCAATTGACCCTACAACGTACAAACGAGTTTTTCTTCTTCGTTAAGCACAACCGAACCTTTTTGTTGAGTCAAACATGTCCCATTTGACGTTATTATGGTGCCACGCAAGGATTGAAATCAAACGGAGTCCATTTGGTCACTCAAATCCTTGTATTCTCGGATTGCACTCAAATTGGCCTCAATTGAGACTACAACGTACAAACGAGTTTTCCTTCTTCGTTAAGCACAACCGAACCTTTTTGTTGAGTCAAACATGTCCCATTTGACGTTATTATGGTGCTATCTGAGGATTGAAATCAAACGGAGTTCATTTGGTCACTCAAATCCTTGTATTCTCGGATTGCACTCAAATTGGCCTCAATTGAGCCTACAACGTACAAACGAGTTTTCCTTCTTCGTTAAGCACAACCGAACCTTTTTGTTGAGTCAATCATGTCCCATTTGACGTTATTATGGTGCCACATGAGGATTGAAATCAAACGGAGTTCATTTGGTCACTCAAATCCTTGTATTCTCGGATTGCACTCAAATTGGCATCAATTGACCCTACAACGTACAAACGAGTTTTCCTTCTTCGTTAAGCACAACCGAACCTTTTTGTTGAGTCAAACATGTCCCATTTGACGTTATTATGGTGCCACGCGAGGATTGAAATCAAACGGAGTTCATTTGGTCACTCAATTCCTTGTATTCTCGGATTGCACTCAAATTGGCCTCAATTGACTCTACAACGTACAAACGAGTTTTCCTTCTTCGTTAAGCACAACCGAACCTTTTTGTTAAGTTCATTTGGTCACTCAAATCCTTGTATTCTCGGATTGCACATAAATTGGCCTCAATTGACCCTACAACGTACAAACGAGTTTTCCTTCTTCGTTAAGCACAACCGAACCTTTTTGTTGAGTCAAACATGTCCCATTTGACGTTATTATGGTGCCACGCGAGGATTGAAATCAAACGGAGTTCATTTGGTCACTCAATTCCTTGTATTCTCGGATTGCACTCAAATTGGCCTCAATTGAGCCTACAACGTACAAACGAGTTTTCCTTCTTCGTTAAGCACAACCGAACCTTTTTGTTGAGTCAAACATGTCCCATTTGACGTTATTATGGTGCCACGCGAGGATTGAAATCAAACGGAGTCCATTTGGTCACTCAAATCCTTGTATTCTCGGATTGCACTCAAATTGGCCCCAATTGAGCCTACAACGTACAAACGAGTTTTCGTTATTCGTTAAGCACAACCGAGCCTTTTTGCTGAGTCAAACATGTCCCATTTGACGTTATTATGGTGCCATGCGAGGATTGAAATCAAACGGAGTTCATTTGGTCACTCAAATCCTTGTATTCTCGGATTGCACTCAAATTGGCCTCAATTGAGCCTACAACGTACAAACGAGTTTTCCTTCTTCGTTAAGCACAACCGAACCTTTTTGTTGAGTCAAACATGTCCCATTTGACGTTATTATGGTGCCATGCGAGGATTGAAATCAAACTGAGTTCATTTGGTCACTCAAATCCTTGTTTTCTCGGATTGCACTCAAATTGGCCTCAGTTGAGCCTACAACGTACAAACGAATTTTCCTTCTTCGTTAAGCACAACCGAACCTTTTTGTTGAGTCAAACATGTCCCATTTGACGTTATTATGGTGCTATCCGAGGATTGAAATCAAACGGAGTTCATTTGGTCACTCAAATCCTTGTATTCTCGGATTGCACTCAAATTGGCCTCAATTGAGCCTACAACGTACAAACGAGTTTTCCTTCTTCGTTAAGCACAACCGAACCTTTTTGTTGAGTCAATCATGTCCCATTTGACTTTATTATGGTGCCACATGAGGATTGAAATCAAACGGAGTTCATTTGGTCACTCAAATCCTTGTATTCTCGGATTGCACTCAAATTGGCCTCAATTGACCCTACAACGTACAAACGAGTTTTCCTTCTTCGTTAAGCACAACCGAACCTTTTTGTTGAGTCAAACATGTCCCATTTGACGTTATTATGGTGCCACGCGAGGATTGAAATCAAACGGAGTTCATTTGGTCACTCAATTCCTTGTATTCTCGGATTGCACTCAAATTGGCCTCAATTGACTCTACAACGTACAAACGAGTTTTCCTTCTTCGTTAAGCACAACCGAACCTTTTTGTTAAGTTCATTTGGTCACTCAAATCCTTGTATTCTCGGATTGCACATAAATTGGCCTCAATTGACCCTACAACGTACAAACGAGTTTTCCTTCTTCGTTAAGCACAACCGAACCTTTTTGTTGAGTCAAACATGTCCCATTTGACGTTATTATGGTGACACGCGAGGATTGAAATCAAACGGAGTTCATTTGGTCACTCAATTCCTTGTATTCTCGGATTGCACTCAAATTGGCCTCAATTGAGCCTACAACGTACAAACGAGTTTTCCTTCTTCGTTAAGCACAACCGAACCTTTTTGTTGAGTCAAACATGTCCCATTTGACGTTATTATGGTGCCACGCGAGGATTGAAATCAAACGGAGTCCATTTGGTCACTCAAATCCTTGTATTCTCGGATTGCACTCAAATTGGCCTCAATTGAGCCTACAACGTACAAACGAGTTTTCCTTTTTCGTTAAGCACAACCGAACCTTTTTGTTGAGTCAAACATGTCCCATTTGACGTTATTATGGTGCCATGCGAGGATTGAAATCAAACTGAGTTCATTTGGTCACTCAAATCCTTGTTTTCTCGGATTGCACTCAAATTGGCCTCAGTTGAGCCTACAACGCACAAACGAGTTTTCCTTCTTCGTTAAGCACAACCGAACCTTTTTGTTGAGTCAAACATGTCCCATTTGACGTTATTATGGTGCCATGCGAGGATTGAAATCAAACTGAGTTCATTTGGTCACTCAAATCCTTGTTTTCCCGGATTGCACTCAAACTGGCCTCAGTTGAGCCTACAACGTACAAACGAGTTTTCCTTCTTCGTTAAGCACAACCGAACCTTTTTGTTGAGTCAAACATGTCCCATTTGATGTTATTATGGTGCCACGCGAGGATTGAAATGAAACGGAGTTCTTTTGGTCACTCAAATCCTTGTATTCTCCGATTGCACTCAAATTGGCCTCAATTGAGCCTACAACGTACAAACGAGTTTTTCTTCTTCGTTAAGCACAACCGAACCTTTTTGTTGAGTCAAACATGTCCCATTTGACGTTATTATGGTGCTATCTGAGGATTGAAATCAAACGGAGTTCATTTGGTCACTCAAATCCTTGTATTCTCGGATTGCACTCAAATTGGCCTCAATTGAGCCTACAACGTACAAACGAGTTTTCCTTCTTCGTTAAGCACAACCGAACCTTTTTGTTGAGTCAAACATGTCCCATTTGACGTTATTATGGTGCTATCTGAGGATTGAAATCAAACGGAGTTCATTTGGTCACTCAAATCCTTGTATTCTCGGATTGCACTCAAATTGGCCTCAATTGAGCCTACAACGTACAAACGAGTTTTCCTTCTTCGTTAAGCACAACCGAACCTTTTTGTTGAGTCAATCATGTCCCATTTGACGTTATTATGGTGCCACATGAGGATTGAAATCAAACGGAGTTCATTTGGTCACTCAAATCCTTGTATTCTCGGATTGCACTCAAATTGGCATCAATTGACCCTACAACGTACAAACGAGTTTTCCTTCTTCGTTAAGCACAACCGAACCTTTTTGTTGAGTCAAACATGTCCCATTTGACGTTATTATGGTGCCACGCGAGGATTGAAATCAAACGGAGTTCATTTGGTCACTCAATTCCTTGTATTCTCGGATTGCACTCAAATTGGCCTCAATTGACTCTACAACGTACAAACGAGTTTTCCTTCTTCGTTAAGCACAACCGAACCTTTTTGTTAAGTTCATTTGGTCACTCAAATCCTTGTATTCTCGGATTGCACATAAATTGGCCTCAATTGACCCTACAACGTACAAACGAGTTTTCCTTCTTCGTTAAGCACAACCGAACCTTTTTGTTGAGTCAAACATGTCCCATTTGACGTTATTATGGTGCCACGCGAGGATTGAAATCAAACGGAGTTCATTTGGTCACTCAATTCCTTGTATTCTCGGATTGCACTCAAATTGGCCTCAATTGAGCCTACAACGTACAAACGAGTTTTCCTTCTTCGTTAAGCACAACCGAACCTTTTTGTTGAGTCAAACATGTCCCATTTGACGTTATTATGGTGCCACGCGAGGATTGAAATCAAACGGAGTCCATTTGGTCACTCAAATCCTTGTATTCTCGGATTGCACTCAAATTGGCCCCAATTGAGCCTACAACGTACAAACGAGTTTTCGTTATTCGTTAAGCACAACCGAGCCTTTTTGCTGAGTCAAACATGTCCCATTTGACGTTATTATGGTGCCATGCGAGGATTGAAATCAAACGGAGTTCATTTGGTCACTCAAATCCTTGTATTCTCGGATTGCACTCAAATTGGCCTCAATTGAGCCTACAACGTACAAACGAGTTTTCCTTCTTCGTTAAGCACAACCGAACCTTTTTGTTGAGTCAAACATGTCCCATTTGACGTTATTATGGTGCCATGCGAGGATTGAAATCAAACTGAGTTCATTTGGTCACTCAAATCCTTGTTTTCTCGGATTGCACTCAAATTGGCCTCAGTTGAGCCTACAACGTACAAACGAATTTTCCTTCTTCGTTAAGCACAACCGAACCTTTTTGTTGAGTCAAACATGTCCCATTTGACGTTATTATGGTGCTATCCGAGGATTGAAATCAAACGGAGTTCATTTGGTCACTCAAATCCTTGTATTCTCGGATTGCACTCAAATTGGCCTCAATTGAGCCTACAACGTACAAACGAGTTTTCCTTCTTCGTTAAGCACAACCGAACCTTTTTGTTGAGTCAATCATGTCCCATTTGACTTTATTATGGTGCCACATGAGGATTGAAATCAAACGGAGTTCATTTGGTCACTCAAATCCTTGTATTCTCGGATTGCACTCAAATTGGCCTCAATTGACCCTACAACGTACAAACGAGTTTTCCTTCTTCGTTAAGCACAACCGAACCTTTTTGTTGAGTCAAACATGTCCCATTTGACGTTATTATGGTGCCACGCGAGGATTGAAATCAAACGGAGTTCATTTGGTCACTCAATTCCTTGTATTCTCGGATTGCACTCAAATTGGCCTCAATTGACTCTACAACGTACAAACGAGTTTTCCTTCTTCGTTAAGCACAACCGAACCTTTTTGTTAAGTTCATTTGGTCACTCAAATCCTTGTATTCTCGGATTGCACATAAATTGGCCTCAATTGACCCTACAACGTACAAACGAGTTTTCCTTCTTCGTTAAGCACAACCGAACCTTTTTGTTGAGTCAAACATGTCCCATTTGACGTTATTATGGTGACACGCGAGGATTGAAATCAAACGGAGTTCATTTGGTCACTCAATTCCTTGTATTCTCGGATTGCACTCAAATTGGCCTCAATTGAGCCTACAACGTACAAACGAGTTTTCCTTCTTCGTTAAGCACAACCGAACCTTTTTGTTGAGTCAAACATGTCCCATTTGACGTTATTATGGTGCCACGCGAGGATTGAAATCAAACGGAGTCCATTTGGTCACTCAAATCCTTGTATTCTCGGATTGCACTCAAATTGGCCTCAATTGAGCCTACAACGTACAAACGAGTTTTCCTTTTTCGTTAAGCACAACCGAACCTTTTTGTTGAGTCAAACATGTCCCATTTGACGTTATTATGGTGCCATGCGAGGATTGAAATCAAACTGAGTTCATTTGGTCACTCAAATCCTTGTTTTCTCGGATTGCACTCAAATTGGCCTCAGTTGAGCCTACAACGCACAAACGAGTTTTCCTTCTTCGTTAAGCACAACCGAACCTTTTTGTTGAGTCAAACATGTCCCATTTGACGTTATTATGGTGCCATGCGAGGATTGAAATCAAACTGAGTTCATTTGGTCACTCAAATCCTTGTTTTCCCGGATTGCACTCAAACTGGCCTCAGTTGAGCCTACAACGTACAAACGAGTTTTCCTTCTTCGTTAAGCACAACCGAACCTTTTTGTTGAGTCAAACATGTCCCATTTGATGTTATTATGGTGCCACGCGAGGATTGAAATGAAACGGAGTTCTTTTGGTCACTCAAATCCTTGTATTCTCCGATTGCACTCAAATTGGCCTCAATTGAGCCTACAACGTACAAACGAGTTTTTCTTCTTCGTTAAGCACAACCGAACCTTTTTGTTGAGTCAAACATGTCCCATTTGACGTTATTATGGTGCTACCCGAGGATTGAAATCAAACGGAGTTCATTTGGTCACTCAAATCCTTGTATTCTCGGATTGCACTCAAATTGGCCTCAATTGAGCCTACAACGTACAAACGAGTTTTCCTTCTTCGTTAAGCACAACCGAACCTTTTTGTTGAGTCAAACATGTCCCATTTGACGTTATTATGGTGCCACGCGAGGATTGAAATCAAACGGAGTTCATTTGGTCACTCAAATCCTTGTATTCTCGGATTGCACTCAAATTGGCCTCAATTGAGCCTACAACGTACAAACGAGTTTTCCTTATTCGTTAAGCACAACCGAACCTATTTGTTGAGTCAAACATGTCCCATTTGATGTTATTATGGTGCCACGCGAGGATTGAAATGAAACGGAGTTCTTTTGGTCACTCAAATCCTTGTATTCTCCGATTGCACTCAAATTGGCCTCAATTGAGCCTACAACGTACAAACGAGTTTTTCTTCTTCGTTAAGCACAACCGAACCTTTTTGTTGAGTCAAACATGTCCCATTTGACGTTATTATGGTGCTATCCGAGAATTGAAATCAAACGGAGTTCATTTGGTCACTCAAATCCTTGTATTCTCGGATTGCACTCAAATTGGCCTCAATTGAGCCTACAACGTACAAACGAGTTTTCCTTCTTCGTTAAGCACAACCGAACCTTTTTGTTGAGTCAATCATGTCCCATTTGACGTTATTATGGTGCCACATGAGGATTGAAATCAAACGGAGTTCATTTGGTCACTCAAATCCTTGTATTCTCGGATTGCACTCAAATTGGCCTCAATTGACCCTACAACGTACAAACGAGTTTTCCTTCTTCGTTAAGCACAACCGAACCTTTTTGTTGAGTCAAACATGTCCCATTTGACGTTATTATGGTGCCACGCGAGGATTGAAATCAAACGGAGTTCATTTGGTCACTCAATTCCTTGTATTCTCGGATTGCACTCAAATTGGCCTCAATTGAGCCTACAACGTACAAACGAGTTTTCCTTCTTCGTTAAGCACAACCGAACCTTTTTGTTGAGTCAAACATGTCCCATTTGACGTTATTATGGTGCCACGCAAGGATTGAAATCAAACGGAGTCCATTTGGTCACTCAAATCCTTGTATTCTCGGATTGCACTCAAATTGGCCTCAATTGAGACTACAACGTACAAACGAGTTTTCCTTCTTCGTTAAGCACAACCGAACCTTTTTGTTGAGTCAAACATGTCCCATTTGACGTTATTATGGTGCTATCTGAGGATTGAAATCAAACGGAGTTCATTTGGTCACTCAATTCCTTGTATTCTCGGATTGCACTCAAATTGGCCTCAATTGAGCCTACAACGTACAAACGAGTTTTCCTTCTTCGTTAAGCACAACCGAACCTTTTTGTTGAGTCAAACATGTCCCATTTGACGTTATTATGGTGCCACGCGAGGATTGAAATCAAACGGAGTCCATTTGGTCACTCAAATCCTTGTATTCTCGGATTGCACTCAAATTGGCCTCAATTGAGCCTACAACGTACAAACGAGTTTTCCTTTTTCGTTAAGCACAACCGAACCTTTTTGTTGAGTCAAACATGTCCCATTTGACGTTATTATGGTGCCATGCGAGGATTGAAATCAAACTGAGTTCATTTGGTCACTCAAATCCTTGTTTTCTCGGATTGCACTCAAATTGGCCTCAGTTGAGCCTACAACGCACAAACGAGTTTTCCTTCTTCGTTAAGCACAACCGAACCTTTTTGTTGAGTCAAACATGTCCCATTTGACGTTATTATGGTGCCATGCGAGGATTGAAATCAAACTGAGTTCATTTGGTCACTCAAATCCTTGTTTTCCCGGATTGCACTCAAACTGGCCTCAGTTGAGCCTACAACGTACAAACGAGTTTTCCTTCTTCGTTAAGCACAACCGAACCTTTTTGTTGAGTCAAACATGTCCCATTTGATGTTATTATGGTGCCACGCGAGGATTGAAATGAAACGGAGTTCTTTTGGTCACTCAAATCCTTGTATTCTCCGATTGCACTCAAATTGGCCTCAATTGAGCCTACAACGTACAAACGAGTTTTTCTTCTTCGTTAAGCACAACCGAACCTTTTTGTTGAGTCAAACATGTCCCATTTGACGTTATTATGGTGCTACCCGAGGATTGAAATCAAACGGAGTTCATTTGGTCACTCAAATCCTTGTATTCTCGGATTGCACTCAAATTGGCCTCAATTGAGCCTACAACGTACAAACGAGTTTTCCTTCTTCGTTAAGCACAACCGAACCTTTTTGTTGAGTCAAACATGTCCCATTTGACGTTATTATGGTGCCACGCGAGGATTGAAATCAAACGGAGTTCATTTGGTCACTCAAATCCTTGTATTCTCGGATTGCACTCAAATTGGCCTCAATTGAGCCTACAACGTACAAACGAGTTTTCCTTATTCGTTAAGCACAACCGAACCTATTTGTTGAGTCAAACATGTCCCATTTGACGTTATTATGGTGCCACGCAAGGATTGAAATCAAACGGAGTCCATTTGGTCACTCAAATCCTTGTATTCTCGGATTGCACTCAAATTGGCCTCAATTGAGACTACAACGTACAAACGAGTTTTCCTTCTTCGTTAAGCACAACCGAACCTTTTTGTTGAGTCAAACATGTCCCATTTGACGTTATTATGGTGCTATCCGAGAATTGAAATCAAACGGAGTTCATTTGGTCACTCAAATCCTTGTATTCTCGGATTGCACTCAAATTGGCCTCAATTGAGCCTACAACGTACAAACGAGTTTTCCTTCTTCGTTAAGCACAACCGAACCTTTTTGTTGAGTCAATCATGTCCCATTTGATGTTATTATGGTGCCACATGAGGATTGAAATCAAACGGAGTTCATTTGGTCACTCAAATCCTTGTATTCTCGGATTGCACTCAAATTGGCCTCAATTGACCCTACAACGTACAAACGAGTTTTCCTTCTTCGTTAAGCACAACCGAACATTTTTGTTGAGTCAAACATGTCCCATTTGACGTTATTATGGTGCCACGTGAGAATTGAAATCAAACGGAGTTCATTTGGTCACTCAAATCCTTGTATTCTCGGATTGCACTCAAATTGGCCTCAATTGAGCCTACAACGTACAAACGAGTTTTCCTTCTTCGTTAAGCACAACCGAACCTTTTTGTTGAGTCAAACATGTCCCATTTGACGTTATTATGGTGCCACGCGAGGATTGAAATCAAACGGAGTTCATTTGGTCACTCAAATCCTTGTATTCTCGGATTGCACTCAAATTGGCTTCAATTGAGCCTACAACGTACAAACGAGTTTTCCTTATTCGTTAAGCACAACCGAACCTTTTTGTTGAGTCAAACATGTCCCATTTGACGTTATTATGGTGCCACGCAAGGATTGAAATCAAACGGAGTCCATTTGGTAACTCAAATCCTTGTATTCTCGGATTGCACTCAAATTGGCCTCAATTGAGACTACAACGTACAAACGAGTTTTCCTTCTTCGTTAAGCACAACCGAACCTTTTTGTTGAGTCAAACATGTCCCATTTGACGTTATTATGGTGCTATCCGAGGATTGAAATCAAACGGAGTTCATTTGGTCACTCAAATCCTTGTATTCTCGGATTGCACTCAAATTGGCCTCAATTGAGCCTACAACGTACAAACGAGTTTTCCTTCTTCGTTAAGCACAACCGAACCTTTTTGTTGAGTCAATCATGTCCCATTTGACGTTATTATGGTGCCACATGAGGATTGAAATCAAACGGAGTTCATTTGGTCACTCAAATCCTTGTATTCTCGGATTGCACTCAAATTGGCCTCAATTGACCCTACAACGTACAAACGAGTTTTCCTTCTTCGTTAAGCACAACCGAACCTTTTTGTTGAGTCAAACATGTCCCATTTGACGTTATTATGGTGCCACGCGAGGATTGAAATCAAACGGAGTTCATTTGGTCACTCAATTCCTTGTATTCTCGGATTGCACTCAAATTGGCCTCAATTGAGCCTACAACGTACAAACGAGTTTTCCTTCTTCGTTAAGCACAACCGAACCTTTTTGTTGAGTCAAACATGTCCCATTTGACGTTATTATGGTGCCACGCAAGGATTGAAATCAAACGGAGTCCATTTGGTCACTCAAATCCTTGTATTCTCGGATTGCACTCAAATTGGCCTCAATTGAGACTACAACGTACAAACGAGTTTTCCTTCTTCGTTAAGCACAACCGAACCTTTTTGTTGAGTCAAACATGTCCCATTTGACGTTATTATGGTGCTATCTGAGGATTGAAATCAAACGGAGTTCATTTGGTCACTCAAATCCTTGTATTCTCGGATTGCACTCAAATTGGCCTCAATTGAGCCTACAACGTACAAACGAGTTTTCCTTCTTCGTTAAGCACAACCGAACCTTTTTGTTGAGTCAATCATGTCCCATTTGACGTTATTATGGTGCCACATGAGGATTGAAATCAAACGGAGTTCATTTGGTCATTCAAATCCTTGTATTCTCGGATTGCACTCAAATTGGCCTCAATTGACCCTACAACGTACAAACGAGTTTTCCTTCTTCGTTAAGCACAACCGAACCTTTTTGTTGAGTCAAACATGTCCCATTTGACGTTATTATGGTGCCACGCGAGGATTGAAATCAAACGGAGTTCATTTGGTCACTCAATTCCTTGTATTCTCGGATTGCACTCAAATTGGCCTCAATTGACTCTACAACGTACAAACGAGTTTTCCTTCTTCGTTAAGCACAACCGAACCTTTTTGTTAAGTTCATTTGGTCACTCAAATCCTTGTATTCTCGGATTGCACATAAATTGGCCTCAATTGACCCTACAACGTACAAACGAGTTTTCCTTCTTCGTTAAGCAAAACCGAACCTTTTTGTTGAGTCAAACATGTCCCATTTGACGTTATTATGGTGATACGCGAGGATTGAAATCAAACGGAGTTCATTTGGTCACTCAATTCCTTGTATTCTCGGATTGCACTCAAATTGGCCTCAATTGACCCTACAACGTACAAACGAGTTTTTCTTCTTCGTTAAGCACAACCGAACCTTTTTGTTGAGTCAAACATGTCCCATTTGACGTTATTATGGTGCTATCCGAGGATTGAAATCAAACGGAGTTCATTTGGTCACTCAAATCCTTGTATTCTCGGATTGCACTCAAATTGGCCTCAATTGAGCCTACAACGTACAAACGAGTTTTTCTTCTTCGTTAAGCACAACCGAACCTTTTTGTTGAGTCAAACATGTCCCATTTGACGTTATTATGGTGCTACCCGAGGATTGAAATCAAACGGAGTTCATTTGGTCACTCAAATCCTTGTATTCTCGGATTGCACTCAAATTGGCCTCAATTGAGCCTACAACGTACAAACGAGTTTTCCTTATTCGTTAAGCACAACCGAACCTTTTTGTTGAGTCAAACATGTCCCATTTGACGTTATTATGGTGCCACGCAAGGATTGAAATCAAACGGAGTCCATTTGGTCACTCAAATCCTTGTATTCTCGGATTGCACTCAAATTGGCCTCAATTGAGACTACAACGTACAAACGAGTTTTCCTTCTTCGTTAAGCACAACCGAACCTTTTTGTTGAGTCAAACATGTCCCATTTGACGTTATTATGGTGCTATCCGAGGATTGAAATCAAACGGAGTTCATTTGGTCACTCAAATCCTTGTATTCTCGGATTGCACTCAAATTGGCCTCAATTGAGCCTACAACGTGCAAACGAGTTTTCCTTCTTCGTTAAGCACAACCGAACCTTTTTGTTGAGTCAAACATGTCCCATTTGACGTTATTATGGTGCTATCCGAGGATTGAAATCAAACGGAGTTCATTTGGTCATTCAAATCCTTGTATTCTCGGATTGCACTCAAATTGGCCTCAATTGAGCCTACAACGTACAAACGAGTTTTCCTTCTTCGTTAAGCACAACCGAACCTTTTTGTTGAGTCAATCATGTCCCATTTGACGTTATTATGGTGCCACATGAGGATTGAAATCAAACGGAGTTCATTTGGTCACTCAAATCCTTGTATTCTCGGATTGCACTCAAATTGGCCTCAATTGACCCTACAACGTACAAACGAGTTTTCCTTCTTCGTTAAGCACAACCGAACCTTTTTGTTGAGTCAAACATGTCCCATTTGACGTTATTATGGTGCCACGCGAGGATTGAAATCAAACTGAGTTCATTTGGTCACTCAAATCCTTGTATTCTCGGATTGCACTCAAATTGGCCTCAATTGAGCCTACAACGTACAAACGAGTTTTCCTTCTTCGTTAAGCACAACCGAACCTTTTTGATGAGTCAATCATGTCCCATTTGACGTTATTATGGTGCCACATGAGGATTGAAATCAAACGGAGTTCATTTGGTCACTCAAATCCTTGTATTCTCGGATTGCACTCAAATTGGCCTCAATTGACCCTACAACGTACAAACGAGTTTTCCTTCTTCGTTAAGCACAACCGAACCTTTTTGTTGAGTCAAACATGTCCCATTTGACGTTATTATGGTGCCACGCGAGGATTGAAATCAAACGGAGTTCATTTGGTCACTCAATTCCTTGTATTCTCGGATTGCACTCAAATTGGCCTCAATTGACCCTACAACGTACAAACGAGTTTTCCTTCTTCGTTAAGCACAACCGAACCTTTTTGTTAAGTAAAACATGTCCCATTTGACGTTATTATGGTGCCTCGTGAGGATTGAAATCAAACGGAGTCCATTTGGTCACTCAAATCCTTGTATTCTCGGATTGCACTCAAATTGGCCTCAATTGAGCCTACAACGTACAAACGAGTTTTCCTTCTTCGTTAAGCACAAGCGAACCTTTTTGTTGAGTCAAACATGTCCCATTTGACGTTATTATGGTGCCACGCGAGGATTGAAATCAAACGGAGTCCATTTGGTCACTCAAATCCTTGTATTCTCGGATTGCACTCAAATTGGCCTCAATTGACCCTACAACGTACAAACGAGTTTTTCTTCTTCGTTAAGCACAACCGAACCTTTTTGTTGAGTCAAACATGTCCCATTTGACGTTATTATGGTGCTACCCGAGGATTGAAATCAAACGGAGTTCATTTGGTCACTCAAATCCTTGTATTCTCGGATTGCACTCAAATTGGCCTCAATTGACCCTACAACGTACAAACGAGTTTTCCTTCTTCGTTAAGCACAACCGAACCTTTTTGTTGAGTCAAACATGTCCCATTTGACGTTATTATGGTGCCACGCGAGGATTGAAATCAAACGGAGTTCATTTGGTCACTCAATTCCTTGTATTCTCGGATTGCACTCAAATTGGCCTCAATTGACCCTACAACGTACAAACGAGTTTTCCTTCTTCGTTAAGCACAACCGAACCTTTTTGTTAAGTAAAACATGTCCCATTTGACGTTATTATGGTGCCTCGTGAGGATTGAAATCAAACGGAGTCCATTTGGTCACTCAAATCCTTGTATTCTCGGATTGCACTCAAATTGGCCTCAATTGAGCCTACAACGTACAAACGAGTTTTCCTTCTTCGTTAAGCACAAGCGAACCTTTTTGTTGAGTCAAACATGTCCCATTTGACGTTATTATGGTGCCACGCGAGGATTGAAATCAAACGGAGTCCATTTGGTCACTCAAATCCTTGTATTCTCGGATTGCACTCAAATTGGCCTCAATTGACCCTACAACGTACAAACGAGTTTTTCTTCTTCGTTAAGCACAACCGAACCTTTTTGTTGAGTCAAACATGTCCCATTTGATGTTATTATGGTGCTACCCGAGGATTGAAATCAAACGGAGTTCATTTGGTCACTCAAATCCTTGTATTCTCGGATTGCACATAAATTGGCCTCAATTGACCCTACAACGTACAAACGAGTTTTCCTTCTTCGTTAAGCAAAACCGAACCTTTTTGTTGAGTCAAACATGTCCCATTTGACGTTATTATGGTGATACGCGAGGATTGAAATCAAACGGAGTTCATTTGGTCACTCAATTCCTTGTATTCTCGGATTGCACTCAAATTGGCCTCAATTGACCCTACAACGTACAAACGAGTTTTTCTTCTTCGTTAAGCACAACCGAACCTTTTTGTTGAGTCAAACATGTCCCATTTGACGTTATTATGGTGCTATCCGAGGATTGAAATCAAACGGAGTTCATTTGGTCACTCAAATCCTTGTATTCTCGGATTGCACTCAAATTGGCCTCAATTGAGCCTACAACGTACAAACGAGTTTTTCTTCTTCGTTAAGCACAACCGAACCTTTTTGTTGAGTCAAACATGTCCCATTTGACGTTATTATGGTGCTACCCGAGGATTGAAATCAAACGGAGTTCATTTGGTCACTCAAATCCTTGTATTCTCGGATTGCACTCAAATTGGCCTCAATTGAGCCTACAACGTACAAACGAGTTTTCCTTCTTCGTTAAGCACAACCGAACCTTTTTGTTGAGTCAAACATGTCCCATTTGACGTTATTATGGTGCCACGCGAGGATTGAAATCAAACGGAGTTCATTTGGTCACTCAAATCCTTGTATTCTCGGATTGCACTCAAATTGGCCTCAATTGAGCCTACAACGTACAAACGAGTTTTCCTTATTCGTTAAGCACAACCGAACCTTTTTGTTGAGTCAAACATGTCCCATTTGACGTTATTATGGTGCCATGCAAGGATTGAAATCAAACGGAGTCCATTTGGTCACTCAAATCCTTGTATTCTCGGATTGCACTCAAATTGGCCTCAATTGAGACTACAACGTACAAACGAGTTTTCCTTCTTCGTTAAGCACAACCGAACCTTTTTGTTGAGTCAAACATGTCCCATTTGACGTTATTATGGTGCTATCCGAGGATTGAAATCAAACGGAGTTCATTTGGTCACTCAAATCCTTGTATTCTCGGATTGCACTCAAATTGGCCTCAATTGAGCCTACAACGTGCAAACGAGTTTTCCTTCTTCGTTAAGCACAACCGAACCTTTTTGTTGAGTCAAACATGTCCCATTTGACGTTATTATGGTGCTATCCGAGGATTGAAATCAAACGGAGTTCATTTGGTCACTCAAATCCTTGTATTCTCGGATTGCACTCAAATTGGCCTCAATTGAGCCTACAACGTACAAACGAGTTTTCCTTCTTCGTTAAGCACAACCAAACCTTTTTGTTGAGTCAATCATGTCCCATTTGACGTTATTATGGTGCCACATGAGGATTGAAATCAAACGGAGTTCATTTGGTCACTCAAATCCTTGTATTCTCGGATTGCACTCAAATTGGCCTCAATTGACCCTACAACGTACAAACGAGTTTTCCTTCTTCGTTAAGCACAACCGAACCTTTTTGTTGAGTCAAACATGTCCCATTTGACGTTATTATGGTGCCACGCGAGGATTGAAATCAAACGGAGTTCATTTGGTCACTCAATTCCTTGTATTCTCGGATTGCACTCAAATTGGCCTCAATTGACCCTACAACGTACAAACGAGTTTTCCTTCTTCGTTAAGCACAACCGAACCTTTTTGTTAAGTAAAACATGTCCCATTTGACGTTATTATGGTGCCTCGTGAGGATTGAAATCAAACGGAGTCCATTTGGTCACTCAAATCCTTGTATTCTCGGATTGCACTCAAATTGGCCTCAATTGAGCCTACAACGTACAAACGAGTTTTCCTTCTTCGTTAAGCACAAGCGAACCTTTTTGTTGAGTCAAACATGTCCCATTTGACGTTATTATGGTGCCACGCGAGGATTGAAATCAAACGGAGTCCATTTGGTCACTCAAATCCTTGTATTCTCGGATTGCACTCAAATTGGCCTCAATTGACCCTACAACGTACAAACGAGTTTTTCTTCTTCGTTAAGCACAACCGAACCTTTTTGTTGAGTCAAACATGTCCCATTTGACGTTATTATGGTGCTACCCGAGGATTGAAATCAAACGGAGTTCATTTGGTCACTCAAATCCTTGTATTCTCGGATTGCACTCAAATTGGCCTCAATTGAGCCTACAACGTACAAACGAGTTTTCCTTCTTCGTTAAGCACAACCGAACCTTTTTGTTGAGTCAAACATGTCCCATTTGACGTTATTATGGTGCCACGCGAGGATTGAAATCAAACGGAGTTCATTTGGTCACTCAATTCCTTGTATTCTCGGATTGCACTCAAATTGGCCTCAATTGACCCTACAACGTACAAACGAGTTTTCCTTCTTCGTTAAGCACAACCGAACCTTTTTGTTAAGTAAAACATGTCCCATTTGACGTTATTATGGTGCCTCGTGAGGATTGAAATCAAACGGAGTCCATTTGGTCACTCAAATCCTTGTATTCTCGGATTGCACTCAAATTGGCCTCAATTGAGCCTACAACGTACAAACGAGTTTTCCTTCTTCGTTAAGCACAAGCGAACCTT
Source organism: Berberis vulgaris (assembly GCA_963556465.1). Lineage (NCBI taxonomy): Eukaryota > Viridiplantae > Streptophyta > Magnoliopsida > Ranunculales > Berberidaceae > Berberis > Berberis vulgaris. The sequence goes on along the minus strand of OY747132.1, from coordinate 38,799,683 downwards.
TTTGTTGAGTCAAACATGTCCCATTTGACGTTATTATGGTGCCACGCGAGGATTGAAATCAAACGGAGTCCATTTGGTCACTCAAATCCTTGTATTCTCGGATTGCACTCAAATTGGCCTCAATTGACCCTACAACGTACAAACGAGTTTTTCTTCTTCGTTAAGCACAACCGAACCTTTTTGTTGAGTCAAACATGTCCCATTTGATGTTATTATGGTGCTACCCAAGGATTGAAATCAAACGGAGTTCATTTGGTCACTCAAATCCTTGTATTCTCGGATTGCACATAAATTGGCCTCAATTGACCCTACAACGTACAAACGAGTTTTCCTTCTTCGTTAAGCAAAACCGAACCTTTTTGTTGAGTCAAACATGTCCCATTTGACGTTATTATGGTGATACGCGAGGATTGAAATCAAACGGAGTTCATTTGGTCACTCAATTCCTTGTATTCTCGGATTGCACTCAAATTGGCCTCAATTGACCCTACAACGTACAAACGAGTTTTTCTTCTTCGTTAAGCACAACCGAACTTTTTTGTTGAGTCAAACATGTCCCATTTGACGTTATTATGGTGCTATCCGAGGATTGAAATCAAACGGAGTTCATTTGGTCACTCAAATCCTTGTATTCTCGGATTGCACTCAAATTGGCCTCAATTGAGCCTACAACGTACAAACGAGTTTTTCTTCTTCGTTAAGCACAACCGAACCTTTTTGTTGAGTCAAACATGTCCCATTTGACGTTATTATGGTGCTACCCGAGGATTGAAATCAAACGGAGTTCATTTGGTCACTCAAATCCTTGTATTCTCGGATTGCACTCAAATTGGCCTCAATTGAGCCTACAACGTACAAACGAGTTTTCCTTCTTCGTTAAGCACAACCGAACCTTTTTGTTGAGTCAAACATGTCCCATTTGACGTTATTATGGTGCTATCCGAGGATTGAAATCAAACGGAGTTCATTTGGTCACTCAAATCCTCGTATTCTCGGATTGCACTCAAATTGGCCTCAATTGAGCCTACAACGTACAAACGAGTTTTCCTTCTTCGTTAAGCACAACCGAACCTTTTTGTTGAGTCAATCATGTCCCATTTGACGTTATTATGGTGCCACATGAGGATTGAAATCAAACGGAGTTCATTTGGTCACTCAAATCCTTGTATTCTCGGATTGCACTCAAATTGGCCTCAATTGACCCTACAACGTACAAACGAGTTTTCCTTCTTCGTTAAGCACAACCGAACCTTTTTGTTGAGTCAAACATGTCCCATTTGACGTTATTATGGTGCCACGCGAGGATTGAAATCAAACTGAGTTCATTTGGTCACTCAAATCCTTGTATTCTCGGATTGCACTCAAATTGGCCTCAATTGAGCCTACAACGTACAAACGAGTTTTCCTTCTTCGTTAAGCACAAGCGAACGTTTTTGTTGAGTCAAACATGTCCCATTTGACGTTATTATGGTGCCACGCGAGGATTGAAATCAAACGGATTCCATTTGGTCACTCAAATCCTTGTATTCTCGGATTGCACTCAAATTGGCCTCAATTGACCCTACAACGTACAAACGAGTTTTCCTTCTTCGTTAAGCACAACCGAACCTATTTGTTGAGTCAAACATGTCCCATTTGACGTTATTATGGTGCCACGCGAGGATTGAAATCAAACGGAGTTCATTTGGTCACTCAATTCCTTGTATTCTCGGATTGCACTCAAATTGGCCTCAATTGACCCTACAACGTACAAACGAGTTTTCCTTCTTCGTTAAGCACAACCGAACCTTTTTGTTAAGTAAAACATGTCCCATTTGACGTTATTATGGTGCCTCGTGAGGATTGAAATCAAACGGAGTCCATTTGGTCACTCAAATCCTTGTATTCTCGGATTGCACTCAAATTGGCCTCAATTGAGCCTACAACGTACAAACGAGTTTTCCTTCTTCGTTAAGCACAAGCGAACCTTTTTGTTGAGTCAAACATGTCCCATTTGACGTTATTATGGTGCCACGCGAGGATTGAAATCAAACGGAGTCCATTTGGTCACTCAAATCCTTGTATTCTCGGATTGCACTCAAATTGGCCTCAATTGACCCTACAACGTACAAACGAGTTTTTCTTCTTCGTTAAGCACAACCGAACCTTTTTGTTGAGTCAAACATGTCCCATTTGACGTTATTATGGTGCTACCCGAGGATTGAAATCAAACGGAGTTCATTTGGTCACTCAAATCCTTGTATTCTCGGATTGCACTCAAATTGGCCTCAATTGAGCCTACAACGTACAAACGAGTTTTCCTTCTTCGTTAAGCACAACCGAACCTTTTTGTTGAGTCAAACATGTCCCATTTGACGTTATTATGGTGCCACGCGAGGATTGAAATCAAACGGAGTTCATTTGGTCACTCAATTCCTTGTATTCTCGGATTGCACTCAAATTGGCCTCAATTGACCCTACAACGTACAAACGAGTTTTCCTTCTTCGTTAAGCACAACCGAACCTTTTTGTTAAGTAAAACATGTCCCATTTGACGTTATTATGGTGCCTCGTGAGGATTGAAATCAAACGGAGTCCATTTGGTCACTCAAATCCTTGTATTCTCGGATTGCACTCAAATTGGCCTCAATTGAGCCTACAACGTACAAACGAGTTTTCCTTCTTCGTTAAGCACAAGCGAACCTTTTTGTTGAGTCAAACATGTCCCATTTGACGTTATTATGGTGCCACGCGAGGATTGAAATCAAACGGAGTCCATTTGGTCACTCAAATCCTTGTATTCTCGGATTGCACTCAAATTGGCCTCAATTGACCCTACAACGTACAAACGAGTTTTTCTTCTTCGTTAAGCACAACCGAACCTTTTTGTTGAGTCAAACATGTCCCATTTGACGTTATTATGGTGCTACCCGAGGATTGAAATCAAACGGAGTTCATTTGGTCACTCAAATCCTTGTATTCTCGGATTGCACTCAAATTGGCCTCAATTGAGCCTACAACGTACAAACGAGTTTTCCTTCTTCGTTAAGCACAACCGAACCTTTTTGTTGAGTCAAACATGTCCCATTTGACGTTATTATGGTGCCACGCGAGGATTGAAATCAAACGGAGTTCATTTGGTCACTCAATTCCTTGTATTCTCGGATTGCACTCAAATTCGCCTCAATTGAGCCTGCAACGTACAAACGAGTTTTCCTTCTTCGTTAAGCACAACCGAACCTTTTTGTTGAGTCAAACATGTCCCATTTGACGTTATTATGGTACCACGCGAGGATTGAAATCAAACGGAGTTCATTTGGTCACTCAAATCCTTGTATTCTCGGATTGCACTCAAATTGGCCTCAATTGAGCCTACAACGTGCAAACGATTTTCCTTCTTCGTTAAGCACCACCTAACCTTTTTGTTGAGTCAAACATGTCCCATTTGACGTTATTATGGTGCCACGCGAGGATTGAAATCAAACGGAGTCCATTTGGTCACTCAAATCCTTGTATTCTCGGATTGCACTCAAATTGGCCTCAATTGACCCAACAACGTACAAACGAGTTTTCCTTCTTCGTTAAGCACAACCGAACCTTTTTGTTGAGTCAAACATGTCCCATTTGACGTTATTATGGTGCCACGCGAGGATTGAAATCAAACGGAGTTCATTTGGTCACTCAATTCCTTGTATTCTCGGATTGCACTCAAATTGGCCTCAATTGACTCTACAACGTACAAACGAGTTTTCCTTCTTCGTTAAGCACAACCGAACCTTTTTGTTAAGTTCATTTGGTCACTCAAATCCTTGTATTCTCGGATTGCACATAAATTGGCCTCAATTGACCCTACAACGTACAAACGAGTTTTCCTTCTTCGTTAAGCACAATCGAACCTTTTTGTTGAGTCAAACATGTCCCATTTGACGTTATTATGGTGCCACGCGAGGATTGAAATCAAACGGAGTTCATTTGGTCACTCAATTCCTTGTATTCTCGGATTGCACTCAAATTGGCCTCAATTGAGCCTACAACGTACAAACGAGTTTTTCTTCTTCGTTAAGCACAACCGAACCTTTTTGTTGAGTCAAACATGTCCCATTTGATGTTATTATGGTGCCATGCGAGGATTGAAATCAAACTGAGTTCATTTGGTCACTCAAATCCTTGTTTTCTCGGATTGCACTCAAATTGGCCTCAATTGAGCCTACAACGTACAAACGAGTTTTCCTTATTCGTTAAGCACAACCGAACCTTTTTGTTGAGTCAAACATGTCCCATTTGACGTTATTATGGTGCCACGCAAGGATTGAAATCAAACGGAGTCCATTTGGTCACTCAAATCCTTGTATTCTCGGATTGCACTCAAATTGGCCTCAATTGAGACTACAACGTACAAACGAGTTTTCCTTCTTCGTTAAGCACAACCGAACCTTTTTGTTGAGTCAAACATGTCCCATTTGACGTTATTATGGTGCTATCCGAGGATTGAAATCAAACGGAGTTCATTTGGTCACTCAAATCCTTGTATTCTCGGATTGCACTCAAATTGGCCTCAATTGAGCCTACAACGTGCAAACGAGTTTTCCTTCTTCGTTAAGCACAACCGAACCTTTTTGTTGAGTCAAACATGTCCCATTTGACGTTATTATGGTGCTATCCGAGGATTGAAATCAAACGGAGTTCATTTGGTCACTCAAATCCTTGTATTCTCGGATTGCACTCAAATTGGCCTCAATTGAGCCTACAACGTACAAACGAGTTTTCCTTCTTCGTTAAGCACAACCGAACCTTTTTGTTGAGTCAATCATGTCCCATTTGACGTTATTATGGTGCCACATGAGGATTGAAATCAAACGGAGTTCATTTGGTCACTCAAATCCTTGTATTCTCGGATTGCACTCAAATTGGCCTCAATTGACCCTACAACGTACAAACGAGTTTTCCTTCTTCGTTAAGCACAACCGAACCTTTTTGTTGAGTCAAACATGTCCCATTTGACGTTATTATGGTGCCACGCGAGGATTGAAATCAAACTGAGTTCATTTGGTCACTCAAATCCTTGTATTCTCGGATTGCACTCAAATTGGCCTCAATTGAGCCTACAACGTACAAACGAGTTTTCCTTCTTCGTTAAGCACAACCGAACCTTTTTGATGAGTCAATCATGTCCCATTTGACGTTATTATGGTGCCACATGAGGATTGAAATCAAACGGAGTTCATTTGGTCACTCAAATCCTTGTATTCTCGGATTGCACTCAAATTGGCCTCAATTGACCCTACAACGTACAAACGAGTTTTCCTTCTTCGTTAAGCACAACCGAACCTATTTGTTGAGTCAAACATGTCCCATTTGACGTTATTATGGTGCCACGCGAGGATTGAAATCAAACGGAGTTCATTTGGTCACTCAATTCCTTGTATTCTCGGATTGCACTCAAATTGGCCTCAATTGACCCTACAACGTACAAACGAGTTTTCCTTCTTCGTTAAGCACAACCGAACCTTTTTGTTAAGTAAAACATGTCCCATTTGACGTTATTATGGTGCCTCGTGAGGATTGAAATCAAACGGAGTCCATTTGGTCACTCAAATCCTTGTATTCTCGGATTGCACTCAAATTGGCCTAAATTGAGCCTACAACGTACAAACGAGTTTTCCTTCTTCGTTAAGCACAAGCGAACCTTTTTGTTGAGTCAAACATGTCCCATTTGACGTTATTATGGTGCCACGCGAGGATTGAAATCAAACGGAGTCCATTTGGTCACTCAAATCCTTGTATTCTCGGATTGCACTCAAATTGGCCTCAATTGACCCTACAACGTACAAACGAGTTTTTCTTCTTCGTTAAGCACAACCGAACCTTTTTGTTGAGTCAAACATGTCCCATTTGACGTTATTATGGTGCTACCCGAGGATTGAAATCAAACGGAGTTCATTTGGTCACTCAAATCCTTGTATTCTCGGATTGCACTCAAATTGGCCTCAATTGAGCCTACAACGTACAAACGAGTTTTCCTTCTTCGTTAAGCACAACCGAACCTTTTTGTTGAGTCAAACATGTCCCATTTGACGTTATTATGGTGCCACGCGAGGATTGAAATCAAACGGAGTTCATTTGGTCACTCAATTCCTTGTATTCTCGGATTGCACTCAAATTGGCCTCAATTGACCCTACAACGTACAAACGAGTTTTCCTTCTTCGTTAAGCACAACCGAACCTTTTTGTTAAGTAAAACATGTCCCATTTGACGTTATTATGGTGCCTCGTGAGGATTGAAATCAAACGGAGTCCATTTGGTCACTCAAATCCTTGTATTCTCGGATTGCACTCAAATTGGCCTCAATTGAGCCTACAACGTACAAACGAGTTTTCCTTCTTCGTTAAGCACAAGCGAACCTTTTTGTTGAGTCAAACATGTCCCATTTGACGTTATTATGGTGCCACGCGAGGATTGAAATCAAACGGAGTTCATTTGGTCACTCAATTCCTTGTATTCTCGGATTGCACTCAAATTCGCCTCAATTGAGCCTACAACGTACAAACGAGTTTTCCTTCTTCGTTAAGCACAACCGAACCTTTTTGTTGAGTCAAACATGTCCCATTTGACGTTATTATGGTACCACGCGAGGATTGAAATCAAACGGAGTTCATTTGGTCACTCAAATCCTTGTATTCTCGGATTGCACTCAAATTGGCCTCAATTGAGCCTACAACGTGCAAACGATTTTCCTTCTTCGTTAAGCACCACCTAACCTTTTTGTTGAGTCAAACATGTCCCATTTGACGTTATTATGGTGCCACGCGAGGATTGAAATCAAACGGAGTCCATTTGGTCACTCAAATCCTTGTATTCTCGGATTGCACTCAAATTGGCCTCAATTGACCCAACAACGTACAAACGAGTTTTCCTTCTTCGTTAAGCACAACCGAACCTTTTTGTTGAGTCAAACATGTCCCATTTGACGTTATTATGGTGCCACGCGAGGATTGAAATCAAACGGAGTTCATTTGGTCACTCAATTCCTTGTATTCTCGGATTGCACTCAAATTGGCCTCAATTGACTCTACAACGTACAAACGAGTTTTCCTTCTTCGTTAAGCACAACCGAACCTTTTTGTTAAGTTCATTTGGTCACTCAAATCCTTGTATTCTCGGATTGCACATAAATTGGCCTCAATTGACCCTACAACGTACAAACGAGTTTTCCTTCTTCGTTAAGCACAACCGAACCTTTTTGTTGAGTCAAACATGTCCCATTTGACGTTATTATGGTGCCACGCGAGGATTGAAATCAAACGGAGTTCATTTGGTCACTCAATTCCTTGTATTCTCGGATTGCACTCAAATTGGCCTCAATTGAGCCTACAACGTACAAACGAGTTTTTCTTCTTCGTTAAGCACAACCGAACCTTTTTGTTGAGTCAAACATGTCCCATTTGATGTTATTATGGTGCCATGCGAGGATTGAAATCAAACTGAGTTCATTTGGTCACTCAAATCCTTGTTTTCTCGGATTGCACTCAAATTGGCCTCAGTTGAGCCTACAACGTACAAACGAGTTTTCCTTATTCGTTAAGCACAACCGAACCTTTTTGTTGAGTCAAACATGTCCCATTTGACGTTATTATGGTGCCACGCAAGGATTGAAATCAAACGGAGTCCATTTGGTCACTCAAATCCTTGTATTCTCGGATTGCACTCAAATTGGCCTCAATTGAGACTACAACGTACAAACGAGTTTTCCTTCTTCGTTAAGCACAACCGAACCTTTTTGTTGAGTCAAACATGTCCCATTTGACGTTATTATGGTGCTATCCGAGGATTGAAATCAAACGGAGTTCATTTGGTCACTCAAATCCTTGTATTCTCGGATTGCACTCAAATTGGCCTCAATTGAGCCTACAACGTGCAAACGAGTTTTCCTTCTTCGTTAAGCACAACCGAACCTTTTTGTTGAGTCAAACATGTCCCATTTGACGTTATTATGGTGCTATCCGAGGATTGAAATCAAACGGAGTTCATTTGGTCACTCAAATCCTTGTATTCTCGGATTGCACTCAAATTGGCCTCAATTGAGCCTACAACGTACAAACGAGTTTTCCTTCTTCGTTAAGCACAACCGAACCTTTTTGTTGAGTCAATCATGTCCCATTTGACGTTATTATGGTGCCACATGAGGATTGAAATCAAACGGAGTTCATTTGGTCACTCAAATCCTTGTATTCTCGGATTGCACTCAAATTGGCCTCAATTGACCCTACAACGTACAAACGAGTTTTCCTTCTTCGTTAAGCACAACCGAACCTTTTTGTTGAGTCAAACATGTCCCATTTGACGTTATTATGGTGCCACGCGAGGATTGAAATCAAACTGAGTTCATTTGGTCACTCAAATCCTTGTATTCTCGGATTGCACTCAAATTGGCCTCAATTGAGCCTACAACGTACAAACGAGTTTTCCTTCTTCGTTAAGCACAACCGAACCTTTTTGATGAGTCAATCATGTCCCATTTGACGTTATTATGGTGCCACATGAGGATTGAAATCAAACGGAGTTCATTTGGTCACTCAAATCCTTGTATTCTCGGATTGCACTCAAATTGGCCTCAATTGACCCTACAACGTACAAACGAGTTTTCCTTCTTCGTTAAGCACAACCGAACCTATTTGTTGAGTCAAACATGTCCCATTTGACGTTATTATGGTGCCACGCGAGGATTGAAATCAAACGGAGTTCATTTGGTCACTCAATTCCTTGTATTCTCGGATTGCACTCAAATTGGCCTCAATTGACCCTACAACGTACAAACGAGTTTTCCTTCTTCGTTAAGCACAACCGAACCTTTTTGTTAAGTAAAACATGTCCCATTTGACGTTATTATGGTGCCTCGTGAGGATTGAAATCAAACGGAGTCCATTTGGTCACTCAAATCCTTGTATTCTCGGATTGCACTCAAATTGGCCTCAATTGAGCCTACAACGTACAAACGAGTTTTCCTTCTTCGTTAAGCACAAGCGAACCTTTTTGTTGAGTCAAACATGTCCCATTTGACGTTATTATGGTGCCACGCGAGGATTGAAATCAAACGGAGTCCATTTGGTCACTCAAATCCTTGTATTCTCGGATTGCACTCAAATTGGCCTCAATTGACCCTACAACGTACAAACGAGTTTTTCTTCTTCGTTAAGCACAACCGAACCTTTTTGTTGAGTCAAACATGTCCCATTTGACGTTATTATGGTGCCTCGTGAGGATTGAAATCAAACGGAGTCCATTTGGTCACTCAAATCCTTGTATTCTCGGATTGCACTCAAATTGGCCTCAATTGAGCCTACAACGTACAAACGAGTTTTCCTTCTTCGTTAAGCACAAGCGAACCTTTTTGTTGAGTCAAACATGTCCCATTTGACGTTATTATGGTGCCACGCGAGGATTGAAATCAAACGGAGTCCATTTGGTCACTCAAATCCTTGTATTCTCGGATTGCACTCAAATTGGCCTCAATTGACCCTACAACGTACAAACGAGTTTTTCTTCTTCGTTAAGCACAACCGAACCTTTTTGTTGAGTCAAACATGTCCCATTTGACGTTATTATGGTGCTACCCGAGGATTGAAATCAAACGGAGTTCATTTGGTCACTCAAATCCTTGTATTCTCGGATTGCACTCAAATTGGCCTCAATTGAGCCTACAACGTACAAACGAGTTTTCCTTCTTCGTTAAGCACAACCGAACCTTTTTGTTGAGTCAAACATGTCCCATTTGACGTTATTATGGTGCCACGCGAGGATTGAAATCAAACGGAGTTCATTTGGTCACTCAATTCCTTGTATTCTCGGATTGCACTCAAATTGGCCTCAATTGACCCTACAACGTACAAACGAGTTTTCCTTCTTCGTTAAGCACAACCGAACCTTTTTGTTAAGTAAAACATGTCCCATTTGACGTTATTATGGTGCCTCGTGAGGATTGAAATCAAACGGAGTCCATTTGGTCACTCAAATCCTTGTATTCTCGGATTGCACTCAAATTGGCCTCAATTGAGCCTACAACGTACAAACGAGTTTTCCTTCTTCGTTAAGCACAAGCGAACCTTTTTGTTGAGTCAAACATGTCCCATTTGACGTTATTATGGTGCCACGCGAGGATTGAAATCAAACGGAGTTCATTTGGTCACTCAATTCCTTGTATTCTCGGATTGCACTCAAATTCGCCTCAATTGAGCCTACAACGTACAAACGAGTTTTCCTTCTTCGTTAAGCACAACCGAACCTTTTTGTTGAGTCAAACATGTCCCATTTGACGTTATTATGGTACCACGCGAGGATTGAAATCAAACGGAGTTCATTTGGTCACTCAAATCCTTGTATTCTCGGATTGCACTCAAATTGGCCTCAATTGAGCCTACAACGTGCAAACGATTTTCCTTCTTCGTTAAGCACCACCTAACCTTTTTGTTGAGTCAAACATGTCCCATTTGACGTTATTATGGTGCCACGCGAGGATTGAAATCAAACGGAGTCCATTTGGTCACTCAAATCCTTGTATTCTCGGATTGCACTCAAATTGGCCTCAATTGACCCAACAACGTACAAACGAGTTTTCCTTCTTCGTTAAGCACAACCGAACCTTTTTGTTGAGTCAAACATGTCCCATTTGACGTTATTATGGTGCCACGCGAGGATTGAAATCAAACGGAGTTCATTTGGTCACTCAATTCCTTGTATTCTCGGATTGCACTCAAATTGGCCTCAATTGACTCTACAACGTACAAACGAGTTTTCCTTCTTCGTTAAGCACAACCGAACCTTTTTGTTAAGTTCATTTGGTCACTCAAATCCTTGTATTCTCGGATTGCACATAAATTGGCCTCAATTGACCCTACAACGTACAAACGAGTTTTCCTTCTTCGTTAAGCACAACCGAACCTTTTTGTTGAGTCAAACATGTCCCATTTGACGTTATTATGGTGCCACGCGAGGATTGAAATCAAACGGAGTTCATTTGGTCACTCAATTCCTTGTATTCTCGGATTGCACTCAAATTGGCCTCAATTGAGCCTACAACGTACAAACGAGTTTTTCTTCTTCGTTAAGCACAACCGAACCTTTTTGTTGAGTCAAACATGTCCCATTTGATGTTATTATGGTGCCATGCGAGGATTGAAATCAAACTGAGTTCATTTGGTCACTCAAATCCTTGTTTTCTCGGATTGCACTCAAATTGGCCTCAGTTGAGCCTACAACGTACAAACGAGTTTTCCTTATTCGTTAAGCACAACCGAACCTTTTTGTTGAGTCAAACATGTCCCATTTGACGTTATTATGGTGCCACGCAAGGATTGAAATCAAACGGAGTCCATTTGGTCACTCAAATCCTTGTATTCTCGGATTGCACTCAAATTGGCCTCAATTGAGACTACAACGTACAAACGAGTTTTCCTTCTTCGTTAAGCACAACCGAACCTTTTTGTTGAGTCAAACATGTCCCATTTGACGTTATTATGGTGCTATCCGAGGATTGAAATCAAACGGAGTTCATTTGGTCACTCAAATCCTTGTATTCTCGGATTGCACTCAAATTGGCCTCAATTGAGCCTACAACGTGCAAACGAGTTTTCCTTCTTCGTTAAGCACAACCGAACCTTTTTGTTGAGTCAAACATGTCCCATTTGACGTTATTATGGTGCTATCCGAGGATTGAAATCAAACGGAGTTCATTTGGTCACTCAAATCCTTGTATTCTCGGATTGCACTCAAATTGGCCTCAATTGAGCCTACAACGTACAAACGAGTTTTCCTTCTTCGTTAAGCACAACCGAACCTTTTTGTTGAGTCAATCATGTCCCATTTGACGTTATTATGGTGCCACATGAGGATTGAAATCAAACGGAGTTCATTTGGTCACTCAAATCCTTGTATTCTCGGATTGCACTCAAATTGGCCTCAATTGACCCTACAACGTACAAACGAGTTTTCCTTCTTCGTTAAGCACAACCGAACCTTTTTGTTGAGTCAAACATGTCCCATTTGACGTTATTATGGTGCCACGCGAGGATTGAAATCAAACGGAGTTCATTTGGTCACTCAATTCCTTGTATTCTCGGATTGCACTCAAATTGGCCTCAATTGACCCTACAACGTACAAACGAGTTTTCCTTCTTCGTTAAGCACAACCGAACCTTTTTGTTAAGTAAAACATGTCCCATTTGACGTTATTATGGTGCCTCGTGAGGATTGAAATCAAACGGAGTCCATTTGGTCACTCAAATCCTTGTATTCTCGGATTGCACTCAAATTGGCCTCAATTGAGCCTACAACGTACAAACGAGTTTTCCTTCTTCGTTAAGCACAAGCGAACCTTTTTGTTGAGTCAAACATGTCCCATTTGACGTTATTATGGTGCCACGCGAGGATTGAAATCAAACGGAGTCCATTTGGTCACTCAAATCCTTGTATTCTCGGATTGCACTCAAATTGGCCTCAATTGACCCTACAACGTACAAACGAGTTTTTCTTCTTCGTTAAGCACAACCGAACCTTTTTGTTGAGTCAAACATGTCCCATTTGACGTTATTATGGTGCCTCGTGAGGATTGAAATCAAACGGAGTCCATTTGGTCACTCAAATCCTTGTATTCTCGGATTGCACTCAAATTGGCCTCAATTGAGCCTACAACGTACAAACGAGTTTTCCTTCTTCGTTAAGCACAAGCGAACCTTTTTGTTGAGTCAAACATGTCCCATTTGACGTTATTATGGTGCCACGCGAGGATTGAAATCAAACGGAGTCCATTTGGTCACTCAAATCCTTGTATTCTCGGATTGCACTCAAATTGGCCTCAATTGACCCTACAACGTACAAACGAGTTTTTCTTCTTCGTTAAGCACAACCGAACCTTTTTGTTGAGTCAAACATGTCCCATTTGACGTTATTATGGTGCTACCCGAGGATTGAAATCAAACGGAGTTCATTTGGTCACTCAAATCCTTGTATTCTCGGATTGCACTCAAATTGGCCTCAATTGAGCCTACAACGTACAAACGAGTTTTCCTTCTTCGTTAAGCACAACCGAACCTTTTTGTTGAGTCAAACATGTCCCATTTGACGTTATTATGGTGCCACGCGAGGATTGAAATCAAACGGAGTTCATTTGGTCACTCAATTCCTTGTATTCTCGGATTGCACTCAAATTGGCCTCAATTGACCCTACAACGTACAAACGAGTTTTCCTTCTTCGTTAAGCACAACCGAACCTTTTTGTTAAGTAAAACATGTCCCATTTGACGTTATTATGGTGCCTCGTGAGGATTGAAATCAAACGGAGTCCATTTGGTCACTCAAATCCTTGTATTCTCGGATTGCACTCAAATTGGCCTCAATTGAGCCTACAACGTACAAACGAGTTTTCCTTCTTCGTTAAGCACAAGCGAACCTTTTTGTTGAGTCAAACATGTCCCATTTGACGTTATTATGGTGCCACGCGAGGATTGAAATCAAACGGAGTTCATTTGGTCACTCAATTCCTTGTATTCTCGGATTGCACTCAAATTCGCCTCAATTGAGCCTACAACGTACAAACGAGTTTTCCTTCTTCGTTAAGCACAACCGAACCTTTTTGTTGAGTCAAACATGTCCCATTTGACGTTATTATGGTACCACGCGAGGATTGAAATCAAACGGAGTTCATTTGGTCACTCAAATCCTTGTATTCTCGGATTGCACTCAAATTGGCCTCAATTGAGCCTACAACGTGCAAACGATTTTCCTTCTTCGTTAAGCACCACCTAACCTTTTTGTTGAGTCAAACATGACCCATTTGACGTTATTATGGTGCCACGCGAGGATTGAAATCAAACGGAGTCCATTTGGTCACTCAAATCCTTGTATTCTCGGATTGCACTCAAATTGGCCTCAATTGACCCAACAACGTACAAACGAGTTTTCCTTCTTCGTTAAGCACAACCGAACCTTTTTGTTGAGTCAAACATGTCCCATTTGACGTTATTATGGTGCCACGCGAGGATTGAAATCAAACGGAGTTCATTTGGTCACTCAATTCCTTGTATTCTCGGATTGCACTCAAATTGGCCTCAATTGACTCTACAACGTACAAACGAGTTTTCCTTCTTCGTTAAGCACAACCGAACCTTTTTGTTAAGTTCATTTGGTCACTCAAATCCTTGTATTCTCGGATTGCACATAAATTGGCCTCAATTGACCCTACAACGTACAAACGAGTTTTCCTTCTTCGTTAAGCACAACCGAACCTTTTTGTTGAGTCAAACATGTCCCATTTGACGTTATTATGGTGCCACGCGAGGATTGAAATCAAACGGAGTTCATTTGGTCACTCAATTCCTTGTATTCTCGGATTGCACTCAAATTGGCCTCAATTGAGCCTACAACGTACAAACGAGTTTTTCTTCTTCGTTAAGCACAACCGAACCTTTTTGTTGAGTCAAACATGTCCCATTTGATGTTATTATGGTGCCATGCGAGGATTGAAATCAAACTGAGTTCATTTGGTCACTCAAATCCTTGTTTTCTCGGATTGCACTCAAATTGGCCTCAGTTGAGCCTACAACGTACAAACGAGTTTTCCTTATTCGTTAAGCACAACCGAACCTTTTTGTTGAGTCAAACATGTCCCATTTGACGTTATTATGGTGCCACGCAAGGATTGAAATCAAACGGAGTCCATTTGGTCACTCAAATCCTTGTATTCTCGGATTGCACTCAAATTGGCCTCAATTGAGACTACAACGTACAAACGAGTTTTCCTTCTTCGTTAAGCACAACCGAACCTTTTTGTTGAGTCAAACATGTCCCATTTGACGTTATTATGGTGCTATCCGAGGATTGAAATCAAACGGAGTTCATTTGGTCACTCAAATCCTTGTATTCTCGGATTGCACTCAAATTGGCCTCAATTGAGCCTACAACGTGCAAACGAGTTTTCCTTCTTCGTTAAGCACAACCGAACCTTTTTGTTGAGTCAAACATGTCCCATTTGACGTTATTATGGTGCTATCCGAGGATTGAAATCAAACGGAGTTCATTTGGTCACTCAAATCCTTGTATTCTCGGATTGCACTCAAATTGGCCTCAATTGAGCCTACAACGTACAAACGAGTTTTCCTTCTTCGTTAAGCACAACCGAACCTTTTTGTTGAGTCAATCATGTCCCATTTGACGTTATTATGGTGCCACATGAGGATTGAAATCAAACGGAGTTCATTTGGTCACTCAAATCCTTGTATTCTCGGATTGCACTCAAATTGGCCTCAATTGACCCTACAACGTACAAACGAGTTTTCCTTCTTCGTTAAGCACAACCGAACCTTTTTGTTGAGTCAAACATGTCCCATTTGACGTTATTATGGTGCCACGCGAGGATTGAAATCAAACTGAGTTCATTTGGTCACTCAAATCCTTGTATTCTCGGATTGCACTCAAATTGGCCTCAATTGAGCCTACAACGTACAAACGAGTTTTCCTTCTTCGTTAAGCACAACCGAACCTTTTTGATGAGTCAATCATGTCCCATTTGACGTTATTATGGTGCCACATGAGGATTGAAATCAAACGGAGTTCATTTGGTCACTCAAATCCTTGTATTCTCGGATTGCACTCAAATTGGCCTCAATTGACCCTACAACGTACAAACGAGTTTTCCTTCTTCGTTAAGCACAACCGAACCTATTTGTTGAGTCAAACATGTCCCATTTGACGTTATTATGGTGCCACGCGAGGATTGAAATCAAACGGAGTTCATTTGGTCACTCAATTCCTTGTATTCTCGGATTGCACTCAAATTGGCCTCAATTGACCCTACAACGTACAAACGAGTTTTCCTTCTTCGTTAAGCACAACCGAACCTTTTTGTTAAGTAAAACATGTCCCATTTGACGTTATTATGGTGCCTCGTGAGGATTGAAATCAAACGGAGTCCATTTGGTCACTCAAATCCTTGTATTCTCGGATTGCACTCAAATTGGCCTCAATTGAGCCTACAACGTACAAACGAGTTTTCCTTCTTCGTTAAGCACAAGCGAACCTTTTTGTTGAGTCAAACATGTCCCATTTGACGTTATTATGGTGCCACGCGAGGATTGAAATCAAACGGAGTCCATTTGGTCACTCAAATCCTTGTATTCTCGGATTGCACTCAAATTGGCCTCAATTGACCCTACAACGTACAAACGAGTTTTTCTTCTTCGTTAAGCACAACCGAACCTTTTTGTTGAGTCAAACATGTCCCATTTGACGTTATTATGGTGCTACCCGAGGATTGAAATCAAACGGAGTTCATTTGGTCACTCAAATCCTTGTATTCTCGGATTGCACTCAAATTGGCCTCAATTGAGCCTACAACGTACAAACGAGTTTTCCTTCTTCGTTAAGCACAACCGAACCTTTTTGTTGAGTCAAACATGTCCCATTTGACGTTATTATGGTGCCACGCGAGGATTGAAATCAAACGGAGTTCATTTGGTCACTCAATTCCTTGTATTCTCGGATTGCACTCAAATTCGCCTCAATTGACCCTACAACGTACAAACGAGTTTTCCTTCTTCGTTAAGCACAACCGAACCTTTTTGTTGAGTCAAACATGTCCCATTTGACGTTATTATGGTACCACGCGAGGATTGAAATCAAACGGAGTTCATTTGGTCACTCAAATCCTTGTATTCTCGGATTGCACTCAAATTGGCCTCAATTGAGCCTACAACGTGCAAACGATTTTCCTTCTTCGTTAAGCACCACCTAACCTTTTTGTTGAGTCAAACATGTCCCATTTGACGTTATTATGGTGCCACGCGAGGATTGAAATCAAACGGAGTCCATTTGGTCACTCAAATCCTTGTATTCTCGGATTGCACTCAAATTGGCCTCAATTGACCCAACAACGTACAAACGAGTTTTCCTTCTTCGTTAAGCACAACCGAACCTTTTTGTTGAGTCAAACATGTCCCATTTGACGTTATTATGGTGCCACGCGAGGATTGAAATCAAACGGAGTTCATTTGGTCACTCAATTCCTTGTATTCTCGGATTGCACTCAAATTGGCCTCAATTGACTCTACAACGTACAAACGAGTTTTCCTTCTTCGTTAAGCACAACCGAACCTTTTTGTTAAGTTCATTTGGTCACTCAAATCCTTGTATTCTCGGATTGCACATAAATTGGCCTCAATTGACCCTACAACGTACAAACGAGTTTTCCTTCTTCGTTAAGCACAACCGAACCTTTTTGTTGAGTCAAACATGTCCCATTTGACGTTATTATGGTGCCACGCGAGGATTGAAATCAAACGGAGTTCATTTGGTCACTCAATTCCTTGTATTCTCGGATTGCACTCAAATTGGCCTCAATTGAGCCTACAACGTACAAACGAGTTTTTCTTCTTCGTTAAGCACAACCGAACCTTTTTGTTGAGTCAAACATGTCCCATTTGATGTTATTATGGTGCCATGCGAGGATTGAAATCAAACTGAGTTCATTTGGTCACTCAAATCCTTGTTTTCTCGGATTGCACTCAAATTGGCCTCAGTTGAGCCTACAACGTACAAACGAGTTTTCCTTATTCGTTAAGCATAACCGAACCTTTTTGTTGAGTCAAACATGTCCCATTTGACGTTATTATGGTGCCACGCAAGGATTGAAATCAAACGGAGTCCATTTGGTCACTCAAATCCTTGTATTCTCGGATTGCACTCAAATTGGCCTCAATTGAGACTACAACGTACAAACGAGTTTTCCTTCTTCGTTAAGCACAACCGAACCTTTTTGTTGAGTCAAACATGTCCCATTTGACGTTATTATGGTGCTATCCGAGGATTGAAATCAAACGGAGTTCATTTGGTCACTCAAATCCTTGTATTCTCGGATTGCACTCAAATTGGCCTCAATTGAGCCTACAACGTACAAACGAGTTTTTCTTCTTCGTTAAGCACAACCGAACCTTTTTGTTGAGTCAATCATGTCCCATTTGACGTTATTATGGTGCCTACATTGTACAAACGAGTTTTCCTTCTTCGTTAAGCACAACCGAACATTTTTGTTGAGTCAAACCTGTCCAATTTGATGTTATTATGGTGCCACGCGAGGTTAGAAACCAAACGGAGTCCATTTGGTCACTCAAATCCTTGTATTCTCGGATTGCACCCAAATTGGCCTCCAATTAAGCCTACATTGTACAAACGAGTTTTCCTTCTTCGTTAAGCACAACCGAACTTGTTTGTTTTGTCAAATAAGTCCCATTTGACGTTATTATGGTTCCACGTGAGGTTTGAAATCAAACGGAGTCCATTTGGTCACTCAAATCCTTGCATTCTCAGATTGCACCCAAATTGGCCTCCAATTGAGCCTACAACGTACAAACGAGTTTTCCTTCTTCATTAAGCACAACCGAACATGTTTGTTGAGTCAAACATTTTCCATTTGATGTTATTATGGTTCCTCGCGACTGTTGAAATCAAACGGAGACCATTTGGTCACTCAAATCCTTTTATTCTCGGATTGCACCCAAATTGGCCTCCAATTGAGCCTAAAACGTACAAACGAGTTTTCCTTCTTCGTTAAGCACAACCGAACTTGTTTGTTGAATCAAACATGTCCCATTTGACGTTATTATGGTTCCACGCGAGGTTAGAAACCCAGCGGAGTTCATTTGGTCACTCAAATCCTTGTATTCTCGGATTGCACATAAATTGGCCTCAATTGACCCTACAACGTACAAACGAGTTTTCCTTCTTCGTTAAGCACAACCGAACCTTTTTGTTGAGTCAAACATGTCCCATTTGACGTTATTATGGTGCCACGCGAGGATTGAAATCAAACGGAGTTCATTTGGTCACTCAATTCCTTGTATTCTCGGATTGCACTCAAATTGGCCTCAATTGAGCCTACAACGTACAAACGAGTTTTTCTTCTTCGTTAAGCACAACCGAACCTTTTTGTTGAGTCAAACATGTCCCATTTGATGTTATTATGGTGCCATGCGAGGATTGAAATCAAACTGAGTTCATTTGGTCACTCAAATCCTTGTTTTCTCGGATTGCACTCAAATTGGCCTCAGTTGAGCCTACAACGTACAAACGAGTTTTCCTTATTCGTTAAGCACAACCGAACCTTTTTGTTGAGTCAAACATGTCCCATTTGACGTTATTATGGTGCCACGCAAGGATTGAAATCAAACGGAGTCCATTTGGTCACTCAAATCCTTGTATTCTCGGATTGCACTCAAATTGGCCTCAATTGAGACTACAACGTACAAACGAGTTTTCCTTCTTCGTTAAGCACAACCGAACCTTTTTGTTGAGTCAAACATGTCCCATTTGACGTTATTATGGTGCTATCCGAGGATTGAAATCAAACGGAGTTCATTTGGTCACTCAAATCCTTGTATTCTCGGATTGCACTCAAATTGGCCTCAATTGAGCCTACAACGTGCAAACGAGTTTTCCTTCTTCGTTAAGCACAACCGAACCTTTTTGTTGAGTCAAACATGTCCCATTTGACGTTATTATGGTGCTATCCGAGGATTGAAATCAAACGGAGTTCATTTGGTCACTCAAATCCTTGTATTCTCGGATTGCACTCAAATTGGCCTCAATTGAGCCTACAACGTACAAACGAGTTTTCCTTCTTCGTTAAGCACAACCGAACCTTTTTGTTGAGTCAATCATGTCCCATTTGACGTTATTATGGTGCCACATGAGGATTGAAATCAAACGGAGTTCATTTGGTCACTCAAATCCTTGTATTCTCGGATTGCACTCAAATTGGCCTCAATTGACCCTACAACGTACAAACGAGTTTTCCTTCTTCGTTAAGCACAACCGAACCTTTTTGTTGAGTCAAACATGTCCCATTTGACGTTATTATGGTGCCACGCGAGGATTGAAATCAAACTGAGTTCATTTGGTCACTCAAATCCTTGTATTCTCGGATTGCACTCAAATTGGCCTCAATTGAGCCTACAACGTACAAACGAGTTTTCCTTCTTCGTTAAGCACAACCGAACCTTTTTGATGAGTCAATCATGTCCCATTTGACGTTATTATGGTGCCACATGAGGATTGAAATCAAACGGAGTTCATTTGGTCACTCAAATCCTTGTATTCTCGGATTGCACTCAAATTGGCCTCAATTGACCCTACAACGTACAAACGAGTTTTCCTTCTTCGTTAAGCACAACCGAACCTATTTGTTGAGTCAAACATGTCCCATTTGACGTTATTATGGTGCCACGCGAGGATTGAAATCAAACGGAGTTCATTTGGTCACTCAATTCCTTGTATTCTCGGATTGCACTCAAATTGGCCTCAATTGACCCTACAACGTACAAACGAGTTTTCCTTCTTCGTTAAGCACAACCGAACCTTTTTGTTAAGTAAAACATGTCCCATTTGACGTTATTATGGTGCCTCGTGAGGATTGAAATCAAACGGAGTCCATTTGGTCACTCAAATCCTTGTATTCTCGGATTGCACTCAAATTGGCCTCAATTGAGCCTACAACGTACAAACGAGTTTTCCTTCTTCGTTAAGCACAAGCGAACCTTTTTGTTGAGTCAAACATGTCCCATTTGACGTTATTATGGTGCCACGCGAGGATTGAAATCAAACGGAGTCCATTTGGTCACTCAAATCCTTGTATTCTCGGATTGCACTCAAATTGGCCTCAATTGACCCTACAACGTACAAACGAGTTTTTCTTCTTCGTTAAGCACAACCGAACCTTTTTGTTGAGTCAAACATGTCCCATTTGACGTTATTATGGTGCTACCCGAGGATTGAAATCAAACGGAGTTCATTTGGTCACTCAAATCCTTGTATTCTCGGATTGCACTCAAATTGGCCTCAATTGAGCCTACAACGTACAAACGAGTTTTCCTTCTTCGTTAAGCACAACCGAACCTTTTTGTTGAGTCAAACATGTCCCATTTGACGTTATTATGGTGCCACGTGAGGATTGAAATCAAACGGAGTTCATTTGGTCACTCAATTCCTTGTATTCTCGGATTGCACTCAAATTCGCCTCAATTGACCCTACAACGTACAAACGAGTTTTCCTTCTTCGTTAAGCACAACCGAACCTTTTTGTTGAGTCAAACATGTCCCATTTGACGTTATTATGGTACCACGCGAGGATTGAAATCAAACGGAGTTCATTTGGTCACTCAAATCCTTGTATTCTCGGATTGCACTCAAATTGGCCTCAATTGAGCCTACAACGTGCAAACGATTTTCCTTCTTCGTTAAGCACCACCTAACCTTTTTGTTGAGTCAAACATGTCCCATTTGACGTTATTATGGTGCCACGCGAGGATTGAAATCAAACGGAGTCCATTTGGTCACTCAAATCCTTGTATTCTCGGATTGCACTCAAATTGGCCTCAATTGACCCAACAACGTACAAACGAGTTTTCCTTCTTCGTTAAGCACAACCGAACCTTTTTGTTGAGTCAAACATGTCCCATTTGACGTTATTATGGTGCCATGCGAGGATTGAAATCAAACGGAGTTCATTTGGTCACTCAATTCCTTGTATTCTCGGATTGCACTCAAATTGGCCTCAATTGACTCTACAACGTACAAACGAGTTTTCCTTCTTCGTTAAGCACAACCGAACCTTTTTGTTAAGTTCATTTGGTCACTCAAATCCTTGTATTCTCGGATTGCACATAAATTGGCCTCAATTGACCCTACAACGTACAAACGAGTTTTCCTTCTTCGTTAAGCACAACCGAACCTTTTTGTTGAGTCAAACATGTCCCATTTGACGTTATTATGGTGCCACGCGAGGATTGAAATCAAACGGAGTTCATTTGGTCACTCAATTCCTTGTATTCTCGGATTGCACTCAAATTGGCCTCAATTGAGCCTACAACGTACAAACGAGTTTTTCTTCTTCGTTAAGCACAACCGAACCTTTTTGTTGAGTCAAACATGTCCCATTTGATGTTATTATGGTGCCATGCGAGGATTGAAATCAAACTGAGTTCATTTGGTCACTCAAATCCTTGTTTTCTCGGATTGCACTCAAATTGGCCTCAGTTGAGCCTACAACGTACAAACGAGTTTTCCTTATTCGTTAAGCACAACCGAACCTTTTTGTTGAGTCAAACATGTCCCATTTGACGTTATTATGGTGCCACGCAAGGATTGAAATCAAACGGAGTCCATTTGGTCACTCAAATCCTTGTATTCTCGGATTGCACTCAAATTGGCCTCAATTGAGACTACAACGTACAAACGAGTTTTCCTTCTTCGTTAAGCACAACCGAACCTTTTTGTTGAGTCAAACATGTCCCATTTGACGTTATTATGGTGCTATCCGAGGATTGAAATCAAACGGAGTTCATTTGGTCACTCAAATCCTTGTATTCTCGGATTGCACTCAAATTGGCCTCAATTGAGCCTACAACGTACAAACGAGTTTTTCTTCTTCGTTAAGCACAACCGAACCTTTTTGTTGAGTCAATCATGTCCCATTTGACGTTATTATGGTGCCTACATTGTACAAACGAGTTTTCCTTCTTCGTTAAGCACAACCGAACATTTTTGTTGAGTCAAACCTGTCCAATTTGATGTTATTATGGTGCCACGCGAGGTTAGAAACCAAACGGAGTCCATTTGGTCACTCAAATCCTTGTATTCTCGGATTGCACCCAAATTGGCCTCCAATTAAGCCTACATTGTACAAACGAGTTTTCCTTCTTCGTTAAGCAGAACCGAACTTGTTTGTTTTGTCAAATAAGTCCCATTTGACGTTATTATGGTTCCACGTGAGGTTTGAAATCAAACGGAGTCCATTTGGTCACTCAAATCCTTGCATTCTCAGATTGCACCCAAATTGGCCTCCAATTGAGCCTACAACGTACAAACGAGTTTTCCTTCTTCATTAAGCACAACCGAACATGTTTGTTGAGTCAAACATTTTCCATTTGATGTTATTATGGTTCCTCGCGACTGTTGAAATCAAACGGAGACCATTTGGTCACTCAAATCCTTTTATTCTCGGATTGCACCCAAATTGGCCTCCAATTGAGCCTAAAACGTACAAACGAGTTTTCCTTCTTCGTTAAGCACAACCGAACTTGTTTGTTGAATCAAACATGTCCCATTTGACGTTATTATGGTTCCACGCGAGGTTAGAAACCCAGCGGAGTTCATTTGGTCACTCAAATCCTTGTATTCTCGGATTGCACCCAAATTGGCCTCCAATTGAGCCTACAACTTACAAACGAGTTTTCCTTTTTCATTAAGCACAACCGAACATTTTTGTTGAGTCAAACATGTCCCATTTGACGTTATTATGGTGCCACGCGAGGTTAGAAACCAAACGGAGTCCATTTGCTAACTCAAATCCTTGTATTCTCGGATTGCACCCAAATTGGCCTCCAATTGAGCCTACAACGTACAAACGAGTTTGCCTTCTTCGTTAAGCACAACCGAACTTGTTTGTTGAGTCAAAGAAGTCCCATTTGACGTTATTATGGTGCCATGCGAGGATTGAAATCAAACGGAGTCCATTTGGTCACTCAAATCCTTGTATTCTCGGATTGCACCCAAATTGGCCTCTAATTGAGCCTACAATGTACAGACGAGTTTTCCTTCTTCGTTAAGCACAACCGAACTTGTTTGTTGAATCAAATATGTCCCATTTGATGTTATTATGGTGCCACGCGAGGTTAGAAACCAAGCGGAGTCCATTTGGTCACTCAAATCCTTGTATTCTCGGATTGCACCCAAATTGGCCTCCAATTGAGCCTACATTGTACAAACGAGTTTTCCTTCTTCGTTAAGCACAACCGAACTTTTTTGTTCAATCAAATAAGTCCCATTTGACGTTATTATGGTGCCCCATGAGGATTGAAATCAAACGGAGTCCATTTGGTCACTCAAATCCTTGTATTCTCGGATTGCACCCAAATTAGCCTCCAATTGAGCCTACAACGTACAAACGAGTTTTCCTTCTTCGTTAAGCACAACCGAACTTGTTTGTTGAATCAAACATGTCCCATTTGACGTTATTATGGTGCCACACGAGGTTAGAAACCAAGCGGAGTCCATTTGGTCACTCAAATCCTTGTATTCTCGGATTGCACCCAAATTGGCCTCCTATTGAGCCTACAACGTACAAACGAGTTTTCCTACTTCGTTAAGCACAACCGAACTTGTTTGTTGAGTCAAAGAAGTCCCATTTGACCTTATTATGGTGCCTCACGGGGATTGAAATCAAACGGAGTCCATTTGGTCACTCAAATCCTTGTATTCTCGGATTGCACCCAAATTTGCCTCCAATTGAGCCTACAACGTACAAACGAGTTTTCCTTCTTCGTTAAGCACAACCGAACATGTTTGTTGAGTCAAACATGTTCCATTTGATGTTATTATGGTGCCTCGCGACTGTTGAAATCAAACGGAGTCCATTTGGTCACTCAAATCCTTTTATTCTCGGATTGCACCCAAATTGGCCTCCAATTGAGCCTACATCGTACAAAGGAGTTTTCCTTCTTCGTTAAGAACAACCGAACTTGTTTGTTGAATCAAACATGTCCCATTTGAAGTTATTATGGTGCCACGCGAGGTTAGAAACCAAGCGGAGTCCATTTGGTCACTCAAATCCTTGTATTCTCGGATTGCACCCAAATTGGCCTCCAATTGAGCCTACAACGTACAAACGAGTTCTCCTACTTCGTTAAGCACAACCGAACTTGTTTGTTGAGTCAAATAAGTCCCATTTGACGTTATTATGGTGCCTCGCGAGGATTGAAATCAAACGGAGTCCATTTGGTCACTCAAATCCTTGTATTCTCGGATTGCACCCAAATTGGCCTCCAATTGAGCCTACATTGTACAAACGAGTTTTCCTTCTTCGTTAAGCACAACCGAACATTTTTGTTGAGTCAAACCTGTCCAATTTGATGTTATTATGGTGCCACGCGAGGTTAGAAACCAAACGGAGTCCATTTGGTCACTCAAATCCTTGTATTCTCGGATTGCACCCAAATTGGCCTCCAATTAAGCCTACATTGTACAAACGAGTTTTCCTTCTTCGTTAAGCACAACCGAACTTGTTTGTTTTGTCAAATAAGTCCCATTTGACGTTATTATGGTTCCACGCGAGGTTTGAAATCAAACGGAGTCCATTTGGTCACTCAAATCCTTGTATTCTCAGATTGCACCCAAATTGGCCTCCAATTGAGCCTACAACGTACAAACGAGTTTTCCTTCTTCATTAAGCACAACCGAACATGTTTGTTGAGTCAAACATTTTCCATTTGATGTTATTATGGTTCCTCGCGACTGTTGAAATCAAACGGAGACCATTTGGTCACTCAAATCCTTTTATTCTCGGATTGCACCCAAATTGGCCTCCAATTGAGCCTAAAACGTACAAACGAGTTTTCCTTCTTCGTTAAGCACAACCGAACTTGTTTGTTGAATCAAACATGTCCCATTTGACGTTATTATGGTTCCACACGAGGTTAGAAACCCAGCGGAGTCCATTTTGTCACTCAAATCCTTGTATTCTCGGATTGCACCCAAATTGGCCTCCAATTGAGCCTACAACTTACAAACGAGTTTTCCTTTTTCATTAAGCACAACCGAACATTTTTGTTGAGTCAAACCTGTCCCATTTGACGTTATTATGGTGCCACGCGAGGTTAGAAACCAAACGGAGTCCATTTGCTAACTCAAATCCTTGTATTCTCGGATTGCACCCAAATTGGCCTCCAATTGAGCCTACAACGTACAAACGAGTTTTCCTTCTTCGTTAAGCACAACCGAACTTGTTTGTTGAGTCAAAGAAGTCCCATTTGACGTTATTATGGTGCCACGTGAGGATTGAAATCAAACGGAGTCCATTTGGTCACTCAAATCCTTGTATTCTCGGATTGCACCCAAATTGGCCTCTAATTGAGCCTACAATGTACAGACGAGTTTTCCTTCTTCGTTAAGCACAACCGAACTTGTTTGTTGAATCAAATATGTCCCATTTGATGTTATTATGGTGCCACGCGAGGTTAGAAACCAAGCGGAGTCCATTTGGTCACTCAAATCCTTGTATTCTCGGATTGCACCCAAATTGGCCTCCAATTGAGCCTACATTGTACAAACGAGTTTTCCTTCTTCGTTAAGCACAACCGAACTTTTTTGTTGAATCAAATAAGTCCCATTTGACGTTATTATGGTGCCCCGTGAGGATTGAAATCAAACGGAGTCCATTTGCTCACTCAAATCCTTGTATTCTCGGATTGCACCCAAATTGGCCTCCAATTGAGCCTACAACGTACAAACGAGTTTTCCTTCTTCGTTAAGCACAACCGAACTTGTTTGTTGAATCAAACATGTCCCATTTGACGTTATTATGATGCCACGCGAGGTTAGAAACCAAGCGGAGTCCATTTGGTCACTCAAATCCTTGTATTCTCGGATTGCACCCAAATTGGCCTCCAATTGAGCCTACAACGTACAAACGAGTTTTCCTTTTTCGTTAAGCACAACCGAACATTTTTGTTGAGTCAAACCTGTCCAATTTGATGTTATTATGGTGCCACGCGAGGTTAGAAACCAAACGGAGTCCATTTGGTCACTCAAATCCTTGTATTCTCGGATTGCACCCAAATTGGCCTCCAATTAAGCCTACATTGTACAAACGAGTTTTCCTTCTTCGTTAAGCACAACCGAACTTGTTTGTTTTGTCAAATAAGTCCCATTTGACGTTATTATGGTTCCACGCGAGGTTTGAAATCAAACGGAGTCCATTTGGTCACTCAAATCCTTGTATTCTCAGATTGCACCCAAATTGGCCTCCAATTGAGCCTACAACGTACAAACGAGTTTTCCTTCTTCATTAAGCACAACCGAACATGTTTGTTGAGTCAAACATTTTCCATTTGATGTTATTATGGTTCCTCGCGACTGTTGAAATCAAACGGAGACCATTTGGTCACTCAAATCCTTTTATTCTCGGATTGCACCCAAATTGGCCTCCAATTGAGCCTACATTGTACAAACGAGTTTTCCTTCTTCGTTAAGCACAACCGAACTTGTTTGTTTAGTCAAATAAGTCCCATTTGACGTTATTATGGTTCCACGCGAGGTTTGAAATCAAACGGAGTCCATTTGGTCAAACAAATCCTTGTATTCTTTGATTGCACCCAAATTGGCCTCCAATTGAGCCTACAACGTACAAACGAGTTTTCCTTCTTCATTAAGCACAACCGAAGATGTTTGTTGAGTCAAACATGTTCCATTTGATGTTATTATGGTGCCTCGTGACTGTTGAAATCAAACGGAGTCCATTTGGTCACTCAAATCCTTTTATTCTCGGATTGCACCCAAATTGGCCTCTAATTGAGCCTACAACGTACAAACGAGTTTTCCTTCTTCTTTAAGCACAACCGAACTTGTTTGTTGAATCAAAAATGTCCCATTTGACGTTATTATGGTGCCTCGCGAGGATTGAAATTAAACGGAGTCCATTTGGTCACTCAAATCCTTGTATTCTCGGATTGCACCCAAATTGGCCTCCAATTGAGCCTACAACGTACAAACGAGTTTTCCTTCTTCGTTAAGCACAACCGAACTTGTTTGTTGAATCAAAAATGTCCCATTTGACGTTATTATGGTGCCACGCGAGGTTAGAAACCAAGCGGAGTCCATTTGGTCACTCAAATCCTTGTATTCTCGGATTGCACCCAAATTGGCCTCCAATTGAGCCTACAACGTACAAACGAGTTTTCCTTCTTCGTTAAGCACGACCGAACTTGTTTGTTGAGTCAAAGAAGTTCCATTTGACGTTATTATGGTGCCTCGCAAGGATTGAAATCAAACGGAGTGCATTTGGTCACTCAAATCCTTGTATTCTCGGATTGCACCCAAATTGGCCTCCAATTGAGCCTACAACGTACAAACGAGTTTTCCTTCTTCATTAAGCACAACCGAACATGTTTGTTGAGTCAAACATGTTCCATTTGATGTTATTATGGTGCCTCGTGACTGTTGAAATCAAACGGAGTCCATTTGGTCACTCAAATCCTTTTATTCTCGGATTGCACCCAAATTGGCCTCTAATTGAGCCTACAACGTACAAACGAGTTTTCCTTCTTCTTTAAGCACAACCGAACTTGTTTGTTGAATCAAAAATATCCCATTTGACGTTATTATGGTGCCTCTCGAGGATTGAAATCAAACGGAGTCCATTTGGTCACTCAAATCCTTGTATTCTCGGATTGCACCCAAATTGGCCTCCAATTGAGCCTACAACGTACAAACGAGTTTTCCTTCTTCGTTAAGCACAACCGAACTTGTTTGTTGAATCAAAAATGTCCCATTAGACGTTATTATGGTGCCACGCGAGGTTAGAAACCAAGCGGAGTCCATTTGGTCACTCAAATCCTTGTATTCTCGGATTGCCCCCAAATTGGCCTCCAATTGAGCCTACAACGTACAAACGAGTTTTCCTTCTTCGTTAAGCACAACCGAACTTGTTTGTTGTGTCAAAGAAGCTCCATTTGACGTTATTATGGTGCCTCGCAAGGATTGAAATCAAACGGAGTGCATTTGGTCACTCAAATCCTTGTATTCTCGGATTGCACCCAAATTGGCCTCCAATTGAGCCTACAACGTACAAACGAGTTTTCCTTCTTCATTAAGCACAACCGAACATGTTTGTTGAGTCAAAAATGTTCCATTTGATGTTATTATGGTGCCTCGTGACTGTTGAAATCAAACGGAGTCCATTTGGTCACTCAAATCCTTTTATTCTCGGATTGCACCCAAATTGGCCTCTAATTGAGCCTACAACGTACAAACGAGTTTTCCTTCTTCTTTAAGCACAACCGAACTTGTTTGTTGAATCAAAAATGTCCCATTTGACGTTATTATGGTGCCTCGCGAGGATTGAAATCAAACGGAGTCCATTTGGTCGCTCAAATCCTTGTATTCTCGGATTGCACCCAAATTGGCCTCCAATTGAGCCTACAACGTACAAACGAGTTTTCCTTCTTCGTTAAGCACAACCGAACTTGTTTGTTGAATCAAAAATGTCCCATTTGACGTTATTATGGTGCCACGCGAGGTTAGAAACCAAGCGGAGTCCATTTGGTCACTCAAATCCTTGTATTCTCGGATTGCACCCAAATTGGCCTCCAATTGAGCCTACAACGTACAAACGAGTTTTCCTTCTTCGTTAAGCACAACCGAACTTGTTTGTTGTGTCAAAGAAGCTCCATTTGACGTTATTATGGTGCCTCGCAAGGATTGAAATCAAACGGAGTGCATTTGGTCACTCAAATCCTTGTATTCTCGGATTGCACCCAAATTGGCCTCCAATTGAGCCTTTTTTTTTGAAAAGCAAGCGTGGGGTATAAATGGGCTCCCCAGACCACCGAAAAAAGAATTAAAAGAACATTACAATCTCAAATATTTCCTACCACTAGCGTCATCAAATAAAATTTTTTTCATGTCTTCCGCAAACGAGCTAGGAGTTACTTCTATGAAAGCCGCACTTGGCATCATGCTGGCCAGCTTGTCCGCTACCTTATTTGTCTCCCGCATAACATGCATGATCTTGCATTCTTCAAAAGCCTTCAGCTGCTCTTTTATCCGTCTCAGAGTGTGCATGGTCTCCCAAGGAGGGGCCTTGGCTGATTTGATAAAATGGACTGCATTGGCTGAATCAAGACAAAGATTCAGCTTTCTGTAAAGAGTCTGAGCAGCGAGCTGCAGTCCCATTTCAGCCCCTTGCAGCTCATGCAGCAGCACAGACTGGTTCCTTTGCGACCCCGAGCCTGCTGCTAACACCGTACCTGAATGGTCCCTAACCACTGCCCCATATCCTCCTCGTTGAGATGTCAAAGAGCCATCCGTATTGACTGTTATCCATCCTGGATCAGGCCTGTTCCAGGTGTGATATGTGCTGATCTTGTGCTTGTACTTGATGTCCACATTCCATCTGTTGAAGAAATTTCTTGCTCTGGGAGTATCCTGGACTTCTGGGTTTAGGACAGTGATTCTGAGTGTAACGTCAGCGACAATTCTGGACGTTAGAGTGGCTGCATCAACCTGCTGATTTTCGAACAGCCTTCTGTTTCGTTCCAGCCATAGGTGATATATAGAAGCATTTAGGACCAGCTTGCTAACGAGTTTTCCTTCTTCGTTAAGCACAACCGAACTTGTTTGTTGAGTCAAAGAAGTCCCATTTGACGTTACTATGGTGCCTCATGAGGATTGAAATCAAACTAGTCCATTTGGTCATTCAAATCCTTGTATTCTCGGATTGCACCCAAATTGGCCTCTAATTGAGCCTACAACGTACAAACGAGTTTTCCTTCTTCGTTAAGCACAACCGAACTTGTTTGTTGAATCAAACATGTCCCATTTGACGTTATTATGGTGCCACACGAGGTTGGAAACCAAGCGGAGTCCATTTGGTCACTCAAATCCTTGTATTCTCGGATTGCACCCAAATTGGCCTCCAATTGAGCCTACAACGTACAAACGAGTTTTCCTTATTCGTTAAGCACAACCGAACTTGTTTGTTGAATCAAAAATGTCCCATTTGACGTTATTATGGTGCCACGCGAGGTTAGAAACCAAGCGGAGTCCATTTGGTCACTCAAATCCTTGTATTCTCGGATTGCACTCAAATTGGCCTCCAATTGAGCCTACAACGTACAAACGAGTTTTCCTTCTTCGTTAAGCACGACCGAACTTGTTTGTTGAGTCAAAGAAGTTCCATTTGACGTTATTATGGTGCCTCGCAAGGATTGAAATCAAACGGAGTGCATTTGGTCCCTCAAATCCTTGTATTCTCGGATTGCACCCAAATTGGCCTCCAATTGAGCCTACAACGTACAAACGAGTTTTCCTTCTTCATTAAGCACAACCGAACATGTTTGTTGAGTCAAACATGTTCCATTTGATGTTATTATGGTGCCTCGTGACTGTTGAAATCAAACGGAGTCCATTTGGTCACTCAAATCCTTTTATTCTCGGATTGCACCCAAATTGGCCTCTAATTGAGCCTACAACGTACAAACGAGTTTTCCTTCTTCTTTAAGCACAACCGAACTTGTTTGTTGAATCAAAAATGTCCCATTTGACGTTATTATGGTGCCTCGCGAGGATTGAAATCAAACGGAGTCCATTTGGTCACTCAAATCCTTGTATTCTCGGATTGCACCCAAATTGGCCTCCAATTGAGCCTACAACGTACAAACGAGTTTTCCTTCTTCGTTAAGCACAACCGAACTTGTTTGTTGAATCAAAAATGTCCCATTTGACGTTATTATGGTGCCACGCGAGGTTAGAAACCAAGCGGAGTCCATTTGGTCACTCAAATCCTTGTATTCTCGGATTGCACCCAAATTGGCCTCCAATTGAGCCTACAACGTACAAACGAGTTTTCCTTCTTCGTTAAGCACAACCGAACTTGTTTGTTGTGTCAAAGAAGCTCCATTTGACGTTATTATGGTGCCTCGCAAGGATTGAAATCAAACGGAGTGCATTTGGTCACTCAAATCCTTGTATTCTCGGATTGCACCCAAATTGGCCTCCAATTGAGCCTACAACGTACAAACGAGTTTTCCTTCTTCGTTAAGCACAACCGAACTTGTTTGTTGAGTCAAAGAAGTCCCATTTGACGTTACTATGGTGCCTCGTGAGGATTGAAATCAAACTAGTCCATTTGGTCATTCAAATCCTTGTATTCTCGGATTGCACCCAAATTGGCCTCTAATTGAGCCTACAACGTACAAACGAGTTTTCCTTCTTCGTTAAGCACAACCGAACTTGTTTGTTGAATCAAACATGTCCCATTTGACGTTATTATGGTTCCACGGGAGGTTAGAAACCCAGCGGAGTCCATTTGGTGAATCAAATCCTTGTATTCTCGGATTGCACCCAAATTTGCCTCCAATTGAGCCTACAACGTACAAACGAGTTTTCCTTTTTCATTAAGCACAACCGAAAATTTTTGTTGAGTCAAAACCGTCCCATTTGACGTTATTATGGTGCCACACGAGGTTAGAAACCAAACGGAGTCCATTTGGTCACTCAAATCCTTGTATTCTCGGATTGCACCCAAATTGGCCTCCAATTGAGCCTACAACGTACAAACGAGTTTTCCTTCTTCGTTAAGCAAAATCGAACATTTTTGTTGAGTCAAACCTGTCCCATTTGACGTTGTTATGGTGCCACGTAAGGTTAGAAACCAAACGGAGTCCATTTGGTCACTCTAATCCTTGTATTCTCGGATTGCACCCAAATTGGCCTCCAATTGAGCCTACAACGTACAAACGAGTTTTCCTTCTTCGTTAAGCACAACCAAACTTGTTTGTTGAGTCAAAGAAGTCCCATTTGACGTTATTATGGTGCCTTGTGAGGATTGAAATCAAACGGAGTCCATTTGGTCACTCAAATCCTTGTATTCTCGGATTGCACCCAAATTGGCCTCCAATTGAGCCTACAACGTACAAACAAGTTTTCCTTCTTCGTTAAGCACAAACGACCTTGTTTGTTGAGTCAAAGAAGTTCCATTTGACGTTATTATGGTGCCTCGCGAGGATTGAAATCAAACGGAGTGCATTTGGTCACTCAAATCCTTGTATTCTCGGATTGCACCCAAATTGGCCTCCAATTGAGCCTACAACGTACAAACGTGTTTTCCTTCTTCGTTAAGCACAACCGAACTTGTTTGTTGAGTCAAAGAAGTCCCATTTGACGTTATTATGGTGCCTCGCGAGGATTGAAATCAAACGGAGTCCATTTGGTCACTCAAATCCTTGTATTCTCGGATTGCACCCAAATTGGCCTCCAATTGAGCCTACAACGTACAAACGAGTTTTCCTTCTTCGTTAAGCACAACCGAACTTGTTTGTTGAATCAAAAATGTCCCATTTGACGTTATTATGGTGCCACGCGAGGTTAGAAACCAAGCGGAGTCCATTTGGTCACTCAAATCCTTGTATTCTCGGATTGCACCCAAATTGGCCTCCAATTGAGCCTACAACGTACAAACGAGTTTTCCTTCTTCGTTAAGCACAACCGAACTTGTTTGTTGTGTCAAAGAAGCTCCATTTGACGTTATTATGGTGCCTCGCAAGGATTGAAATCAAACGGAGTGCATTTGGTCACTCAAATCCTTGTATTCTCGGATTGCACCCAAATTGGCCTCCAATTGAGCCTACAACGTACAAACGAGTTTTCCTTCTTCGTTAAGCACAACCGAACTTGTTTGTTGAGTCAAAGAAGTCCCATTTGACGTTACTATGGTGCCTCGTGAGGATTGAAATCAAACTAGTCCATTTGGTCATTCAAATCCTTGTATTCTCGGATTGCACCCAAATTGGCCTCTAATTGAGCCTACAACGTACAAACGAGTTTTCCTTCTTCGTTAAGCACAACCGAACTTGTTTGTTGAATCAAACATGTCCCATTTGACGTTATTATGGTTCCACGGGAGGTTAGAAACCCAGCGGAGTCCATTTGGTGAATCAAATCCTTGTATTCTCGGATTGCACCCAAATTGGCCTCCAATTGAGCCTACAACGTACAAACGAGTTTTCCTTATTCGTTAAGCACAACCGAACTTGTTTGTTGAATCAAAAATGTCCCATTTGACGTTATTATGGTGCCACGCGAGGTTAGAAACCAAGCGGAGTCCATTTGGTCACTCAAATCCTTGTATTCTCGGATTGCACTCAAATTGGCCTCCAATTGAGCCTACAACGTACAAACGAGTTTTCCTTCTTCGTTAAGCACGACCGAACTTGTTTGTTGAGTCAAAGAAGTTCCATTTGACGTTATTATGGTGCCTCGCAAGGATTGAAATCAAACGGAGTGCATTTGGTCCCTCAAATCCTTGTATTCTCGGATTGCACCCAAATTGGCCTCCAATTGAGCCTACAACGTACAAACGAGTTTTCCTTCTTCATTAAGCACAACCGAACATGTTTGTTGAGTCAAACATGTTCCATTTGATGTTATTATGGTGCCTCGTGACTGTTGAAATCAAACGGAGTCCATTTGGTCACTCAAATCCTTTTATTCTCGGATTGCACCCAAATTGGCCTCTAATTGAGCCTACAACGTACAAACGAGTTTTCCTTCTTCTTTAAGCACAACCGAACATGTTTGTTGAATCAAAAATGTCCCATTTGACGTTATTATGGTGCCTCGCGAGGATTGAAATCAAACGGAGTCCATTTGGTCACTCAAATCCTTGTATTCTCGGATTGCACCCAAATTGGCCTCCAATTGAGCCTACAACGTACAAACGAGTTTTCCTTCTTCGTTAAGCACAACCGAACTTGTTTGTTGAATCAAAAATGTCCCATTTGACGTTATTATGGTGCCACGCGAGGTTAGAAACCAAGCGGAGTCCATTTGGTCACTCAAATCCTTGTATTCTCGGATTGCACCCAAATTGGCCTCCAATTGAGCCTACAACGTACAAACGAGTTTTCCTTCTTCGTTAAGCACAACCGAACTTGTTTGTTGTGTCAAAGAAGCTCCATTTGACGTTATTATGGTGCCTCGCAAGGATTGAAATCAAACGGAGTGCATTTGGTCACTCAAATCCTTGTATTCTCGGATTGCACCCAAATTGGCCTCCAATTGAGCCTACAACGTACAAACGAGTTTTCCTTCTTCGTTAAGCACAACCGAACTTGTTTGTTGAGTCAAAGAAGTCCCATTTGACGTTACTATGGTGCCTCGTGAGGATTGAAATCAAACTAGTCCATTTGGTCATTCAAATCCTTGTATTCTCGGATTGCACCCAAATTGGCCTCTAATTGAGCCTACAACGTACAAACGAGTTTTCCTTCTTCGTTAAGCACAACCGAACTTGTTTGTTGAATCAAACATGTCCCATTTGACGTTATTATGGTTCCACGAGAGGTTAGAAACCCAGCGGAGTCCATTTGGTGAATCAAATCCTTGTATTCTCGGATTGCACCCAAATTTGCCTCCAATTGAGCCTACAACGTACAAACGAGTTTTCCTTTTTCATTAAGCACAACCGAAAATTTTTGTTGAGTCAAAACCGTCCCATTTGACGTTATTATGGTGCCACACGAGGTTAGAAACCAAACGGAGTCCATTTGGTCACTCAAATCCTTGTATTCTCGGATTGCACCCAAATTGGCCTCCAATTGAGCCTACAACGTACAAACGAGTTTTCCTTCTTCGTTAAGCAAAATCGAACATTTTTGTTGAGTCAAACCTGTCCCATTTGACGTTGTTATGGTGCCACGTGAGGTTAGAAACCAAACGGAGTCCATTTGGTCACTCTAATCCTTGTATTCTCGGATTGCACCCAAATTGGCCTCCAATTGAGCCTACAACGTACAAACGAGTTTTCCTTCTTCGTTAAGCACAACCAAACTTGTTTGTTGAGTCAAAGAAGTCCCATTTGACGTTATTATGGTGCCTTGTGAGGATTGAAATCAAACGGAGTCCATTTGGTCACTCAAATCCTTGTATTCTCGGATTGCACCCAAATTGGCCTCCAATTGAGCCTACAACGTACAAACGAGTTTTCCTTCTTCGTTAAGCACAAACGACCTTGTTTGTTGAGTCAAAGAAGTTCCATTTGACGTTATTATGGTGCCTCGCGAGGATTGAAATCAAACGGAGTGCATTTGGTCACTCAAATCCTTGTATTCTCGGATTGCACCCAAATTGGCCTCCAATTGAGCCTACAACGTACAAACGTGTTTTCCTTCTTCGTTAAGCACAACCGAACTTGTTTGTTGAGTCAAAGAAGTCCCATTTGACGTTATTATGGTGCCTCGCGAGGATTGAAATCAAACGGAGTCCATTTGGTCACTCAAATCCTTGTATTCTCGGATTGCACCCAAATTGGCCTCTAATTGAGCCTACAACGTACAAACGAGTTTTCCTTCTTCTTTAAGCACAACCGAACTTGTTTGTTGAATCAAAAATGTCCCATTTGACGTTATTATGGTGCCTCGCGAGGATTGAAATCAAACGGAGTCCATTTGGTCACTCAAATCCTTGTATTCTCGGATTGCACCCAAATTGGCCTCCAATTGAGCCTACAACGTACAAACGAGTTTTCCTTCTTCGTTAAGCACAACCGAACTTGTTTGTTGAATCAAAAATGTCCCATTTGACGTTATTATGGTGCCACGCGAGGTTAGAAACCAAGCGGAGTCCATTTGGTCACTCAAATCCTTGTATTCTCGGATTGCACCCAAATTGGCCTCCAATTGAGCCTACAACGTACAAACGAGTTTTCCTTCTTCGTTAAGCACAACCGAACTTGTTTGTTGTGTCAAAGAAGCTCCATTTGACGTTATTATGGTGCCTCGCAAGGATTGAAATCAAACGGAGTGCATTTGGTCACTCAAATCCTTGTATTCTCGGATTGCACCCAAATTGGCCTCCAATTGAGCCTACAACGTACAAACGAGTTTTCCTTCTTCGTTAAGCACAACCGAACTTGTTTATTGAGTCAAAGAAGTCCCATTTGACGTTACTATGGTGCCTCGTGAGGATTGAAATCAAACTAGTCCATTTGGTCATTCAAATCCTTGTATTCTCGGATTGCACCCAAATTGGCCTCTAATTGAGCCTACAACGTACAAACGAGTTTTCCTTCTTCGTTAAGCACAACCGAACTTGTTTGTTGAATCAAACATGTCCCATTTGACGTTATTATGGTTCCACGGGAGGTTAGAAACCCAGCGGAGTCCATTTGGTGAATCAAATCCTTGTATTCTCGGATTGCACCCAAATTGGCCTCCAATTGAGCCTACAACATACAAACGAGTTTTCCTTATTCGTTAAGCACAACCGAACTTGTTTGTTGAATCAAAAATGTCCCATTTGACGTTATTATGGTGCCACGCGAGGTTAGAAACCAAGCGGAGTCCATTTGGTCACTCAAATCCTTGTATTCTCGGATTGCACTCAAATTGGCCTCCAATTGAGCCTACAACGTACAAACGAGTTTTCCTTCTTCGTTAAGCACGACCGAACTTGTTTGTTGAGTCAAAGAAGTTCCATTTGACGTTATTATGGTGCCTCGCAAGGATTGAAATCAAACGGAGTGCATTTGGTCCCTCAAATCCTTGTATTCTCGGATTGCACCCAAATTGGCCTCCAATTGAGCCTACAACGTACAAACGAGTTTTCCTTCTTCATTAAGCACAACCGAACATGTTTGTTGAGTCAAACATGTTCCATTTGATGTTATTATGGTGCCTCGTGACTGTTGAAATCAAACGGAGTCCATTTGGTCACTCAAATCCTTTTATTCTCGGATTGCACCCAAATTGGCCTCTAATTGAGCCTACAACGTACAAACGAGTTTTCCTTCTTCTTTAAGCACAACCGAACTTGTTTGTTGAATCAAAAATGTCCCATTTGACGTTATTATGGTGCCTCGCGAGGATTGAAATCAAACGGAGTCCATTTGGTCACTCAAATCCTTGTATTCTCGGATTGCACCCAAATTGGCCTCCAATTGAGCCTACAACGTACAAACGAGTTTTCCTTCTTCGTTAAGCACAACCGAACTTGTTTGTTGTGTCAAAGAAGCTCCATTTGACGTTATTATGGTGCCTCGCAAGGATTGAAATCAAACGGAGTGCATTTGGTCACTCAAATCCTTGTATTCTCGGATTGCACCCAAATTGGCCTCCAATTGAGCCTACAACGTACAAACGAGTTTTCCTTCTTCGTTAAGCACAACCGAACTTGTTTGTTGAGTCAAAGAAGTCCCATTTGACGTTACTATGGTGCCTCGTGAGGATTGAAATCAAACTAGTCCATTTGGTCATTCAAATCCTTGTATTCTCGGATTGCACCCAAATTGGCCTCTAATTGAGCCTACAACGTACAAACGAGTTTTCCTTCTTCGTTAAGCACAACCGAACTTGTTTGTTGAATCAAACATGTCCCATTTGACGTTATTATGGTTCCACGAGAGGTTAGAAACCCAGCGGAGTCCATTTGGTGAATCAAATCCTTGTATTCTCGGATTGCACCCAAATTTGCCTCCAATTGAGCCTACAATACAAACGAGTTTTCCTTTTTCATTAAGCACAACCGAAAATTTTTGTTGAGTCAAAACCGTCCCATTTGACGTTATTATGGTGCCACACGAGGTTAGAAACCAAACGGAGTCCATTTGGTCACTCAAATCCTTGTATTCTCGGATTGCACCCAAATTGGCCTCCAATTGAGCCTACAACGTACAAACGAGTTTTCCTTCTTCGTTAAGCAAAATCGAACATTTTTGTTGAGTCAAACCTGTCCCATTTGACGTTGTTATGGTGCCACGTGAGGTTAGAAACCAAACGGAGTCCATTTGGTCACTCTAATCCTTGTATTCTCGGATTGCACCCAAATTGGCCTCCAATTGAGCCTACAACGTACAAACGAGTTTTCCTTCTTCGTTAAGCACAACCAAACTTGTTTGTTGAGTCAAAGAAGTCCCATTTGACGTTATTATGGTGCCTTGTGAGGATTGAAATCAAACGGAGTCCATTTGGTCACTCAAATCCTTGTATTCTCGGATTGCACCCAAATTGGCCTCCAATTGAGCCTACAACGTACAAACGAGTTTTCCTTCTTCGTTAAGCACAAACGACCTTGTTTGTTGAGTCAAAGAAGTTCCATTTGACGTTATTATGGTGCCTCGCGAGGATTGAAATCAAACGGAGTGCATTTGGTCACTCAAATCCTTGTATTCTCGGATTGCACCCAAATTGGCCTCCAATTGAGCCTACAACGTACAAACGTGTTTTCCTTCTTCGTTAAGCACAACCGAACTTGTTTGTTGAGTCAAAGAAGTCCCATTTGACGTTATTATGGTGCCTCGCGAGGATTGAAATCAAACGGAGTCCATTTGGTCACTCAAATCCTTGTATTCTCGGATTGCACCCAAATTGGCCTCCAATTGAGCCTACAACGTACAAACGAGTTTTCCTTCTTCGTTAAGCACAACCGAACTTGTTTGTTGAATCAAAAATGTCCCATTTGACGTTATTATGGTGCCACGCGAGGTTAGAAACCAAGCGGAGTCCATTTGGTCACTCAAATCCTTGTATTCTCGGATTGCACCCAAATTGGCCTCCAATTGAGCCTACAACGTACAAACGAGTTTTCCTTCTTCGTTAAGCACAACCGAACTTGTTTGTTGTGTCAAAGAAGCTCCATTTGACGTTATTATGGTGCCTCGCAAGGATTGAAATCAAACGGAGTGCATTTGGTCACTCAAATCCTTGTATTCTCGGATTGCACCCAAATTGGCCTCCAATTGAACCTACAACGTACAAACGAGTTTTCCTTCTTCGTTAAGCACAACCGAACTTGTTTGTTGAGTCAAAGAAATCCCATTTGACGTTACTATGGTGCCTCGTGAGGATTGAAATCAAACTAGTCCATTTGGTCATTCAAATCCTTGTATTCTCGGATTGCACCCAAATTGGCCTCTAATTGAGCCTACAACGTACAAACGAGTTTTCCTTCTTCGTTAAGCACAACCGAACTTGTTTGTTGAATCAAACATGTCCCATTTGACGTTATTATGGTTCCACGGGAGGTTAGAAACCCAGCGGAGTCCATTTGGTGAATCAAATCCTTGTATTCTCGGATTGCACCCAAATTTGCCTCCAATTGAGCCTACAACGTACAAACGAGTTTTCCTTTTTCATTAAGCACAACCGAAAATTTTTGTTGAGTCAAAACCGTCCCATTTGACGTTATTATGGTGCCACACGAGGTTAGAAACCAAACGGAGTCCATTTGGTCACTCAAATCCTTGTATTCTCGGATTGCACCCAAATTGGCCTCCAATTGAGCCTACAACGAACAAACGAGTTTTCCTTCTTCGTTAAGCAAAATCGAACATTTTTGTTGAGTCAAACCTGTCCCATTTGACGTTGTTATGGTGCCACGTGAGGTTAGAAACCAAACGGAGTCCATTTGGTCACTCTAATCCTTGTATTCTCGGATTGCACCCAAATTGGCCTCCAATTGAGCCTACAACGTACAAACGAGTTTTCCTTCTTCGTTAAGCACAACCAAACTTGTTTGTTGAGTCAAAGAAGTCCCATTTGACGTTATTATGGTGCCTTGTGAGGATTGAAATCAAACGGAGTCCATTTGGTCACTCAAATCCTTGTATTCTCGGATTGCACCCAAATTGGCCTCCAATTGAGCCTACAACGTACAAACGAGTTTTCCTTCTTCGTTAAGCACAAACGACCTTGTTTGTTGAGTCAAAGAAGTTCCATTTGACGTTATTATGGTGCCTCGCGAGGATTGAAATCAAACGGAGTGCATTTGGTCACTCAAATCCTTGTATTCTCGGATTGCACCCAAATTGGCCTCCAATTGAGCCTACAACGTACAAACGTGTTTTCCTTCTTCGTTAAGCACAACCGAACTTGTTTGTTGAGTCAAAGAAGTCCCATTTGACGTTATTATGGTGCCTCGCGAGGATTGAAATCAAACGGAGTCCATTTGGTCACTCAAATCCTTGTATTCTCGGATTGCACCCAAATTGGCCTCTAATTGAGCCTACAACGTACAAACGAGTTTTCCTTCTTCTTTAAGCACAACCGAACTTGTTTGTTGAATCAAAAATGTCCCATTTGACGTTATTATGGTGCCTCGCGAAGATTGAAATCAAACGGAGTCCATTTGGTCACTCAAATCCTTGTATTCTCGGATTGCACCCAAATTGGCCTCCAATTGAGCCTACAACGTACAAACGAGTTTTCCTTCTTCGTTAAGCACAACCGAACTTGTTTGTTGAATCAAAAATGTCCCATTTGACGTTATTATGGTGCCACGCGAGGTTAGAAACCAAGCGGAGTCCATTTGGTCACTCAAATCCTTGTATTCTCGGATTGCACCCAAATTGGCCTCCAATTGAGCCTACAACGTACAAACGAGTTTTCCTTCTTCGTTAAGCACAACCGAACTTGTTTGTTGTGTCAAAGAAGCTCCATTTGACGTTATTATGGTGCCTCGCAAGGATTGAAATCAAACGGAGTGCATTTGGTCACTCAAATCCTTGTATTCTCGGATTGCACCCAAATTGGCCTCCAATTGAGCCTACAACGTACAAACGAGTTTTCCTTCTTCGTTAAGCACAACCGAACTTGTTTATTGAGTCAAAGAAGTCCCATTTGACGTTACTATGGTGCCTCGTGAGGATTGAAATCAAACTAGTCCATTTGGTCATTCAAATCCTTGTATTCTCGGATTGCACCCAAATTGGCCTCTAATTGAGCCTACAACGTACAAACGAGTTTTCCTTCTTCGTTAAGCACAACCGAACTTGTTTGTTGAATCAAACATGTCCCATTTGACGTTATTATGGTTCCACGGGAGGTTAGAAACCCAGCGGAGTCCATTTGGTGAATCAAATCCTTGTATTCTCGGATTGCACCCAAATTGGCCTCCAATTGAGCCTACAACGTACAAACGAGTTTTCCTTATTCGTTAAGCACAACCGAACTTGTTTGTTGAATCAAAAATGTCCCATTTGACGTTATTATGGTGCCACGCGAGGTTAGAAACCAAGCGGAGTCCATTTGGTCACTCAAATCCTTGTATTCTCGGATTGCACTCAAATTGGCCTCCAATTGAGCCTACAACGTACAAACGAGTTTTCCTTCTTCGTTAAGCACGACCGAACTTGTTTGTTGAGTCAAAGAAGTTCCATTTGACGTTATTATGGTGCCTCGCAAGGATTGAAATCAAACGGAGTGCATTTGGTCCCTCAAATCCTTGTATTCTCGGATTGCACCCAAATTGGCCTCCAATTGAGCCTACAACGTACAAACGAGTTTTCCTTCTTCATTAAGCACAACCGAACATGTTTGTTGAGTCAAACATGTTCCATTTGATGTTATTATGGTGCCTCGTGACTGTTGAAATCAAACGGAGTCCATTTGGTCACTCAAATCCTTTTATTCTCGGATTGCACCCAAATTGGCCTCTAATTGAGCCTACAACGTACAAACGAGTTTTCCTTCTTCTTTAAGCACAACCGAACTTGTTTGTTGAATCAAAAATGTCCCATTTGACGTTATTATGGTGCCTCGCGAGGATTGAAATCAAACGGAGTCCATTTGGTCACTCAAATCCTTGTATTCTCGGATTGCACCCAAATTGGCCTCCAATTGAGCCTACAACGTACAAACGAGTTTTCCTTCTTCGTTAAGCACAACCGAACTTGTTTGTTGTGTCAAAGAAGCTCCATTTGACGTTATTATGGTGCCTCGCAAGGATTGAAATCAAACGGAGTGCATTTGGTCACTCAAATCCTTGTATTCTCGGATTGCACCCAAATTGGCCTCCAATTGAGCCTACAACGTACAAACGAGTTTTCCTTCTTCGTTAAGCACAACCGAACTTGTTTGTTGAGTCAAAGAAGTCCCATTTGACGTTACTATGGTGCCTCGTGAGGATTGAAATCAAACTAGTCCATTTGGTCATTCAAATCCTTGTATTCTCGGATTGCACCCAAATTGGCCTCTAATTGAGCCTACAACGTACAAACGAGTTTTCCTTCTTCGTTAAGCACAACCGAACTTGTTTGTTGAATCAAACATGTCCCATTTGACGTTATTATGGTTCCACGAGAGGTTAGAAACCCAGCGGAGTCCATTTGGTGAATCAAATCCTTGTATTCTCGGATTGCACCCAAATTTGCCTCCAATTGAGCCTACAATACAAACGAGTTTTCCTTTTTCATTAAGCACAACCGAAAATTTTTGTTGAGTCAAAACCGTCCCATTTGACGTTATTATGGTGCCACACGAGGTTAGAAACCAAACGGAGTCCATTTGGTCACTCAAATCCTTGTATTCTCGGATTGCACCCAAATTGGCCTCCAATTGAGCCTACAACGTACAAACGAGTTTTCCTTCTTCGTTAAGCAAAATCGAACATTTTTGTTGAGTCAAACCTGTCCCATTTGACGTTGTTATGGTGCCACGTGAGGTTAGAAACCAAACGGAGTCCATTTGGTCACTCTAATCCTTGTATTCTCGGATTGCACCCAAATTGGCCTCCAATTGAGCCTACAACGTACAAACGAGTTTTCCTTCTTCGTTAAGCACAACCAAACTTGTTTGTTGAGTCAAAGAAGTCCCATTTGACGTTATTATGGTGCCTTGTGAGGATTGAAATCAAACGGAGTCCATTTGGTCACTCAAATCCTTGTATTCTCGGATTGCACCCAAATTGGCCTCCAATTGAGCCTACAACGTACAAACGAGTTTTCCTTCTTCGTTAAGCACAAACGACCTTGTTTGTTGAGTCAAAGAAGTTCCATTTGACGTTATTATGGTGCCTCGCGAGGATTGAAATCAAACGGAGTGCATTTGGTCACTCAAATCCTTGTATTCTCGGATTGCACCCAAATTGGCCTCCAATTGAGCCTACAACGTACAAACGTGTTTTCCTTCTTCGTTAAGCACAACCGAACTTGTTTGTTGAGTCAAAGAAGTCCCATTTGACGTTATTATGGTGCCTCGCGAGGATTGAAATCAAACGGAGTCCATTTGGTCACTCAAATCCTTGTATTCTCGGATTGCACCCAAATTGGCCTCCAATTGAGCCTACAACGTACAAACGAGTTTTCCTTCTTCGTTAAGCACAACCGAACTTGTTTGTTGAATCAAAAATGTCCCATTTGACGTTATTATGGTGCCACGCGAGGTTAGAAACCAAGCGGAGTCCATTTGGTCACTCAAATCCTTGTATTCTCGGATTGCACCCAAATTGGCCTCCAATTGAGCCTACAACGTACAAACGAGTTTTCCTTCTTCGTTAAGCACAACCGAACTTGTTTGTTGTGTCAAAGAAGCTCCATTTGACGTTATTATGGTGCCTCGCAAGGATTGAAATCAAACGGAGTGCATTTGGTCACTCAAATCCTTGTATTCTCGGATTGCACCCAAATTGGCCTCCAATTGAGCCTACAACGTACAAACGAGTTTTCCTTCTTCGTTAAGCACAACCGAACTTGTTTGTTGAGTCAAAGAAATCCCATTTGACGTTACTATGGTGCCTCGTGAGGATTGAAATCAAACTAGTCCATTTGGTCATTCAAATCCTTGTATTCTCGGATTGCACCCAAATTGGCCTCTAATTGAGCCTACAACGTACAAACGAGTTTTCCTTCTTCGTTAAGCACAACCGAACTTGTTTGTTGAATCAAACATGTCCCATTTGACGTTATTATGGTTCCACGGGAGGTTAGAAACCCAGCGGAGTCCATTTGGTGAATCAAATCCTTGTATTCTCGGATTGCACCCAAATTTGCCTCCAATTGAGCCTACAACGTACAAACGAGTTTTCCTTTTTCATTAAGCACAACCGAAAATTTTTGTTGAGTCAAAACCGTCCCATTTGACGTTATTATGGTGCCACACGAGGTTAGAAACCAAACGGAGTCCATTTGGTCACTCAAATCCTTGTATTCTCGGATTGCACCCAAATTGGCCTCCAATTGAGCCTACAACGTACAAACGAGTTTTCCTTCTTCGTTAAGCAAAATCGAACATTTTTGTTGAGTCAAACCTGTCCCATTTGACGTTGTTATGGTGCCACGTGAGGTTAGAAACCAAACGGAGTCCATTTGGTCACTCTAATCCTTGTATTCTCGGATTGCACCCAAATTGGCCTCCAATTGAGCCTACAACGTACAAACGAGTTTTCCTTCTTCGTTAAGCACAACCAAACTTGTTTGTTGAGTCAAAGAAGTCCCATTTGACGTTATTATGGTGCCTTGTGAGGATTGAAATCAAACGGAGTCCATT
This sequence comes from Berberis vulgaris, assembly GCA_963556465.1. Lineage (NCBI taxonomy): Eukaryota > Viridiplantae > Streptophyta > Magnoliopsida > Ranunculales > Berberidaceae > Berberis > Berberis vulgaris. The sequence goes on along the minus strand of OY747132.1, from coordinate 38,754,854 downwards.
TGGTCACTCAAATCCTTGTATTCTCGGATTGCACCCAAATTGGCCTCCAATTGAGCCTACAACGTACAAACGAGTTTTCCTTCTTCGTTAAGCACAAACGACCTTGTTTGTTGAGTCAAAGAAGTTCCATTTGACGTTATTATGGTGCCTCGCGAGGATTGAAATCAAACGGAGTGCATTTGGTCACTCAAATCCTTGTATTCTCGGATTGCACCCAAATTGGCCTCCAATTGAGCCTACAACGTACAAACGTGTTTTCCTTCTTCGTTAAGCACAACCGAACTTGTTTGTTGAGTCAAAGAAGTCCCATTTGACGTTATTATGGTGCCTCGTGAGGATTGAAATAAAACGAGTCCATTTGGTCACTCAAATCCTTGTATTCTCGGATTGCACCCAAATTGGCCTCTAATTGAGCCTACAACGTACAAACGAGTTTTCCTTCTTCGTTAAGCACAACCAAACTTGTTTGTTGAATCAAACATGTCCCATTTGACGTTATTATGGTGCCACATGAGGTTAGAAACCAAGCGGAGTCCATTTGGTCACTCAAATCCTTGTATTCTCGGATTGCACCCAAATTGGCCTCCAATTGAGCCTACATTGTACAAACGAGTTTTCCTTCTTCGTTAAGCACAACCGAACATGTTTGTTGAATCAAATAAGTCCCATTTGACGTTATTATGGTGCCACGCAAGGATTGAAATCAAACGGAGTCCATTTGGTCACTCAAATCCTTGTATTCTCGGATTGCACCCAAATTGGCCTCCAATTGAGCCTACAACGTACAAACGATATTTCCTTCTTCGTTAAGCACAACCAAACATGTTTGTTGAGTCAAACATGTTCCATTTGACGTTATTATGGTGCCTCGCGAGGGTTGAAATCAAACGGAGTCCATTTGGTCACTCAAATCCTTGTATTCTCGGATTGCACCCAAATTTGCCTCCAATTGAGCCTACAACGTACAAACGAGTTTTCCTTCTTCGTTAAGCACAACCGAACATGTTTGTTGAGTCAAACATGTTCCATTTGATGTTATTATGGTGCCTCGCGACTGTTGAAATCACACGGAGTCCATTTGGTCACTCAAATCCTTTTATTCTCGGATTGCACCCAAATTGGCCTCCAATTGAGCCTACATCGTACAAAGGAGTTTTCCTTCTTCGTTAAGAACAACCGAACTTGTTTGTTGAATCAAACATGTCCCATTTGAAGTTATTATGGTGCCACACGAGGTTAGAAACCAAGCGGAGTCCATTTGGTCACTCAAATCCTTGTATTCTCGGATTAAACCCAAATTGGCCTCCAATTGAGCCTACAACGTACAAACGAGTTCTCCTACTTCGTTAAGCACAACCGAACTTGTTTGTTGACTCAAAGAAGTCCCATTTGACGTTATTATGGTGCCTCACGAGGATTGAAATCAAACGGAGTCCATTTGGTCACTCAAATCCTTGTATTCTCGGATTGCACCCAAATTGGCCTCCAATTGAGCCTACAACGTACAAACGAGTTTTCCTTCTTCGTTAAGCACAACCGAACTTGTTTGTTGAATCAAACATGTCTCATTTGACGTTATTATGGTTCCACGTGAGGTTAGAAACCCAGCGGAGTCCATTTGGTCACTCAAATCCTTGTATTCTCGGATTGCACCCAAATTTGCCTCCAATTGAGCCTACAACGTACAAACGAGTTTTCCTTCTCCGTTAAGCACAACCGAACTTGTTTGTTGAGTCAAAGAAGTCCCATTTGACGTTATTATGGTGCCACGTGAGGATTGAAATCAAACGGAGTCCATTTGGTCACTCAAATCCTTGTATTCTCGGATTGCACCCAAATTGGCCTCTAATTGAGCCTACAATGTACAGACGAGTTTTCCTTCTTCGTTAAGCACAACCGAACTTGTTTGTTGAATCAAATATGTCCCATTTGATGTTATTATGGTGCCACGTGAGGTTAGAAACCAAGCGGAGTCCATTTGGTCACTCAAATCCTTGTATTCTCGGATTGCACCCAAATTGGCCTCCAATTGAGCCTACATTGTACAAACGAGTTTTCCTTCTTCGTTAAGCACAACCGAACTTTTTTGTTGAATCAAATAAGTCCCATTTGACGTTATTATGGTGCCCCGTGAGGATTGAAATCAAACGGAGTCCATTTGGTCACTCAAATCCTTGTATTCTCGGATTGCACCCAAATTGGCCTCCAATTGAGCCTACAACGTACAAACGAGTTCTCCTACTTCGTTAAGCACAACCGAACTTGTTTGTTGAGTCAAAGAAGTCCCATTTGACGTTATTATGGTGCCTCACGAGGATTGAAATCAAACGGAGTCCATTTGGTCACTCAAATCCTTGTATTCTCGGATTGCACCCAAATTGGCCTCCAATTGAGCCTACAACGTACAAACGAGTTTTCCTTCTTCATTAAGCACAACCGAACTTGTTTGTTGAATCAAACATGTCTCATTTGACGTTATTATGGTTCCACGCGAGGTTAGAAACCCAGCGGAGTCCATTTGGTCACTCAAATCCTTGTATTCTCGGATTGCACCCAAATTTGCCTCCAATTGAGCCTACAACGTACAAACGAGTTTTCCTTCTCCGTTAAGCACAACCGAACTTGTTTGTTGAGTCAAAGAAGTCCCATTTGACGTTATTATGGTGCCACGTGAGGATTGAAATCAAACGGAGTCCATTTGGTCACTCAAATCCTTGTATTCTCGGATTGCACCCAAATTGGCCTCTAATTGAGCCTACAATGTACAGACGAGTTTTCCTTCTTCGTTAAGCACAACCGAACTTGTTTGTTGAATCAAATATGTCCCATTTGATGTTATTATGGTGCCACGTGAGGTTAGAAACCAAGCGGAGTCCATTTGGTCACTCAAATCCTTGTATTCTCGGATTGCACCCAAATTGGCCTCCAATTGAGCCTACATTGTACAAACGAGTTTTCCTTCTTCGTTAAGCACAACCGAACTTTTTTGTTGAATCAAATAAGTCCCATTTGACGTTATTATGGTGCCCCGTGAGGATTGAAATCAAACGGAGTCCATTTGGTCACTCAAATCCTTGTATTCTCGGATTGCACCCAAATTGGCCTCCAATTGAGCCTACAACGTACAAACGAGTTTTCCTTCTTCGTTAAGCACAACCGAACTTGTTTGTTGAATCAAACATGTCCCATTTGACGTTATTATGATGCCACGCGAGGTTAGAAACCAAGCGGAGTCCATTTGGTCACTCAAATCCTTGTATTCTCGGATTGCACCCAAATTGGCCTCCAATTGAGCCTACAACGTACAAACGAGTTTTCCTTTTTCGTTAAGCACAACCGAACATTTTTGTTGAGTCAAACCTGTCCCATTTGATGTTATTATGGGGCCACGCGAGGTTAGAAACCAAACGGAGTCCATTTGGTCACTCAAATCCTTGTATTCTCGGATTGCACCCAAATTGGCCTCCAATTGAGCCTACATTGTACAAACGAGTTTTCCTTCTTCGTTAAGCACAACCGAACTTGTTTGTTTAGTCAAATAAGTCCCATTTGACGTTATTATGGTTCCACGCGAGGTTTGAAATCAAACGGAGTCCATTTGGTCACTCAAATCCTTGTATTCTTTGATTGCACCCAAATTGGCCTCCAATTGAGCCTACAACGTACAAACGAGTTTTCCTTCTTCATTAAGCACAACCGAACATGTTTGTTGAGTCAAACATGTTCCATTTGATGTTATTATGGTGCCTCGTGACTGTTGAAATCAAACGGAGTCCATTTGGTCACTCAAATCCTTTTATTCTCGGATTGCACCCAAATTGGCCTCTAATTGAGCCTACAACGTACAAACGAGTTTTCCTTCTTCTTTAAGCACAACCGAACTTGTTTGTTGAATCAAAAATGTCCCATTTGAAGTTATTATGGTGCCTCGTGAGGATTGAAATTAAACGGAGTCCATTTGGTCACTCAAATCCTTGTATTCTCGGATTGCACCCAAATTGGCCTCCAAGTGAGCCTACAACGTACAAACGAGTTTTCCTTCTTCGTTAAGCACAACCGAACTTGTTTGTTGAATCAAAAATGTCCCATTTGACGTTATTATGGTGCCACGCGAGGTTAGAAACCAAGCGGAGTCCATTTGGTCACTCAAATCCTTGTATTCCCGGATTGCACCCAAATTGGCCTCCAATTGAGCCTACAACGTACAAACGAGTTTTCCTTCTTCGTTAAGCACGACCGAACTTGTTTGTTGAGTCAAAGAAGTTCCATTTGACGTTATTATGGTGCCTCGCAAGGATTGAAATCAAACGGAGTGCATTTGGTCACTCAAATCCTTGTATTCTCGGATTGCACCCAAATTGGCCTCCAATTGAGCCTACAACGTACAAACGAGTTTTCCTTCTTCATTAAGCACAACCGAACATGTTTGTTGAGTCAAACATGTTCCATTTGATGTTATTATGGTGCCTCGTGACTGTTGAAATCAAACGGAGTCCATTTGGTCACTCAAATGCTTTTATTCTCGGATTGCACCCAAATTGGCCTCTAATTGAGCCTACAACGTACAAACGAGTTTTCCTTCTTCTTTAAGCACAACCGAACTTGTTTGTTGAATCAAAAATGTCCCATTTGACGTTATTATGGTGCCTCGCGAGGATTGAAATCAAACGGAGTCCATTTGGTCACTCAAATCCTTGTATTCTCGGATTGCACCCAAATTGGCCTCCAATTGAGCCTACAACGTACAAACGAGTTTTCCTTCTTCGTTAAGCACAACCGAACTTGTTTGTTGAATCAAAAATGTCCCATTTGACGTTATTATGGTGCCACGCGAGGTTAGAAACCAAGCGGAGTCCATTTGGTCACTCAAATCCTTGTATTCTCGGATTGCACCCAAATTGGCCTCCAATTGAGCCTACATTGTACAAACGAGTTTTCCTTCTTCGTTAAGCACAACCGAACATGTTTGTTGAATCAAATAAGTCCCATTTGACGTTATTATGGTGCCACGCGAGGATTGAAATCAAACGGAGTCCATTTGGTCACTCAAATCCTTGTATTCTCGGATTGCACCCAAATTGGCCTCCAATTGAGCCTACAACGTACAAACGATATTTCCTTCTTCGTTAAGCACAACCAAACATGTTTGTTGAGTCAAACATGTTCCATTTGACGTTATTATGGTGCCTCGCGAGGGTTGAAATCAAACGGAGTCCATTTGGTCACTCAAATCCTTGTATTCTCGGATTGCACCCAAATTTGCCTCCAATTGAGCCTACAACGTACAAACGAGTTTTCCTTCTTCGTTAAGCACAACCGAACATGTTTGTTGAGTCAAACATGTTCCATTTGATGTTATTATGGTGCCTCGCGACTGTTGAAATCAAACGGAATCCATTTGGTCACTCAAATCCTTTTATTCTCGGATTGCACCCAAATTGGCCTCCAATTGAGCCTACATCGTACAAAGGAGTTTTCCTTCTTCGTTAAGAACAACCGAACTTGTTTGTTGAATCAAACATGTCCCATTTGAAGTTATTATGGTGCCACACGAGGTTAGAAACCAAGCGGAGTCCATTTGGTCACTCAAATCCTTGTATTCTCGGATTGCACCCAAATTGGCCTCCAATTGAGCCTACAACGTACAAACGAGTTCTCCTACTTCGTTAAGCACAACCGAACTTGTTTGTTGAGTCAAAGAAGTCCCATTTGACGTTATTATGGTGCCTCACGAGGATTGAAATCAAACGGAGTCCATTTGGTCACTCAAATCCTTGTATTCTCGGATTGCACCCAAATTGGCCTCCAATTGAGCCTACAACGTACAAACGAGTTTTCCTTCTTCGTTAAGCACAACCGAACTTGTTTGTTGAATCAAACATGTCTCATTTGACGTTATTATGGTTCCACGCGAGGTTAGAAACCCAGCGGAGTCCATTTGGTCACTCAAATCCTTGTATTCTCGGATTGCACCCAAATTTGCCTCCAATTGAGCCTACAACGTACAAACGAGTTTTCCTTCTCCGTTAAGCACAACCGAACTTGTTTGTTGAGTCAAAGAAGTCCCATTTGACGTTATTATGGTGCCACGTGAGGATTGAAATCAAACGGAGTCCATTTGGTCACTCAAATCCTTGTATTCTCGGATTGCACCCAAATTGGCCTCTAATTGAGCCTACAATGTACAGACGAGTTTTCCTTCTTCGTTAAGCACAACCGAACTTGTTTGTTGAATCAAATATGTCCCATTTGATGTTATTATGGTGCCACGTGAGGTTAGAAACCAAGCGGAGTCCATTTGGTCACTCAAATCCTTGTATTCTCGGATTGCACCCAAATTGGCCTCCAATTGAGCCTACATTGTACAAACGAGTTTTCCTTCTTCGTTAAGCACAACCGAACTTTTTTGTTGAATCAAATAAGTCCCATTTGACGTTATTATGGTGCCCCGTGAGGATTGAAATCAAACGGAGTCCATTTGGTCACTCAAATCCTTGTATTCTCGGATTGCACCCAAATTGGCCTCCAATTGAGCCTACAACGTACAAACGAGTTCTCCTACTTCGTTAAGCACAACCGAACTTGTTTGTTGAGTCAAAGAACTCCCATTTGACGTTATTATGGTGCCTCATGAGGATTGAAATCAAACGGAGTCCATTTGGTCACTCAAATCCTTGTATTCTCGGATTGCACCCAAATTGGCCTCCAATTGAGCCTACAACGTACAAACGAGTTTTCCTTCTTCGTTAAGCACAACCGAACTTGTTTGTTGAATCAAACATGTCTCATTTGACGTTATTATGGTTCCACGCGAGGTTAGAAACCCAGCGGAGTCCATTTGGTCACTCAAATCCTTGTATTCTCGGATTGCACCCAAATTTGCCTCCAATTGAGCCTACAACGTACAAACGAGTTTTCCTTCTCCGTTAAGCACAACCGAACTTGTTTGTTGAGTCAAAGAAGTCCCATTTGACGTTATTATGGTGCCACGTGAGGATTGAAATCAAACGGAGTCCATTTGGTCACTCAAATCCTTGTATTCTCGGATTGCACCCAAATTGGCCTCTAATTGAGCCTACAATGTACAGACGAGTTTTCCTTCTTCGTTAAGCACAACCGAACTTGTTTGTTGAATCAAATATGTCCCATTTGATGTTATTATGGTGCCACGTGAGGTTAGAAACCAAGCGGAGTCCATTTGGTCACTCAAATCCTTGTATTCTCGGATTGCACCCAAATTGGCCTCCAATTGAGCCTACATTGTACAAACGAGTTTTCCTTCTTCGTTAAGCACAACCGAACTTTTTTGTTGAATCAAATAAGTCCCATTTGACGTTATTATGGTGCCCCGTGAGGATTGAAATCAAACGGAGTCCATTTGGTCACTCAAATCCTTGTATTCTCGGATTGCACCCAAATTGGCCTCCAATTGAGCCTACAACGTACAAACGAGTTCTCCTACTTCGTTAAGCACAACCGAACTTGTTTGTTGAGTCAAAGAACTCCCATTTGACGTTATTATGGTGCCTCATGAGGATTGAAATCAAACGGAGTCCATTTGGTCACTCAAATCCTTGTATTCTCGGATTGCACCCAAATTGGCCTCCAATTGAGCCTACAACGTACAAACGAGTTTTCCTTCTTCGTTAAGCACAACCGAACTTGTTTGTTGAATCAAACATGTCTCATTTGACGTTATTATGGTTCCACGCGAGGTTAGAAACCCAGCGGAGTCCATTTGGTCACTCAAATCCTTGTATTCTCGGATTGCACCCAAATTTGCCTCCAATTGAGCCTACAACGTACAAACGAGTTTTCCTTCTCCGTTAAGCACAACCGAACTTGTTTGTTGAGTCAAAGAAGTCCCATTTGACGTTATTATGGTGCCACGTGAGGATTGAAATCAAACGGAGTCCATTTGGTCACTCAAATCCTTGTATTCTCGGATTGCACCCAAATTGGCCTCTAATTGAGCCTACAATGTACAGACGAGTTTTCCTTCTTCGTTAAGCACAACCGAACTTGTTTGTTGAATCAAATATGTCCCATTTGATGTTATTATGGTGCCACGTGAGGTTAGAAACCAAGCGGAGTCCATTTGGTCACTCAAATCCTTGTATTGTCGGATTGCACCCAAATTGGCCTCCAATTGAGCCTACATTGTACAAACGAGTTTTCCTTCTTCGTTAAGCACAACCGAACTTTTTTGTTGAATCAAATAAGTCCCATTTGACGTTATTATGGTGCCCCGTGAGGATTGAAATCAAACGGAGTCCATTTGGTCACTCAAATCCTTGTATTCTCGGATTGCACCCAAATTGGCCTCCAATTGAGCCTACAACGTACAAACGAGTTTTCCTTCTTCGTTAAGCACAACCGAACTTGTTTGTTGAATCAAACATGTCCCATTTGACGTTATTATGATGCCACGCGAGGTTAGAAACCAAGCGGAGTCCATTTGGTCACTCAAATCCTTGTATTCTCGGATTGCACCCAAATTGGCCTCCAATTGAGCCTACAACGTACAAACGAGTTTTCCTTTTTCGTTAAGCACAACCGAACATTTTTGTTGAGTCAAACCTGTCCCATTTGATGTTATTATGGGGCCACGCGAGGTTAGAAACCAAACGGAGTCCATTTGGTCACTCAAATCCTTGTATTCTCGGATTGCACCCAAATTGGCCTCCAATTGAGCCTACATTGTACAAACGAGTTTTCCTTCTTCATTAAGCACAACCGAACATGTTTGTTGAGTCAAACATGTTCCATTTGATGTTATTATGGTGCCTCGTGACTGTTGAAATCAAACGGAGTCCATTTGGTCACTCAAATCCTTTTATTCTCGGATTGCACCCAAATTGGCCTCTAATTGAGCCTACAACGTACAAACGAGTTTTCCTTCTTCTTTAAGCACAACCGAACTTGTTTGTTGAATCAAAAATGTCCCATTTGACGTTATTATGGTGCCTCGTGAGGATTGAAATTAAACGGAGTCCATTTGGTCACTCAAATCCTTGTATTCTCGGATTGCACCCAAATTGGCCTCCAAGTGAGCCTACAACGTACAAACGAGTTTTCCTTCTTCGTTAAGCACAACCGAACTTGTTTGTTGAATCAAAAATGTCCCATTTGACGTTATTATGGTGCCACGCGAGGTTAGAAACCAAGCGGAGTCCATTTGGTCACTCAAATCCTTGTATTCTCGGATTGCACCCAAATTGGCCTCCAATTGAGCCTACAACGTACAAACGAGTTTTCCTTCTTCGTTAAGCACGACCGAACTTGTTTGTTGAGTCAAAGAAGTTCCATTTCACGTTATTATGGTGCCTCGCAAGGATTGAAATCAAACGGAGTGCATTTGGTCACTCAAATCCTTGTATTCTCGGATTGCACCCAAATTGGCCTCCAATTGAGCCTACAACGTACAAACGAGTTTTCCTTCTTCATTAAGCACAACCGAACATGTTTGTTGAGTCAAACATGTTCCATTTGATGTTATTATGGTGCCTCATGACTGTTGAAATCAAACGGAGTCCATTTGGTCACTCAAATCCTTTTATTCTCGGATTGCACCCAAATTGGCCTCTAATTGAGCCTACAACGTACAAACGAGTTTTCCTTCTTCTTTAAGCACAACCGAACTTGTTTGTTGAATCAAAAATGTCCCATTTGACGTTATTATGGTGCCTCGCGAGGATTGAAATCAAACGGAGTCCATTTGGTCACTCAAATCCTTGTATTCTCGGATTGCACCCAAATTGGCCTCCAATTGAGCCTACAACGTACAAACGAGTTTTCCTTCTTCGTTAAGCACAACCGAACTTGTTTGTTGAATCAAAAATGTCCCATTTGACGTTATTATGGTGCCACGCGAGGTTAGAAACCAAGCGGAGTCCATTTGGTCACTCAAATCCTTGTATTCTCGGATTGCACCCAAATTGGCCTCCAATTGAGCCTACAACGTACAAACGAGTTTTCCTTCTTCGTTAAGCACAACCGAACTTGTTTGTTGTGTCAAAGAAGCTCCATTTGACGTTATTATGGTGCCTCGCAAGGATTGAAATCAAACGGAGTGCATTTGGTCACTCAAATCCTTGTATTCTCGGATTGCACCCAAATTGGCCTCCAATTGAGCCTACAACGTACAAACGAGTTTTTCTTCTTCGTTAAGCACAACCGAACTTGTTTGTTGAGTCAAAGAAGTCCCATTTGACGTTACTATGGTGCCTCATGAGGATTGAAATCAAACTAGTCCATTTGGTCATTCAAATCCTTGTATTCTCGGATTGCACCCAAATTGGCCTCTAATTGAGCCTACAACGTACAAACGAGTTTTCCTTCTCCGTTAAGCACAACCGAACTTGTTTGTTGAATCAAACATGTCCCATTTGACGTTATTATGGTTCCACGGGAGGTTAGAAATCCAGCGGAGTCCATTTGGTCACTCAAATCCTTGTATTCTCGGATTGCACCCAAATTTGCCTCCAATTGAGCCTACAACGTACAAACGAGTTTTCCTTTTTCATTAAGCACAACCGAAAATTTTTGTTGAGTCAAAACCGTCCCATTTGACGTTATTATGGTGCCACACGAGGTTAGAAACCAAACGGAGTCCATTTTGTCACTCAAATCCTTGTATTCTCGGATTGCACCCAAATTGGCCTCCAATTGAGCCTACAACGTACAAACGAGTTTTCCTTCTTCGTTAAGCACAACCGAACATTTTTGTTGAGTCAAACCTGTCCCATTTGACGTTGTTATGGTGCCACGTGAGGTTAGAAACCAAACGGAGTCCATTTGGTCACTCTAATCCTTGTATTCTCGGATTGCACCCAAATTGGCCTCCAATTGAGCCTACAACGTACAAACGAGTTTTCCTTCTTCGTTAAGCACAACCAAACTTGTTTGTTGAGTCAAAGAAGTCCCATTTGACGTTATTATGGTGCCTTGTGAGCATTGAAATCAAACGGAGTCCATTTGGTCACTCAAATCCTTGTATTCTCGGATTGCACCCAAATTGGCCTCCAATTGAGCCTACAACGTACAAACGAGTTTTCCTTCTTCGTTAAGCACAAACGAACTTGTTTGTTGAGTCAAAGAAGTTCCATTTGACGTTATTATGGTGCCTCGCGAGGATTGAAATCAAACGGAGTGCATTTGGTCACTCAAATCCTTGTATTCTCGGATTGCACCCAAATTGGCCTCCAATTGAGCCTACAACGTACAAACGTGTTTTCCTTCTTCGTTAAGCACAACCGAACTTGTTTGTTGAGTCAAAGAAGTCCCATTTGACGTTATTATGGTGCCTCATGAGGATTGAAATCAAACGAGTCCATTTGGTCACTCAAATCCTTGTATTCTCGGATTGCACCCAAATTGGCCTCTAATTGAGCCTACAACGTACAAACGAGTTTTCCTTCTTCGTTAAGCACAACCGAACTTGTTTTTTGAATCAAACATGTCCCATTTGACGTTATTATGGTGCCACATGAGGTTAGAAACCAAGCGGAGTCCATTTGGTCACTCAAATCCTTGTATTCTCGGATTGCACCCAAATTGGCCTCCAATTGAGCCTACATTGTACAAACGAGTTTTCCTTCTTCGTTAAGCACAACCGAACATGTTTGTTGAATCAAATAAGTCCCATTTGACGTTATTATGGTGCCACGTGAGGATTGAAATCAAACGGAGTCCATTTGGTCACTCAAATCCTTGTATTCTCGGATTGCACCCAAATTGGCCTCCAATTGAGCCTACAACGTACAAACGATATTTCCTTCTTCGTTAAGCACAACCGAACATGTTTGTTGAGTCAAACATGTTCCATTTGACGTTATTATGGTGCATCGCGAGGGTTGAAATCAAACGGAGTCCATTTGGTCACTCAAATCCTTGTATTCTCGGATTGCACCCAAATTTGCCTCCAATTGAGCCTACAACGTACAAACGAGTTTTCCTTCTTCGTTAAGCACAACCGAACATGTTTGTTGAGTCAAACATGTTCCATTTGATGTTATTATGGTGCCTCGCGACTGTTGAAATCAAACGGAGTCCATTTGGTCACTCAAATCCTTTTATTCTCGGATTGCACCCAAATTGGCCTCCAATTGAGCCTACATCGTACAAAGGAGTTTTCCTTCTTCGTTAAGAACAACCGAACTTGTTTGTTGAATCAAACATGTCCCATTTGAAGTTATTATGGTGCCACGCGAGGTTAGAAACCAAGCGGAGTCCATTTGGTCACTCAAATCCTTGTATTCTCGGATTGCACCCAAATTGGCCTCCAATTGAGCCTACAACGTACAAACGAGTTCTCCTACTTCGTTAAGCACAACCGAACTTGTTTGTTGAGTCAAAGAAGTCCCATTTGACGTTATTATGGTGCCTCACGAGGATTGAAATCAAACAGAGTCCATTTGGTCACTCAAATCCTTGTATTCTCGGATTGCACCCAAATTGGCCTCCAATTGAGCCTACAACGTACAAACGAGTTTTTCCTTCTTCGTTAAGCACAACCGAACTTGTTTGTTGAATCAAACATGTCTCATTTGACGTTATTATGGTTCCACGCGAGGTTAGAAACCCAGCGGAGTCCATTTGGTCACTCAAATCCTTGTATTCTCGGATTGCACCCAAATTTGCCTCCAATTGAGCCTACAACGTACAAACGAGTTTTCCTTCTTCGTTAAGCACAACCGAACTTGTTTGTTGAGTCAAAGAAGTCCCATTTGACGTTATTATGGTGCCACGTGAGGATTGAAATCAAACGGAGTCCATTTGGTCACTCAAATCCTTGTATTCTCGGATTGCACCCAAATTGGCCTCTAATTGAGCCTACAATGTACAGACGAGTTTTCCTTCTTCGTTAAAAACAAACGAACTTGTTTGTTGAATCAAATATGTCCCATTTGATGTTATTATGGTGCCACGCGAGGTTAGAAACCAAGCGGAGTCCATTTGGTCACTCAAATCCTTGTATTCTCGGATTGCACCCAAATTGGCCTCCAATTGAGCCTACATTGTACAAACGAGTTTTCCTTCTTCGTTAAGCACAACCGAACTTTTTTGTTGAATCAAATAAGTCCCATTTGACGTTATTATGGTGCCCCGTGAGGATTGAAATCAAACGGAGTCCATTTGGTCACTCAAATCCTTGTATTCTCGGATTGCACCCAAATTGGCCTCCAATTGAGCCTACAACGTACAAACGAGTTTTCCTTCTTCGTTAAGCACAACCGAACTTGTTTGTTGAATCAAACATGTCCCATTTGACGTTATTATGATGCCACGCGAGGTTAGAAACCAAGCGGAGTCCATTTGGTCACTCAAATCCTTGTATTCTCGGATTGCACCCAAATTGGCCTCCAATTGAGCCTACAACGTACAAACGAGTTTTCCTTTTTCGTTAAGCACAACCGAACATTTTTGTTGAGTCAAACCTGTCCCATTTGATGTTATTATGGGGCCACGCGAGGTTAGAAACCAAACGGAGTCCATTTGGTCACTCAAATCCTTGTATTCTCGGATTGCACCCAAATTGGCCTCCAATTGAGCCTACAACGTACAAACGAGTTTTCCTTCTTCATTAAGCACAACCGAACATGTTTGTTGAGTCAAACATGTTCCATTTGATGTTATTATGGTGCCTCGTGACTGTTGAAATCAAACGGAGTCCATTTGGTCACTCAAATCCTTTTATTCTCGGATTGCACCCAAATTGGCCTCTAATTGAGCCTACAACGTACAAACGAGTTTTCCTTCTTCTTTAAGCACAACCGAACTTGTTTGTTGAATCAAAAATGTCCCATTTGACGTTATTATGGTGCCTCGCGAGGATTGAAATCAAACGGAGTCCATTTGGTCACTCAAATCCTTGTATTCTCGGATTGCACCCAAATTGGCCTCCAATTGAGCCTACAACGTACAAACGAGTTTTCCTTCTTCGTTAAGCACAACCGAACATTTTTGTTGAGTCAAACCTGTCCCATTTGACGTTGTTATGGTGCCACGTGAGGTTAGAAACCAAACGGAGTCCATTTGGTCACTCTAATCCTTGTATTCTCGGATTGCACCCAAATTGGCCTCCAATTGAGCCTACAACGTACAAACGAGTTTTCCTTCTTCGTTAAGCACAACCAAACTTGTTTGTTGAGTCAAAGAAGTCCCATTTGACGTTATTATGGTCCCTTGTGAGGATTGAAATCAAACGGAGTCCATTTGGTCACTCAAATCCTTGTATTCTCGGATTGCACCCAAATTGGCCTCCAATTGAGCCTACAACGTACAAACGAGTTTTCCTTCTTCGTTAAGCACAAACGAACTTGTTTGTTGAGTCAAAGAAGTTCCATTTGACGTTATTATGGTGCCTCGCGAGGATTGAAATCAAACGGAGTGCATTTGGTCACTCAAATCCTTGTATTCTCGGATTGCACCCAAATTGGCCTCCAATTGAGCCTACAACGTACAAACGTGTTTTCCTTCTTCGTTAAGCACAACCGAACTTGTTTGTTGAGTCAAAGAAGTCCCATTTGACGTTATTATGGTGCCTCGTGAGGATTGAAATCAAACGAGTCCATTTGGTCACTCAAATCCTTGTATTCTCGGATTGCACCCAAATTGGCCTCTAATTGAGCCTACAACGTACAAACGAGTTTTCCTTCTTCGTTAAGCACAACCGAACTTGTTTTTTGAATCAAACATGTCCCATTTGACGTTATTATGGTGCCACATGAGGTTAGAAACCAAGCGGAGTCCATTTGGTCACTCAAATCCTTGTATTCTCGGATTGCACCCAAATTGGCCTCCAATTGAGCCTACATTGTACAAACGAGTTTTCCTTCTTCGTTAAGCACAACCGAACATGTTTGTTGAATCAAATAAGTCCCATTTGACGTTATTATGGTGCCACGCGAGGATTGAAATCAAACGGAGTCCATTTGGTCACTCAAATCCTTGTATTCTCGGATTGCACCCAAATTGGCCTCCAATTGAGCCTACAACGTACAAACGATATTTCCTTCTTCGTTAAGCACAACCGAACATGTTTGTTGAGTCAAACATGTTCCATTTGACGTTATTATGGTGCCTCGCGAGGGTTGAAATCAAACGGAGTCCATTTGGTCACTCAAATCCTTGTATTCTCGGATTGCACCCAAATTTGCCTCCAATTGAGCCTACAACGTACAAACGAGTTTTCCTTCTTCGTTAAGCACAACCGAACATGTTTGTTGAGTCAAACATGTTCCATTTGATGTTATTATGGTGCCTCGCGACTGTTGAAATCAAACGGAGTCCATTTGGTCACTCAAATCCTTTTATTCTCGGATTGCACCCAAATTGGCCTCCAATTGAGCCTACATCGTACAAAGGAGTTTTCCTTCTTCGTTAAGAACAACCGAACTTGTTTGTTGAATCAAACATGTCCCATTTGAAGTTATTATGGTGCCACGCGAGGTTAGAAACCAAGCGGAGTCCATTTGGTCACTCAAATCCTTGTATTCTCGGATTGCACCCAAATTGGCCTCCAATTGAGCCTACAACGTACAAACGAGTTCTCCTACTTCGTTAAGCACAACCGAACTTGTTTGTTGAGTCAAAGAAGTCCCATTTGACGTTATTATGGTGCCTCACGAGGATTGAAATCAAACAGAGTCCATTTGGTCACTCAAATCCTTGTATTCTCGGATTGCACCCAAATTGGCCTCCAATTGAGCCTACAACGTACAAACGAGTTTTCCTTCTTCGTTAAGCACAACCGAACTTGTTTGTTGAATCAAACATGTCTCATTTCACGTTATTATGGTTCCACGCGAGGTTAGAAACCCAGCGGAGTCCATTTGGTCACTCAAATCCTTGTATTCTCGGATTGCACCCAAATTTGCCTCCAATTGAGCCTACAACGTACAAACGAGTTTTCCTTCTTCGTTAAGCACAACCGAACTTGTTTGTTGAGTCAAAGAAGTCCCATTTGACATTATTATGGTGCCACGAGAGGATTGAAATCAAACGGAGTCCATTTGGTCACTCAAATCCTTGTATTCTCGGATTGCACCCAAATTGGCCTCTAATTGAGCCTACAATGTACAGACGAGTTTTCCTTCTTCGTTAAGCACAACCGAACTTTTTTGTTGAATCAAATAAGTCCCATTTGACGTTATTATGGTGCCCCGTGAGGATTGAAATCAAACGGAGTCCATTTGGTCACTCAAATCCTTGTATTCTCGGATTGCACCCAAATTGGCCTCCAATTGAGCCTACAACGTACAAACGAGTTTTCCTTCTTCGTTAAGCACAACCGAACTTGTTTGTTGAATCAAACATGTCCCATTTGACGTTATTATGATGCCACGCGAGGTTAGAAACCAAGCGGAGTCCATTTGGTCACTCAAATCCTTGTATTCTCGGATTGCACCCAAATTGGCCTCCAATTGAGCCTACAACGTACAAACGAGTTTTCCTTTTTCGTTAAGCACAACCGAACATTTTTGTTGAGTCAAACCTGTCCCATTTGATGTTATTATGGGGCCACGCGAGGTTAGAAACCAAACGGAGTCCATTTGGTCACTCAAATCCTTGTATTCTCGGATTGCACCCAAATTGGCCTCCAATTGAGCCTACAACGTACAAACGAGTTTTCCTTCTTCATTAAGCACAACCGAACATGTTTGTTGAGTCAAACATGTTCCATTTGATGTTATTATGGTGCCTCGTGACTGTTGAAATCAAACGGAGTCCATTTGGTCACTCAAATCCTTTTATTCTCGGATTGCACCCAAATTGGCCTCTAATTGAGCCTACAACGTACAAACGAGTTTTCCTTCTTCTTTAAGCACAACCGAACTTGTTTGTTGAATCAAAAATGTCCCATTTGACGTTATTATGGTGCCTCGCGAGGATTGAAATCAAACGGAGTCCATTTGGTCACTCAAATCCTTGTATTCTCGGATTGCACCCAAATTGGCCTCCAATTGAGCCTACAACGTACAAACGAGTTTTCCTTCTTCGTTAAGCACAACCGAACTTGTTTATTGAATCAAAAATGTCCCATTTGACGTTATTATGGTGCCACGCGAGGTTAGAAACCAAGCGGAGTCCATTTGGTCACTCAAATCCTTGTATTCTCGGATTGCACCCAAATTGGCCTCCAATTGAGCCTACAACGTACAAACGAGTTTTCCTTCTTCGTTAAGCACGACCGAACTTGTTTGTTGAGTCAAAGAAGTTCCATTTGACGTTATTATGGTGCCTCGCAAGGATTGAAATCAAACGGAGTGCATTTGGTCACTCAAATCCTTGTATTCTCGGATTGCACCCAAATTGGCCTCCAATTGAGCCTACAACGTACAAACGAGTTTTCCTTCTTCATTAAGCACAACCGAACATGTTTGTTGAGTCAAACATGTTCCATTTGATGTTATTATCGTGCCTCGTGACTGTTGAAATCAAACGGAGTCCATTTGGTCACTCAAATCCTTTTATTCTCGGATTGCACCCAAATTGGCCTCTAATTGAGCCTACAACGTACAAACGAGTTTTCCTTCTTCTTTAAGCACAACCGAACTTGTTTGTTGAATCAAAAATGTCCCATTTGACGTTATTATGGTGCCTCGCGAGGATTGAAATCAAACGGAGTCCATTTGGTCACTCAAATCCTTGTATTCTCGGATTGCACCCAAATTGGCCTCCAATTGAGCCTACAACGTACAAACGAGTTTTCCTTCTTCGTTAAGCACAACCGAACTTGTTTGTTGAATCAAAAATGTCCCATTTGACGTTATTATGGTGCCACGCGAGGTTAGAAACCAAGCGGAGTCCATTTGGTCACTCAAATCCTTGTATTCTCGGATTGCACCCAAATTGGCCTCCAATTGAGCCTACATTGTACAAACGAGTTTTCCTTCTTCGTTAAGCACAACCGAACATGTTTGTTGAATCAAATAAGTCCCATTTGACGTTATTATGGTGCCACGCGAGGATTGAAATCAAACGGAGTCTATTTGGTCACTCAAATCCTTGTATTCTCGGATTGCACCCAAATTGGCCTCCAATTGAGCCTACAACGTACAAACGATATTTCCTTCTTCGTTAAGCACAACCGAACATGTTTGTTGAGTCAAACATGTTCCATTTGACGTTATTATGGTGCCTCGCGAGGGTTGAAATCAAACGGAGTCCATTTGGTCACTCAAATCCTTGTATTCTCGGATTGCACCCAAATTTGCCTCCAATTGAGCCTATAACGTACAAACGAGTTTTCCTTCTTCGTTAAGCACAACCGAACATGTTTATGAGTCAAACATGTTCCATTTGATGTTATTATGGTGCCTCGCGACTGTTGAAATCAAACGGAGTCCATTTGGTCACTCAAATCCTTTTATTCTCGGATTGCACCCAAATTGGCCTCCAATTGAGCCTACATCGTACAAAGGAGTTTTCCTTCTTCGTTAAGAACAACCGAACTTGTTTGTTGAATCAAACATGTCCCATTTGAAGTTATTATGGTGCCACGCGAGGTTAGAAACCAAGCGGAGTCCATTTGGTCACTCAAATCCTTGTATTCTCGGATTGCACCCAAATTGGCCTCCAATTGAGCCTACAACGTACAAACGAGTTCTCCTACTTCGTTAAGCACAACCGAACTTGTTTGTTGAGTCAAAGAAGTCCCATTTGACGTTATTATGGTGCCTCACGAGGATTGAAATCAAACAGAGTCCATTTGGTCACTCAAATCCTTGTATTCTCGGATTGCACCCAAATTGGCCTCCAATTGAGCCTACAACGTACAAACGAGTTTTCCTTCTTCGTTAAGCACAACCGAACTTGTTTGTTGAATCAAACATGTCTCATTTGACGTTATTATGGTTCCACGCGAGGTTAGAAACCCAGCGGAGTCCATTTGGTCACTCAAATCCTTGTATTCTCGGATTGCACCCAAATTTGCCTCCAATTGAGCCTACAACGTACAAACGAGTTTTCCTTCTTCGTTAAGCACAACCGAACTTGTTTGTTGAGTCAAAGAAGTCCCATTTGACGTTATTATGGTGCCACGTGAGGATTGAAATCAAACGGAGTCCATTTGGTCACTCAAATCCTTGTATTCTCGGATTGCACCCAAATTGGCCTCTAATTGAGCCTACAATGTACAGACGAGTTTTCCTTCTTCGTTAAAAACAAACGAACTTGTTTGTTGAATCAAATATGTCCCATTTGATGTTATTATGGTGCCACGCGAGGTTAGAAACCAAGCGGAGTCCATTTGGTCACTCAAATCCTTGTATTCTCGGATTGCACCCAAATTGGCCTCCAATTGAGCCTACATTGTACAAACGAGTTTTCCTTCTTCGTTAAGCACAACCGAACTTTTTTGTTGAATCAAATAAGTCCCATTTGACGTTATTATGGTGCCCCGTGAGGATTGAAATCAAACGGAGTCCATTTGGTCACTCAAATCCTT
The DNA here is from genome assembly GCA_963556465.1 of Berberis vulgaris. Lineage (NCBI taxonomy): Eukaryota > Viridiplantae > Streptophyta > Magnoliopsida > Ranunculales > Berberidaceae > Berberis > Berberis vulgaris. The sequence continues at coordinate 38,735,401 of OY747132.1, read as the reverse complement.
GTATTCTCGGATTGCACCCAAATTGGCCTCCAATTGAGCCTACAACGTACAAACGATTTTTCCTTCTTCGTTAAGCACAACCGAACTTGTTTGTTGAATCAAACATGTCCCATTTGACGTTATTATGATGCCACGCGAGGTTAGAAACCAAGCGGAGTCCATTTGGTCACTCAAATCCTTGTATTCTCGGATTGCACCCAAATTGGCCTCCAATTGAGCCTACAACGTACAAACGAGTTTTCCTTTTTCGTTAAGCACAACCGAACATTTTTGTTGAGTCAAACCTGTCCCATTTGATGTTATTATGGGGCCACGCGAGGTTAGAAACCAAACGGAGTCCATTTGGTCACTCAAATCCTTGTATTCTCGGATTGCACCCAAATTGGCCTCCAATTGAGCCTACAACGTACAAACGAGTTTTCCTTCTTCATTAAGCACAACCGAACATGTTTGTTGAGTCAAACATGTTCCATTTGATGTTATTATGGTGCCTCGTGACTGTTGAAATCAAACGGATTCCATTTGGTCACTCAAATCCTTTTATTCTCGGATTGCACCCAAATTGGCCTCTAATTGAGCCTACAACGTACAAACGAGTTTTCCTTCTTCTTTAAGCACAACCGAACTTTTTTGTTGAATCAAAAATGTCCCATTTGACGTTATTATGGTGCCTCGCGAGGATTGAAATCAAACGGAGTCCATTTGGTCACTCAAATCCTTGTATTCTCGGATTGCACCCAAATTGGCCTCCAATTGAGCCTACAACGTACAAACGAGTTTTCCTTCTTCGTTAAGCACAACCGAACTTGTTTGTTGAATCAAAAATGTCCCATTTGACGTTATTATGGTGCCACGTGAGGTTAGAAACCAAGCGGAGTCCATTTGGTCACTCAAATCCTTGTATTCTCGGATTGCACCCAAATTGGCCTCCAATTGAGCCTACAACGTACAAACGAGTTTTCCTTCTTCGTTAAGCACGACCGAACTTGTTTGTTGAGTCAAAAAAGTTCCATTTGACGTTATTATGGTGCCTCGCAAGGATTGAAATCAAACGGAGTGCATTTGGTCACTCAAATCCTTGTATTCTCGGATTGCACCCAAATTGGCCTCCAATTGAGCCTACAACGTACAAACGAGTTTTCCTTCTTCATTAAGCACAACCGAACATGTTTGTTGAGTCAAACATGTTCCATTTGATGTTATTATGGTGCCTCGTGACTGTTGAAATCAAACGGAGTCCATTTGGTCACTCAAATCCTTTTATTCTCGGATTGCACCCAAATTGGCCTCTAATTGAGCCTACAACGTACAAACGAGTTTTCCTTCTTCTTTAAGCACAACCGAACTTGTTTGTTGAATCAAAAATGTCCCATTTGACGTTATTATGGTGCCTCGCGAGGATTGAAATCAAACGGAGTCCATTTGGTCACTCAAATCCTTGTATTCTCGGATTGCACCCAAATTGGCCTCCAATTGAGCCTACAACGTACAAACGAGTTTTCCTTCTTCGTTAAGCACAACCGAACTTGTTTGTTGAATCAAAAATGTCCCATTTGACGTTATTATGGTGCCACGCGAGGTTAGAAACCAAGCGGAGTCCATTTGGTCACTCAAATCCTTGTATTCTCGGATTGCACCCAAATTGGCCTCCAATTGAGCCTACAACGTACAAACGAGTTTTCCTTCTTCGTTAAGCACAACCGAACTTGTTTGTTGTGTCAAAGAAGCTCCATTTGACGTTATTATGGTGCCTCGCAAGGATTGAAATCAAACGGAGTGCATTTGGTCACTCAAATCCTTGTATTCTCGGATTGCACCCAAATTGGCCTCCAATTGAGCCTACAACGTACAAACGAGTTTTCCTTCTTCGTTAAGCACAACCGAACTTGTTTGTTGAGTCAAAGAAGTCCCATTTGACGTTACTATGGTGCCTCGTGAGGATTGAAATCAAACTAGTCCATTTGGTCATTCAAATCCTTGTATTCTCGGATTGCACCCAAATTGGCCTCTAATTGAGCCTACAACGTACAAACGAGTTTTCCTTCTTCGTTAAGCACAACCGAACTTGTTTGTTGAATCAAAAATGTCCCATTTGACGTTATTATGGTGCCACGCGAGGTTAGAAACCAAGCGGAGTCCATTTGGTCACTCAAATCCTTGTATTCTCGGATTGCACCCAAATTGGCCTCCAATTGAGCCTACAACGTACAAACGAGTTTTCCTTCTTCGTTAAGCACAACCGAACTTGTTTGTTGTGTCAAAGAAGCTCCATTTGACGTTATTATGGTGCCTCGCAAGGATTGAAATCAAACGGAGTGCATTTGGTCACTCAAATCCTTGTATTCTCGGATTGCACCCAAATTGGCCTCCAATTGAGCCTACAACGTACAAACGAGTTTTCCTTCTTCGTTAAGCACAACCGAACTTGTTTGTTGAGTCAAAGAAGTCCCATTTGACGTTACTATGGTGCCTCGTGAGGATTGAAATCAAACTAGTCCATTTGGTCATTCAAATCCTTGTATTCTCGGATTGCACCCAAATTGGCCTCTAATTGAGCCTACAACGTACAAACGAGTTTTCCTTCTTCCTTAAGCACAACCGAACTTGTTTGTTGAATCAAACATGTCCCATTTGACGTTATTATGGTTCCACGGGAGGTTAGAAACCCAGCGGAGTCCATTTGGTGAATCAAATCCTTGTATTCTCGGATTGCACCCAAATTTGCCTCCAATTGAGCCTACAACGTACAAACGAGTTTTCCTTTTTCATTAAGCACAACCGAAAATTTTTGTTGAGTGAAAACCGTCCCATTTGACGTTATTATGGTGCCACACGAGGTTAGAAACCAAACGGAGTCCATTTGGTCACTCAAATCCTTGTATTCTCGGATTGCACCCAAATTGGCCTCCAATTGAGCCTACAACGTACAAACGAGTTTTCCTTCTTCATTAAGCAAAACCGAACATTTTTGTTGAGTCAAACCTGTCCCATTTGACGTTGTTATGGTGCCACGTGAGGTTAGAAACCAAACGGAGTCCATTTGGTCACTCTAATCCTTGTATTCTCGGATTGCACCCAAATTGGCCTCCAATTGAGCCTACAACGTACAAACGAGTTTTCCTTCTTCGTTAAGCACAACCAAACTTGTTTGTTGAGTCAAAGAAGTCCCATTTGACGTTATTATGGTGCCTTGTGAGGATTGAAATCAAACGGAGTCCATTTGGTCACTCAAATCCTTGTATTCTCGGATTGCACCCAAATTGGCCTCCAATTGAGCCTACAACGTACAAACGAGTTTTCCTTCTTCGTTAAGCACAAACGACCTTGTTTGTTGAATCAAAGAAGTTCCATTTGACGTTATTATGGTGCCTCGCGAGGATTGAAATCAAACGGAGTGCATTTGGTCACTCAAATCCTTGTATTCTCGGATTGCACCCAAATTGGCCTCCAATTGAGCCTACAACGTACAAACGTGTTTTCCTTCTTCGTTAAGCACAACCGAACTTGTTTGTTGAGTCAAAGAAGTCCCATTTGACGTTATTATGGTGCCTCGCGAGGATTGAAATCAAACGGAGTCCATTTGGTCACTCAAATCCTTGTATTCTCGGATTGCACCCAAATTGGCCTCCAATTGAGCCTACAACGTACAAACGAGTTTTCCTTCTTCGTTAAGCACAACCGAACTTGTTTGTTGAATCAAAAATGTCCCATTTGACGTTATTATGGTGCCACGCGAGGTTAGAAACCAAGCGGAGTCCATTTGGTCACTCAAATCCTTGTATTCTCGGATTGCACCCAAATTGGCCTCAAATTGAGCCTACAACGTACAAACGAGTTTTCCTTCTTCGTTAAGCACAAACGACCTTGTTTGTTGAGTCAAAGAAGTTCCATTTGACGTTATTATGGTGCCTCGCGAGGATTGAAATCAAACGGAGTGCATTTGGTCACTCAAATCCTTGTATTCTCGGATTGCACCCAAATTGGCCTCCAATTGAGCCTACAACGTACAAACGTGTTTTCCTTCTTCGTTAAGCACAACCGAACTTGTTTGTTGAGTCAAAGAAGTCCCATTTGACGTTATTATGGTGCCTCGCGAGGATTGAAATCAAACGGAGTCCATTTGGTCACTCAAATCCTTGTATTCTCGGATTGCACCCAAATTGGCCTCCAATTGAGCCTACAACGTACAAACGAGTTTTCCTTCTTCGTTAAGCACAACCGAACTTGTTTGTTGAATCAAAAATGTCCCATTTGACGTTATTATGGTGCCACGCGAGGTTAGAAACCAAGCGGAGTCCATTTGGTCACTCAAATCCTTGTATTCTCGGATTGCACCCAAATTGGCCTCCAATTGAGCCTACAACGTACAAACGAGTTTTCCTTCTTCGTTAAGCACAACCGAACTTGTTTGTTGTGTCAAAGAAGCTCCATTTGACGTTATTATGGTGCCTCGCAAGGATTGAAATCAAACGGAGTGCATTTGGTCACTCAAATCCTTGTATTCTCGGATTGCACCCAAATTGGCCTCCAATTGAGCCTACAACGTACAAACGAGTTTTCCTTCTTCGTTAAGCACAACCGAACTTGTTTGTTGAGTCAAAGAAGTCCCATTTGACGTTACTATGGTGCCTCGTGAGGATTGAAATCAAACTAGTCCATTTGGTCATTCAAATCCTTGTATTCTCGGATTGCACCCAAATTGGCCTCTAATTGAGCCTACAACGTACAAACGAGTTTTCCTTCTTCCTTAAGCACAACCGAACTTGTTTGTTGAATCAAACATGTCCCATTTGACGTTATTATGGTTCCACGGGAGGTTAGAAACCCAGCGGAGTCCATTTGGTGAATCAAATCCTTGTATTCTCGGATTGCACCCAAATTTGCCTCCAATTGAGCCTACAACGTACAAACGAGTTTTCCTTTTTCATTAAGCACAACCGAAAATTTTTGTTGAGTCAAAACCGTCCCATTTGACGTTATTATGGTGCCACACGAGGTTAGAAACCAAACGGAGTCCATTTGGTCACTCAAATCCTTGTATTCTCGGATTGCACCCAAATTGGCCTCCAATTGAGCCTACAACGTACAAACGAGTTTTCCTTCTTCGTTAAGCAAAACCGAACATTTTTGTTGAGTCAAAGAAGTCCCATTTGACGTTATTATGGTGCCTTGTGAGGATTGAAATCAAACGGAGTCCATTTGGTCACTCAAATCCTTGTATTCTCGGATTGCACCCAAATTGGCCTCCAATTGAGCCTACAACGTACAAACGAGTTTTCCTTCTTCGTTAAGCACAACCAAACTTGTTTGTTGAGTCAAAGAAGTCCCATTTGACGTTATTATGGTGCCTTGTGAGGATTGAAATCAAACGGAGTCCATTTGGTCACTCAAATCCTTGTATTCTCGGATTGCACCCAAATTGGCCTCCAATTGAGCCTACAACGTACAAACGAGTTTTCCTTCTTCGTTAAGCACAACCGAACTTGTTTGTTGAATCAAACATGTCTCATTTGACGTTATTATGGTTCCACGCGAGGTTAGAAACCCAGCGGAGTCCATTTGGTCACTCAAATCCTTGTATTCTCGGATTGCACCCAAATTTGCCTCCAATTGAGCCTACAACGTACAAACGAGTTTTCCTTCTTCGTTAAGCACAACCGAACTTGTTTGTTGAGTCAAAGAAGTCCCATTTGACGTTATTATGGTGCCACGTGAGGATTGAAATCAAACGGAGTCCATTTGGTCACTCAAATCCTTGTATTCTCGGATTGCACCCAAATTGGCCTCTAATTGAGCCTACAATGTACAGACGAGTTTTCCTTCTTCGTTAAAAACAAACGAACTTGTTTGTTGAATCAAATATGTCCCATTTGATGTTATTATGGTGCCACGCGAGGTTAGAAACCAAGCGGAGTCCATTTGGTCACTCAAATCCTTGTATTCTCGGATTGCACCCAAATTGGCCTCCAATTGAGCCTACATTGTACAAACGAGTTTTCCTTCTTCGTTAAGCACAACCGAACTTTTTTGTTGAATCAAATAAGTCCCATTTGACGTTATTATGGTGCCCCGTGAGGATTGAAATCAAACGGAGTCCATTTGGTCACTCAAATCCTTGTATTCTCGGATTGCACCCAAATTGGCCTCCAATTGAGCCTACAACGTACAAACGATTTTTCCTTCTTCGTTAAGCACAACCGAACTTGTTTGTTGAATCAAACATGTCCCATTTGACGTTATTATGATGCCACGCGAGGTTAGAAACCAAGCGGAGTCCATTTGGTCACTCAAATCCTTGTATTCTCGGATTGCACCCAAATTGGCCTCCAATTGAGCCTACAACGTACAAACGAGTTTTCCTTTTTCGTTAAGCACAACCGAACATTTTTGTTGAGTCAAACCTGTCCCATTTGATGTTATTATGGGGCCACGCGAGGTTAGAAACCAAACGGAGTCCATTTGGTCACTCAAATCCTTGTATTCTCGGATTGCACCCAAATTGGCCTCCAATTGAGCCTACAACGTACAAACGAGTTTTCCTTCTTCATTAAGCACAACCGAACATGTTTGTTGAGTCAAACATGTTCCATTTGATGTTATTATGGTGCCTCGTGACTGTTGAAATCAAACGGAGTCCATTTGGTCACTCAAATCCTTTTATTCTCGGATTGCACCCAAATTGGCCTCTAATTGAGCCTACAACGTACAAACGAGTTTTCCTTCTTCTTTAAGCACAACCGAACTTTTTTGTTGAATCAAAAATGTCCCATTTGACGTTATTATGGTGCCTCGCGAGGATTGAAATCAAACGGAGTCCATTTGGTCACTCAAATCCTTGTATTCTCGGATTGCACCCAAATTGGCCTCCAATTGAGCCTACAACGTACAAACGAGTTTTCCTTCTTCGTTAAGCACAACCGAACTTGTTTGTTGAATCAAAAATGTCCCATTTGACGTTATTATGGTGCCACGCGAGGTTAGAAACCAAGCGGAGTCCATTTGGTCACTCAAATCCTTGTATTCTCGGATTGCACCCAAATTGGCCTCCAATTGAGCCTACAACGTACAAACGAGTTTTCCTTCTTCGTTAAGCACGACCGAACTTGTTTGTTGAGTCAAAAAAGTTCCATTTGACGTTATTATGGTGCCTCGCAAGGATTGAAATCAAACGGAGTGCATTTGGTCACTCAAATCCTTGTATTCTCGGATTGCACCCAAATTGGCCTCCAATTGAGCCTACAACGTACAAACGAGTTTTCCTTCTTCATTAAGCACAACCGAACATGTTTGTTGAGTCAAACATGTTCCATTTGATGTTATTATGGTGCCTCGTGACTGTTGAAATCAAACGGAGTCCATTTGGTCACTCAAATCCTTTTATTCTCGGATTGCACCCAAATTGGCCTCTAATTGAGCCTACAACGTACAAACGAGTTTTCCTTCTTCTTTAAGCACAACCGAACTTGTTTGTTGAATCAAAAATGTCCCATTTGACGTTATTATGGTGCCTCGCGAGGATTGAAATCAAACGGAGTCCATTTGGTCACTCAAATCCTTGTATTCTCGGATTGCACCCAAATTGGCCTCCAATTGAGCCTACAACGTACAAACGAGTTTTCCTTCTTCGTTAAGCACAACCGAACTTGTTTGTTGAATCAAAAATGTCCCATTTGACGTTATTATGGTGCCACGCGAGGTTAGAAACCAAGCGGAGTCCATTTGGTCACTCAAATCCTTGTATTCTCGGATTGCACCCAAATTGGCCTCCAATTGAGCCTACAACGTACAAACGAGTTTTCCTTCTTCGTTAAGCACAACCGAACTTGTTTGTTGTGTCAAAGAAGCTCCATTTGACGTTATTATGGTGCCTCGCAAGGATTGAAATCAAACGGAGTGCATTTGGTCACTCAAATCCTTGTATTCTCGGATTGCACCCAAATTGGCCTCCAATTGAGCCTACAACGTACAAACGAGTTTTCCTTCTTCGTTAAGCACAACCGAACTTGTTTGTTGAGTCAAAGAAGTCCCATTTGACGTTACTATGGTGCCTCGTGAGGATTGAAATCAAACTAGTCCATTTGGTCATTCAAATCCTTGTATTCTCGGATTGCACCCAAATTGGCCTCTAATTGAGCCTACAACGTACAAACGAGTTTTCCTTCTTCGTTAAGCACAACCGAACTTGTTTGTTGAATCAAACATGTCCCATTTGACGTTATTATGGTTCCACGGGAGGTTAGAAACCCAGCGGAGTCCATTTGGTGAATCAAATCCTTGTATTCTCGGATTGCACCCAAATTTGCCTCCAATTGAGCCTACAACGTACAAACGAGTTTTCCTTTTTCATTAAGCACAACCGAAAATTTTTGTTGAGTGAAAACCGTCCCATTTGACGTTATTATGGTGCCACACGAGGTTAGAAACCAAACGGAGTCCATTTGGTCACTCAAATCCTTGTATTCTCGGATTGCACCCAAATTGGCCTCCAATTGAGCCTACAACGTACAAACGAGTTTTCCTTCTTCATTAAGCAAAACCGAACATTTTTGTTGAGTCAAACCTGTCCCATTTGACGTTGTTATGGTGCCACGTGAGGTTAGAAACCAAACGGAGTCCATTTGGTCACTCTAATCCTTGTATTCTCGGATTGCACCCAAATTGGCCTCCAATTGAGCCTACAACGTACAAACGAGTTTTCCTTCTTCGTTAAGCACAACCAAACTTGTTTGTTGAGTCAAAGAAGTCCCATTTGACGTTATTATGGTGCCTTGTGAGGATTGAAATCAAACGGAGTCCATTTGGTCACTCAAATCCTTGTATTCTCGGATTGCACCCAAATTGGCCTCCAATTGAGCCTACAACGTACAAACGAGTTTTCCTTCTTCGTTAAGCACAAACGACCTTGTTTGTTGAATCAAAGAAGTTCCATTTGACGTTATTATGGTGCCTCGCGAGGATTGAAATCAAACGGAGTGCATTTGGTCACTCAAATCCTTGTATTCTCGGATTGCACCCAAATTGGCCTCCAATTGAGCCTACAACGTACAAACGTGTTTTCCTTCTTCGTTAAGCACAACCGAACTTGTTTGTTGAGTCAAAGAAGTCCCATTTGACGTTATTATGGTGCCTCGCGAGGATTGAAATCAAACGGAGTCCATTTGGTCACTCAAATCCTTGTATTCTCGGATTGCACCCAAATTGGCCTCCAATTGAGCCTACAACGTACAAACGAGTTTTCCTTCTTCGTTAAGCACAACCGAACTTGTTTGTTGAATCAAAAATGTCCCATTTGACGTTATTATGGTGCCACGCGAGGTTAGAAACCAAGCGGAGTCCATTTGGTCACTCAAATCCTTGTATTCTCGGATTGCACCCAAATTGGCCTCAAATTGAGCCTACAACGTACAAACGAGTTTTCCTTCTTCGTTAAGCACAAACGACCTTGTTTGTTGAGTCAAAGAAGTTCCATTTGACGTTATTATGGTGCCTCGCGAGGATTGAAATCAAACGGAGTGCATTTGGTCACTCAAATCCTTGTATTCTCGGATTGCACCCAAATTGGCCTCCAATTGAGCCTACAACGTACAAACGTGTTTTCCTTCTTCGTTAAGCACAACCGAACTTGTTTGTTGAGTCAAAGAAGTCCCATTTGACGTTATTATGGTGCCTCGCGAGGATTGAAATCAAACGGAGTCCATTTGGTCACTCAAATCCTTGTATTCTCGGATTGCACCCAAATTGGCCTCCAATTGAGCCTACAACGTACAAACGAGTTTTCCTTCTTCGTTAAGCACAACCGAACTTGTTTGTTGAATCAAAAATGTCCCATTTGACGTTATTATGGTGCCACGCGAGGTTAGAAACCAAGCGGAGTCCATTTGGTCACTCAAATCCTTGTATTCTCGGATTGCACCCAAATTGGCCTCCAATTGAGCCTACAACGTACAAACGAGTTTTCCTTCTTCGTTAAGCACAACCGAACTTGTTTGTTGTGTCAAAGAAGCTCCATTTGACGTTATTATGGTGCCTCGCAAGGATTGAAATCAAACGGAGTGCATTTGGTCACTCAAATCCTTGTATTCTCGGATTGCACCCAAATTGGCCTCCAATTGAGCCTACAACGTACAAACGAGTTTTCCTTCTTCGTTAAGCACAACCGAACTTGTTTGTTGAGTCAAAGAAGTCCCATTTGACGTTACTATGGTGCCTCGTGAGGATTGAAATCAAACTAGTCCATTTGGTCATTCAAATCCTTGTATTCTCGGATTGCACCCAAATTGGCCTCTAATTGAGCCTACAACGTACAAACGAGTTTTCCTTCTTCCTTAAGCACAACCGAACTTGTTTGTTGAATCAAACATGTCCCATTTGACGTTATTATGGTTCCACGGGAGGTTAGAAACCCAGCGGAGTCCATTTGGTGAATCAAATCCTTGTATTCTCGGATTGCACCCAAATTTGCCTCCAATTGAGCCTACAACGTACAAACGAGTTTTCCTTTTTCATTAAGCACAACCGAAAATTTTTGTTGAGTCAAAACCGTCCCATTTGACGTTATTATGGTGCCACACGAGGTTAGAAACCAAACGGAGTCCATTTGGTCACTCAAATCCTTGTATTCTCGGATTGCACCCAAATTGGCCTCCAATTGAGCCTACAACGTACAAACGAGTTTTCCTTCTTCGTTAAGCAAAACCGAACATTTTTGTTGAGTCAAAGAAGTCCCATTTGACGTTATTATGGTGCCTTGTGAGGATTGAAATCAAACGGAGTCCATTTGGTCACTCAAATCCTTGTATTCTCGGATTGCACCCAAATTGGCCTCCAATTGAGCCTACAACGTACAAACGAGTTTTCCTTCTTCGTTAAGCACAACCAAACTTGTTTGTTGAGTCAAAGAAGTCCCATTTGACGTTATTATGGTGCCTTGTGAGGATTGAAATCAAACGGAGTCCATTTGGTCACTCAAATCCTTGTATTCTCGGATTGCACCCAAATTGGCCTCCAATTGAGCCTACAACGTACAAACGAGTTTTCCTTCTTCGTTAAGCACAAACGACCTTGTTTGTTGAGTCAAAGAAGTTCCATTTGACGTTATTATGGTGCCTCGCGAGGATTGAAATCAAACGGAGTGCATTTGGTCACTCAAATCCTTGTATTCTCGGATTGCACCCAAATTGGCCTCCAATTGAGCCTACAACGTACAAACGTGTTTTCCTTCTTCGTTAAGCACAACCGAACTTGTTTGTTGAGTCAAAGAAGTCCCATTTGACGTTATTATGGTGCCTCGTGAGGATTGAAATCAAACGAGTCCATTTGGTCACTCAAATCCTTGTATTCTCGGATTGCACCCAAATTGGCCTCTAATTGAGCCTACAACGTACAAACGAGTTTTCCTTCTTCGTTAAGCACAACCGAACTTGTTTGTTGAATCAAACATGTCCCATTTGACGTTATTATGGTGCCACATGAGGTTAGAAACCAAGCGGAGTCCATTTGGTCACTCAAATCCTTGTATTCTCGGATTGCACCCAAATTGGCCTCCAATTGAGCCTACATTGTACAAACGAGTTTTCCTTCTTCGTTAAGCACAACCGAACATGTTTGTTGAATCAAATAAGTCCCATTTGACGTTATTATGGTGCCACCCGAGGATTGAAATCAAACGGAGTCCATTTGGTCACTCAAATCCTTGTATTCTCGGATTGCACCCAAATTGGCCTCCAATTGAGCCTACAACGTACAAACGATATTTCCTTCTTCGTTAAGCACAACCGAACATGTTTGTTGAGTCAAACATGTTCCATTTGACGTTATTATGGTGCCTCGCGAGGGTTGAAATCAAACGGAGTCCATTTGGTCACTCAAATCCTTGTATTCTCGGATTGCACCCAAATTTGCCTCCAATTGAGCCTACAACGTACAAACGAGTTTTCCTTCTTCGTTAAGCACAACCGAACATGTTTGTTGACTCAAACATGTTCCATTTGATGTTATTATGGTGCCTCGCGACTGTTGAAATCAAACGGAGTCCATTTGGTCACTCAAATCCTTTTATTCTCGGATTGCACCCAAATTGGCCTCCAATTGAGCCTACATCGTACAAAGGAGTTTTCCTTCTTCGTTAAGAACAACCGAACTTGTTTGTTGAATCAAACATGTCCCATTTGAAGTTATTATGGTGCCACACGAGGTTAGAAAACAAGCGGAGTCCATTTGGTCACTCAAATCCTTGTATTCTCGGATTGCACCCAAATTGGCCTCCAATTGAGCCTACAACGTACAAACGAGTTCTCCTACTTCGTTAAGCACAACCGAACTTGTTTGTTGAGTCAAAGAAGTCCCATTTGACGTTATTATGGTGCCTCACGAGGATTGAAATCAAACGGAGTCCATTTGGTCACTCAAATCCTTGTATTCTCGGATTGCACCCAAATTGGCCTCCAATTGAGCCTACAACGTACAAACGAGTTTTCCTTCTTCGTTAAGCACAACCGAACTTGTTTGTTGAATCAAACATGTCTCATTTGACGTTATTATGGTTCCACGCGAGGTTAGAAACCCAGCGGAGTCCATTTGGTCACTCAAATCCTTGTATTCTCGGATTGCACCCAAATTTGCCTCCAATTGAGCCTACAACGTACAAACGAGTTTTCCTTCTCCGTTAAGCACAACCGAACTTGTTTGTTGAGTCAAAGAAGTCCCATTTGACGTTATTATGGTGCCACGTGAGGATTGAAATCAAACGGAGTCCATTTGGTCACTCAAATCCTTGTATTCTCGGATTGCACCCAAATTGGCCTCTAATTGAGCCTACAATGTACAGACGAGTTTTCCTTCTTCGTTAAACACAACCGAACTTGTTTGTTGAATCAAATATGTCCCATTTGATGTTATTATGGTGCCACGTGAGGTTAGAAACCAAGCGGAGTCCATTTGGTCACTCAAATCCTTGTATTCTCGGATTGCACCCAAATTGGCCTCCAATTGAGCCTACATTGTACAAACAAGTTTTCCTTCTTCGTTAAGCACAACCGAACTTTTTTGTTGAATCAAATAAGTCCCATTTGACGTTATTATGGTGCCCCGTGAGGATTGAAATCAAACGGAGTCCATTTGGTCACTCAAATCCTTGTATTCTCGGATTGCACCCAAATTGGCCTCCAATTGAGCCTACAACGTACGAACGAGTTCTCCTACTTCGTTAAGCACAACCGAACTTGTTTGTTGAGTCAAAGAAGTCCCATTTGACGTTATTATGGTGCCTCACGAGGATTGAAATCAAACGGAGTCCATTTGGTCACTCAAATCCTTGTATTCTCGGATTGCACCCAAATTGGCCTCCAATTGAGCCTACAACGTACAAACGAGTTTTCCTTCTTCGTTAAGCACAACCGAACTTGTTTGTTGAATCAAACATGTCTCATTTGACGTTATTATGGTTCCACGCGAGGTTAGAAACCCAGCGGAGTCCATTTGGTCACTCAAATCCTTGTATTCTCGGATTGCACCCAAATTTGCCTCCAATTGAGCCTACAACGTACAAACGAGTTTTCCTTCTCCGTTAAGCACAACCGAACTTGTTTGTTGAGTCAAAGAAGTCCCATTTGACGTTATTATGGTGCCACGTGAGGATTGAAATCAAACGGAGTCCATTTGGTCACTCAAATCCTTGTATTCTCGGATTGCACCCAAATTGGCCTCTAATTGAGCCTACAATGTACAGACGAGTTTTCCTTCTTCGTTAAGCACAACCGAACTTGTTTGTTGAATCAAATATGTCCCATTTGATGTTATTATGGTGCCACGTGAGGTTAGAAACCAAGCGGAGTCCATTTGGTCACTCAAATCCTTGTATTCTCGGATTGCACCCAAATTGGCCTCCAATTGAGCCTACATTGTACAAACGAGTTTTCCTTCTTCGTTAAGCACAACCGAACTTTTTTGTTGAATCAAATAAGTCCCATTTGACGTTATTATGGTGCCCCGTGAGGATTGAAATCAAACGGAGTCCATTTGGTCACTCAAATCCTTGTATTCTCGGATTGCACCCAAATTGGCCTCCAATTGAGCCTACAACGTACAAACGAGTTTTCCTTCTTCGTTAAGCACAACCGAACTTGTTTGTTGAATCAAACATGTCCCATTTGACGTTATTATGATGCCACGCGAGGTTAGAAACCAAGCGGAGTCCATTTGGTCACTCAAATCCTTGTATTCTCGGATTGCACCCAAATTGGCCTCCAATTGAGCCTACAACGTACAAACGAGTTTTCCTTTTTCGTTAAGCACAACCGAACATTTTTGTTGAGTCAAACCTGTCCCATTTGATGTTATTATGGGGCCACGCGAGGTTAGAAACCAAACGGAGTCCATTTGGTCACTCAAATCCTTGTATTCTCGGATTGCACCCAAATTGGCCTCCAATTGAGCCTACATTGTACAAACGAGTTTTCCTTCTTCGTTAAGCACAACCGAACTTGTTTGTTTAGTCAAATAAGTCCCATTTGACGTTATTATGGTTCCACGCGAGGTTTGAAATCAAACGGAGTCCATTTGGTCACTCAAATCCTTGTATTCTTTGATTGCACCCAAATTGGCCTCCAATTGAGCCTACAACGTACAAACGAGTTTTCCTTCTTCATTAAGCACAACCGAACATGTTTGTTGAGTCAAACATGTTCCATTTGATGTTATTATGGTGCCTCGTGACTGTTGAAATCAAACGGAGTCCATTTGGTCACTCAAATCCTTTTATTCTCGGATTGCACCCAAATTGGCCTCTAATTGAGCCTACAACGTACAAACGAGTTTTCCTTCTTCTTTAAGCACAACCGAACTTGTTTGTTGAATAAAAAATGTCCCATTTGACGTTATTATGGTGCCTCGTGAGGATTGAAATTAAACGGAGTCCATTTGGTCACTCAAATCCTTGTATTCTCGGATTGCACCCAAATTGGCCTCCAAGTGAGCCTACAACGTACAAACGAGTTTTCCTTCTTCGTTAAGCACAACCGAACTTGTTTGTTGAATCAAAAATGTCCCATTTGACGTTATTATGGTGCCACGCGAGGTTAGAAACCAAGCGGAGTCCATTTGGTCACTCAAATCCTTGTATTCTCGGATTGCACCCAAATTGGCCTCCAATTGAGCCTACAACGTACAAACGAGTTTTCCTTCTTCGTTAAGCACGACCGAACTTGTTTGTTGAGTCAAAGAAGTTCCATTTGACGTTATTATGGTGCCTCGCAAGGATTGAAATCAAACGGAGTGCATTTGGTCACTCAAATCCTTGTATTCTCGGATTGCACCCAAATTGGCCTCCAATTGAGCCTACAACGTACAAACGAGTTTTCCTTCTTCATTAAGCACAACCGAACATGTTTGTTGAGTCAAACATGTTCCATTTGATGTTATTATGGTGCCTCGTGACTGTTGAAATCAAACGGAGTCCATTTGGTCACTCAAATCCTTTTATTCTCGGATTGCACCCAAATTGGCCTCTAATTGAGCCTACAACGTACAAACGAGTTTTCCTTCTTCTTTAAGCACAACCGAACTTGTTTGTTGAATAAAAAATGTCCCATTTGACGTTATTATGGTGCCTCGCGAGGATTGAAATCAAACGGAGTCCATTTGGTCACTCAAATCCTTGTATTCTCGGATTGCACCCAAATTGGCCTCCAATTGAGCCTACAACGTACAAACGAGTTTTCCTTCTTCGTTAAGCACAACCGAACTTGTTTGTTGAATCAAAAATGTCCCATTTGACGTTATTATGGTGCCACGCGAGGTTAGAAACCAAGCGGAGTCCATTTGGTCACTCAAATCCTTGTATTCTCGGATTGCACCCAAATTGGCCTCCAATTGAGCCTACAACGTACAAACGAGTTTTCCTTCTTCGTTAAGCACAACCGAACTTGTTTGTTGTGTCAAAGAAGCTCCATTTGACGTTATTATGGTGCCTCGCAAGGATTGAAATCAAACGGAGTGCATTTGGTCACTCAAATCCTTGTATTCTCGGATTGCACCCAAATTGGCCTCCAATTGAGCCTACAACGTACAAACGAGTTTTCCTTCTTCGTTAAGCACAACCGAACTTGTTTGTTGAGTCAAAGAAGTCCCATTTGACGTTACTATGGTGCCTCGTGAGGATTGAAATCAAACTAGTCCATTTGGTCATTCAAATCCTTGTATTCTCGGATTGCACCCAAATTGGCCTCTAATTGAGCCTACAACGTACAAACGAGTTTTCCTTCTCCGTTAAGCACAACCGAACTTGTTTGTTGAATCAAACATGTCCCATTTGACGTTATTATGGTTCCACGGGAGGTTAGAAACCCAGCGGAGTCCATTTGGTCACTCAAATCCTTGTATTCTCGGATTGCACCCAAATTTGCCTCCAATTGAGCCTACAACGTACAAACGAGTTTTCCTTTTTCATTAAGCACAACCGAAAATTTTTGTTGAGTCAAAACCGTCCCATTTGACGTTATTATGGTGCCACACGAGGTTAGAAACCAAACGGAGTCCATTTGGTCACTCAAATCCTTGTATTCTCGGATTGCACCCAAATTGGCCTCCAATTGAGCCTACAACGTACAAACGAGTTTTCCTTCTTCGTTAAGCACAACCGAACATTTTTGTTGAGTCAAACCTGTCCCATTTGACGTTGTTATGGTGCCACGTGAGGTTAGAAACCAAACGGAGTCCATTTGGTCACTCTAATCCTTGTATTCTCGGATTGCACCCAAATTGGCCTCCAATTGAGCCTACAACGTACAAACGAGTTTTCCTTCTTCGTTATGCACAACCAAACTTGTTTGTTGAGTCAAAGAAGTCCCATTTGACGTTATTATGGTGCCTTGTGAGGATTGAAATCAAAGGGAGTCCATTTGGTCACTCAAATCCTTGTATTCTCGGATTGCACCCAAATTGGCCTCCAATTGAGCCTACAACGTACAAACGAGTTTTCCTTCTTCGTTAAGCACAAACGAACTTGTTTGTTGAGTCAAATAAGTTCCATTTGACGTTATTATGGTGCCTCGCGAGGATTGAAATCAAACGGAGTGCATTTGGTCACTCAAATCCTTGTATTCTCGGATTGCACCCAAATTGGCCTCCAATTGAGCCTACAACGTACAAACGTGTTTTCCTTCTTCGTTAAGCACAACCGAACTTGTTTGTTGAGTCAAAGAAGTCCCATTTGACGTTATTATGGTGCCTCGTGAGGATTGAAATCAAACGAGTCCATTTGGTCACTCAAATCCTTGTATTCTCGGATTGCACCCAAATTGGCCTCTAATTGAGCCTACAACGTACAAACGAGTTTTCCTTCTTCGTTAAGCACAACCGAACTTGTTTTTTGAATCAAACATGTCCCATTTGACGTTATTATGGTGCCACATGAGGTTAGAAACCAAGCGGAGTCCATTTGGTCACTCAAATCCTTGTATTCTCGGATTGCACCCAAATTGGCCTCCAATTGAGCCTACATTGTACAAACGAGTTTTCCTTCTTCGTTAAGCACAACCGAACATGTTTGTTGAATCAAATAAGTCCCATTTGACGTTATTATGGTGCCACGCGAGGATTGAAATCAAACGGAGTCCATTTGGTCACTCAAATCCTTGTATTCTCGGATTGCACCCAGATTGGCCTCCAATTGAGCCTACAACGTACAAACGATATTTCCTTCTTCGTTAAGCACAACCGAACATGTTTGTTGAGTCAAACATGTTCCATTTGACGTTATTATGGTGCCTCGCGAGGGTTGAAATCAAACGGAGTCCATTTGGTCACTCAAATCCTTGTATTCTCGGATTGCACCCAAATTTGCCTCCAATTGAGCCTACAACGTACAAACGAGTTTTCCTTCTTCGTTAAGCACAACCGAACATGTTTGTTGAGTTAAACATGTTCCATTTGATGTTATTATGGTGCCTCGCGACTGTTGAAATCAAACGGAGTCCATTTGGTCACTCAAATCCTTTTATTCTCGGATTGCACCCAAATTGGCCTCCAATTGAGCCTACAACGTACAAACGAGTTTTCCTTCTTCGTTAAGCACAACCGAACATGTTTGTTGAGTTAAACATGTTCCATTTGATGTTATTATGGTGCCTCGCGACTGTTGAAATCAAACGGAGTCCATTTGGTCACTCAAATCCTTTTATTCTCGGATTGCACCCAAATTGGCCTCCAATTGAGCCTACAACGTACAAACGAGTTTTCCTTCTTCGTTAAGCACAACCGAACTTGTTTGTTGAATCAAACATGTCTCATTTGACGTTATTATGGTTCCACGCGAGGTTAGAAACCCAGCGGAGTCCATTTGGTCACTCAAATCCTTGTATTCTCGGATTGCACCCAAATTTGCCTCCAATTGAGCCTACAACGTACAAACGAGTTTTCCTTCTTCGTTAAGCACAACCGAACTTGTTTGTTGAGTCAAAGAAGTCCCATTTGACGTTATTATGGTGCCACGTGAGGATTGAAATCAAACGGAGTCCATTTGGTCACTCAAATCCTTGTATTCTCGGATTGCACCCAAATTGGCCTCTAATTGAGCCTACAATGTACAGACGAGTTTTCCTTCTTCGTTAAGAACAAACGAACTTGTTTGTTGAATCAAATATGTCCCATTTGATGTTATTATGGTGCCACGCGA
Organism: Berberis vulgaris; assembly: GCA_963556465.1. Lineage (NCBI taxonomy): Eukaryota > Viridiplantae > Streptophyta > Magnoliopsida > Ranunculales > Berberidaceae > Berberis > Berberis vulgaris. Next base: position 38,716,731 of record OY747132.1, on the reverse strand, counting down.
GGTTAGAAACCAAGCGGAGTCCATTTGGTCACTCAAATCCTTGTATTCTCGGATTGCACCCAAATTGGCCTCCAATTGAGCCTACATTGTACAAACGAGTTTTCCTTCTTCGTTAAGCACAACCGAACTTTTTTGTTGAATCAAATAAGTCCCATTTGACGTTATTATGGTGCCCCGTGAGGATTGAAATCAAACGGAGTCCATTTGGTCACTCAAATCCTTGTATTCTCGGATTGCACCCAAATTGGCCTCCAATTGAGCCTACAACGTACAAACGAGTTTTCCTTCTTCGTTAAGCACAACCGAACTTGTTTGTTGAATCAAACATGTCCCATTTGACGTTATTATGATGCCACGCGAGGTTAGAAACCAAGCGGAGTCCATTTGGTCACTCAAATCCTTGTATTCTCGGATTGCACCCAAATTGGCCTCCAATTGAGCCTACAACGTACAAACGAGTTTTCCTTTTTCGTTAAGCACAACCGAACATTTTTGTTGAGTCAAACCTATCCCATTTGATGTTATTATGGGGCCACGCGAGGTTAGAAACTAAACGGAGTCCATTTGGTCACTCAAATCCTTGTATTCTCGGATTGCACCCAAATTGGCCTCCAATTGAGCCTACATTGTACAAACGAGTTTTCCTTCTTCGTTAAGCACAACCGAACTTGTTTGTTTAGTCAAATAAGTCCCATTTGACGTTATTATGGTTCCACGCAAGGTTTGAAATCAAACGGAGTCCATTTGGTCACTCAAATCCTTGTATTCTTTGATTGCACCCAAATTGGCCTCCAATTGAGCCTACAACGTACAAACGAGTTTTCCTTCTTCATTAAGCACAACCGAACATGTTTGTTGAGTCAAACATGTTCCATTTGATGTTATTATGGTGCCTCGTGACTGTTGAAATCAAACGGAGTCCATTTGGTCACTCAAATCCTTTTATTCTCGGATTGCACCCAAATTGGCCTCTAATTGAGCCTACAACGTACAAACGAGTTTTCCTTCTTCTTTAAGCACAACCGAACTTGTTTGTTGAATCAAAAATGTCCCATTTGACGTTATTATGGTGCCTCGCGAGGATTGAAATCAAACGGAGTCCATTTGGTCACTCAAATCCTTGTATTCTCGGATTGCACCCAAATTGGCCTCCAATTGAGCCTACAACGTACAAACGAGTTTTCCTTCTTCGTTAAGCACAACCGAACTTGTTTGTTGAATCAAAAATGTCCCATTTGACGTTATTATGGTGCCACGCGAGGTTAGAAACCAAGCGGAGTCCATTTGGTCACTCAAATCCTTGTATTCTCGGATTGCACCCAAATTGGCCTCCAATTGAGCCTACAACGTACAAACGAGTTTTCCTTCTTCGTTAAGCACGACCGAACTTGTTTGTTGAGTCAAAGAAGTTCCATTTGACGTTATTATGGTGCCTCGCAAGGATTGAAATCAAACGGAGTGCATTTGGTCACTCAAATCCTTGTATTCTCGGATTGCACCCAAATTGGCCTCCAATTGAGCCTACAACGTACAAACGAGTTTTCCTTCTTCATTAAGCACAACCGAACATGTTTGTTGAGTCAAACATGTTCCATTTGATGTTATTATGGTGCCTCGTGACTGTTGAAATCAAGCGGAGTCCATTTGGTCACTCAAATCCTTGTATTCTCGGATTGCACCCAAATTGGCCTCCAATTGAGCCTACAACGTACAAACGAGTTCTCCTACTTCGTTAAGCACAACCGAACTTGTTTGTTGAGTCAAAGAAGTCCCATTTGACGTTATTATGGTGCCTCACGAGGATTGAAATCAAACAGAGTCCATTTGGTCACTCAAATCCTTGTATTCTCGGATTGCACCCAAATTGGCCTCCAATTGAGCCTACAACGTACAAACGAGTTTTCCTTCTTCGTTAAGCACAACCGAACTTGTTTGTTGAATCAAACATGTCTCATTTGACGTTATTATGGTTCCACACGAGGTTAGAAACCCAGCGGAGTCCATTTGGTCACTCAAATCCTTGTATTCTCGGATTGCACCCAAATTTGCCTCCAATTGAGCCTACAACGTACAAACGAGTTTTCCTTCTTCGTTAAGCACAACCGAACTTGTTTGTTGAGTCAAAGAAGTCCCATTTGACGTTATTATGGTGCCTCGTGAGGATTGAAATCAAACGGAGTCCATTTGGTCACTCAAATCCTTGTATTCTCGGATTGCACCCAAATTGGCCTCTAATTGAGCCTACAATGTACAGACGAGTTTTCCTTCTTCGTTAAGAACAAACGAACTTGTTTGTTGAATCAAATATGTCCCATTTGATGTTATTATGGTGCCACGGGAGGTTAGAAACCCAGCCGAGTCTATTTGGTCACTCAAATCCTTGTATTCTCGGATTGCACCCAAATTTGCCTCCAATTGAGCCTACAACGTACAAACGAGTTTTCCTTTTTCATTAAGCACAACCGAACTTGTTTGTTGAGTCAAAGAAGTCCCATTTGACGTTATTATGGTGCCACGTGAGGATTGAAATCAAACGGAGTCCATTTGGTCACTCAAATCCTTGTATTCTCGGATTGCACCCAAATTGGCCTCTAATTGAGCCTACAACGTACAAACGAGTTTTCCTTCTTCGTTAAGAACAAACGAACTTGTTTGTTGAATCAAATATGTCCCATTTGATGTTATTATGGTGCCTCGTGACTGTTGAAATCAAACGGAGTCCATTTGGTCACTCAAATCCTTTTATTCTCGGATTGCACCCAAATTGGCCTCTAATTGAGCCTACAACGTACAAACGAGTTTTCCTTCTTCTTTAAGCACAACCGAACTTGTTTGTTGAATCAAACATGTCCCATTTGAAGTTATTATGGTGCCACGCGAGGTTAGAAACCAAGCGGAGTCCATTTGGTCACTCAAATCCTTGTATTCTCGGATTGCACCCAAATTGGCCTCCAATTGAGCCTACAACGTACAAACGAGTTCTCCTACTTCGTTAAGCACAACCGAACTTGTTTGTTGAGTCAAAGAAGTCCCATTTGACGTTATTATGGTGCCTCACGAGGATTGAAATCAAACAGAGTCCATTTGGTCACTCAAATCCTTGTATTCTCGGATTGCACCCAAATTGGCCTCCAATTGAGCCTACAACGTACAAACGAGTTTTCCTTCTTCGTTAAGCACAACCGAACTTGTTTGTTGAATCAAACATGTCTCATTTGACGTTATTATGGTTCCACGCGAGGTTAGAAACCCAGCGGAGTCCATTTGGTCACTCAAATCCTTGTATTCTCGGATTGCACCCAAATTTGCCTCCAATTGAGCCTACAACGTACAAACGAGTTTTCCTTCTTCGTTAAGCACAACCGAACTTGTTTGTTGAGTCAAAGAAGTCCCATTTGACGTTATTATGGTGCCACGTGAGGATTGAAATCAAACGGAGTCCATTTGGTCACTCAAATCCTTGTATTCTCGGATTGCACCCAAATTGGCCTCTAATTGAGCCTACAATGTACAGACGAGTTTTCCTTCTTCGTTAAGAACAAACGAACTTGTTTGTTGAATCAAATATGTCCCATTTGATGTTATTATGGTGCCACGGGAGGTTAGAAACCCAGCCGAGTCCATTTGGTCACTCAAATCCTTGTATTCTCGGATTGCACCCAAATTTGCCTCCAATTGAGCCTACAACGTACAAACGAGTTTTCCTTTTTCATTAAGCACAACCGAACTTGTTTGTTGAGTCAAAGAAGTCCCATTTGACGTTATTATGGTGCCACGTGAGGATTGAAATCAAACGGAGTCCATTTGGTCACTCAAATCCTTGTATTCTCGGATTGCACCCAAATTGGCCTCTAATTGAGCCTACAACGTACAAACGAGTTTTCCTTCTTCGTTAAGAACAAACGAACTTGTTTGTTGAATCAAATATGTCCCATTTGATGTTATTATGGTGCCACGTGAGGTTAGAAACCAAGCGGAGTCCATTTGGTCACTCAAATCCTTGTATTCTCGGATTGCACCCAAATTGGCCTCCAATTGAGCCTACAACGTACAAACGAGTTTTCCTTTTTCGTTAAGCACAACCGAACATTTTTGTTGAGTCAAACCTGTCCCATTTGATGTTATTATGGGGCCACGCGAGGTTAGAAACCAAACGGAGTCCATTTGGTCACTCAAATCCTTGTATTCTCGGATTGCACCCAAATTGGCCTCCAATTGAGCCTACATTGTACAAACGAGTTTTCCTTCTTCGTTAAGCACAACCGAACTTGTTTGTTTAGTCAAATAAGTCCCATTTGACGTTATTATGGTTCCACGCAAGGTTTGAAATCAAACGGAGTCCATTTGGTCACTCAAATCCTTGTATTCTTTGATTGCACCCAAATTGGCCTCCAATTGAGCCTACAACGTACAAACGAGTTTTCCTTCTTCATTAAGCACAACCGAACATGTTTGTTGAGTCAAACATGTTCCATTTGATGTTATTATGGTGCCTCGTGACTGTTGAAATCAAACGGAGTCCATTTGGTCACTCAAATCCTTTTATTCTCGGATTGCACCCAAATTGGCCTCTAATTGAGCCTACAACGTACAAACGAGTTTTCCTTCTTCTTTAAGCACAACCGAACTTGTTTGTTGAATCAAAAATGTCCCATTTGACGTTATTATGGTGCCTCGCGAGGATTGAAATCAAACGGAGTCCATTTGGTCACTCAAATCCTTGTATTCTCGGATTGCACCCAAATTGGCCTCCAATTGAGCCTACAACGTACAAACGAGTTTTCCTTCTTCGTTAAGCACAACCGAACTTGTTTGTTGAATCAAAAATGTCCCATTTGACGTTATTATGGTGCCACGCGAGGTTAGAAACCAAGCGGAGTCCATTTGGTCACTCAAATCCTTGTATTCTCGGATTGCACCCAAATTGGCCTCCAATTGAGCCTACAACGTACAAACGAGTTTTCCTTCTTCGTTAAGCACGACCGAACTTGTTTGTTGAGTCAAAGAAGTTCCATTTGACGTTATTATGGTGCCTCGCAAGGATTGAAATCAAACGGAGTGCATTTGGTCACTCAAATCCTTGTATTCTCGGATTGCACCCAAATTGGCCTCCAATTGAGCCTACAACGTACAAACGAGTTTTCCTTTTTCGTTAAGCACAACCGAACTTGTTTGTTGAGTCAAAGAAGTCCCATTTGACGTTACTATGGTGCCTCGTGAGGATTGAAATCAAACTAGTCCATTTGGTCATTCAAATCCTTGTATTCTCGGATTGCACCCAAATTGGTCTCTAATTGAGCCTACAACGTACAAACGAGTTTTCCTTCTTCGTTAAGCACAACCGAACTTGTTTGTTGAATCAAACATGTCCCATTTGACGTTATTATGGTTCCACGGGAGGTTAGAAACCCAGCGGAGTCCATTTGGTCACTCAAATCCTTGTATTCTCGGATTGCACCCAAATTTGCCTCCAATTGAGCCTACAACGTACAAACGAGTTTTCCTTTTTCATTAAGCACAACCGAAAATTTTTGTTGAGTCAAAACCGTCCCATTTGACGTTATTATGGTGCCACACGAGGTTAGAAACCAAACGGAGTCCATTTGGTCACTCAAATCCTTGTATTCTCGGATTGCACCCAAATTGGCCTCCAATTGAGCCTACAACGTACAAACGAGTTTTCCTTCTTCGTTAAGCACAACCGAACTTGTTTGTTGAGTCAAAGAAGTTCCATTTGACGTTATTATGGTGCCTCGCGAGGATTGAAATCAAACGGAGTGCATTTGGTCACTCAAATCCTTGTATTCTCGGATTGCACCCAAATTGGCCTCCAATTGAGCCTACAACGTACAAACGTGTTTTCCTTCTTCGTTAAGCACAACCGAACTTGTTTGTTGAGTCAAAGAAGTCCCATTTGACGTTATTATGGTGCCTCGTGAGGATTGAAATCAAACGAGTCCATTTGGTCACTCAAATCCTTGTATTCTCGGATTGCACCCAAATTGGCCTCTAATTGAGCCTACAACGTACAAACGAGTTTTCCTTCTTCGTTAAGCACAACCGAACTTGTTTGTTGAATCAAACATGTCCCATTTGACGTTATTATGGTGCCACATGAGGTTAGAAACCAAGCGGAGTCCATTTGGTCACTCAAATCCTTGTATTCTCGGATTGCACCCAAATTGGCCTCCAATTGAGCCTACATTGTACAAACGAGTTTTCCTTCTTCGTTAAGCACAACCGAACATGTTTGTTGAATCAAATAAGTCCCATTTGACGTTATTATGGTGCCACGCGAGGATTGAAATCAAACGGAGTCCATTTGGTCACTCAAATCCTTGTATTCTCGGATTGCACCCAAATTGGCCTCCAATTGCGCCTACAACGTACAAACGATATTTCCTTCTTCGTTAAGCACAACCGAACATGTTTGTTGAGTCAAACATGTTCCATTTGACGTTATTATGGTGCCTCGCGAGGGTTGAAATCAAACGGAGTCCATTTGGTCACTCAAATCCTTGTATTCTCGGATTGCACCCAAATTTGCCTCCAATTGAGCCTACAACGTACAAACGAGTTTTCCTTCTTCGTTAAGCACAACCGAACATGTTTGTTGAGTCAAACATGTTCTATTTGATGTTATTATGGTGCCTCGCGACTGTTGAAATCAAACGGAGTCCATTTGGTCACTGAAATCCTTTTATTCTCGGATTGCACCCAAATTGGCCTCCAATTGAGCCTACATCGTACAAAGGAGTTTTCCTTCTTCGTTAAGAACAACCGAACTTGTTTGTTGAATCAAACATGTCCCATTTGAAGTTATTATGGTGCCACGCGAGGTTAGAAACCAAGCGGAGTCCATTTGGTCACTCAAATCCTTGTATTCTCGGATTGCACCCAAATTGGCCTCCAATTGAGCCTACAACGTACAAACGAGTTCTCCTACTTCGTTAAGCACAACTGAACTTGTTTGTTGAGTCAAAGAAGTCCCATTTGACGTTATTATGGTGCCTCACGAGGATTGAAATCAAACGGAGTCCATTTGGTCACTCAAATCCTTGTATTCTCGGATTGCACCCAAATTGGCCTCCAATTGAGCCTACAACGTACAAACGAGTTTTCCTTCTTCGTTAAGCACAACCAAACTTGTTTGTTGAATCAAACATGTCTCATTTGACGTTATTATGGTTCCACGCGAGGTTAGAAACCCAGCGGAGTCCATTTGGTCACTCAAATCCTTGTATTCTCGGATTGCACCCAAATTTGCCTCCAATTGAGCCTACAACGTACAAACGAGTTTTCCTTTTTCATTAAGCACAACCGAAAATTTTTGTTGAGTCAAAACTGTCCCATTTGACGTTATTATGGTGCCACACGAGGTTAGAAACCAAACGGAGTCCATTTGGTCACTCAAATCCTTGTATTCTCGGATTGCACCCAAATTGGCGTCCAATTGAGCCTACAACGTACAAACGAGTTTTCCTTCTTCGTTAAGCACAACCGAACATTTTTGTTGAGTCAAACCTGTCCCATTTGACGTTATTATGGTGCCACGTGAGGTTAGAAACCAAACGGAGTCCATTTGGTCACTCATTCTCGGATTGCACCCAAATTGGCCTCCAATTGAGCCTACAACGTACAAACGAGTTTTCCTTCTTCGTTAAGCACAACCAAACTTGTTTGTTGAATCAAAAATGTCCCATTTGACGTTATTATGGTGCCACGCGAGGTTAGAAACCAAGCGGAGTCCATTTGGTCACTCAAATCCTTGTATTCTCGGATTGCACCCAAATTGGCCTCCAATTGAGCCTACAACGTACAAACGAGTTTTCCTTCTTCGTTAAGCACGACCGAACTTGTTTGTTGAGTCAAAGAAGTTCCATTTGACGTTATTATGGTGCCTCGCAAGGATTGAAATCAAACGGAGTGCATTTGGTCACTCAAATCCTTGTATTCTCGGATTGCACCCAAATTGGCCTCCAATTGAGCCTACAACGTACAAACGAGTTTTCCTTCTTCATTAAGCACAACCGAACATGTTTGTTGAGTCAAACATGTTCCATTTGATGTTATTATGGTGCCTCGTGACTGTTGAAATCAAACGGAGTCCATTTGGTCACTCAAATCCTTTTATTCTCGGATTGCACCCAAATTGGCCTCTAATTGAGCCTACAACGTACAAACGAGTTTTCCTTCTTCTTTAAGCACAACCGAACTTGTTTGTTGAATCAAAAATGTCCCATTTGACGTTATTATGGTGCCTCGTGAGGATTGAAATCAAACGGAGTCCATTTGGTCACTCAAATCCTTGTATTCTCGGATTGCACCCAAATTGGCCTCCAATTGAGCCTACAACGTACAAACGAGTTTTCATTCTTCGTTAAGCACAACCGAACTTGTTTGTTGAATCCAAAATGTCCCATTTGACGTTATTATGGTGCCACGCGAGGTTAGAAACCAAGCGGAGTCCATTTGGTCACTCAAATCCTTGTATTCTCGGATTGCACCCAAATTGGCCTCCAATTGAGCCTACAACGTACAAACGAGTTTTCCTTCTTCGTTAAGCACAACCGAACTTGTTTGTTGTGTCAAAGAAGCTCCATTTGACGTTATTATGGTGCCTCGCAAGGATTGAAATCAAACGGAGTGCATTTGGTCACTCAAATCCTTGTATTCTCGGATTGCACCCAAATTGGCCTCCAATTGAGCCTACAACGTACAAACGAGTTTTCCTTTTTCGTTAAGCACAACCGAACTTGTTTGTTGAGTCAAAGAAGTCCCATTTGACGTTACTATGGTGCCTCGTGAGGATTGAAATCAAACTAGTCCATTTGGTCATTCAAATCCTTGTATTCTCGGATTGCACCCAAATTGGTCTCTAATTGAGCCTACAACGTACAAACGAGTTTTCCTTCTTCGTTAAGCACAACCGAACTTGTTTGTTGAATCAAACATGTCCCATTTGACGTTATTATGGTTCCACGGGAGGTTAGAAACCCAGCGGAGTCCATTTGGTCACTCAAATCCTTGTATTCTCGGATTGCACCCAAATTTGCCTCCAATTGAGCCTACAACGTACAAACGAGTTTTCCTTTTTCATTAAGCACAACCGAAAATTTTTGTTGAGTCAAAACCGTCCCATTTGACGTTATTATGGTGCCACACGAGGTTAGAAACCAAACGGAGTCCATTTGGTCACTCAAATCCTTGTATTCTCGGATTGCACCCAAATTGGCCTCCAATTGAGCCTACAACGTACAAACGAGTTTTCCTTCTTCGTTAAGCACAACCGAACTTGTTTGTTGAGTCAAAGAAGTTCCATTTGACGTTATTATGGTGCCTCGCGAGGATTGAAATCAAACGGAGTGCATTTGGTCACTCAAATCCTTGTATTCTCGGATTGCACCCAAATTGGCCTCCAATTGAGCCTACAACGTACAAACGTGTTTTCCTTCTTCGTTAAGCACAACCGAACTTGTTTGTTGAGTCAAAGAAGTCCCATTTGACGTTATTATGGTGCCTCGTGAGGATTGAAATCAAACGAGTCCATTTGGTCACTCAAATCCTTGTATTCTCGGATTGCACCCAAATTGGCCTCTAATTGAGCCTACAACGTACAAACGAGTTTTCCTTCTTCGTTAAGCACAACCGAACTTGTTTGTTGAATCAAACATGTCCCATTTGACGTTATTATGGTGCCACATGAGGTTAGAAACCAAGCGGAGTCCATTTGGTCACTCAAATCCTTGTATTCTCGGATTGCACCCAAATTGGCCTCCAATTGAGCCTACATTGTACAAACGAGTTTTCCTTCTTCGTTAAGCACAACCGAACATGTTTGTTGAATCAAATAAGTCCCATTTGACGTTATTATGGTGCCACGCGAGGATTGAAATCAAACGGAGTCCATTTGGTCACTCAAATCCTTGTATTCTCGGATTGCACCCAAATTGGCCTCCAATTGAGCCTACAACGTACAAACGATATTTCCTTCTTCGTTAAGCACAACCGAACATGTTTGTTGAGTCAAACATGTTCCATTTGACGTTATTATGGTGCCTCGTGAGGGTTGAAATCAAACGGAGTCCATTTGGTCACTCAAATCCTTGTATTCTCGGATTGCACCCAAATTTGCCTCCAATTGAGCCTACAACGTACAAACGAGTTTTCCTTCTTCGTTAAGCACAACCGAACATGTTTGTTGAGTCAAACATGTTCCATTTGATGTTATTATGGTGCCTCGCGACTGTTGAAATCAAACGGAGTCCATTTGGTCACTCAAATCCTTTTATTCTCGGATTGCACCCAAATTGGCCTCCAATTGAGCCTACATCGTACAAAGGAGTTTTCCTTCTTCGTTAAGAACAACCGAACTTGTTTGTTGAATCAAACATGTCCCATTTGAAGTTATTATGGTGCCACGCGAGGTTAGAAACCAAGCGGAGTCCATTTGGTCACTCAAATCCTTGTATTCTCGGATTGCACCCAAATTGGCCTCCAATTGAGCCTACAACGTACAAACGAGTTCTCCTACTTCGTTAAGCACAACCGAACTTGTTTGTTGAGTCAAAGAAGTCCCATTTGACGTTATTATGGTGCCTCACGAGGATTGAAATCAAACGGAGTCCATTTGGTCACTCAAATCCTTGTATTCTCGGATTGCACCCAAATTGGCCTCCAATTGAGCCTACAACGTACAAACGAGTTTTCCTTCTTCGTTAAGCACAACCAAACTTGTTTGTTGAATCAAACATGTCTCATTTGACGTTATTATGGTTCCACGCGAGGTTAGAAACCCAGCGGAGTCCATTTGGTCACTCAAATCCTTGTATTCTCGGATTGCACCCAAATTTGCCTCCAATTGAGCCTACAACGTACAAACGAGTTTTCCTTTTTCATTAAGCACAACCGAAAATTTTTGTTGAGTCAAAACTGTCCCATTTGACGTTATTATGGTGCCACACGAGGTTAGAAACCAAACGGAGTCCATTTGGTCACTCAAATCCTTGTATTCTCGGATTGCACCCAAATTGGCGTCCAATTGAGCCTACAACGTACAAACGAGTTTTCCTTCTTCGTTAAGCACAACCGAACATTTTTGTTGAGTCAAACCTGTCCCATTTGACGTTATTATGGTGCCACGTGAGGTTAGAAACCAAACGGAGTCCATTTGGTCACTCATTCTCGGATTGCACCCAAATTGGCCTCCAATTGAGCCTACAACGTACAAACGAGTTTTCCTTCTTCGTTAAGCACAACCAAACTTGTTTGTTGAGTCAAAGAAATCCCATTTGACGTTATTATGGTGCCTCGTGAGGATTGAAATCAAACGGAGTCCATTTGGTCACTCAAATCCTTGTATTCTCGGATTGCACCCAAATTGGCCTCCAATTGAGCCTACAACGTACAAACGAGTTTTCCTTCTTCGTTAAGCACAACCGAACTTGTTTGTTGAGTCAAAGAAGTTCCATTTGACGTTATTATGGTGCCTCGCGAGGATTGAAATCAAACGGAGTGCATTTGGTCACTCAAATCCTTGTATTCTCGGATTCCACCCAAATTGGCCTCCAATTGAGCCTACAACGTACAAACGAGTTTTCCTTCTTCGTTAAGCACAACCGAACTTGTTTGTTGAGTCAAATAAGTCCCATTTGACGTTATTATGGTGCCTCGTGAGGATTGAAATCAAACGAGTCCATTTGGTCACTCAAATCCTTGTATTCTCGGATTGCACCCAAATTGGCCTCTAATTGAGCCTACAACGTACAAACGAGTTTTCCTTCTTCGTTAAGCACAACCGAACTAGTTTGTTGAATCAAACATGTCCCATTTGATGTTATTATGGTGCCACGTGAGGTTAGAAACCAAGCGGAGTCCATTTGGTCACTCAAATCCTTGTATTCTCGGATTGCACCCAAATTGGCCTCCAATTGAGCCTACATTGTACAAACGAGTTTTCCTTCTTCGTTAAGCACAAACGAACTTGTTTGTTGAGTCAAAGAAATCCCATTTGACGTTATTATGGTGCCTCGTGAGGATTGAAATCAAACGGAGTCCATTTGGTCACTCAAATCCTTGTATTCTCGGATTGCACCCAAATTGGCCTCCAATTGAGCCTACAACGTACAAACGAGTTTTCCTTCTTCGTTAAGCACAACCGAACTTGTTTGTTGAGTCAAAGAAGTTCCATTTGACGTTATTATGGTGCCTCGCGAGGATTGAAATCAAACGGAGTGCATTTGGTCACTCAAATCCTTGTATTCTCGGATTGCACCTAAATTGGCCTCCAATTGAGCCTACAACGTACAAACGAGTTTTCCTTCTTCGTTAAGCACAACCGAACTTGTTTTTTGAGTCAAAGAAGTCCCATTTGACGTTATTATGGTGCCTCGTGAGGATTGAAATCAAACGGAGTCCATTTGGTCACTCAAATCCTTGTATTCTCGGATTGCACCCAAATTGGCCTCCAATTGAGCCTACAACGTACAAACGAGTTTTCCTTCTTCGTTAAGCACAACCAAACTTGTTTGTTGAGTCAAAGAAGTTCCATTTGACGTTATTATGGTGCCTCGCAAGGATTGAAATCAAACGGAGTGCATTTGGTCATTCAAATCCTTGTATTCTCGGATTGCACCCAAATTGGCCTCTAATTGAGCCTACAACGTACAAACGAGTTTTCCTTCTTCGTTAAGCACAACCGAACTTGTTTGTTGAATCAAACATGTCCCATTTGACGTTATTATGGTTCCACGCGAGGTTAGAAACCCAGCGGAGTCCATTTGGTCACTCAAATCCTTGTATTCTCGGATTGCACCCAAATTTGCCTCCAATTGAGCCTACAACGTACAAACGAGTTTTCCTTTTTCATTAAGCACAACCGAAAATTTTTGTTGAGTCAAAACTGTCCCATTTGACGTTATTATGGTGCCACACGAGGTTAGAAACCAAACGGAGTCCATTTGGTCACTCAAATCCTTGTATTCTCGGATTGCACCCAAATTGGCGTCCAATTGAGCCTACAACGTACAAACGAGTTTTCCTTCTTCGTTAAGTACAACCGAACATTTTTGTTGAGTCAAACCTGTCCCATTTGACGTTATTATGGTGCCACATGAGGTTAGAAACCAAACGGAGTCCATTTGGTCACTCTAATCCTTGTATTCTCGGATTGCACCCAAATTGGCCTCCAATTGAGCCTACAACGTACAAACGAGTTTTCCTTCTTCGTTAAGCACAACCAAACTTGTTTGTTGAGTCAAAGAAGTCCCATTTGACGTTATTATGGTGCCTCGTGAGGATTGAAATCAAACGGAGTCCATTTGGTCACTCAAATCCTTGTATTCTCGGATTGCACCCAAATTGGCCTCCAATTGAGCCTACAACGTACAAACGAGTTTTCCTTCTTCGTTAAGCACAACCGAACTTGTTTGTTGAGTCAAAGAAGTTCCATTTGACGTTATTATGGTGCCTCGCGAGGATTGAAATCAAACGGAGTGCATTTGGTCACTCAAATCCTTGTATTCTCGGATTCCACCCAAATTGGCCTCCAATTGAGCCTACAACGTACAAACGAGTTTTCCTTCTTCGTTAAGCACAACCGAACTTGTTTGTTGAGTCAAATAAGTCCCATTTGACGTTATTATGGTGCCTCGTGAGGATTGAAATCAAACGAGTCCATTTGGTCACTCAAATCCTTGTATTCTCGGATTGCACCCAAATTGGCCTCTAATTGAGCCTACAACGTACAAACGAGTTTTCCTTCTTCGTTAAGCACAACCGAACTTGTTTGTTGAATCAAACATGTCCCATTTGATGTTATTATGGTGCCACGTGAGGTTAGAAACCAAGCGGAGTCCATTTGGTCACTCAAATCCTTGTATTCTCGGATTGCACCCAAATTGGCCTCCAATTGAGCCTACATTGTACAAACGAGTTTTCCTTCTTCGTTAAGCACAAACGAACTTGTTTGTTGAATCAAATAAGTCCCATTTGACGTTATTATGGTGCCACGTGAGGATTGAAATCAAACGGAGTCCATTTGGTCACTCAAATCCTTGTATTCTCGGATTGCACCCAAATTGGCCTCCAATTGAGCCTACAACGTACAAACGATATTTCCTTCTTCGTTAAGCACAACCGAACATGTTTGTTGAGTCAAACATGTTCCATTTGACGTTATTATGGTGCCTCGCGAGGGTTGAAATCAAACGGAGTCCATTTGGTCACTCAAATCCTTGTATTCTCGGATTGCACCCAAATTGGCCTCCAATTGAGCCTACAACGTACAAACGAGTTTTCCTTCTTCGTTAAGCACAACCGAACTTGTTTGTTGAGTCAAACCTGTCCCATTTGACGTTATTATGGTGCCACGCGAGGTTAGAAACCAAACGGAGTCCATTTGGTCACTCAAATCCTTGTATTCTCGGATTGCACCCAAATTGGCCTCTAATTGAGCCTACAACGTACAAACGAGTTTTCGTTCTTCGTTAAGCACAACCGAACATGTTTGTTGAGTCAAACATGTTCCATTTGATGTTATTATGGTGCCTCGTGACTGTTGAAATCAAACGGAGTCCATTTGGTCACTCAAATCCTTTTATTCTCGGATTGCACCCAAATTGGCCTCCAATTGAGCCTACATCGTACAAAGGAGTTTTCCTTCTTCGTTAAGAACAACCGAACTTGTTTGTTGAATCAAACATGTCCCATTTGAAGTTATTATGGTGCCACGCGAGGTTAGAAACCAAGCGGAGTCCATTTGGTCACTCAAATCCTTGTATTCTCGGATTGCACCCAAATTGGCCTCCAATTGAGCCTACAACGTACAAACGAGTTCTCCTACTTCGTTAAGCACAACCGAACTTGTTTGTTGAGTCAAAGAAGTCCCATTTGACGTTATTATGGTGCCTCGCGAGGATTGAAATCAAACGGAGTCCATTTGGTCACTCAAATCCTTATATTCTCGGATTGCACCCAAATTGGCCTCCAATTGTGCCTACATTGTAAAACGAGTTTTCCTTCTTCGTTAAGCACAACCGAACATTTTTGTTGAGTCAAACCTGTCCCATTTGAGGTTATTATGGTGCCACACGAGGTTAGAAACCAAACGGAGTCCATTTGGTCACTCAAATCCTTGTATTCTCGGATTGCACCCAAATTGGCCTCCAATTAAGCCTACATTGTACAAACGAGTTTTCCTTCTTCGTTAAGCACAACCGAACTTGTTTGTTTTGTCAAATAAGTCCCATTTGACGTTATTATGGTTCCACGCGAGGTTTGAAATCAAACGGAGTCCATTTGGTCACTCAAATCCTTGTATTCTCAGATTGCACCCAAATTGGCCTCCAATTGAGCCTACAACGTACAAACGAGTTTTCCTTCTTCATTAAGCACAACCGAACATGTTTGTTGAGTCAAACATTTTCCATTTGATGTTATTTTGGTTCCTCGCGACTGTTGAAATCAAACGGAGACCATTTGGTCACTCAAATCCTTTTATTCTCGGATTGCACCCAAATTGGCCTCCAATTGAGCCTACAACGTACAAACGAGTTTTCCTTCTTCGTTAAGCACAACCGAACTTGTTTGTTGAATCAAATATGTCCCATTTGATGTTATTATGGTGCCATGCGAGGTTAGAAACCAAGCGGAGTCCATTTGGTCACTGAAATCCTTGTATTCTCGGATTGCACCCAAATTGGCCTCCAATTGAGCCTACATTGTACAAACGAGTTTTCCTTCTTCGTTAAGCACAACCGAACTTTTTTGTTGAATCAACTAAGTCCCATTTGACGTTATTATGGTGCCCCGTGAGGATTGAAATCAAACGGAGTCCATTTGGTCACTCAAATCCTTGTATTCTCGGATTGCACCCAAATTGGCCTCCAATTGAGCCTACAACGTACAAACGAGTTTTCCTTCTTCATTAAGCACAACCGAACATGTTTGTTGAGTCAAACATTTTCCATTTGATGTTATTATGGTTCCTCGCGACTGTTGAAATCAAACGGAGACCATTTGGTCACTCAAATCCTTTTATTCTCGGATTGCACCCAAATTGGCCTCCAATTGAGCCTACAACGTACAAACGAGTTTTCCTTCTTCGTTAAGCACAACCGAACTTGTTTGTTGAATCAAACATGTCCCATTTGACGTTATTATGGTGCCACGTGAGGTTAGAAACCAAGCGGAGTCCATTTGGTCACTCAAATCCTTGTATTCTCGGATTGCACCCAAATTGGCCTCCAATTGAGCCTACATTGTACAAACGAGTTTTCCTTCTTCGTTAAGCACAACCGAACTTGTTTGTTGAATCAAATAAGTCCCATTTGACGTTATTATGGTGCCACGCGAGGATTGAAATCAAACGGAGTCCATTTGGTCACTCAAATCCTTGTATTCTCGGATTGCACCCAAATTGGCCTCCAATTGAGCCTACAACGTACAAACGATATTTCCTTCTTCGTTAAGCACAACCGAACATTTTTGTTGAGTCAAACATGTTCCATTTGACGTTATTATGGTGCCTCGCGAGGGTTGAAATCAAACGGAGTCCATTTGGTCACTAAAATCCTTGTATTCTCGGATTGCACCCAAATTTGCCTCCAATTGAGCCTACAACGTACAAACGAGTTTTCCTTCTTCGTTAAGCACAACCGAACATGTTTGTTGAGTCAAACATGTTCCATTTGATTATATTATGGTGCCTCGCGACTGTTGAAATCAAACGGAGTCCATTTGGTCACTCAAATCCTTTTATTCTCGGATTGCACCCAAATTGGCCTCCAATTGAACCTACATCGTACAAAGGAGTTTTCCTTCTTCGTTAAGAACAACCGAACTTGTTTGTTGAATCAAACATGTCCCATTTGAAGTTATTATGGTGCCACGCGAGGTTAGAAACCAAGCGGAGTCCATTTGGTCACTCAAATCCTTGTATTCTCGGATTGCACCCAAATTGGCCTCCAATTGAGCCTACAACGTACAAACGAGTTCTCCTACTTCGTTAAGCACAACCGAACTTGTTTGTTGAGTGAAAGAAGTCCCATTTGACGTTATTATGGTGCCTCGCGAGGATTGAAATCAAACGGAGTCCATTTGGTCACTCAAATCCTTATATTCTCGGATTGCACCCAAATTGGCCTCCAATTGAGCCTACATTGTAAAACGAGTTTTCCTTCTTCGTTAAGCACAACCGAACATTTTTGTTGAGTCAAACCTGTCCCATTTGATGTTATTATGGTGCCACGCGAGGTTAGAAACCAAACGGAGTCCATTTGGTCACTCAAATCCTTGTATTCTCGGATTGCACCCAAATTGACCTCCAATTAAGCCTACATGGTACAAACGAGTTTTCCTTCTTCGTTAAGCACAACCGAACTTGTTTGTTTTGTCAAATAAGTCCCATTTGACGTTATTATGGTTCCACGCGAGGTTTAAAATCAAACGGAGTCCATTTGGTCACTCAAATCCTTGTATTCTCAGATTGCACCCAAATTGGCCTCCAATTGAGCCTACATTGTAAAACGAGTTTTCCTTCTTCGTTAAGCACAACCGAACATTTTTGTTGAGTCAAACCTGTCCCATTTGACGTTATTATGGTGCCACGTGAGGTTAGAAAACAAACGGAGTCCATTTGGTCACTCTAATCCTTGTATTCTCGGATTGCACCCAAATTGGCCTCCAATTGAGCCTACAACGTACAAACGAGTTTTCCTTCTTCGTTAAGCACAACCAAACTTGTTTGTTGAGTCAAAGAAGTCCCATTTGACGTTATTATGGTGCCTCGTGAGGATTGAAATCAAACGGAGTCCATTTGGTCACTCAAATCCTTGTATTCTCGGATTGCACCCAAATTGGCCTCCAATTGAGCCTACAACGTACAAACGAGTTTTCCTTCTTCGTTAAGCACAACCGAACTTGTTTGTTGAGTCAAAGAAGTTCCATTTGACGTTATTATGGTGCCTCACGAGGATTGAAATCAAACGGAGTGCATTTGGTCACTCAAATCCTTGTATTCTCGGATTGCACCCAAATTGGCCTCCAATTGAGCCTACAACGTACAAACGAGTTTTCCTTCTTCGTTAAGCACAACCGAACTTGTTTGTTGAGTCAAAGAAGTCCCATTTGACGTTATTATGGTGCCTCGTGAGGATAGAAATCAAACGAGTCCATTTGGTCACTCAAATCCTTGTATTCTCGGATTGCACCCAAATTGGCCTCTAATTGAGCCTACAACGTACAAACGAGTTTTCCTTCTTCGTTAACCACAACCGAACTTGTTTGTTGAATCAAACATGTCCCATTTGATGTTATTATGGTGCCACGTGAGGTTAGAAACCAAGCGGAGTCCATTTGGTCACTCAAATCCTTGTATTCTCGGATTGCACCCAAATTGGCCTCCAATTGAGCCTACATTGTACAAACGAGTTTTCCTTCTTCGTTAAGCACAACCGAACTTGTTTGTTGAATCAAATAAGTCCCATTTGACGTTATTATGGTGCCACGTGAGGATTGAAATCAAACGGAGTCCATTTGGTCACTCAAATCCTTGTATTCTCGGATTGCACCCAAATTGGCCTCCAATTGAGCCTACAACGTACAAACGATATTTCCTTCTTCGTTAAGCACAACCGAACATGTTTGTTGAGTCAAACATGTTCCATTTGACGTTATTATGGTGCCTCGCGAGGGTTGAAATCAAACGGAGTCCATTTGGTCACTCAAATCCTTGTATTCTCGGATTGCACCCAAATTGGCCTCCAATTGAGCCTACAACGTACAAACGAGTTTTCCTTCTTCGTTAAGCACAACCGAACTTGTTTGTTGAATCAAACATGTCCCATTTGACGTTATTATGGTGCCACGCGAGGTTAGAAACCAAGCGGAGTTCATTTGGTCACTCAAATCCTTGTATTCTCGGATTGCACCCAAATTGGCCTCCAATTGAGCCTACAACGTACAAACGAGTTTTCCTTTTTCGTTAAGCACAACCGAACATTTTTGTTGAGTCAAACCTGTCCCATTTGACGTTATTATGGTGCCACGCGAGGTTAGAAACCAAACGGAGTCCATTTGGTCACTCAAATCCTTGTATTCTCGGATTGCACCCAAATTGGCCTCTAATTGAGCCTACAACGTACAAACGAGTTTTCGTTCTTCGTTAAGCACAACCGAACATGTTTGTTGAGTCAAACATGTTCCATTTGATGTTATTATGGTGCCTCGCGACTGTTGAAATCAAACGGAGTCCATTTGGTCATTCAAATCCTTTTATTCTCGGATTGCACCCAAATTGGCCTCCAATTGAGCCTACATCGTACAAAGGAGTTTTCCTTCTTCGTTAAGAACAACCGAACTTGTTTGTTGAATCAAACATGTCCCATTTGAAGTTATTATGGTGCCACGCGAGGTTAGAAACCAAGCGGAGTCCATTTGGTCACTCAAATCCTTGTATTCTCGGATTGCACCCAAATTGGCCTCCAATTGAGCCTACAACGTACAAACGAGTTCTCCTACTTCGTTAAGCACAACCGAACTTGTTTGTTGAGTGAAAGAAGTCCCATTTGACGTTATTATGGTGCCTCGCGAGGATTGAAATCAAACGGAGTCCATTTGGTCACTCAAATCCTTATATTCTCGGATTGCACCCAAATTGGCCTCCAATTGAGCCTACATTGTAAAACGAGTTTTCCTTCTTCGTTAAGCACAACCGAACATTTTTGTTGAGTCAAACCTGTCCCATTTGAGGTTATTATGGTGCCACGCGAGGTTAGAAACCAAACGGAGTCCATTTGGTCACTCAAATCCTTGTATTCTCAGATTGCACCCAAATTGGCCTCCAATTAAGCCTACATTGTACAAACGAGTTTTCCTTCTTCGTTAAGCACAACCGAACTTGTTTGTTTTGTCAAATAAGTCCCATTTGACGTTATTATGGTTCCACGCGAGGTTTGAAATCAAACGGAGTCCATTTGGTCACTCAAATCCTTGTATTCTCAGATTGCACCCAAATTGGCCTCCAATTGAGCCTACAACGTACAAACGAGTTTTCCTTCTTCATTAAGCACAACCGAACATGTTTGTTGAGTCAAACATTTTCCATTTGATGTTATTTTGGTTCCTCGCGACTGTTGAAATCAAACGGAGACCATTTGGTCACTCAAATCCTTTTATTCTCGGATTGCACCCAAATTGGCCTCCAATTGAGCCTACAACGTACAAACGAGTTTTCCTTCTTCGTTAAGCACAACCGAACTTGTTTGTTGAATCAAATATGTCCCATTTGATGTTATTATGGTGCCACGCGAGGTTAGAAACCAAGCGGAGTCCATTTGGTCACTCAAATCCTTGTATTCTCGGATTGCACCCAAATTGGCCTCCAATTGAGCCTACATTGTACAAACGAGTTTTCCTTCTTCGTTAAGCACAACCGAACTTTTTTGTTGAATCAAGTAAGTCCCATTTGAAGTTATTATGGTGCCCCGTGAGGATTGAAATCAAACGGAGTCCATTTGGTCACTCAAATCCTTGTATTCTCGGATTGCACCCAAATTGGCCTCCGATTGAGCCTACAACGTACAAACGAGTTTTCCTTCTTCATTAAGCACAACCGAACATGTTTGTTGAGTCAAACATTTTCCATTTGATGTTATTATTGTTCCTCGCGACTGTTGAAATCAAACGGAGACCATTTGGTCACTCAAATCCTTTTATTCTCGGATTGCACCCAAATTGGCCTCCAATTGAGCCTACAACGTACAAACGAGTTTTCCTTCTTCGTTAAGCACAACCGAACTTGTTTGTTGAATCAAACATGTCCCATTTGACGTTATTATGGTGCCACGTGAGGTTAGAAACCAAGCGGAGTCCATTTGGTCACTCAAATCCTTGTATTCTCGGATTGCACCCAAATTGGCCTCCAATTGAGCCTACATTGTACAAACGAGTTTTCCTTCTTCGTTAAGCACAACCGTACTTGTTTGTTGAATCAAATAAGTCCCATTTGACGTTATTATGGTGCCACGCGAGGATTGAAATCAAACGGAGTCCATTTGGTCACTCAAATCCTTGTATTCTCGGATTGCACCCAAATTGGCCTCCAATTGAGCCTACAACGTACAAACGATATTTCCTTCTTCGTTAAGCACAACCGAACATTTTTGTTGAGTCAAACATGTTCCATTTGACGTTATTATGGTGCCTCGCGAGGGTTGAAATCAAACGGAGTCCATTTGGTCACTCAAATCCTTGTATTCTCGGATTGCACCCAAATTTGCCTCCAATTGAGCCTACAACGTACAAACGAGTTTTCCTTCTTCGTTAAGCACAACCGAACATGTTTGTTGAGTCAAACATGTTCCATTTGATGTTATTATGGTGCCTCGTGACTGTTGAAATCAAACGGAGTCCATTTGGTCACTCAAATCCTTTTATTCTCGGATTGCACCCAAATTGGCCTCCAATTGAACCTACATCGTACAAAGGAGTTTTCCTTCTTCGTTAAGAACAACCGAACTTGTTTGTTGAATCAAACATGTCCCATTTGAAGTTATTATGGTGCCACGCGAGGTTAGAAACCAAGCGGAGTCCATTTGGTCACTCAAATCCTTGTATTCTCGGATTGCACCCAAATTGGCCTCCAATTGAGCCTACAACGTACAAACGAGTTCTCCTACTTCGTTAAGCACAACCGAACTTGTTTGTTGAGTGAAAGAAGTCCCATTTGACGTTATTATGGTGCCTCGCGAGGATTGAAATCAAACGGAGTCCATTTGGTCACTCAAATCCTTATATTCTCGGATTGCACCCAAATTGGCCTCCAATTGAGCCTACATTGTAAAACGAGTTTTCCTTCTTCGTTAAGCACAACCGAACATTTTTGTTGAGTCAAACCTGTCCCATTTGATGTTATTATGGTGCCACGCGAGGTTAGAAACCAAACGGAGTCCATTTGGTCACTCAAATCCTTGTATTCTCGGATTGCACCCAAATTGACCTCCAATTAAGCCTACATTGTACAAACGAGTTTTACTTCTTCGTTAAGCACAACCGAACTTGTTTGTTTTGTCAAATAAGTCCCATTTGACGTTATTATGGTTCCACGCGAGGTTTGAAATCAAACGGAGTCCATTTGGTCACTCAAATCCTTGTATTCTCAGATTGCACCCAAATTGGCCTCCAATTGAGCCTACATTGTAAAACGAGTTTTCCTTCTTCGTTAAGCACAACCGAACATTTTTGTTGAGTCAAACCTGTCCCATTTGAGGTTATTATGGTGCCACGCGAGGTTAGAAACCAAACGGAGTCCATTTGGTCACTCAAATCCTTGTATTCTCGGATTGCACCCAAATTGGCCTCCAATTAAGCCTACATTGTACAAACGAGTTTTCCTTCTTCGTTAAGCACAACCGAACTTGTTTGTTTTGTCAAATAAGTCCCATTTGACGTTATTATGGTTCCACGCAAGGTTTGAAATCAAACAGAGTCCGTTTGGTCACTCAAATCCTTGTATTCTCAGATTGCACCCAAATTGGCCTCCAATTGAGCCTACAACGTACAAACGAGTTTTCCTTCTTCATTAAGCACAACCGAACATGTTTGTTGAGTAAAACATTTTCCATTTGATGTTATTATGGTTCCTCACGACTGTTGAAATCAAACGGAGACCATTTGGTCACTCAAATCCTTGTATTCTCGGATTGCACCCAAATTGGCCTCCAATTGAGCCTACATTGTACAAACGAGTTTTCCTTCTTCGTTAAGCACAACCGAACTTTTTTGTTGAATCAAGTAAGTCCCATTTGACGTTATTATGGTGCCCCGTGAGGATTGAAGTCAAACGGAGTCCATTTGGTCACTAAAATCCTTGTATTCTCGGATTGCACCCAAATTGGCCTCCAATTGAGCCTACAACGTACAAACGAGTTTTCCTTCTTCATTAAGCACAACCGAACATGTTTGTTGAGTCAAACATTTTCCATTTGATGTTATTATGGTTCCTCGCGACTGTTGAAATCAAACGGAGACCATTTGGTCACTCAAATCCTTTTATTCTCGGATTGCACCCAAATTGGCCTCCAATTGAGCCTACAACGTACAAACGAGTTTTCCTTCTTCGTTAAGCACAACCGAACTTGTTTGTTGAATCAAATATGTCCCATTTGATGTTATTATGGTGCCACGCGAGGTTAGAAACCAAGCGGAGTCCATTTGGTCACTCAAATCCTTGTATTCTCGGATTGCACCCAAATTGGCCTCCAATTGAGCCTACATTGTACAAACGAGTTTTCCTTCTTCGTTAAGCACAACCGAACTTTTTTGTTGAATCAAGTAAGTCCCATTTGAAGTTATTATGGTGCCCCGTGAGGATTGAAATCAAACGGAGTCCATTTGGTCACTCAAATCCTTGTATTCTCGGATTGCACCCAAATTGGCCTCCGATTGAGCCTACAACGTACAAACGAGTTTTCCTTCTTCATTAAGCACAACCGAACATGTTTGTTGAGTCAAACATTTTCCATTTGATGTTATTATGGTTCCTCGCGACTGTTGAAATCAAACGGAGACCATTTGGTCACTCAAATCCTTTTATTCTCGGATTGCACCCAAATTGGCCTCCAATTGAGCCTACAACGTACAAACGAGTTTTCCTTCTTCGTTAAGCACAACCGAACTTGTTTGTTGAATCAAACATGTCCCATTTGACGTTATTATGGTGCCACGTGAGGTTAGAAACCAAGCGGAGTCCATTTGGTCACTCAAATCCTTGTATTCTCGGATTGCACCCAAATTGGCCTCCAATTGAGCCTACATTGTACAAACGAGTTTTCCTTCTTCGTTAAGCACAACCGTACTTGTTTGTTGAATCAAATAAGTCCCATTTGACGTTATTATGGTGCCACACGAGGATTGAAATCAAACGGAGTCCATTTGGTCACTCAAATCCTTGTATTCTCGGATTGCACCCAAATTGGCCTCCAATTGAGCCTACAACGTACAAACGATATTTCCTTCTTCGTTAAGCACAACCGAACATTTTTGTTGAGTCAAACATGTTCCATTTGACGTTATTATGGTGCCTCGCGAGGGTTGAAATCAAACGGAGTCCATTTGGTCACTCAAATCCTTGTATTCTCGGATTGCACCCAAATTTGCCTCCAATTGAGCCTACAACGTACAAACGAGTTTTCCTTCTTCGTTAAGCACAACCGAACATGTTTGTTGAGTCAAACATGTTCCATTTGATGTTATTATGGTGCCTCGTGACTGTTGAAATCAAACGGAGTCCATTTGGTCACTCAAATCCTTTTATTCTCGGATTGCACCCAAATTGGCCTCCAATTGAACCTACATCGTACAAAGGAGTTTTCCTTCTTCGTTAAGAACAACCGAACTTGTTTGTTGAATCAAACATGTCCCATTTGAAGTTATTATGGTGCCACGCGAGGTTAGAAACCAAGCGGAGTCCATTTGGTCACTCAAATCCTTGTATTCTCGGATTGCACCCAAATTGGCCTCCAATTGAGCCTACAACGTACAAACGAGTTCTCCTACTTCGTTAAGCACAACCGAACTTGTTTGTTGAGTGAAAGAAGTCCCATTTGACGTTATTATGGTGCCTCGCGAGGATTGAAATCAAACGGAGTCCATTTGGTCACTCAAATCCTTATATTCTCGGATTGCACCCAAATTGGCCTCCAATTGAGCCTACATTGTAAAACGAGTTTTCCTTCTTCGTTAAGCACAACCGAACACTTTTGTTGAGTCAAACCTGTCCCATTTGATGTTATTATGGTGCCACGCGAGGTTAGAAACCAAACGGAGTCCATTTGGTCACTCAAATCCTTGTATTCTCGGATTGCACCCAAATTGACCTCCAATTAAGCCTACATTGTACAAACGAGTTTTACTTCTTCGTTAAGCACAACCGAACTTGTTTGTTTTGTCAAATAAGTCCCATTTGACGTTATTATGGTTCCACGCGAGGTTTGAAATCAAACGGAGTCCATTTGGTCACTCAAATCCTTGTATTCTCAGATTGCACCCAAATTGGCCTCCAATTGAGCCTACATTGTAAAACGAGTTTTCCTTCTTCGTTAAGCACAACCGAACATTTTTGTTGAGTCAAACCTGTCCCATTTGAGGTTATTATGGTGCCACGCGAGGTTAGAAACCAAACGGAGTCCATTTGGTCACTCAAATCCTTGTATTCTCGGATTGCACCCAAATTGGCCTCCAATTAAGCCTACATTGTACAAACGAGTTTTCCTTCTTCGTTAAGCACAACCGAACTTGTTTGTTTTGTCAAATAAGTCCCATTTGACGTTATTATGGTTCCACGCAAGGTTTGAAATCAAACAGAGTCCGTTTGGTCACTCAAATCCTTGTATTCTCAGATTGCACCCAAATTGGCCTCCAATTGAGCCTACAACGTACAAACGAGTTTTCCTTCTTCATTAAGCACAACCGAACATGTTTGTTGAGTAAAACATTTTCCATTTGATGTTATTATGGTTCCTCACGACTGTTGAAATCAAACGGAGACCATTTGGTCACTCAAATCCTTGTATTCTCGGATTGCACCCAAATTGGCCTCCAATTGAGCCTACATTGTACAAACGAGTTTTCCTTCTTCGTTAAGCACAACCGAACTTTTTTGTTGAATCAAGTAAGTCCCATTTGACGTTATTATGGTGCCCCGTGAGGATTGAAGTCAAACGGAGTCCATTTGGTCACTAAAATCCTTGTATTCTCGGATTGCACCCAAATTGGCCTCCAATTGAGCCTACAACGTACAAACGAGTTTTCCTTCTTCATTAAGCACAACCGAACATGTTTGTTGAGTCAAACATTTTCCATTTGATGTTATTATGGTTCCTCGCGACTGTTGAAATCAAACGGAGACCATTTGGTCACTCAAATCCTTTTATTCTCGGATTGCACCCAAATTGGCCTCCAATTGAGCCTACAACGTACAAACGAGTTTTCCTTCTTCGTTAAGCACAACCGAACTTGTTTGTTGAATCAAACATGTCCCATTTGACGTTATTATGGTGCCACGTGAGGTTAGAAACCAAGCGGAGTCCATTTGGTCACTCAAATCCTTGTATTCTCGGATTGCACCCAAATTGGCCTCCAATTGAGCCTACATTGTACAAACGAGTTTTCCTTCTTCGTTAAGCACAACCGAACTTGTTTGTTGAATCAAATAAGTCCCATTTGACGTTATTATGGTGCCACGCGAGGATTGAAATCAAACGGAGTCCATTTGGTCACTCAAATCCTTGTATTCTCGGATTGCACCCAAATTGGCCTCCAATTGAGCCTACAACGTACAAACGATATTTCCTTCTTCGTTAAGCACAACCGAACATGTTTGTTGAGTCAAACATGTTCCATTTGACGTTATTATGGTGCCTCGCGAGGGTTGAAATCAAACGGAGTCCATTTGGTCACTCAAATCCTTGTATTCTCGGATTGCACCCAAATTTGCCTCCAATTGAGCCTACAACGTACAAACGAGTTTTCCTTCTTCGTTAAGCACAACCGAACATGTTTGTTGAGTCAAACATGTTCCATTTGATGTTATTATTGTGCCTCGCGACTGTTGAAATCAAACGGAGTCCATTTGGTCACTCAAATCCTTTTATTCTCGGATTGCACCCAAATTGGCCTCCAATTGAGCCTACATCGTACAAAGGAGTTTTCCTTCTTCGTTAAGAACAACCGAACTTGTTTGTTGAATCAAACATGTCCCATTTGAAGTTATTATGGTGCCACGGGAGGTTAGAAACCAAGCGGAGTCCATTTGGTCACTCAAATCCTTGTATTCTCGGATTGCACCCAAATTGGCCTCCAATTGAGCCTACAACGTACAAACGAGTTCTCCTACTTCGTTAAGCACAACCGAACTTGTTTGTTGAGTCAAAGAAGTCCCATTTGACGTTATTATGGTGCCTCGCGAGGATTGAAATCAAACGGAGTCCATTTGGTCACTCAAATCCTTATATTCTCGGATTGCACCCAAATTGGCCTCCAATTGAGCCTACATTGTAAAACGAGTTTTCCTTCTTCGTTAAGCACAACCGAACATTTTTGTTGAGTCAAACCTGTCCCATTTGATGTTATTATGGTGCCACGTGAGGTTAGAAACCAAACGGAGTCCATTTGGTCACTCAAATCCTTGTATTCTCGGATTGCACCCAAATTGACCTCCAATTAAGCCTACATTGTACAAACGAGTTTTCCTTCTTCGTTAAGCACAACCGAACTTGTTTGTTTTGTCAAATAAGTCCCATTTGACGTTATTATGGTTCCACGTGAGGTTTGAAATCAAACGGAGTCCATTTGGTCACTCAAATCCTTGTATTCTCAGATTGCACCCAAATTGGCCTCCAATTGAGCCTACAACGTACAAACGAGTTTTCCTTCTTCATTAAGCACAACCGAACATGTTTGTTGAGTCAAACATTTTCCATTTGATGTTATTATGGTTCCTCGCGACTGTTGAAATCAAACGGAGACCATTTGGTCAATCAAATCCTTTTATTCTCGGATTGCACCCAAATTGGCCTCCAATTGAGCCTACAACGTACAAACGAGTTTTCCTTCTTCGTTAAGCACAACCGAACTTGTTTGTTGAATCAAACATGTCCCATTTGACGTTATTATGGTGCCACGTGAGGTTAGAAACCAAGCGGAGTCCATTTGGTCACTCAAATCCTTGTATTCTCGGATTGCACCCAAATTGGCCTCCAATTGAGCCTACATTGTACAAACGAGTTTTCCTTCTTCGTTAAGCACAACCGAACTTGTTTGTTGAATCAAATAAGTCCCATTTGACGTTATTATGGTGCCACACGAGGATTGAAATCAAACGGAGTCCATTTGGTCACTCAAATCCTTGTATTCTCGGATTGCACCCAAATTGGCCTCCAATTGAGCCTACAACGTACAAACGATATTTCCTTCTTCGTTAAGCACAACCGAACATGTTTGTTGAGTCAAACATGTTCCATTTGACGTTATTATGGTGCCTCACGAGGGTTGAAATCAAACGGAGTCCATTTGGTCACTCAAATCCTTTTATTCTCGGATTGCACCCAAATTGGCCTCCAATTGAGCCTACAACGTACAAACGAGTTTTCCTTCTTCGTTAAGCACAACCGAACTTGTTTGTTGAATCAAATATGTCCCATTTGATGTTATTATGGTGCCACGCGAGGTTAGAAACCAAGCGGAGTCCATTTGGTCACTCAAATCCTTGTATTCTCGGATTGCACCCAAATTGGCCTCCAATTGAGCCTACATTGTACAAACGAGTTTTCCTTCTTCGTTAAGCACAACCGAACTTTTTTGTTGAATCAAGTAAGTCCCATTTGACGTTATTATGGTGCCCCGTGAGGATTGAAATCAAACGGAGTCCATTTGGTCACTCAAATCCTTGTATTCTCGGATTGCACCCAAATTGGCCTCCAATTGAGCCTACAACGTACAAACGAGTTTTCCTTCTTCATTAAGCACAACCGAACATGTTTGTTGAGTCAAACATTTTCCATTTGATGTTATTATGGTTCCTCGCGACTGTTGAAATCAAACGGAGACCATTTGGTCACTCAAATCCTTTTATTCTCGGATTGCACCCAAATTGGCCTCCAATTGAGCCTACAACGTACAAACGAGTTTTCCTTCTTCGTTAAGCACAACCGAACTTGTTTGTTGAATCAAACATGTCCCATTTGACGTTATTATGGTGCCACGTGAGGTTAGAAACCAAGCGGAGTCCATTTGGTCACTCAAATCCTTGTATTCTCGGATTGCACCCAAATTGGCCTCCAATTGAGCCTACATTGTACAAACGAGTTTTCCTTCTTCGTTAAGCACAACCGAACTTGTTTGTTGAATCAAATAAGTCCCATTTGACGTTATTATGGTGCCACACGAGGATTGAAATCAAACGGAGTCCATTTGGTCACTCAAATCCTTGTATTCTCGGATTGCACCCAAATTGGCCTCCAATTGAGCCTATAACGTACAAACGATATTTCCTTCTTCGTTAAGCACAACCGAACATGTTTGTTGAGTCAAACATGTTCCATTTGACGTTATTATGGTGCCTCACGAGGGTTGAAATCAAACGGAGTCCATTTGGTCACTCAAATCCTTGTATTCTCGGATTGCACCCAAATTTGCCTCCAATTGAGCCTACAACGTACAAACGAGTTTTCCTTCTTCGTTAAGCACAACCGAACATGTTTGTTGAGTCAAACATGTTACATTTGATGTTATTATGGTGCCTCGCGACTGTTGAAATCAAACGGAGTCCATTTGGTCACTCAAATCCTTTTATTCTCGGATTGCACCCAAATTGGCCTCCAATTGAGCCTACATCGTACAAAGGAGTTTTCCTTCTTCGTTAAGAACAACCGAACTTGTTTGTTGAATCAAACATGTCCCATTTGAAGTTATTATGGTGCCACGCGAGGTTAGAAACCAAGCGGAGTCCATTTGGTCACTCAAATCCTTGTATTCTCGGATTGCACCCAAATTGGCCTCCAATTGAGCCTACAACGTACAAACGAGTTCTCCTACTTCGTTAAGCACAACCGAACTTGTTTGTTGAGTCAAAGAAGTCCCATTTGACGTTATTATGGTGCCTCGCGAGGATTGAAATCAAACGGAGTCCATTTGGTCACTCAAATCCTTATATTCTCGGATTGCACCCAAATTGGCCTCCAATTGAGCCTACATTGTAAAACGAGTTTTCCTTCTTCGTTAAGCACAACCGAACATTTTTGTTGAGTCAAACCTGTCCCATTTGATGTTATTATGGTGCCACGCGAGGTTAGAAACCAAACGGAGTCCATTTGGTCACTCAAATCCTTGTATTCTCGGATTGCACCCAAATTGGCCTCCAATTAAGCCTACATTGTACAAACGAGTTTTCCTTCTTCGTTAAGCACAACCGAACTTGTTTGTTTTGTCAAATAAGTCCCATTTGACGTTATTATGGTTCCACCCGAGGTTTGAAATCAAACGGAGTCCATTTGGTCACTCAAATCCTTGTATTCTCAGATTGCACCCAAATTGGCCTCCAATTGATCCTACAACGTACAAACGAGTTTTCCTTCTTCATTAAGCACAACCGAACATGTTTGTTGAGTCAAACATTTTCCATTTGATGTTATTATGGTTCCTCGCGACTGTTGAAATCAAACGGAGACCATTTGGTCACTCAAATCCTTTTATTCTCGGATTGCACCCAAATTGGCCTCCAATTGAGCCTACAACGTACAAACGAGTTTTCCTTCTTCGTTAAGCACAACCGAACTTGTTTGTTGAATCAAATATGTCCCATTTGATGTTATTATGGTGCCACGCGAGGTTAGAAACCAAGCGGAGTCCATTTGGTCACTCAAATCCTTGTATTCTCGGATTGCACCCAAATTGGCCTCCAATTGAGCCTACATTGTACAAACGAGTTTTCCTTCTTCGTTAAGCACAACCGAACTTGTTTGTTGAATCAAATAAGTCCCATTTGACGTTATTATGGTGCCACGCGAGGATTGAAATCAAACGGAGTCCATTTGGTCACTCAAATCCTTGTATTCTCGGATTGCACCCAAATTGGCCTCCAATTGAGCCTACAACGTACAAACGATATTTCCTTCTTCGTTAAGCACAACCGAACATGTTTGTTGAGTCAAACATGTTCCATTTGACGTTATTATGGTGCCTCGCGAGGATTGAAATCAAACGGAGTCCATTTGGTCACTCAAATCCTTGTATTCTCGGATTGCACCCAAATTTGCCTCCAATTGAGCCTACAACGTACAAACGAGTTTGCCTTCTACGTTAAGCACAACCGAACATGTTTGTTGAGTCAAACATGTTCCATTTGATGTTATTATGGTGCCTCGCGACTGTTGAAATCAAACGGAGTCCATTTGGTCACTCAAATCCTTGTATTCTCGGATTGCACCCAAATTGACCTCCAATTAAGCCTACATTGTACAAACGAGTTTTCCTTCTTCGTTAAGCACAACCGAACTTGTTTGTTTTGTCAAATAAGTCCCATTTGACGTTATTATGGTTCCACGTGAGGTTTGAAATCAAACGGAGTCCATTTGGTCACTCAAATCCTTGTATTCTCAGATTGCACCCAAATTGGCCTCCAATTGAGCCTACAACGTACAAACGAGTTTTCCTTCTTCATTAAGCACAACCGAACATGTTTGTTGAGTCAAACATTTTCCATTTTATGTTATTATGGTTCCTCGCGACTGTTGAAATCAAACGGAGACGATTTGGTCACTCAAATCCTTTTATTCTCGGATTGCACCCAAATTGGCCTCCAATTGAGCCTACAACGTACAAACGAGTTTTCCTTCTTCGTTAAGCACAACCGAACTTGTTTGTTGAATCAAATATGTCCCATTTGATGTTATTATGGTGCCACGCGAGGTTAGAAACCAAGCGGAGTCCATTTGGTCACTCAAATCCTTGTATTCTCGGATTGCACCCAAATTGGCCTCCAATTGAGCCTACATTGTACAAACGAGTTTTCCTTCTTCGTTAAGCACAACCGAACTTTTTTGTTGAATCAAGTAAGTCCCATTTGACGTTATTATGGTGCCCCGTGAGGATTGAAATCAAACGGAGTCCATTTGGTCACTCAAATCCTTGTATTCTCGGATTGCACCCAAATTGGCCTCCAATTGAGCCTACAACGTACAAACGAGTTTTCCTTCTTCATTAAGCACAACCGAACATGTTTGTTGAGTCAAACATGTTCCATTTGACGTTATTATGGTGCCTCACGAGGGTTGAAATCAAACGGAGTCCATTTGGTCACTCAAATCCTTGTATTCTCGGATTGCACCCAAATTTGCCTCCAATTGAGCCTACAACGTACAAACGAGTTTTTCTTCTTCGTTAAGCACAACCGAACATGTTTGTTGAGTCAAACATGTTACATTTGATGTTATTATGGTGCCTCGCGACTGTTGAAATCAAACGGAGTCCATTTGGTCACTCAAATCCTTTTATTCTCGGATTGCACCCAAATTGGCCTCCAATTGAGCCTACATCGTACAAAGGAGTTTTCCTTCTTCGTTAAGAACAACCGAACTTGTTTGTTGAATCAAACATGTCCCATTTGAAGTTATTATGGTGCCACGCGAGGTTAGAAACCAAGCGGAGTCCATTTGGTCACTCAAATCCTTGTATTCTCGGATTGCACCCAAATTGGCCTCCAATTGAGCCTACAACGTACAAACGATATTTCCTTCTTCGTTAAGCACAACCGAACATGTTTGTTGAGTCAAACATGTTCCATTTGACGTTATTATGGTGCCTCATGAGGGTTGAAATCAAACGGAGTCCATTTGGTCACTCAAATCCTTGTATTCTCGGATTGCACCCAAATTTGCCTCCAATTGAGCCTACAACGTACAAACGAGTTTTCCTTCTTCGTTAAGCACAACCGAACATGTTTGTTGAGTCAAACATGTTCCATTTGATGTTAATATGGTGCCTCGCGACTGTTGAAATCAAACGGAGTCCATTTGGTCACTCAAATCCTTTTATTCTCGGATTGCACCCAAATTGGCCTCCAATTGAGCCTACATCGTACAAAGGAGTTTTCCTTCTTCGTTAAGAACAACCGAACTTGTTTGTTGAATCAAACATGTCCCATTTGAAGTTATTATGGTGCCACGCGAGGTTAGAAACCAAGCGGAGTCCATTTGGTCACTCAAATCCTTGTATTCTCGGATTGCACCCAAATTGGCCTCCAATTGAGCCTACAACGTACAAACGAGTTCTCCTACTTCGTTAAGCACAACCGAACTTGTTTGTTGAGTCAAAGAAGTCCCATTTGACGTTATTATGGTGCCTCGCGAGGATTGAAATCAAATGGAGTCCATTTGGTCACTCAAATCCTTATATTCTCGGATTGCACCCAAATTGGCCTCCAATTGAGCCTACATTGTAAAACGAGTTTTCCTTCTTCGTTAAGCACAACCGAACATTTTTGTTGAGTCAAACCTGTCCCATTTGATGTTATTATGGTGCCACGCGAGGTTAGAAACCAAACGGAGTCCATTTGGTCACTCAAATCCTTGTATTCTCGGATTGCACCCAAATTGGCCTCCAATTAAGCCTACATTGTACAAACGAGTTTTCCTTCTTCGTTAAGCACAACCGAACTTGTTTGTTTTGTCAAATAAGTCCCATTTGACGTTATTATGGTTCCACCCGAGGTTTGAAATCAAACGGAGTCCATTTGGTCACTCAAATCCTTGTATTCTCAGATTGCACCCAAATTGGCCTCCAATTGAGCCTACAACGTACAAACGAGTTTTCCTTCTTCATTAAGCACAACCGAACATGTTTGTTGAGTCAAACATTTTCCATTTGATGTTATTATGGTTCCTCGCGACTGTTGAAATCAAACGGAGACCATTTGGTCACTCAAATCCTTTTATTCTCGGATTGCACCCAAATTGGCCTCCAATTGAGCCTACAACGTACAAACGAGTTTTCCTTCTTCGTTAAGCACAACCGAACTTGTTTGTTGAATCAAATATGTCCCATTTGATGTTATTATGGTGCCACGAGAGGTTAGAAACCAAGCGGAGTCCATTTGGTCACTCAAATCCTTGTATTCTCGGATTGCACCCAAATTGGCCTCCAATTGAGCCTACATTGTACAAACGAGTTTTCCTTCTTCGTTAAGCACAACCGAACTTGTTTGTTGAATCAAATAAGTCCCATTTGACGTTATTATGGTGCCACGCGAGGATTGAAATCAAACGGAGTCCATTTGGTCACTCAAATCCTTGTATTCTCGGATTGCACCCAAATTGGCCTCCAATTGAGCCTACAACGTACAAACGATATTTCCTTCTTCGTTAAGCACAACCGAACATGTTTGTTGAGTCAAACATGTTCCATTTGACGTTATTATGGTGCCTCGCGAGGATTGAAATCAAACGGAGTCCATTTGGTCACTCAAATCCTTGTATTCTCGGATTGCACCCAAATTTGCCTCCAATTGAGCCTACAACGTACAAACGAGTTTTCCTTCTACGTTAAGCACAACCGAACATGTTTGTTGAGTCAAACATGTTCCATTTGATGTTATTATGGTGCCTCGCGACTGTTGAAATCAAACGGAGTCCATTTGGTCACTCAAATCCTTTTATTCTCGGATTGCACCCAAATTGGCCTCCAATTGAGCCTACATCGTACAAAGGAGTTTTCCTTCTTCGTTAAGAACAACCGAACTTGTTTGTTGAATCAAACATGTCCCATTTGAAGTTATTATGGTGCCACGCGAGGTTAGAAACCAAGCGGAGTCCATTTGGTCACTCAAATCCTTGTTTTCTCGGATTGCACCCAAATTGGCCTCCAATTGAGCCTACAACGTACAAACGAGTTCTCCTACTTCGTTAAGCACAACCGAACTTGTTTGTTGAGTCAAAGAAGTTCCATTTGACGTTATTATGGTGCCTCGCGAGGATTGAAATCAAACGGAGTGCATTTGGTCACTCAAATCCTTGTATTCTCGGATTGCACCTAAATTGGCCTCCAATTGAGCCTACAACGTACAAACGTGTTTTCCTTCTTCGTTAAGCACAACCGAACTTGTTTGTTGAGTCAAAGAAGTCCCATTTGACGTTATTATGGTGCCTCGTGAGGATTGAAATCAAACGGAGTCCATTTGGTCACTCAAATCCTTGTATTCTCGGATTGCACCCAAATTGGCCTCCAATTGAGCCTACAACGTACAAACGAGTTTTCCTTCTTCGTTAAGCACAACCAAACTTGTTTGTTGAGTCAAAGAAGTTCCATTTGACGTTATTATGGTGCCTCGCAAGGATTGAAATCAAACGGAGTGCATTTGGTCACTCAAATCCTTTTATTCTCGGATTGCACCCAAATTGGCCTCCAATTGAGCCTACATTGTAAAACGAGTTTTCCTTCTTCGTTAAGCACAACCGAACATTTTTGTTGAGTCAAACCTGTCCCATTTGATGTTATTATGGTGCCACGCGAGGTTAGAAACCAAACGGAGTCCATTTTGTCACTCAAATCCTTGTATTCTCGGATTGCACCCAAATTGGCCTCCAATTAAGCCTACATTGTACAAACGAGTTTTCCTTCTTCGTTAAGCACAACCGAACTTGTTCGTTTTGTCAAATAAGTCCCATTTGACGTTATTATGGTGCCTCGCAAGGATTGAAATCAAACGGAGTGCATTTGGTCACTCAAATCCTTTTATTCTCGGATTGCACCCAAATTGGCCTCCAATTGAGCCTACATTGTAAAACGAGTTTTCCTTCTTCGTTAAGCACAACCGAACATGTTTGTTGAGTCAAACATTTTCCATTTGATGTTATTATGTTCCTCGCGACTGTTGAAATCAAACGGAGACCATTTGGTCACTCAAATCCTTTTATTCTCGGATTGCACCCAAATTGGCCTCCAATTGAGCCTACAACGTACAAACGAGTTTTCCTTCTTCGTTAAGCACAACCGAACTTGTTTGTTGAATCAAATATGTCCCATTTGATGTTATTATGGTGCCACGCGAGGTTAGAAACCAAGCGGATTCCATTTGGTCACTCAAATCCTTGTATTCTCGGATTGCACCCAAATTGGCCTCCAATTGAGCCTAC
Source organism: Berberis vulgaris (assembly GCA_963556465.1). Taxonomy (NCBI): domain Eukaryota; kingdom Viridiplantae; phylum Streptophyta; class Magnoliopsida; order Ranunculales; family Berberidaceae; genus Berberis; species Berberis vulgaris. The sequence continues at coordinate 38,681,047 of OY747132.1, read as the reverse complement.
ATTGTACAAACGAGTTTTCCTTCTTCGTTAAGCACAACCGAACTTTTTTGTTGAATCAAGTAAGTCCCATTTGACGTTATTATGGTGCCCCGTGAGGATTGAAATCAAACGGAGTCCATTTGGTCACTCAAATCCTTGTATTCTCGGATTGCACCCAAATTGGCCTCCAATTGAGCCTACAACGTACAAACGAGTTTTCCTTCTTCATTAAGCACAACCGAACATGTTTGTTGAGTCAAACATTTTCCATTTGATGTTATTATGGTTCCTCACGACTGTTGAAATCAAACGGAGACCATTTGGTCACTCAAATCCTTTTATTCTCGGATTGCACCCAAATTGGCCTCCAATTGAGCCTACAACGTACAAACGAGTTTTCCTTCTTCGTTAAGCACAACCGAACTTGTTTGTTGAATCAAACATGTCCCATTTGACGTTATTATGGTGCCACGTGAGGTTAGAAACCAAGCGGAGTCCATTTGGTCACTCAAATCCTTGTATTCTCGGATTGCACCCAAATTGGCCTCCAATTGAGCCTACATTGTACAAACGAGTTTTCCTTCTTCGTTAAGCACAACCGAACTTGTTTGTTGAATCAAATAAGTCCCATTTGACGTTATTATGGTGCCACGTGAGGATTGAAATCAAACGGAGTCCATTTGGTCACTCAAATCCTTGTATTCTCGGATTGCACCCAAATTGGCCTCCAATTGAGCCTACAACGTACAAACGATATTTCCTTCTTCGTTAAGCACAACCGAACATGTTTGTTGAGTCAAACATGTTCGATTTGACGTTATTATGGTGCCTCGCGAGGATTGAAATCAAACGGAGTCCATTTGGTCACTCAAATCCTTGTATTCTCGGATTGCACCCAAATTTGCCTCCAATTGAGCCTACAACGTACAAACGAGTTTTCCTTCTACGTTAAGCACAACCGAACATGTTTGTTGAGTCAAACATGTTCCATTTGATGTTATTATGGTGCCTCGCGACTGTTGAAATCAAACGGAGTCCATTTGGTCACTCAAATCCTTTTATTCTCGGATTGCACCCAAATTGGCCTCCAATTGAGCCTACATCGTACAAAGGAGTTTTCCTTCTTCGTTAAGAACAACCGAATTTGTTTGTTGAATCAAACATGTCCCATTTGAAGTTATTATGGTGCCACGCGAGGTTAGAAACCAAGCGGAGTCCATTTGGTCACTCAAATCCTTGTATTCTCGGATTGCACCCAAATTGGCCTCCAATTGAGCCTACAACGTACAAACGAGTTCTCCTACTTCGTTAAGCACAACCGAACTTGTTTGTTGAGTCAAAGAAGTCCCATTTGACGTTATTATGGTGCCTCACGAGGATTGAAATCAAACGGAGTCCATTTGGTCACTCAAATCCTTGTATTCTCGGATTGCACCCAAATTGGCCTCCAATTGAGCCTACAACGTACAAACGAGTTTTCCTTCTTCGTTAAGCACAACTGAACTTGTTTGTTGAATCAAACATGTCTCATTTGACGTTATTATGGTTCCACGCGAGGTTAGAAACCCAGCGGAGTCCATTTGGTCACTCAAATCCTTGTATTCTCGGATTGCACCCAAATTTGCCTCCAATTGAGCCTACAACGTACAAACGAGTTTTCCTTTTTCATTAAGCACAACCGAAAATTTTTGTTGAGTCAAAACTGTCCCATTTGACGTTATTATGGTGCCACACGAGGTTAGAAACCAAACGGAGTCCATTTGGTCACTCAAATCCTTGTATTCTCGGATTGCACCCAAATTGGCGTCCAATTGAGCCTACAACGTACAAACGAGTTTTCCTTCTTCGTTAAGCACAACCGAACATTTTTGTTGAGTCAAACCTGTCCCATTTGACGTTATTATGGTGCCACGTGAGGTTAGAAACCAAACGGAGTCCATTTGGTCACTCTAATCCTTGTATTCTCGGATTGCACCCAAATTGGCCTCCAATTGAGCCTACAACGTACAAACGAGTTTTCCTTCTTCGTTAAGCACAACCAAACTTGTTTGTTGAGTCAAAGAAGTCCCATTTGACGTTATTATGGTGCCTCGTGAGGATTGAAATCAAACGGAGTCCATTTGGTCACTCAAATCCTTGTATTCTCGGATTGCACCCAAATTGGCCTCCAATTGAGCCTACAACGTACAAACGAGTTTTCCTTCTTCGTTAAGCACAACCGAACTTGTTTGTTGAGTCAAAGAAGTTCCATTTGACGTTATTATGGTGCCTCGCGAGGATTGAAATCAAACGGAGTGCATTTGGTCACTCAAATCCTTGTATTCTCGGATTGCACCTAAATTGGCCTCCAATTGAGCCTACAACGTACAAACGAGTTTTCCTTCTTCGTTAAGCACAACCGAACTTGTTTGTTGAGTCAAAGAAGTCCCATTTGACGTTATTATGGTGCCTCGAGAGGATTGAAATCAAACGGAGTCCATTTGGTCACTCAAATCCTTGTATTCTCGGATTGCACCCAAATTGGCCTCCAATTGAGCCTACAACGTACAAACGAGTTTTCCTTCTTCGTTAAGCACAACCAAACTTGTTTGTTGAGTCAAAGAAGTTCCATTTGACGTTATTATGGTGCCTCGCAAGGATTGAAATCAAACGGAGTGCATTTGGTCACTCAAATCCTTGTATTCTCGGATTGCACCCAAATTGGCCTCCAATTGAGCCTACAACGTACAAACGAGTTTTCCTTCTTCGTTAAGCACAACCGAACTTGTTTGTTGAGTCAAAGAAGTCCCATTTGACGTTATTATGGTGCCTCACGAGGATTGAAATCAAACGGAGTCCATTTGGTCACTCAAATCCTTGTATTCTCGGATTGCACCCAAATTGGCCTCCAATTGAGCCTACAACGTACAAACGAGTTTTCCTTCTTCGTTAAGCACAACTGAACTTGTTTGTTGAATCAAACATGTCTCATTTGACGTTATTATGGTTCCACGCGAGGTTAGAAACCCAGCGGAGTCCATTTGGTCACTCAAATCCTTGTATTCTCGGATTGCACCCAAATTTGCCTCCAATTGAGCCTACAACGTACAAACGAGTTTTCCTTTTTCATTAAGCACAACCGAAAATTTTTGTTGAGTCAAAACTGTCCCATTTGACGTTATTATGGTGCCACACGAGGTTAGAAACCAAACGGAGTCCATTTGGTCACTCAAATCCTTGTATTCTCGGATTGCACCCAAATTGGCGTCCAATTGAGCCTACAACGTACAAACGAGTTTTCCTTCTTCGTTAAGCACAACCGAACATTTTTGTTGAGTCAAACCTGTCCCATTTGACGTTATTATGGTGCCACGTGAGGTTAGAAACCAAACGGAGTCCATTTGGTCACTCTAATCCTTGTATTCTCGGATTGCACCCAAATTGGCCTCCAATTGAGCCTACAACGTACAAACGAGTTTTCCTTCTTCGTTAAGCACAACCAAACTTGTTTGTTGAGTCAAAGAAGTCCCATTTGACGTTATTATGGTGCCTCGTGAGGATTGAAATCAAACGGAGTCCATTTGGTCACTCAAATCCTTGTATTCTCGGATTGCACCCAAATTGGCCTCCAATTGAGCCTACAACGTACAAACGAGTTTTCCTTCTTCGTTCAGCACAACCGAACTTGTTTGTTGAGTCAAAGAAGTTCCATTTGACGTTATTATGGTGCCTCGCGAGGATTGAAATCAAACGGAGTGCATTTGGTCACTCAAATCCTTGTATTCTCGGATTGCACCCAAATTGGCATCCAATTGAGCCTACAACGTACAAACGAGTTTTCCTTCTTCGTTAAGCACAAACGAACTTGTTTGTTGAGTCAAAGAAGTCCCATTTGACGTTATTATGGTGCCTCGTGAGGATTGAAATCAAACGGAGTCCATTTGGTCACTCAAATCCTTGTATTCTCGGATTGCACCCAAATTGGCCTCCAATTGAGCCTACAACGTACAAACGAGTTTTCCTTCTTCGTTAAGCACAACCGAACTTGTTTGTTGAGTCAAAGAAGTTCCATTTGACGTTATTATGGTGCCTCGCGAGGATTGAAATCAAACGGAGTGCATTTGGTCACTCAAATCCTTGTATTCTCGGATTGCACCTAAATTGGCCTCCAATTGAGCCTACAACGTACAAACGAGTTTTCCTTCTTCGTTAAGCACAACCGAACTTGTTTGTTGAGTCAAAGAAGTCCCATTTGACGTTATTATGGTGCCTCGTGAGGATTGAAATCAAACGGAGTCCATTTGGTCACTCAAATCCTTGTATTCTCGGATTGCACCCAAATTGGCCTCCAATTGAGCCTACAACGTACAAACGAGTTTTCCTTCTTCGTTAAGCACAACCAAACTTGTTTGTTGAGTCAAAGAAGTTCCATTTGACGTTATTATGGTGCCTCGCAAGGATTGAAATCAAACGGAGTGCATTTGGTCACTCAAATCCTTGTATTCTCGGATTGCACCCAAATTGGCCTCCAATTGAGCCTACAACGTACAAACGAGTTTTCCTTCTTCGTTAAGAACAACCGAACTTGTTTGTTGAGTCAAAGAAGTCCCATTTGACGTTACTATGGTGCCTCGTGAGGATTGAAATCAAACGGAGTCCATTTGGTCATTCAAATCCTTGTATTCTCGGATTGCACCCAAATTGGCCTCTAATTGAGCCTACAACGTACAAACGAGTTTTCCTTCTTCGTTAAGCACAACCGAACTTGTTTGTTGAATCAAACATGTCCCATTTGACGTTATTATGGTTCCACGCGAGGTTAGAAACCCAGTGGAGTCCATTTGGTAACTCAAATCCTTGTATTCTCGGATTGCACCCAAATTTGCCTCCAATTGAGCCTACAACGTACAAACGAGTTTTCCTTTTTCATTAAGCACAACCGAAAATTTTTGTTGAGTCAAAACTGTCCCATTTGACGTTATTATGGTGCCACACGAGGTTAGAAACCAAACGGAGTCCATTTGGTCACTCAAATCCTTGTATTCTCGGATTGCACCCAAATTGGCGTCCAATTGAGCCTACAACGTACAAACGAGTTTTCCTTCTTCGTTAAGCACAACCGAACATTTTTGTTGAGTCAAACCTGTCCCATTTGACGTTATTATGGTGCCACGTGAGGTTAGAAACCAAACGGAGTCCATTTGGTCACTCTAATCCTTGTATTCACGGATTGCACCCAAATTGGCCTCCAATTGAGCCTACAACGTACAAACGAGTTTTCCTTCTTCGTTAAGCACAACCAAACTTGTTTGTTGAGTCAAAGAAGTCCCATTTGACGTTATTATGGTGCCTCATGAGGATTGAAATCAAACGGAGTCCATTTGGTCACTCAAATCCTTGTATTCTCGGATTGCACCCAAATTGGCCTCCAATTGAGCCTACAACGTACAAACGAGTTTTCCTTCTTCGTTAAGCACAACCGAACTTGTTTGTTGAGTCAAAGAAGTTCCATTTGACGTTATTATGGTGCCTCGCGAGGATTGAAATCAAACGGAGTGCATTTGGTCACTCAAATCCTTGTATTCTCGGATTGCACCCAAATTGGCCTCCAATTGAGCCTACAACGTACAAACGAGTTTTCCTTCTTCGTTAAGCACAACCGAACTTGTTTGTTGAGTCAAAGAAGTCCCATTTGACGTTATTATGGTGCCTCGTGAGGATTGAAATCAAACGAGTCCATTTGGTCACTCAAATCCTTGTATTCTCGGATTGCACCCAAATTGGCCTCTAATTGAGCCTACAACGTACAAACGAGTTTTCCTTCTTCGTTAAGCACAACCGAACTTGTTTGTTGAATCAAACATGTCCCATTTGACGTTATTATGGTGCCACGTGATTTTAGAAACCAAGCGGAGTCCATTTGGTCACTCAAATCCTTGTATTCTCGGATTGCACCCAAATTGGCCTCCAACTGAGCCTACATTGTACAAACGAGTTTTCCTTCTTCGTTAAGCACAACCGAACTTGTTTGTTAAATCAAATAAGTCCCATTTGACGTTATTATGGTGCCACGTGAGGATTGAAATCAAACGGAGTCCATTTGGTCACTCAAATCCTTGTATTCTCGGATTGCACCCAAATTGGCCTCCAATTGAGCCTACAACGTACAAACGATATTTCCTTCTTCGTTAAGCACAACCGAACATGTTTGTTGAGTCAAACATGTTCCATTTGACGTTATTATGGTGCCTCGTGAGGGTTGAAATCAAACGGAGTCCATTTGGTCACTCAAATCCTTGTATTCTCGGATTGCACCCAAATTGGCCTCCAATTGAGCCTACAACGTACAAACGAGTTTTCCTTCTTAGTTAAGCACAACCGAACTTGTTTGTTGAATCAAACATGTCCCATTTGACGTTATTATGGTGCCACGCGAGGTTAGAAACCAAGCGGAGTTCATTTGGTCACTCAAATCCTTGTATTCTCGGATTGCACCCAAATTGGCCTCCAATTGAGCCTACAACGTACAAACGAGTTTTCCTTTTTCGTTAAGCACAACCTAACATTTTTGTTGAGTCAAACCTGTCCCATTTGACGTTATTATGGTGCCACGCGAGGTTAGAAACCAAACGGAGTCTATTTGGTCACTCAAATCCTTGTATTCTCGGATTGCACCCAAATTGGCCTCTAATTGAGCCTACAACGTACAAACGAGTTTTCCTTCTTCGTTAAGCACAACCGAACATGTTTGTTGAGTCAAACATGTTCCATTTGATGTTATTATGGTGCCTCGCGACTGTTGAAATCAAACGGAGTCCATTTGGTCACTCAAATCCTTTTATTCTCGGATTGCACCGAAATTGGCCTCCAATTGAGCCTACATCGTACAAAGGAGTTTTCCTTCTTCGTTAAGAACAACCGAACTTGTTTGTTGAATCAAACATGTCCCATTTGAAGTTATTATGGTGCCACGCGAGGTTAGAAACCAAGCGGAGTCCATTTGGTCACTCAAATCCTTGTATTCTCGGATTGCACCCAAATTGGCCTCCAATTGAGCCTACAACGTACAAACGAGTTCTCCTACTTCGTTAAGCACAACCGAACTTGTTTGTTGAGTCAAAGAAGTCCCATTTGACGTTATTATGGTGCCTCGCGAGGATTGAAATCAAACGGAGTCCATTTGGTCACTCAAATCCTTGTATTCTCGGATTGCACCCAAATTGGCCTCCAATTGAGCCTACATTGTACAAACGAGTTTTCCTTCTTCGTTAAGCACAACCGAACATTTTTGTTGAGTCAAATCTGTCCCATTTGATGTTATTATGGTGCCACGCGAGGTTAGAAACCAAACGGAGTCCATTTGGTCACTCAAATCCTTGTATTCTCGGATTGCACCCAAATTGGCCTCCAATTAAGCCTACATTGTACAAACGAGTTTTCCTTCTTCGTTAAGCACAACCGAACTTGTTTGTTGAATCAAATATGTCCCATTTGATGTTATTATGGTGCCACGCGAGGTTAGAAACCAAGCGGAGTCCATTTGGTCACTCAAATCCTTGTATTCTCGGATTGCACCCAAATTGGCCTCCAATTGAGCCTACATTGTACAAACGAGTTTTCCTTCTTCGTTAAGCACAACCGAACTTGTTTGTTTTGTCAAATAAGTCCCATTTGACGTTATTATGGTTCCACGCGAGGTTTGAAATCAAACGGAGTCCATTTGGTCACTCAAATCCTTGTATTCTCAGATTGCACCCAAATTGGCCTCCAATTGAGCCTACAACGTACAAACGAGTTTTCCTTCTTCATTAAGCACAACCGAACATGTTTGTTGAGTCAAACATTTTCCATTTGATGTTATTATGGTTCCTCGCGACTGTTGAAATCAAACGGAGACCATTTGGTCACTCAAATCCTTTTATTCTCGGATTGCACCCAAATTGGCCTCCAATTGAGCCTACAACGTACAAACGAGTTTTCCTTCTTCGTTAAGCACAACCGAACTTGTTTGTTGAATCAAATATGTCCCATTTGATGTTATTATGGTGCCACGCGAGGTTAGAAACCAAGCGGAGTCCATTTGGTCACTCAAATCCTTGTATTCTCGGATTGCACCCAAATTGGCCTCCAATTGAGCCTACATTGTACAAACGAGTTTTCCTTCTTCGTTAAGCACAACCGAACTTTTTTGTTGAATCAAGTAAGTCCCATTTGACGTTATTATGGTGCCCCGTGAGGATTGAAATCAAACAGAGTCCATTTGGTCACTCAAATCCTTGTATTCTCGGATTGCACCCAAATTGGCCTCCAATTGAGCCTACAACGTACAAACGAGTTTTCCTTCTTCGTTAAGCACAACCGAACTTGTTTGTTGAATCAAACATGTCCCATTTGACGTTATTATGGTGCCACGTGAGGTTAGAAACCAAGCGGAGTCCATTTGGTCACTCAAATCCTTGTATTCTCGGATTGCACCCAAATTGGCCTCCAATTGAGCCTACAACGTACAAACGAGTTTTCCTTTTTCGTTAAGCACAACCGAACATTTTTGTTGAGTTAAACCTGTCCCATTTGATGTTATTATGGTGCCACGCGAGGTTAGAAACCAAACGGAGTCCATTTGGTCACTCAAATCCTTGTATTCTCGGATTGCACCAAAATTGGCCTCCAATTGAGCCTACATTGTACAAACAAGTTTTCCTTCTTCGTTAAGCACAACCGAACTTGTTTGTTTAGTCAAATAAGTCCCATTTGACGTTATTATGGTTCCACGCGAGGTTTGAAATCAAACGGAGTCCATTTGGTCACTCAAATCCTTGTATTCTTTGATTGCACCCAAATTGGCCTCCAATTGAGCCTACAACGTACAAACGAGTTTTCCTTCTTCATTAAGCACAACCGAACATTTTTGTTGAGTCAAACATGTTCCATTTGATGTTATTATGGTGCCTCGTGACTGTTGAAATCAAACGGAGTCCATTTGGTCACTCAAATCCTTGTATTTTCGGATTGCACCCAAATTGGCCTCCAATTGAGCCTACAACGTACAAACGAGTTTTCCTTTTTCGTTAAGCACAACCGAACATTTTTGTTGAGTCAAACCTGTCCCATTTGATGTTATTATGGTGCCACGCGAGGTTAGAAACCAAACGGAGTCCATTTGGTCACTCAAATCCTTGTATTCTCGGATTGCACCAAAATTGGCTTCCAATTGAGCCTACATTGTACAAACAAGTTTTCCTTCTTCGTTAAGCACAACCGAACTTGTTTGTTTAGTCAAATAAGTCCCATTTGACGTTATTATGGTTCCACGCGAGGTTTGAAATCAAACGGAGTCCATTTGGTCACTCAAATCCTTGTATTCTTTGATTGCACCCAAATTGGCCTCGAATTGAGCCTACAACGTACAAACGAGTTTTTCTTCTTCGTTAAGCACAACCGAACATGTTTTTTTAGTCAAACCTGTCCCATTTGACGTTATTATGGTGCCACGCGAGGTTAGAAACCAAACGGAGTCCATTTGGTCACTCAAATCCTTGTATTCTCGGATTGCACCCAAATTGGCCTCCAATTGAGCCTACAACGTACAAACGATTTTTCCTTCTCCGTTAAGCACAACTGAACTTGTTTGTTGAGTCAAAGAAGTCCCATTTGACGTTATTATGGTGCCTCGTGAGGATTGAAATCAAACGGAGTCCATTTGGTCACTCAAATCCTTGTATTCTCGGATTGCACCCAAGTTGGCCTCCAATTGAGCCTACAACGTACAAACGAGTTTTCCTTCTTCGTTAAGCACAAACGAACTTGTTTGTTGAGTCAAAGAAGTTCCATTTGACGTTATTATGGTGCCTCGCAAGGATTGAAATCAAACGGAGTGCATTTGGTCACTCAAATCCTTGTATTCCCGGATTGCACCCAAATTGGCCTCCAATTGAGCCTACAACGTACAAACGAGTTTTCCTTCTTCGTTAAGCACAACCGAACTTGTTTGTTGAATCAAACATGTCCCATTTGACGTTATTATGGTGCCACGTGAGGTTAGAAACCAAGCGGAGTCCATTTGGTCACTCAAATCCTTGTATTCTCGGATTGCACCCAAATTGGCCTCCAACTGAGCCTACATTGTACAAACGAGTTTTCCTTCTTCGTTAAGCACAACCGAACTTGTTTGTTGAATCAAATAAGTCCCATTTGACGTTATTATGGTGCCACGTGAGGATTGAAATCAAACGGAGTCCATTTGGTCACTCAAATCCTTGTATTCTCGGATTGCACCCAAATTGGCCTCCAATTGAGCCTACAACGTACAAACGATATTTCCTTCTTCGTTAAGCACAACCGAACATGTTTGTTGAGTCAAACATGTTCCATTTGACGTTATTATGGTGCCTCGTGAGGTTGAAATCAAACGGAGTCCATTTGGTCACTCAAATCCTTGTATTCTCGGATTGCACCCAAATTGGCCTCCAATTGAGCCTACAACGTACAAACGAGTTTTCCTTCTTCGTTAAGCACAACTGAACTTGTTTGTTGAATCAAACATGTCCCATTTGACGTTATTATGGTGCCACGCGAGGTTAGAAACCAAGCGGAGTTCATTTGGTCACTCAAATCCTTGTATTCTCGGATTGCACCCAAATTGGCCTCCAATTGAGCCTACAACGTACAAACGAGTTTTCCTTTTTCGTTAAGCACAACCTAACATTTTTGTTGAGTCAAACCTGTCCCATTTGACGTTATTATGGTGCCACGCGAGGTTAGAAACCAAACGGAGTCCATTTGGTCACTCAAATCCTTGTATTCTCGGATTGCACCCAAATTGGCCTCTAATTGAGCCTACAACGTACAAACGAGTTTTCCTTCTTCGTTAAGCACAACCGAACATGTTTGTTCAGTCAAACATGTTCCATTTGATGTTATTATGGTGCCTCGCGACTGTTGAAATCAAACGGAATCCATTTGGTCACTCAAATCCTTTTATTCTCGGATTGCACCGAAATTGGCCTCCAATTGAGCCTACATCGTACAAAGGAGTTTTCCTTCTTCGTTAAGAACAACCGAACTTGTTTGTTGAATCAAACATGTCCCATTTGAAGTTATTATGGTGCCACGCGAGGTTAGAAACCAAGCGGAGTCCATTTGGTCACTCAAATCCTTGTATTCTCGGATTGCACCCAAATTGGCCTCCAATTGAGCCTACAACGTACAAACGAGTTCTCCTACTTCGTTAAGCACAACCGAACTTGTTTGTTGAGTCAAAGAAGTCCCATTTGACGTTATTATGGTGCCTCGCGAGGATTGAAATCAAACGGAGTCCATTTGGTCACTCAAATCCTTGTATTCTCGGATTGCACCCAAATTGGCCTCCAATTGAGCCTACAACGTACAAACGAGTTCTCCTACTTCGTTAAGCACAACCGAACTTGTTTGTTGAGTCAAAGAAGTTCCATTTGACGTTATTATGGTGCCTCGCAAGGATTGAAATCAAACGGAGTGCATTTGGTCACTCAAATCCTTGTATTCCCGGATTGCACCCAAATTGGCCTCCAATTGAGCCTACAACGTACAAACGAGTTTTCCTTCTTCGTTAAGCACAACCGAACTCGTTTGTTGAGTCAAAGAAGTCCCATTTGACGTTACTATGGTGCCTCGTGAGGATTGAAATCAAACGGAGTCCATTTGGTCATTCAAATCCTTGTATTCTCGGATTGCACCCAAATTGGCCTCTAATTGAGCCTACAACGTACAAACGAGTTTTTCTTCTTCGTTAAGCACAACCGAACATGTTTTTTGAGTCAAACCTGTCCCATTTGACGTTATTATGGTGCCACGCGAGGTTAGAAACTAAACGGAGTCCATTTGGTCACTCAAATCCTTGTATTCTCGGATTGCACCCAAATTGGCCTCCAATTGAGCCTACAACGTACAAACGAGTTTTCCTTCTTCGTTAAGCACAACTGAACTTGTTTGTTGAGTCAAAGAAGTCCCATTTGACGTTATTATGGTGCCTCGTGAGGATTGAAATCAAACGGAGTCCATTTGGTCACTCAAATCCTTGTATTCTCGGATTGCACCCAAGTTGGCCTCCAATTGAGCCTACAACGTACAAACGAGTTTTCCTTCTTCGTTAAGCACAACCGAACTTGTTTGTTGAGTCAAAGAAGTTCCATTTGACGTTATTATGGTGCCTCGCAAGGATTGAAATCAAACGGAGTGCATTTGGTCACTCAAATCCTTGTATTCCCGGATTGCACCCAAATTGGCCTCCAATTGAGCCTACAACGTACAAACGAGTTTTCCTTCTTCATTAAGCACAACCGAACATTTTTGTTGAGTCAAACATGTTCCATTTGATGTTATTATGGTGCCTCGTGACTGTTGAAATCAAACGGAGTCGATTTGGTCACTCAAATCCTTGTATTCTCGGATTGCACCCAAATTGGCCTCCAATTGAGCCTACAACGTACAAACGAGTTTTCCTTTTTCATTAAGCACAACCGAAAATTTTTGTTGAGTCAAAACCGTCCCATTTGACGTTATTATGGTGCCACATGAGGTTAGAAACCAAACGGAGTCCATTTGGTCACTTAAATCCTTGTATTCTCGGATTGCACCCAAATTAGCCTCCAATTGAGCCTACAACGTACAAACGAGTTTTCCTTCTTCGTTAAGCACAACCGAACATTTTTGTTGAGTCAAACCTGTCCCATTTGACGTTATTATGGTGCCACATGAGGTTAGAAACCAAACGGAGTCCATTTGGTCACTCTAATCCTTGTATTCTCGGATTGCACCCAAATTGGCCTCCAATTGAGCCTACAACGTACAAACGAGTTTTCCTTCTTCGTTAAGCACAACCGAACTTGTTTGTTGAATCAAACATGTCCCATTTGACGTTATTATGGTGCCACGTGAGGTTAGAAACCAAGCGGAGTCCATTTGGTCACTCAAATCCTTGTATTCTCGGATTGCACCCAAATTGGCCTCCAATTGAGCCTACATTGTACAAACGAGTTTTCCTTCTTCGTTAAGCACAACCGAACTTGTTTGTTGAATCAAATAAGTCCCATTTGACGTTATTATGGTGCCTCGCGAGGATTGAAATCAAACGGAGTCCATTTGGTCACTCAAATCCTTGTATTCTCGGATTGCACCCAAATTGGCCTCCAATTGAGCCTACATTGTACAAACGAGTTTTCCTTCTTCGTTAAGCACAACCGAACATTTTTGTTGAGTCAAACCTGTCCCATTTGATGTTATTATGGTGCCACGCGAGGTTAGAAACCAAACGGAGTCCATTTGGTCACTCAAATCCTTGTATTCTCGGATTGCACCCAAATTGGCCTCCAATTAAGCCTACATTGTACAAACGAGTTTTCCTTCTTCGTTAAGCACAACCGAACTTGTTTGTTTTGTCAAATAAGTCCCATTTGATGTTATTATGGTTCCACGCGAGGTTTGAAATCAAACGGAGTCCATTTGGTCACTCAAATCCTTGTATTCTCAGATTGCACCCAAATTGGCCTCCAATTGAGCCTACAACGTACAAACGAGTTTTCCTTCTTCATTAAGCACAACCGAACATGTTTGTTGAGTCAAACATTTTCCATTTGATGTTATTATGTTTCCTCGCGACTGCTGAAATCAAACGGAGACCATTTGGTCACTCAAATCCTTTTATTCTCGGATTGCACCCAAATTGGCCTCCAATTGAGCCTACAACGTACAAACGAGTTTTCCTTCTTCGTTAAGCACAACCGAACTTGTTTGTTGAATCAAATATGTCCCATTTGATGTTATTATGGTGCCACGCGAGGTTAGAAACCAAGCGGAGTCCATTTGGTCACTCAAATCCTTGTATTCTCGGATTGCACCCAAATTGGCCTCCAATTGAGCCTACATTGTACAAACGAGTTTTCCTTCTTCGTTAAGCACAACCGAACTTTTTTGTTGAATCAAGTAAGTCCCATTTGATGTTATTATGGTGCCCCGTGAGGATTGAAATCAAACGGAGTCCATTTGGTCACTCAAATCCTTGTATTCTCGGATTGCACCCAAATTGGCCTCCAATTGAGCCTACAACGTACAAACGAGTTTTTCTTCTTCGTTAAGCACAACCGAACTTGTTTGTTGAATCAAACATGTCCCATTTGACGTTATTATGGTGCCACGCGAGGTTAGAAACCAAGCGGAGTCCATTTGGTCACTCAAATCCTTGTATTCTCGGATTGCACCCAAATTGGCCTCCAATTGAGCCTACAACGTACAAACGAGTTTTCCTTTTTCGTTAAGCACAACCGAACATTTTTGTTGAGTCAAACCTGTCCCATTTGATGTTATTATGGTGCCACGCGAGGTTAGAAACCAAACGGAGTCCATTTGGTCACTCAAATCCTTGTATTCTCGGATTGCACCCAAATTGGCCTCCAATTGAGCCTACATTGTACAAACAAGTTTTCCTTCTTCGTTAAGTACAACCGAACTTGTTTGTTTTATTCAAATAAGTCCCATTTGACGTTATTATGGTTCCACGCGAGGTTTGAAATCAAACGGAGTCCATTTGGTCACTCAAATCCTTGTATTCTTTGATTGCACCCAAATTGGCCTCCAATTGAGCCTACAACGTACAAACGAGTTTTCCTTCTTCATTAAGCACAACCGAACATGTTTGTTGAGTCAAACATGTTCCATTTGATGTTATTATGGTGCCTCCAATTGAGCCTACAACATACAAACGAGTTTTCCTTTTTCATTAAGCACAACCGAAAATTTTTCTTGAGTCAAAACTGTCCCATTTGACGTTATTATGGTGACACACGAGGTTAGAAACCAAACGGAGTCCATTTGGTCACTCAAATCCTTGTATTCTCGGATTGCACCCAAATTGGCGTCCAATTGAGCCTACAACGTACAAACGAGTTTTCCTTCTTCATTAAGCACAACCGAACATTTTTGTTGAGTCAAACATGTTCCATTTGATGTTATTATGGTGCCTCGTGACTGTTGAAATCAAACGGAGTCCATTTGGTCACTCAAATCCTTGTATTCTCGGATTGCACCCAAATTGGCCTCCAATTGAGCCTACAACGTACAAACGAGTTTTCCTTTTTCGTTAAGCACAACCGAACATTTTTGTTGAGTCAAACCTGTCCCATTTGATGTTATTATGGTGCCACGCGAGGTTAGAAACCAAACGGAGTCCATTTGGTCACTCAAATCCTTGTATTCTCGGATTGCACCAAAATTGGCTTCCAATTGAGCCTACATTGTACAAACAAGTTTTCCTTCTTCGTTAAGCACAACCGAACTTGTTTGTTTAGTCAAATAAGTCCCATTTGACGTTATTATGGTTCCACGCGAGGTTTGAAATCAAACGGAGTCCATTTGGTCACTCAAATCCTTGTATTCTTTGATTGCACCCAAATTGGCCTCGAATTGAGCCTACAACGTACAAACGAGTTTTTCTTCTTCGTTAAGCACAACCGAACATGTTTTTTTAGTCAAACCTGTCCCATTTGACGTTATTATGGTGCCACGCGAGGTTAGAAACCAAACGGAGTCCATTTGGTCACTCAAATCCTTGTATTCTCGGATTGCACCCAAATTGGCCTCCAATTGAGCCTACAACGTACAAACGAGTTTTCCTTCTCCGTTAAGCACAACTGAACTTGTTTGTTGAGTCAAAGAAGTCCCATTTGACGTTATTATGGTGCCTCGTGAGGATTGAAATCAAACGGAGTCCATTTGGTCACTCAAATCCTTGTATTCTCGGATTGCACCCAAGTTGGCCTCCAATTGAGCCTACAACGTACAAACGAGTTTTCCTTCTTCGTTAAGCACAACCGAACTTGTTTGTTGAGTCAAAGAAGTTCCATTTGACGTTATTATGGTGCCTCGCAAGGATTGAAATCAAACGGAGTGCATTTGGTCACTCAAATCCTTGTATTCCCGGATTGCACCCAAATTGGCCTCCAATTGAGCCTACAACGTACAAACGAGTTTTCCTTCTTCGTTAAGCACAACCGAACTTGTTTGTTGAATCAAACATGTCCCATTTGACGTTATTATGGTGCCACGTGAGGTTAGAAACCAAGCGGAGTCCATTTGGTCACTCAAATCCTTGTATTCTCGGATTGCACCCAAATTGGCCTCCAACTGAGCCTACATTGTACAAACGAGTTTTCCTTCTTCGTTAAGCACAACCGAACTTGTTTGTTGAATCAAATAAGTCCCATTTGACGTTATTATGGTGCCACGTGAGGATTGAAATCAAACGGAGTCCATTTGGTCACTCAAATCCTTGTATTCTCGGATTGCACCCAAATTGGCCTCCAATTGAGCCTACAACGTACAAACGATATTTCCTTCTTCGTTAAGCACAACCGAACATGTTTGTTGAGTCAAACATGTTCCATTTGACGTTATTATGGTGCCTCGTGAGGTTGAAATCAAACGGAGTCCATTTGGTCACTCAAATCCTTGTATTCTCGGATTGCACCCAAATTGGCCTCCAATTGAGCCTACAACGTACAAACGAGTTTTCCTTCTTCGTTAAGCACAACTGAACTTGTTTGTTGAATCAAACATGTCCCATTTGACGTTATTATGGTGCCACGCGAGGTTAGAAACCAAGCGGAGTTCATTTGGTCACTCAAATCCTTGTATTCTCGGATTGCACCCAAATTGGCCTCCAATTGAGCCTACAACGTACAAACGAGTTTTCCTTTTTCGTTAAGCACAACCTAACATTTTTGTTGAGTCAAACCTGTCCCATTTGACGTTATTATGGTGCCACGCGAGGTTAGAAACCAAACGGAGTCCATTTGGTCACTCAAATCCTTGTATTCTCGGATTGCACCCAAATTGGCCTCTAATTGAGCCTACAACGTACAAACGAGTTTTCCTTCTTCGTTAAGCACAACCGAACATGTTTGTTCAGTCAAACATGTTCCATTTGATGTTATTATGGTGCCTCGCGACTGTTGAAATCAAACGGAATCCATTTGGTCACTCAAATCCTTTTATTCTCGGATTGCACCGAAATTGGCCTCCAATTGAGCCTACATCGTACAAAGGAGTTTTCCTTCTTCGTTAAGAACAACCGAACTTGTTTGTTGAATCAAACATGTCCCATTTGAAGTTATTATGGTGCCACGCGAGGTTAGAAACCAAGCGGAGTCCATTTGGTCACTCAAATCCTTGTATTCTCGGATTGCACCCAAATTGGCCTCCAATTGAGCCTACAACGTACAAACGAGTTCTCCTACTTCGTTAAGCACAACCGAACTTGTTTGTTGAGTCAAAGAAGTCCCATTTGACGTTATTATGGTGCCTCGCGAGGATTGAAATCAAACGGAGTCCATTTGGTCACTCAAATCCTTGTATTCTCGGATTGCACCCAAATTGGCCTCCAATTGAGCCTACATTGTACAAACGAGTTTTCCTTCTTCGTTAAGCACAACCGAACATTTTTGTTGAGTCAAACCTGTCCCATTTGATGTTATTATGGTGCCACGCGAGGTTAGAAACCAAACGGAGTCCATTTGGTCACTCAAATCCTTGTATTCTCGGATTGCACCCAAATTGGCCTCCAATTAAGCCTACATTGTACAAACGAGTTTTCCTTCTTCGTTAAGCACAACCGAACTTGTTTGTTTTGTCAAATAAGTCCCATTTGGCGTTATTATGGTTCCACGCGAGGTTTGAAATCAAACGGAGTCCATTTGGTCACTCAAATCCTTGTATTCTCAGATTGCACCCAAATTGGCCTCCAATTGAGCCTACAACGTACAAACGAGTTTTCCTTCTTCATTAAGCACAACCGAACATGTTTGTTGAGTCAAACATTTTCCATTTGATGTTATTATGGTTCCTCGCGACAGTTGAAATCAAACGGAGACCATTTGGTCACTCAAATCCTTTTATTCTCGGATTGCACCCAAATTGGCCTCCAATTGAGCCTACAACGTACAAACGAGTTTTCCTTCTTCGTTAAGCACAACCGAACTTGTTTGTTGAATCAAATATGTCCCATTTGATGTTATTATGGTGCCACGTGAGGTTAGAAACCAAGCGGAGTCCATTTGGTCATTCATATCCTTGTATTCTCGGATTGCACCAAAATTGGCCTCCAATTGAGCCTACATTGTACAAACAAGTTTTCCTTCTTCGTTAAGCACAACCGAACTTGTTTGTTTAGTCAAATAAGTCCCATTTGACGTTATTATGGTTCCACGCGAGGTTTGAAATCAAACGGAGTCCATTTGGTCACTCAAATCCTTGTATTCTCGGATTGCACCCAAATTGGCCTCCAATTGAGCCTACAACGTACAAACGAGTTTTCCTTTTTCGTTAAGCACAACCGAACATTTTTGTTGAGTCAAACCTGTCCCATTTGATGTTATTATGGTGCCACGCGAGGTTAGAAACCAAACGGAGTCCATTTGGTCACTCAAATCCTTGTATTCTCGGATTGCACCAAAATTGGCCTCCAATTGAGCCTACATTGTACAAACAAGTTTTCCTTCTTCGTTAAGCACAACCGAACTTGTTTGTTTAGTCAAATAAGTCCCATTTGACGTTATTATGGTTCCACGCGAGGTTTGAAATCAAACGGAGTCCATTTGGTCACTCAAATCCTTGTATTCTTTGATTGCACCCAAATTGGCCTCCAATTGAGCCTACAACGTACAAACGAGTTTTCCTTCTTCATTAAGCACAACCGAACATTTTTGTTGAGTCAAACATGTTCCATTTGATGTTATTATGGTGCCTCGTGACTGTTGAAATCAAACGGAGTCCATTTGGTCACTCAAATCCTTGTATTCTCGGATTGCACCCAAATTGGCCTCCAATTGAGCCTACAACGTACAAACGAGTTTTCCTTTTTCGTTAAGCACAACCGAACATTTTTGTTGAGTCAAACCTGTCCCATTTGATGTTATTATGGTGCCACGCAAGGTTAGAAACCAAACGGAGTCCATTTGGTCACTCAAATCCTTGTATTCTCGGATTGCACCAAAATTGGCCTCCAATTGAGCCTACATTGTACAAACAAGTTTTCCTTCTTCGTTAAGCACAACCGAACTTGTTTGTTTAGTCAAATAAGTCCCATTTGACGTTATTATGGTTCCACGTGAGGTTTGAAATCAAACGGAGTCCATTTGGTCACTCAAATCCTTGTATTCTTTGATTGCACCCAAATTGGCCTCGAATTGAGCCTACAACGTACAAACGAGTTTTTCTTCTTCGTTAAGCACAACCGAACATGTTTTTTGAGTCAAACCTGTCCCATTTGACGTTATTATGGTGCCACGCGAGGTTAGAAACCAAACGGAGTCCATTTGGTCACTCAAATCCTTGTATTCTCGGATTGCACCCAAATTGGCCTCCAATTGAGCCTACAACGTACAAACGAGTTTTCCTTCTTCGTTAAGCACAACTGAACTTGTTTGTTGAGTCAAAGAAGTCCCATTTGACGTTATTATGGTGCCTCGTGAGGATTGAAATCAAACGGAGTCCATTTGGTCACTCAAATCCTTGTATTCTCGGATTGCACCCAAGTTGGCCTCCAATTGAGCCTACAACGTACAAACGAGTTTTCCTTCTTCGTTAAGCACAACCGAACTTGTTTGTTGAGTCAAAGAAGTTCCATTTGACGTTATTATGGTGCCTCGCAAGGATTGAAATCAAACGGAGTGCATTTGGTCACTCAAATCCTTGTATTCCCGGATTGCACCCAAATTGGCCTCCAATTGAGCCTACAACGTACAAACGAGTTTTCCTTCTTCGTTAAGCACAACCGAACTCGTTTGTTGAGTCAAAGAAGTCCCATTTGACGTTACTATGGTGCCTCGTGAGGATTGAAATCAAACGGAGTCCATTTGGTCATTCAAATCCTTGTATTCTCGGATTGCACCCAAATTGGCCTCTAATTGAGCCTACAACGTACAAACGAGTTTTTCTTCTTCGTTAAGCACAACCGAACATGTTTTTTGAGTCAAACCTGTCCCATTTGACGTTATTATGGTGCCACGCGAGGTTAGAAACTAAACGGAGTCCATTTGGTCACTCAAATCCTTGTATTCTCGGATTGCACCCAAATTGGCCTCCAATTGAGCCTACAACGTACAAACGAGTTTTCCTTCTTCGTTAAGCACAACTGAACTTGTTTGTTGAGTCAAAGAAGTCCCATTTGACGTTATTATGGTGCCTCGTGAGGATTGAAATCAAACGGAGTCCATTTGGTCACTCAAATCCTTGTATTCTCGGATTGCACCCAAGTTGGCCTCCAATTGAGCCTACAACGTACAAACGAGTTTTCCTTCTTCGTTAAGCACAACCGAACTTGTTTGTTGAGTCAAAGAAGTTCCATTTGACGTTATTATGGTGCCTCGCAAGGATTGAAATCAAACGGAGTGCATTTGGTCACTCAAATCCTTGTATTCCCGGATTGCACCCAAATTGGCCTCCAATTGAGCCTACAACGTACAAACGAGTTTTCCTTCTTCATTAAGCACAACCGAACATTTTTGTTGAGTCAAACATGTTCCATTTGATGTTATTATGGTGCCTCGTGACTGTTGAAATCAAACGGAGTCCATTTGGTCACTCAAATCCTTGTATTCTCGGATTGCACCCAAATTGGCCTCCAATTGAGCCTACAACGTACAAACGAGTTTTCTTTTTTCATTAAGCACAACCGAAAATTTTTGTTGAGTCAAAACCGTCCCATTTGACGTTATTATGGTGCCACATGAGGTTAGAAACCAAACGGAGTCCATTTGGTCACTTAAATCCTTGTATTCTCGGATTGCACCCAAATTAGCCTCCAATTGAGCCTACAACGTACAAACGAGTTTTCCTTCTTCGTTAAGCACAACCGAACATTTTTGTTGAGTGAAACCTGTCCCATTTGACGTTATTATGGTGCCACATGAGGTTAGAAACCAAACGGAGTCCATTTGGTCACTCTAATCCTTGTATTCTCGGATTGCACCCAAATTGGCCTCCAATTGAGCCTACAACGTACAAACGAGTTTTCCTTCTTCGTTAAGCACAACCGAACTTGTTTGTTGAATCAAACATGTCCCATTTGACGTTTTTATGGTGCCACGTGAGGTTAGAAACCAAGCGGAGTCCATTTGGTCACTCAAATCCTTGTATTCTCGGATTGCACCCAAATTGGCCTCCAATTGAGCCTACATTGTACAAACGAGTTTTCCTTCTTCGTTAAGCACAACCGAACTTGTTTGTTGAATCAAATAACTCCCATTTGACGTTATTATGGTGCCTCGCGAGGATTGAAATCAAACGGAGTCCATTTGGTCACTCAAATCCTTGTATTCTCGGATTGCACCCAAATTGGCCTCCAATTGAGCCTACATTGTACAAACGAGTTTTCCTTCTTCGTTAAGCACAACCGAACATTTTTGTTGAGTCAAACCTGTCCCATTTGATGTTATTATGGTGCCACGCGAGGTTAGAAACCAAACGGAGTCCATTTGGTCACTCAAATCCTTGTATTCTCGGATTGCACCCAAATTGGCCTCCAATTAAGCCTACATTGTACAAACGAGTTTTCCTTCTTCGTTAAGCACAACCGAACTTGTTTGTTTTGTCAAATAAGTCCCATTTGATGTTATTATGGTTCCACGCGAGGTTTGAAATCAAACGGAGTCCATTTGGTCACTCAAATCCTTGTATTCTCAGATTGCACCCAAATTGGCCTCCAATTGAGCCTACAACGTACAAACGAGTTTTCCTTCTTCATTAAGCACAACCGAACATGTTTGTTGAGTCAAACATTTTCCATTTGATGTTATTATGGTTCCTCGCGACTGCTGAAATCAAACGGAGACCATTTGGTCACTCAAATCCTTTTATTCTCGGATTGCACCCAAATTGGCCTCCAATTGAGCCTACAACGTACAAACGAGTTTTCCTTCTTCGTTAAGCACAACCGAACTTGTTTGTTGAATCAAATATGTCCCATTTGATGTTATTATGGTGCCACGCGAGGTTAGAAACCAAGCGGAGTCCATTTGGTCACTCAAATCCTTGTATTCTCGGATTGCACCCAAATTGGCCTCCAATTGAGCCTACATTGTACAAACGAGTTTTCCTTCTTCGTTAAGCACAACCGAACTTTTTTGTTGAATCAAGTAAGTCCCATTTGATGTTATTATGGTGCCCCGTGAGGATTGAAATCAAACGGAGTCCATTTGGTCACTCAAATCCTTGTATTCTCGGATTGCACCCAAATTGGCCTCCAATTGAGCCTACAACGTACAAACGAGTTTTTCTTCTTCGTTAAGCACAACCGAACTTGTTTGTTGAATCAAACATGTCCCATTTGACGTTATTATGGTGCCACGCGAGGTTAGAAACCAAGCGGAGTCCATTTGGTCACTCAAATCCTTGTATTCTCGGATTGCACCCAAATTGGCCTCCAATTGAGCCTACAACGTACAAACGAGTTTTCCTTTTTCGTTAAGCACAACCGAACATTTTTGTTGAGTCAAACCTGTCCCATTTGATGTTATTATGGTGCCACGCGAGGTTAGAAACCAAACGGAGTCCATTTGGTCACTCAAATCCTTGTATTCTCGGATTGCACCCAAATTGGCCTCCAATTGAGCCTACATTGTACAAACAAGTTTTCCTTCTTCGTTAAGTACAACCGAACTTGTTTGTTTTATTCAAATAAGTCCCATTTGACGTTATTATGGTTCCACGCGAGGTTTGAAATCAAACGGAGTCCATTTGGTCACTCAAATCCTTGTATTCTTTGATTGCACCCAAATTGGCCTCCAATTGAGCCTACAACGTACAAACGAGTTTTCCTTCTTCATTAAGCACAACCGAACATGTTTGTTGAGTCAAACATGTTCCATTTGATGTTATTATGGTGCCTCCAATTGAGCCTACAACATACAAACGAGTTTTCCTTTTTCATTAAGCACAACCGAAAATTTTTCTTGAGTCAAAACTGTCCCATTTGACGTTATTATGGTGACACACGAGGTTAGAAACCAAACGGAGTCCATTTGGTCACTCAAATCCTTGTATTCTCGGATTGCACCCAAATTGGCGTCCAATTGAGCCTACAACGTACAAACGAGTTTTCCTTCTTCGTTAATCACAACCGAACTTGTTTGTTGAATCAAACATGTCCCATTTGACGTTATTATGGTTCCATGCGAGGTTAGAAACCCAGCGGAGTCCATTTGGTCACTCAAATCCTTGTGTTCTCGGATTGCACCCAAATTTGCCTCCAATTGAGCCTACAACGTACAAACGAGTTTTCCTTTTTCATTAAGCACAACCGAAAATTTTTGTTGAGTCAAAACCGTCCCATTTGACGTTATTATGGTGCCACACGAGGTTAGAAACCAAACGGAGTCCATTTGGTCACTCAAATCCTTGTATTCTCGGATTGCACCCAAATTGGCCTCCAATTGAGCCTACAACGTACAAACGAGTTTTCCTTCTTCGTTAAGCACAACCGAACATTTTTGTTGAGTCAAACCTGTCCCATTTGACGTTATTATGGTGCCACGTGAGTTTAGAAACCAAACGGAGTCCATTTGGTCACTCTAATCCTTGTATTCTCGGATTGCACCCAAATTAGCCTCCAATTGAGCCTACAACGTACAAACGAGTTTTCCTTCTTCGTTAAGCACAAACGAACTTGTTTGTTGAATCAAACATGTCCCATTTGACGTTTTTATGGTGCCACGTGAGGTTAGAAACCAAGCGGAGTCCATTTGGTCACTCAAATCCTTGTATTCTCGGATTGCACCCAAATTGGCCTCCAATTGAGCCTACATTGTACAAACGAGTTTTCCTTCTTCGTTAAGCACAACCGAACTTGTTTGTTGAATCAAATAAGTCCCATTTGATGTTATTATGGTGCCACGCGAGGATTGAAATCAAACGGAGTCCATTTGGTCACTCAAATCCTTGTATTCTCGGATTGCACCCAAATTGGCCTCCAATTGAGCCTACAACGTACAAACGATATTTCCTTCTTCGTTAAGCACAACCGAACATGTTTGTTGAGTCAAACATGTTCCATTTGACGTTATTATGGTTCCTCGCGAGGGTTGAAATCAAACGGAGTCCATTTGGTCACTCAAATCCTTGTATTCTCGGATTGCACCCAAATTTGCCTCCAATTGAGCCTACAACGTACAAACGAGTTTTCCTTCTTCGTTAAGCACAACCGAACATGTTTGTTGAGTCAAACATGTTCGGTTTGATGTTATTATGGTGCCTCGCGACTGTTGAAATCAAACGGAGTCCATTTGGTCACTCAAATCCTTTTATTCTCGGATTGCACCCAAATTGGCCTCCAATTGAGCCTACATCGTACAAAGGAGTTTTCCTTCTTCGTTAAGAACAACCGAACTTGTTTGTTGAATCAAACATGTCCCATTTGAAGTTATTATGGTGCCACGCGACGTTAGAAACCAAGCGGAGTCCATTTGGTCACTCAAATCCTTGTATTCTCGGATTGCACCCAAATTGGCCTCCAATTGAGCCTACAACGTACAAACGAGTTCTCCTTCTTCGTTAAGCACAACCGAACATTTTTGTTGAGTCAAACCTGTCCCATTTGATGTTATTATGGTGCCACGCGAGGTTAGAAACCAAACGGAGTCCATTTGGTCACTCAAATCCTTGTATTCTCGGATTGCACCCAAATTGGCCTCCAATTAAGCCTACATTGTACAAACGAGTTTTCCTTCTTCGTTAAGCACAACCGAACTTGTTTGTTTTGTCAAATAAGACCCATTTGACGTTATTATGGTGCCTCGCGAGGGTTGAAATCAAACGGAGTCCATTTGGTCATTCAAATCCTTGTATTCTCGGATTGCACCCAAATTTGCCTCCAATTGAGCCTACAACGTACAAACGAGTTTTCCTTCTTCGTTAAGCACAACCGAACATGTTTGTTGAGTCAAACATGTTCCATTTGATGTTATTATGGTGCCTCATGACTGTTGAAATCAAACGGAGTCCATTTGGTCACTCAAATCCTTGTATTCTCGGATTGCACCCAAATTGGCCTCCAATTGAGCCTGCAACTTACAAACGAGTTTTCCTTTTTCATTAAGCACAACCGAACATTTTTGTTGAGTCAAACCTGTCCCATTTGACGTTATTATGGTGCCACGCGAGGTTAGAAACCAAACGGAGTCCATTTGGTAACTCAAATCCTTGTATTCTTGGATTGCACCCAAATTGGCCTCCAATTGAGCCTACAACGTACAAACGAGTTTTCCTTCTTCGTTAAGCACAACCGAACTTGTTTGTTGAGTCAAAGAAGTCCCATTTGACGTTATTATGGTGCCACGTGAGGATTGAAATCAAACGGAGTCCATTTGGTCACTCAAATCCTTGTATTCTCGGATTGCACCCAAATTGGCCTCCAATTGAGCCTACAACGTACAAACGAGTTTTCCTTCTTCGTTAAGCACAACCGAACTTGTTTGTTGAATCAAAAATGTCCCATTTGACGTTATTATGGTGCCACGCTAGGTTAGAAACCAAGCGGAGTCCATTTGGTCACTCAAATCCTTGTATTCTCGGATTGCACCCAAATTGGCCTCCAATTGAGCCTACAACGTACAAACGAGTTTTCCTTTTTCGTTAAGCACAACCGAACATTTTTGTTGAGTCAAACCTGTCCCATTTGATGTTATTATGGTGCCACGCGAGGTTAGAAACCAAACGGAGTCCATTTGGTCACTCAAATCCTTGTATTCTCGGATTGCACCCAAATTGGCCTCCAATTGAGCCTACATTGTACAAACGAGTTTTCCTTCTTCGTTAAGCACAACCGAACTTGTTTGTTTAGTCAAATAAGTCCCATTTGACGTTATTATGGTTCCACGTGAGGTTTGAAATCAAACGGAGTCCATTTGGTCACTCAAATCCTTGTATTCTTTGATTGCACCCAAATTTGCCTCCAATTGTGCCTACAACGTACAAACGAGTTTTCCTTCTTCATTAAGCACAACCGAACATGTTTGTTGAGTCAAACATGTTCCATTTGATGTTATTATGGTGCCTCGTGACTGTTGAAATCAAACGGAGTCCATTTGGTCACTCAAATCCTTTTATTCTCGGATTGCACCCAAATTGGCCTCTAATTGAGCCTACAACGTACAAACGAGTTTTCCTTCTTCTTTAAGCACAACCGAACTTGTTTGTTGAATCAAAAATGTCCCATTTGACGTTATTATGGTGCCACGCGAGGATTGAAATCAAACGGAGTCCATTTGGTCACTCAAATCCTTGTATTCTCGGACTGCACCCAAATTGGCCTCCCATTGAGCCTACAACGTACAAACGAGTTTTTCTTCTTCGTTAAGCACAACCGAACATGTTTTTTGAGTCAAACATGTTCCATTTGATGTTATTATGGTGCCTCGCGAGGGTTGAAATCAAACGGAGTCCATTTGGTCACTCAAATCCTTGTATTCTCGGATTGCACCCAAATTGGCCTCCAATTGAGCCTACAACGTACAAACGAGTTTTCCTTCTTCGTTAAGCACAACCGAACTTGTTTGTTGAATCAAAAATGTCCCATTTGACGTTATTATGGTGCCACGCGAGGTTAGAAATCAAGCGGAGTCCATTTGGTCACTCATATCCTTGTATTCTCGGATTGCACCCAAATTGGCCTCCAATTGAGCCTACAACGTACAAACGAGTTTTCCTTCTTCGTTAAGCACAACCGAACTTGTTTGTTGAATCGAATAAGTCCCATTTGACGTTATTATGGAGCCACGCGAGGATTGAAATCAAACAGAGTCCATTTGGTCACTCAAATCCTTGTATTCTCGGATTGCACCCAAATTGGCCTCCAATTGAGCCTACAACGTACAAACGATATTTCCTTCTTCGTTAAGCACAACCGAACTTGTTTGTTGAATCAAAAATGTCCCATTTGACGTTATTATGGTGCCACGCTAGGTTAGAAACCAAGCGGAGTCCATTTGGTCACTCAAATCCTTGTATTCTCGGATTGCACCCAAATTGGCCTCCAATTGAGCCTACAACGTACAAACGAGTTTTCCTTTTTCGTTAAGCACAACCGAACATTTTTGTTGAGTCAAACCTGTCCCATTTGATGTTATTATGGTGCCACGCGAGGTTAGAAACTAAACGGAGTCCATTTGGTCACTCAAATCCTTGTATTCTCGGATTGCACCCAAATTGGCCTCCAATTGAGCCTACATTGTACAAACGAGTTTTCCTTCTTCGTTAAGCACAACCGAACTTGTTTGTTTAGTCAAATAAGTCCCATTTGACGTTATTATGGTGCCACGTGAGGATTGAAATCAAACGGAGTCCATTTGGTCACTCAAATCCTTGTATTCTCGGATTGCACCCAAATTGGCCTCCAATTGAGCCTACAACGTACAAACGAGTTTTCCTTCTTCGTTAAGCACAACCGAACTTGTTTGTTGAATCAAAAATGTCCCATTTGACGTTATTATGGTGCCACGCTAGGTTAGAAACCAAGCGGAGTCCATTTGGTCACTCAAATCCTTGTATTCTCGGATTGCACCCAAATTGGCCTCCAATTGAGCCTACAACGTACAAACGAGTTTTCCTTTTTCGTTAAGCACAACCGAACATTTTTGTTGAGTCAAACCTGTCCCATTTGATGTTATTATGGTGCCACGCGAGGTTAGAAACCAAACGGAGTCCATTTGGTCACTCAAATCCTTGTATTCTCGGATTGCACCCAAATTGGCCTCCAATTGAGCCTACATTGTACAAACGAGTTTTCCTTCTTCGTTAAGCACAACCGAACTTGTTTGTTTAGTCAAATAAGTCCCATTTGACGTTATTATGGTTTCACGTGAGGTTTGAAATCAAACGGAGTCCATTTGGTCACTCAAATCCTTGGATTCTTTGATTGCACCCAAATTGGCCTCCAATTGTGCCTACAACGTACAAACGAGTTTTCCTTCTTCATTAAGCACAACCGAACATGTTTGTTGAGTCAAACATGTTCCATTTGATGTTATTATGGTGCCTCGTGACTGTTGAAATCAAACGGAGTCCATTTGGTCACTCAAATCCTTTTATTCTCGGATTGCACCCAAATTGGCCTCTAATTGAGCCTACAACGTACAAACGAGTTTTCCTTCTTCTTTAAGCACAACCGAACTTGTTTGTTGAATCAAAAATGTCCCATTTGACGTTATTATGGTGCCACGTGAGGATTGAAATCAAACGGAGTCCATTTGGTCACTCAAATCCTTGTATTCTCGGATTGCACCCAAATTGGCCTCCCATTGAGCCTACAACGTACAAACGAGTTTTTCTTCTTCGTTAAGCACAACCGAACATGTTTTTTGTGTCAAACATGTTCCATTTGATGTTATTATGGTGCCTCGTGAGGGTTGAAATCAAACGGAGTCCATTTGGTCACTCAAATCCTTGTATTCTCGGATTGCACCCAAATTGGCCTCCAATTGAGCCTACAACGTACAAACGAGTTTTCCTTCTTCGTTAAGCACAACCGAACTTGTTTGTTGAATCAAAAATGTCCCATTTGACGTTATTATGGTGCCACGCGAGGTTAGAAATCAAGCGGAGTCCATTTGGTCACTCATATCCTTGTATTCTCGGATTGCACCCAAATTGGCCTCCAATTGAGCCTACAACGTACAAACGAGTTTTCCTTCTTCGTTAAGCACAACCGAACTTGTTTGTTGAATCAAAAATGTCCCATTTGACGTTTTTATGGTGCCACGTGAGGTTAGAAACCAAGCGGAGTCCATTTGGTCACTCAAATCCTTGTATTCTCGGATTGCACCCAAATTGGCCTCCAATTGAGCCTACATTGTACAAACGAGTTTTCCTTCTTCGTTAAGCACAACCGAACTTGTTTGTTGAATCAAATAAGTCCCATTTGACGTTATTATGGTGCCACGCGAGGATTGAAATCAAACGGAGTCCATTTGGTCACTCAAATCCTTGTATTCTCGGATTGCACCCAAATTGGCCTCCAATTGAGCCTACAACGTACAAACGATATTTCCTTCTTCGTTAAGCACAATCGAACATGTTTGTTGAGTCAAACATGTTCCATTTGACGTTATTATGGCTCCTCGCGAGGGTTGAAATCAAACGGAGTCCATTTGGTCACTCAAATCCTTGTATTCTCGGATTGCACCCAAATTTGCCTCCAATTGAGCCTACAACGTACAAACGAGTTTTCCTTCTTCGTTAAGCACAACCGAACATGTTTGTTGAGTCAAACATGTTCGGTTTGATGTTATTATGGTGCCTCACGACTGTTGAAATCAAACGGAGTCCATTTGGTCACTCAAATCCTTTTATTCTCGGATTGCACCCAAATTGGCCTCCAATTGAGCCTACATCGTACAAAGGAGTTTTCCTTCTTCGTTAAGAACAACCGAACTTGTTTGTTGAATCAAACATGTCCCATTTGAAGTTATTATGGTGCCACGCGACGTTAGAAACCAAGCGGAGTCCATTTGGTCACTCAAATCCTTGTATTCTCGGATTGCACCCAAATTGGCCTCCAATTGAGCCTACAACGTACAAACGAGTTCTCCTACTTCGTTAAGCACAACCGAACATTTTTGTTGAGTCAAACCTGTCCCATTTGATGTTATTATGGTGCCACGCGAGGTTAGAAACCAAACGGAGTCCATTTGGTCACTCAAATCCTTGTATTCTCGGATTGCACCCAAATTGGCCTCCAATTAAGCCTACATTGTACAAACGAGTTTTCCTTCTTCGTTAAGCACAACCGAACTTGTTTGTTTTGTCAAATAAGTCCCATTTGACGTTATTATGGTGCCTCGCGAGGGTTGAAATCAAACGGAGTCCATTTGGTCACTCAAATCCTTGTATTCTCGGATTGCACCCAAATTGGCCTCCAATTGAGCCTACAACGTACAAACGAGTTTTCCTTCTTCGTTAAGCACAACCGAACTTGTTTGTTGAGTCAAAGAAGTCCCATTTGACGTTATTATGGTGCCTCGTGTGGATTGAAATCAAACGGAGTCCATTTGGTCACTCAAATCCTTGTATTCTCGGATTGCACCCAAATTGGCCTCCAATTGAGCCTACAACGTACAAACGAGTTTTCCTTCTTCGTTAAGCACAACCGAACTTCTTTGTTGAGTCAAAGAAGTTCCATTTGACGTTATTATGGTGCCTCGCAAGGATTGAAATCAAACGGAGTGCATTTGGTCACTCAAATCCTTGTATTCTCGGATTGCACCCAAATTGGCCTCCAATTGAGCCTACAACGTACAAACGAGTTTTTCTTCTTCGTTAAGCACAACCGAACTTGTTTGTTGAGTCAAAGAAGTCCCATTTGACGTTACTATGGTGCCTCGTGAGGATTGAAATCAAACGGAGTCCATTTGGTCATTCAAATCCTTGTATTCTCGGATTGCACCCAAATTGGCCTCTAATTGAGCCTACAACGTACAAACGAGTTTTCCTTCTTCGTTAAGCACAACCGAACTTGTTTGTTGAATCAAAAATGTCCCATTTGACGTTATTATGGTTCCACGCGAGGTTAGAAACCCAGCGGAGTCCATTTGGTCACTCAAATCCTTGTATTCTCGGATTGCACCCAAATTTGCCTCCAATTGAGCCTACAACGTACGAACGAGTTTTCCTTTTTCATTAAGCACAACCGAAAATTTTTGTTGAGTCAAAACTGTCCCATTTGACGTTATTATGGTGCCACACGAGGTTAGAAACCAAACGGAGTCCATTTGGTCACTCAAATCCTTGTATTCTCGGATTGCACCCAAATTGGCGTCCAATTGAGCCTACAACGTACAAACGAGTTTTCCTTCTTCGTTAAGCACAACCGAACATTTTTGTTGAGTCAAACCTGTCCCATTTGACGTTATTATGGTGCCACGTGAGGTTAGAAACCAAACGGAGTCCATTTGGTCACTCTAATCCTTGTATTCTCGGATTGCACCCAAATTGGCCTCCAATTGAGCTTTTTTTTTTTTTTTTTTTTTTTTTTTTTGAAAAGCAAGCGTGGGGTATAAATGGGCTCCCCGGACCACCGAAAAAAGAATTAAAAGAACATTACAATCTCAAATATTTCCTACCACTAGCGTCGTCAAATAAAATTTTTTTCATGTCTTCCGCAAACGAGCTAGGAGTTACTTCTATGAAAGCCGCACTTGGCATCATGCTTGCCAGCTTGTCCGCTACCTTGTTAGTCTCCCGCATAACATGCATGATCTTGCATTCTTCGAATGCCTTCAGCTGCTCTTTTATCAGTCTCAGAGTGTGCATGGTCTCCCAAGGAGGGGCCTTGGTTGTTTTGATAAAATGGACTGCATTGGCTGAATCAAGACAAAGATTCAGCTTTCTGTAAGGAGTCTGAGCAGCGAGGTGCAGTCCCATTTCAGCCCCTTGCAGCTCATGCAGCAGCACAGACTGGTTCCTTTGTGACCCCGAGCCAGCTGCTAACACCGTACCTGAATGGTCCCTGACCACTGCCCCATATCCTCCTCGTTGAGATGTCAAAGAGCCGTCCGTATTGACTGTTATCCATCCTGGATCAGGCCTGTTCCAGGT
Source organism: Berberis vulgaris (assembly GCA_963556465.1). Classification (NCBI taxonomy): domain Eukaryota; kingdom Viridiplantae; phylum Streptophyta; class Magnoliopsida; order Ranunculales; family Berberidaceae; genus Berberis; species Berberis vulgaris. Next base: position 38,649,475 of record OY747132.1, on the reverse strand, counting down.
GTGATATGTGCTGATCTTGTGTATGTACTTGATGTCCACCTTCCATCTGTTGAAGAAATTTCTTGCTCTGGGAGTATCCTGGACTTCTGGCCTCCAATTGAGCCTACAACGTACAAACGAGTTTTTCTTCTTCGTTAAGCGCAACCAAACTTGTTTGTTGAGTCAAAGAAGTCCCATTTGACGTTATTATGGTGCCTCGTGAGGATTGAAATCAAACGGAGTCCATTTGGTCACTCAAATCCTTGTATTCTCGGATTGCACCCAAATTGGCCTCCAATTGAGCCTACAACGTACAAACGAGCTTTCCTTTTTCGTTAAGCACAACCGAACATTTTTGTTGAGTCAAACCTGTCCCATTTGATGTTATTATGGTGCCACGCGAGGTTAGAAACCAAACGGAGTCCATTTGGTCACTCAAATCCTTGTATTCTCGGATTGCACCCAAATTGGCCTCCAATTGAGCCTACATTGTACAAACGAGTTTTCCTTCTTCGTTAAGCACAACCGAACTTGTTTGTTTAGTCAAATAAGTCCCATTTGACGTTATTATGGTTCCACGTGAGGTTTGAAATCAAACGGAGTCCATTTGGTCACTCAAATCCTTGGATTCTTTGATTGCACCCAAATTGGCCTCCAATTGTGCCTACAACGTACAAACAAGTTTTCCTTCTTCATTAAGCACAACCGAACATGTTTGTTGAGTCAAACATATTCCATTTGATGTTATTATGGTGCCTCGTGACTGTTGAAATCAAACGGAGTCCATTTGGTCACTCAAATCCTTTTATTCTCGGATTGCACCCAAATTGGCCTCTAATTGAGCCTACAACGTACAAACGAGTTTTCCTTCTTCTTTAAGCACAACCGAACTTGTTTGTTGAATCAAAAATGTCCCATTTGACGTTATTATGGTGCCACGCGAGGATTGAAATCAAACGGAGTCCATTTGGTCACTCAAATCCTTGTATTCTCGGATTGCACCCAAATTGGCCTCCCATTGAGCCTACAACGTACAAACGAGTTTTTCTTCTTCGTTAAGCACAACCGAACATGTTTTTTGAGTCAAACATGTTCCATTTGATGTTATTATGGTGCCTCGTGAGGATTGAAATCAAACGGAGTCCATTTGGTCACTCAAATCCTTGTATTCTCGGATTGCACCCAAATTGGCCTCCAATTGAGCCTACAACGTACAAACGAGTTTTCCTTCTTCGTTAAGCACAACCGAACTTGTTTGTTGAATCAAAAATGTCCCATTTGACGTTATTATGGTGCCACGCGAGGTTAGAAATCAAGCGGAGTCCATTTGGTCACTCATATCCTTGTATTCTCGGATTGCACCCAAATTGGCCTCCAATTGAGCCTACAACGTACAAACGAGTTTTCCTTCTTCGTTAAGCACAACCGAACTTGTTTGTTGAATCAAACATGTCCCATTTGACGTTTTTATGGTGCCACGTGAGGTTAGAAACCAAGCGGAGTCCATTTGGTCACTCAAATCCTTGTATTCTCGGATTGCACCCAAATTGGCCTCCAATTGAGCCTACATTGTACAAACGAGTTTTCCTTCTTCGTTAAGCACAACCGAACTTGTTTGTTGAATCAAATAAGTCCCATTTGACGTTATTATGGTGCCACGCGAGGATTGAAATCAAACGGAGTCCATTTGGTCACTCAAATCCTTGTATTCTCGGATTGCACCCAAATTGGCCTCCAATTGAGCCTACAACGTACAAACGATATTTCCTTCTTCGTTAAGCACAACCGAACATGTTTGTTGAGTCAAACATGTTCCATTTGACGTTATTATGGCTCCTCGCGAGGGTTGAAATCAAACGGAGTCCATTTGGTCACTCAAATCCTTGTATTCTCGGATTGCACCCAAATTTGCCTCCAATTGAGCCTACAACGTACAAACGAGTTTTCCTTCTTCGTTAAGCACAACCGAACATGTTTGTTGAGTCAAGCATGTTCGGTTTGATGTTATTATGGTGCCTCGCGACTGTTGAAATCAAACGGAGTCCATTTGGTCACTCAAATCCTTTTATTCTCGGATTGCACCCAAATTGGCCTCCAATTGAGCCTACATCGTACAAAGGAGTTTTCCTTCTTCGTTAAGAACAACCGAACTTGTTTGTTGAATCAAACATGTCCCATTTGAAGTTATTATGGTGCCACGCGACGTTAGAAACCAAGCGGAGTCCATTTGGTCACTCAAATCCTTGTATTCTCGGATTGCACCCAAATTGGCCTCCAATTGAGCCTACAACGTACAAACGAGTTCTCCTACTTCGTTAAGCACAACCGAACATTTTTGTTGAGTCAAACCTGTCCCATTTGATGTTATTATGGTGCCACGCAAGGTTAGAAACCAAACGGAGTCCATTTGGTCACTCAAATCCTTGTATTCTCGGATTGCACCCAAATTGGCCTCCAATTAAGCCTACATTGTACAAACGAGTTTTCCTTCTTCCTTAAGCACAACCGAACTTGTTTGTTTTGTCAAATAAGTCCCATTTGACGTTATTATGGTGCCTCGCGAGGGTTGAAATCAAACGGAGTCCATTTGGTCACTCAAATCCTTGTATTCTCGGATTGCACCCAAATTGGCCTCCAATTGAGCCTACAACGTACAAACGAGTTTTCCTTCTTCGTTAAGCACAACCGAACTTGTTTGTTGAGTCAAAGAAGTCCCATTTGACGTTATTATGGTGCCTCGTGAGGATTGAAATCAAACGGAGTCCATTTGGTCACTCAAATCCTTGTATTCTCGGATTGCACCCAAATTGGCCTCCAATTGAGCCTACAACGTACAAACGAGTTTTCCTTCTTCGTTAAGCACAACCGAACTTCTTTGTTGAGTCAAAGAAGTTCCATTTGACGTTATTATGGTGCCTCGCAAGGATTGAAATCAAACGGAGTGCATTTGGTCACTCAAATCCTTGTATTCTCGGATTGCACCCAAATTGGCCTCCAATTGAGCCTACAACGTACAAACGAGTTTTCCTTCTTCGTTAAGCACAACCGAACTTGTTTGTTGAGTCAAAGAAGTCCCATTTGACGTTACTATGGTGCCTCGTGAGGATTGAAATCAAACGGAGTCCATTTGGTCATTCAAATCCTTGTATTCTCGGATTGCACCCAAATTGGCCTCTAATTGAGCCTACAACGTACAAACGAGTTTTCCTTCTTCGTTAAGCACAACCGAACTTGTTTGTTGAATCAAAAATATCCCATTTGACGTTATTATGGTTCCACGCGAGGTTAGAAACCCAGCGGAGTCCATTTGGTCACTCAAATCCTTGTATTCTCGGATTGCACCCAAATTGGCCTCCAATTGAGCCTACAACGTACAAACGAGTTCTCCTACTTCGTTAAGCACAACCGAACATTTTTGTTGAGTCAAACCTGTCCCATTTGATGTTATTATGGTGCCACGCAAGGTTAGAAACCAAACGGAGTCCATTTGGTCACTCAAATCCTTGTATTCTCGGATTGCACCCAAATTGGCCTCCAATTAAGCCTACATTGTACAAACGAGTTTTCCTTCTTCCTTAAGCACAACCGAACTTGTTTGTTTTGTCAAATAAGTCCCATTTGACGTTATTATGGTGCCTCGCGAGGGTTGAAATCAAACGGAGTCCATTTGGTCACTCAAATCCTTGTATTCTCGGATTGCACCCAAATTGGCCTCCAATTGAGCCTACAACGTACAAACGAGTTTTCCTTCTTCGTTAAGCACAACCAAACTTGTTTGTTGAGTCAAAGAAGTCCCATTTGACGTTATTATGGTGCCTCGTGAGGATTGAAATCAAACGGAGTCCATTTGGTCACTCAAATCCTTGTATTCTCGGATTGCACCCAAATTGGCCTCCAATTGAGCCTACAACGTACAAACGAGTTTTCCTTCTTCGTTAAGCACAACCGAACTTCTTTGTTGAGTCAAAGAAGTTCCATTTGACGTTATTATGGTGCCTCGCAAGGATTGAAATCAAACGGAGTGCATTTGGTCACTCAAATCCTTGTATTCTCGGATTGCACCCAAATTGGCCTCCAATTGAGCCTACAACGTACAAACGAGTTTTCCTTCTTCGTTAAGCACAACCGAACTTGTTTGTTGAGTCAAAGAAGTCCCATTTGACGTTACTATGGTGCCTCGTGAGGATTGAAATCAAACGGAGTCCATTTGGTCATTCAAATCCTTGTATTCTCGGATTGCACCCAAATTGGCCTCCAATTGAGCCTACATTGTACAAACGAGTTTTCCTTCTTCGTTAAGCACAACCGAACTTGTTTGTTGAATCAAAAATATCCCATTTGACGTTATTATGGTTCCACGCGAGGTTAGAAACCCAGCGGAGTCCATTTGGTCACTCAAATCCTTGTATTCTCGGATTGCACCCAAATTTGCCTCCAATTGAGCCTACAACGTACGAACGAGTTTTCCTTTTTCATTAAGCACAACCGAAAATTTTTGTTGAGTCAAAACTGTCCCATTTGACGTTATTATGGTGCCACACGAGGTTAGAAACCAAACGGAGTCCATTTGGTCACTCAAATCCTTGTATTCTCGGATTGCACCCAAATTGGCGTCCAATTGAGCCTACAACGTACAAACGAGTTTTCCTTCTTCGTTAAGCACAACCGAACATTTTTGTTGAGTCAAACCTGTCCCATTTGACGTTATTATGGTGCCACGTGAGGTTAGAAACCAAACGGAGTCAATTTGGTCACTCTAATCCTTGTATTCTCGGATTGCACCCAAATTGGCCTCCAATTGAGCCTACAACGTACAAACGAGTTTTCCTTCTTCGTTAAGCACAACCAAACTTGTTTGTTGAGTCAAAGAAGTCCCATTTGACGTTATTATGGTGCCTCGTGAGGATTGAAATCAAACGGAGTCCATTTGGTCACTCAAATCCTTGTATTCTCGGATTGCACCCAAATTGGCCTCCAATTGAGCCTACAACGTACAAACGAGTTTTCCTTCTTCGTTAAGCACAACCGAACTTGTTTGTTGAGTCAAAGAAGTTCCATTTGACGTTATTATGGTGCCTCGCGAGGATTGAAATCAAACGGAGTGCATTTGGTCACTCAAATCCTTGTATTCTCGGATTGCACCCAAATTGGCCTCCAATTGAGCCTACAACGTACAAACGAGTTTTCCTTCTTCGTTAAGCACAACCGAACTTGTTTGTTGAGTCAAAGAAGTCCCATTTGACGTTATTATGGTGCCTCGTGTGGATTGAAATCAAACGAGTCCATTTGGTCACTCAAATCCTTGTATTCTCGGATTGCACCCAAATTGGCCTCTAATTGAGCCTACAACGTACAAACGAGTTTTCCTTCTTCGTTAAGCACAACCGAACTTGTTTGTTGAATCAAACATGTCCCATTTGACGTTATTATGGTGCCACGTGAGGTTAGAAACCAAGCGGAGTCCATTTGGTCACACAAATCCTTGTATTCTCGGATTGCACCCAAATTGGCCTCCAATTGAGCCTACATTGTACAAACGAGTTTTCCTTTTTCGTTAAGCACAACCGAACTTGTTTGTTGAATCAAATAAGTCCCATTTGACGTTATTATGGTGCCACGCGAGGATTGAAATCAAACGGAGTCCATTTGGTCACTCAAATCCTTGTATTCTCGGATTGCACCCAAATTGGCCTCCAATTCAGCCTACAACGTACAAACGATATTTCCTTCTTCGTTAAGCACAACCGAACATGTTTGTTGAGTCAAACATGTTCCATTTGACGTTATTATGGTGCCTTGCGAGGGTTGAAATCAAACGGAGTCCATTTGGTCACTCAAATCCTTGTATTCTCGGATTGCACCCAAATTGGCCTCCAATTGAGCCTACAACGTACAAACGAGTTTTCCTTCTTCGTTAAGCACAACCGAACTTGTTTGTTGAATCAAACATGTCCCATTTGACGTTATTATGGTGCCACGCGAGGTTAGAAACCAAGCGGAGTTCATTTGGTCACTCAAATCCTTGTATTCTCGGATTGCACCCAAATTGGCCTCCAATTGAGCCTACATTGTACAAACGAGTTTTCCTTCTTCGTTAAGCACAACCGAACTTGTTTGTTGAATCAAATAAGTCCCATTTGACGTTATTATGGTGCCACGCAAGGATTGAAATCAAACGGAGTCCATTTGGTCACTCAAATCCTTGTATTCTCGGATTGCACCCAAATTGGCCTCCAATTGAGCCTACAACGTACAAACGATATTTCCTTCTTCGTTAAGCACAACCGAACATGTTTGTTGAGTCAAACATGTTCCATTTGACGTTATTATGGTTCCTCGCGAGGGTTGAAATCAAACGGAGTCCATTTGGTCACTCAAATCCTTGTATTCTCGGATTGCACCCAAATTTGCCTCCAATTGAGCCTACAACGTACAAACGAGTTTTCCTTCTTCGTTAAGCACAACCGAACATGTTTGTTGAGTCAAACATGTTCGGTTTGATGTTATTATGGTGCCTCGCGACTGTTGAAATCAAACGGAGTCCATTTGGTCACTCAAATCCTTTTATTCTCGGATTGCACCCAAATTGGCCTCCAATTGAGCCTACATCGTACAAAGGAGTTTTCCTTCTTCGTTAAGAACAACCGAACTTGTTTGTTGAATCAAACATGTCCCATTTGAAGTTATTATGGTGCCACGCGACGTTAGAAACCAAGCGGAGTCCATTTGGTCACTCAAATCCTTGTATTCTCGGATTGCACCCAAATTGGCCTCCAATTGAGCCTACAACGTACAAACGAGTTCTCCTACTTCGTTAAGCACAACCGAACATTTTTGTTGAGTCAAACCTGTCCCATTTGATGTTATTATGGTGCCACGCGAGGTTAGAAACCAAACGGAGTCCATTTGGTCACTCAAATCCTTGTATTCTCGGATTGCACCCAAATTGGCCTCCAATTAAGCCTACATTGTACAAACGAGTTTTCCTTCTTCATTAAGCACAACCGAACATGTTTGTTGAGTCAAAGAAGTCCCATTTGACGTTATTATGGTGCCTCGTGAGGATTGAAATCAAACGGAGTCCATTTGGTCACTCAAATCCTTTTATTCTCGGATTGCACCCAAATTGGCCTCCAATTGAGCCTAACACGTACAAACGAGTTTTCCTTCTTCGTTAAGCACAACCGAACTTGTTTGTTGAATCAAACATGTCCCATTTGACGTTATTATGGTTCCACGCGAGGTTAGAAACCCAGCGGAGTCCATTTTGTCACTCAAATCCTTGTATTCTCGGATTGCACCCAAATTGGCCTCCAATTGAGCCTACAACGTACAAACGAGTTTTCCTTCTTCGTTAAGCACAACCGAACATGTTTGTTGAGTCAAACATGTTCCCTTTGATGTTATTATGGTGCCTCGCGACTGTTGAAATCAAACGGAGTCCATTTGGTCACTCAAATCCTTGTATTCTCGGATTGCACCCAAATTGGCCTCCAATTGAGCCTGCAACTTACAAACGAGTTTTCCTTTTTCATTAAGCACAACCGAACATTTTTGTTGAGTCAAACCTGTCCCATTTGACGTTATTATGGTGCCACGCGAAGTTAGAAACCAAACGGAGTCCATTTGGTAACTCAAATCCTTGTATTCTTGGATTGCACCCAAATTGGCCTCCAATTGAGCCTACAACGTACAAACGAGTTTTCCTTCTTCGTTAAGCACAACCGAACTTGTTTGTTGAGTCAAAGAAGTCCCATTTGACGTTATTATGGTGCCACGTGAGGATTGAAATCAAACGGAGTCCATTTGGTCACTCAAATCCTTGTATTCTCGGATTGCACCCAAATTGGCCTCCAATTGAGCCTACAACGTACAAACGAGTTTTCCTTCTTCGTTAAGCACAACCGAACTTGTTTGTTGAATCAAAAATGTCCCATTTGACGTTATTATGGTGCCACGCTAGGTTAGAAACCAAGCGGAGTCCATTTGGTCACTCAAATCCTTGTATTCTCGGATTGCACCCAAATTGGCCTCCAATTGAGCCTACAACGTACAAACGAGTTTTCCTTTTTCGTTAAGCACAACCGAACATTTTTGTTGAGTCAAACCTGTCCCATTTGATGTTATTATGGTGCCACGCGAGGTTAGAAACCAAACGGAGTCCATTTGGTCACTCAAATCCTTGTATTCTCGGATTGCACCCAAATTGGCCTCCAATTGAGCCTACATTGTACAAACGAGTTTTCCTTCTTCGTTAAGCACAACCGAACTTGTTTGTTTAGTCAAATAAGTCCCATTTGACGTTATTATAGTTCCACGTGAGGTTTGAAATCAAACGGAGTCCATTTGGTCACTCAAATCCTTGTATTCTTTGATTGCACCCAAATTGGCCTCCAATTGTGCCTACAACGTACAAACGAGTTTTCCTTCTTCATTAAGCACAACCGAACATGTTTGTTGAGTCAAACATGTTCCATTTGATGTTATTATGGTGCCTCGTGACTGTTGAAATCAAACGGAGTACATTTGGTCACTCAAATCCTTTTATTCTCGGATTGCACCCAAATTGGCCTCTAATTGAGCCTACAACGTACAAACGAGTTTTCCTTCTTCTTTAAGCACAACCGAACTTGTTTGTTGAATCAAAAATGTCCCATTTGACGTTATTATGGTGCCACGCGAGGATTGAAATCAAACGGAGTCCATTTGGTCACTCAAATCCTTGTATTCTCGGACTGCACCCAAATTGGCCTCCCATTGAGCCTACAACGTACAAACGAGTTTTTCTTCTTCGTTAAGCACAACCGAACATGTTTTTTGAGTCAAACATGTTCCATTTGATGTTATTATGGTGCCTCGCGAGGGTTGAAATCAAACGGAGTCCATTTGGTCACTCAAATCCTTGTATTCTCGGATTGCACCCAAATTGGCCTCCAATTGAGCCTACAACGTACAAACGAGTTTTCCTTCTTCGTTAAGCACAACCGAACTTGTTTGTTGAATCAAAAATGTCCCATTTGACGTTATTATGGTGCCACGCGAGGTTAGAAATCAAGCGGAGTCCATTTGGTCACTCAAATCCTTGTATTCTCGGATTGCACCCAAATTGGCCTCCAATTGAGCCTACAACGTACAAACGAGTTTTCCTTTTTCGTTAAGCACAACCGAACATTTTTGTTGAGTCAAACCTGTCCCATTTGATGTTATTATGGTGCCACGCGAGGTTAGAAACCAAACGGAGTCCATTTGGTCACTCAAATCCTTGTATTCTCGGATTGCACCCAAATTGGCCTCCAATTGAGCCTACATTGTACAAACGAGTTTTCCTTCTTCGTTAAGCACAACCGAACTTGTTTGTTTAGTCAAATAAGTCCCATTTGACGTTATTATGGTGCCACGTGAGGATTGAAATCAAACGGAGTCCATTTGGTCACTCAAATCCTTGTATTCTCGGATTGCACCCAAATTGGCCTCCAATTGAGCCTACAACGTACAAACGAGTTTTCCTTCTTCGTTAAGCACAACCGAACTTGTTTGTTGAATCAAAAATGTCCCATTTGACGTTATTATGGTGCCACGCTAGGTTAGAAACCAAGCGGAGTCCATTTGGTCACTCAAATCCTTGTATTCTCGGATTGCACCCAAATTGGCCTCCAATTGAGCCTACAACGTACAAACGAGTTTTCCTTTTTCGTTAAGCACAACCGAACATTTTTGTTGAGTCAAACCTGTCCCATTTGATGTTATTATGGTGCCACGCGAGGTTAGAAACCAAACGGAGTCCATTTGGTCACTCAAATCCTTGTATTCTCGGATTGCACCCAAATTGGCCTCCAATTGAGCCTACATTGTACAAACGAGTTTTCCTTCTTCGTTAAGCACAACCGAACTTGTTTGTTTAGTCAAATAAGTCCCATTTGACGTTATTATGGTTCCACGTGAGGTTTGAAATCAAACGGAGTCCATTTGGTCACTCAAATCCTTGGATTCTTTGATTGCACCCAAATTGGCCTCCAATTGTGCCTACAACGTACAAACGAGTTTTCCTTCTTCATTAAGCACAACCGAACATGTTTGTTGAGTCAAACATGTTCCATTTGATGTTATTATGGTGCCTCGTGACTGTTGAAATCAAACGGAGTCCATTTGGTCACTCAAATCCTTGTATTCTCGGATTGCACCCAAATTGGCCTCCAATTCAGCCTACAACGTACAAACGATATTTCCTTCTTCGTTAAGCACAACCGAACATGTTTGTTGAGTCAAACATGTTCCATTTGACGTTATTATGGTGCCTTGCGAGGGTTGAAATCAAACGGAGTCCATTTGGTCACTCAAATCCTTGTATTCTCGGATTGCACCCAAATTGGCCTCCAATTGAGCCTACAACGTACAAACGAGTTTTCCTTCTTCGTTAAGCACAACCGAACTTGTTTGTTGAATCAAACATGTCCCATTTGACGTTATTATGGTGCTACGCGAGGTTAGAAACCAAGCGGAGTTCATTTGGTCACTCAAATCCTTGTATTCTCGGATTGCACCCAAATTGGCCTCCAATTGAGCCTACATTGTACAAACGAGTTTTCCTTCTTCGTTAAGCACAACCGAACTTGTTTGTTGAATCAAATAAGTCCCATTTGACGTTATTATGGTGCCACGCAAGGATTGAAATCAAACGGAGTCCATTTGGTCACTCAAATCCTTGTATTCTCGGATTGCACCCAAATTGGCCTCCAATTGAGCCTACAACGTACAAACGATATTTCCTTCTTCGTTAAGCACAACCGAACATGTTTGTTGAGTCAAACATGTTCCATTTGACGTTATTATGGTTCCTCGTGAGGGTTGAAATCAAACGGAGTCCATTTGGTCACTCAAATCCTTGTATTCTCGGATTGCACCCAAATTTGCCTCCAATTGAGCCTACAACGTACAAACGAGTTTTCCTTCTTCGTTAAGCACAACCGAACATGTTTGTTGAGTCAAACATGTTCGGTTTGATGTTATTATGGTGCCTTGCGACTGTTGAAATCAAACGGAGTCCATTTGGTCACTCAAATCCTTTTATTCTCGGATTGCACCCAAATTGGCCTCCAATTGAGCCTACATCGTACAAAGGAGTTTTCCTTCTTCGTTAAGAACAACCGAACTTGTTTGTTGAATCAAACATGTCCCATTTGAAGTTATTATGGTGCCACGCGACGTTAGAAACCAAGCGGAGTCCATTTGGTCACTCAAATCCTTGTATTCTCGGATTGCACCCAAATTGGCCTCCAATTGAGCCTACAACGTACAAACGAGTTCTCCTACTTCGTTAAGCACAACCGAACATTTTTGTTGAGTCAAACCTGTCCCATTTGATGTTATTATGGTGCCACGTGAGGTTAGAAACCAAACGGAGTCCATTTGGTCACTCAAATCCTTGTATTCTCGGATTGCACCCAAATTGGCCTCCAATTAAGCCTACATTGTACAAACGAGTTTTCCTTCTTCATTAAGCACAACCGAACATGTTTGTTGAGTCAAAGAAGTCCCATTTGACGTTATTATGGTGCCTCGTGAGGATTGAAATCAAACGGAGTCCATTTGGTCACTCAAATCCTTTTATTCTCGGATTGCACCCAAATTGGCCTCCAATTGAGCCTAACACGTACAAACGAGTTTTCCTTCTTCGTTAAGCACAACCGAACTTGTTTGTTGAATCAAACATGTCCCATTTGACGTTATTATGGTTCCACGCGAGGTTAGAAACCCAGCGGAGTCCATTTTGTCACTCAAATCCTTGTATTCTCGGATTGCACCCAAATTGGCCTCCAATTGAGCCTACAACGTACAAACGAGTTTTCCTTCTTCGTTAAGCACAACCGAACATGTTTGTTGAGTCAAACATGTTCCCTTTGATGTTATTATGGTGCCTCGCGACTGTTGAAATCAAACGGAGTCCATTTGGTCACTCAAATCCTTGTATTCTCGGATTGCACCCAAATTGGCCTCCAATTGAGCCTGCAACTTACAAACGAGTTTTCCTTTTTCATTAAGCACAACCGAACATTTTTGTTGAGTCAAACCTGTCCCATTTGACGTTATTATGGTGCCACGCGAGGTTAGAAACCAAACGGAGTCCATTTGGTAACTCAAATCCTTGTATTCTTGGATTGCACCCAAATTGGCCTCCAATTGAGCCTACAACGTACAAACGAGTTTTCCTTCTTCGTTAAGCACAACCGAACTTGTTTGTTGAGTCAAAGAAGTCCCATTTGACGTTATTATGGTGCCACGTGAGGATTGAAATCAAACGGAGTCCATTTGGTCACTCAAATCCTTGTATTCTCGGATTGCACCCAAATTGGCCTCCAATTGAGCCTACAACGTACAAACGAGTTTTCCTTCTTCGTTAAGCACAACCGAACTTGTTTGTTGAATCAAAAATGTCCCATTTGACGTTATTATGGTGCCACGCTAGGTTAGAAACCAAGCGGAGTCCATTTGGTCACTCAAATCCTTGTATTCTCGGATTGCACCCAAATTGGCCTCCAATTGAGCCTACAACGTACAAACGAGTTTTCCTTTTTCGTTAAGCACAACCGAACATTTTTGTTGAGTCAAACCTGTCCCATTTGATGTTATTATGGTGCCACGCGAGGTTAGAAACCAAACGGAGTCCATTTGGTCACTCAAATCCTTGTATTCTCGGATTGCACCCAAATTGGCCTCCAATTGAGCCTACATTGTACAAACGAGTTTTCCTTCTTCGTTAAGCACAACCGAACTTGTTTGTTTAGTCAAATAAGTCCCATTTGACGTTATTATGGTTCCACGTGAGGTTTGAAATCAAACGGAGTCCATTTGGTCACTCAAATCCTTGTATTCTTTGATTGCACCCAAATTGGCCTCCAATTGTGCCTACAACGTACAAACGAGTTTTCCTTCTTCATTAAGCACAACCGAACATGTTTGTTGAGTCAAACATGTTCCATTTGATGTTATTATGGTGCCTCGTGACTGTTGAAATCAAACGGAGTCCATTTGGTCACTCAAATCCTTTTATTCTCGGATTGCACCCAAATTGGCCTCTAATTGAGCCTACAACGTACAAACGAGTTTTCCTTCTTCTTTAAGCACAACCGAACTTGTTTGTTGAATCAAAAATGTCCCATTTGACGTTATTATGGTGCCACGCGAGGATTGAAATCAAACGGAGTCCATTTGGTCACTCAAATCCTTGTATTCTCGGACTGCACCCAAATTGGCCTCCCATTGAGCCTACAACGTACGAACGAGTTTTTCTTCTTCGTTAAGCACAACCGAACATTTTTTTTGAGTCAAACATGTTCCATTTGATGTTATTATGGTGCCTCGCGAGGGTTGAAATCAAACGGAGTCCATTTGGTCACTCAAATCCTTGTATTCTCGGATTGCACCCAAATTGGCCTCCAATTGAGCCTACAACGTACAAACGAGTTTTCCTTCTTCGTTAAGCACAACCGAACTTGTTTGTTGAATCAAAAATGTCCCATTTGACGTTATTATGGTGCCACGCGAGGTTAGAAATCAAGCGGAGTCCATTTGGTCACTCAAATCCTTGTATTCTCGGATTGCACCCAAATTGGCCTCCAATTGAGCCTACAACGTACAAACGAGTTTTCCTTTTTCGTTAAGCACAACCGAACATTTTTGTTGAGTCAAACCTGTCCCATTTGATGTTATTATGGTGCCACGCGAGGTTAGAAACCAAACGGAGTCCATTTGGTCACTCAAATCCTTGTATTCTCGGATTGCACCCAAATTGGCCTCCAATTGAGCCTACATTGTACAAACGAGTTTTCCTTCTTCGTTAAGCACAACCGAACTTGTTTGTTTAGTCAAATAAGTCCCATTTGACGTTATTATGGTGCCACGTGAGGATTGAAATCAAACGGAGTCCATTTGGTCACTCAAATCCTTGTATTCTCGGATTGCACCCAAATTGGCCTCCAATTGAGCCTACAACGTACAAACGAGTTTTCCTTCTTCGTTAAGCACAACCGAACTTGTTTGTTGAATCAAAAATGTCCCATTTGACGTTATTATGGTGCCACGCTAGGTTAGAAACCAAGCGGAGTCCATTTGGTCACTCAAATCCTTGTATTCTCGGATTGCACCCAAATTGGCCTCCAATTGAGCCTACAACGTACAAACGAGTTTTCCTTTTTCGTTAAGCACAACCGAACATTTTTGTTGAGTCAAACCTGTCCCATTTGATGTTATTATGGTGCCACGCGAGGTTAGAAACCAAACGGAGTCCATTTGGTCACTCAAATCCTTGTATTCTCGGATTGCACCCAAATTGGCCTCCAATTGAGCCTACATTGTACAAACGAGTTTTCCTTCTTCGTTAAGCACAACCGAACTTGTTTGTTTAGTCAAATAAGTCCCATTTGACGTTATTATGGTTCCACGTGAGGTTTGAAATCAAACGGAGTCCATTTGGTCACTCAAATCCTTGGATTCTTTGATTGCACCCAAATTGGCCTCCAATTGTGCCTACAACGTACAAACGAGTTTTCCTTCTTCATTAAGCACAACCGAACATGTTTGTTGAGTCAAACATGTTCCATTTGATGTTATTATGGTGCCTCGTGACTGTTGAAATCAAACGGAGTCCATTTGGTCACTCAAATCCTTTTATTCTCGGATTGCACCCAAATTGGCCTCTAATTGAGCCTACAACGTACAAACGAGTTTTCCTTCTTCTTTAAGCACAACCGAACTTGTTTGTTGAATCAAAAATGTCCCATTTGACGTTATTATGGTGCCACGTGAGGATTGAAATCAAACGGAGTCCATTTGGTCACTCAAATCCTTGTATTCTCGGATTGCACCCAAATTGGCCTCCCATTGAGCCTACAACGTACAAACGAGTTTTTCTTCTTCGTTAAGCACAACCGAACATGTTTTTTGAGTCAAACATGTTCCATTTGATGTTATTATGGTGCCTCGTGAGGGTTGAAATCAAACGGAGTCCATTTGGTCACTCAAATCCTTGTATTCTCGGATTGCACCCAAATTGGCCTCCAATTGAGCCTACAACGTACAAACGAGTTTTCCTTCTTCGTTAAGCACAACCGAACTTGTTTGTTGAATCAAAAATGTCCCATTTGACGTTATTATGGTGCCACGCGAGGTTAGAAATCAAGCGGAGTCCATTTGGTCACTCAAATCCTTGTATTCTCGGATTGCACCCAAATTGGCCTCCAATTGAGCCTACAACGTACAAACGAGTTTTCCTTTTTCGTTAAGCACAACCGAACATTTTTGTTGAGTCAAACCTGTCCCATTTGATGTTATTATGGTGCCACGCGAGGTTAGAAACCAAACGGAGTCCATTTGGTCACTCAAATCCTTGTATTCTCGGATTGCACCCAAATTGGCCTCCAATTGAGCCTACATTGTACAAACGAGTTTTCCTTCTTCGTTAAGCACAACCGAACTTGTTTGTTTAGTCAAATAAGTCCCATTTGACGTTATTATGGTGCCACGTGAGGATTGAAATCAAACGGAGTCCATTTGGTCACTCAAATCCTTGTATTCTCGGATTGCACCCAAATTGGCCTCCAATTGAGCCTACAACGTACAAACGAGTTTTCCTTCTTCGTTAAGCACAACCGAACTTGTTTGTTGAATCAAAAATGTCCCATTTGACGTTATTATGGTGCCACGCTAGGTTAGAAACCAAGCGGAGTCCATTTGGTCACTCAAATCCTTGTATTCTCGGATTGCACCCAAATTGGCCTCCAATTGAGCCTACAACGTACAAACGAGTTTTCCTTTTTCGTTAAGCACAACCGAACATTTTTGTTGAGTCAAACCTGTCCCATTTGATGTTATTATGGTGCCACGCGAGGTTAGAAACCAAACGGAGTCCATTTGGTCACTCAAATCCTTGTATTCTCGGATTGCACCCAAATTGGCCTCCAATTGAGCCTACATTGTACAAACGAGTTTTCCTTCTTCGTTAAGCACAACCGAACTTGTTTGTTTAGTCAAATAAGTCCCATTTGACGTTATTATGGTTCCACGTGAGGTTTGAAATCAAACGGAGTCCATTTGGTCACTCAAATCCTTGGATTCTTTGATTGCACCCAAATTGGCCTCCAATTGTGCCTACAACGTACAAACGAGTTTTCCTTCTTCATTAAGCACAACCGAACATGTTTGTTGAGTCAAACATGTTCCATTTGATGTTATTATGGTGCCTCGTGACTGTTGAAATCAAACGGAGTCCATTTGGTCACTCAAATCCTTTTATTCTCGGATTGCACCCAAATTGGCCTCTAATTGAGCCTACAACGTACAAACGAGTTTTCCTTCTTCTTTAAGCACAACCGAACTTGTTTGTTTTGTCAAATAAGTCCCATTTGACGTTATTATGGTGCCTCGCGAGGGTTGAAATCAAACGGAGTCCATTTGGTCACTCAAATCCTTGTATTCTCGGATTGCAACCAAATTGGCCTCCAATTGAGCCTACAACGTACAAACGAGTTTTCCTTCTTCGTTAAGCACAACCGAACTTGTTTGTTTTGTCAAATAAGTCCCATTTGACGTTATTATGGTGCCTCGCGAGGGTTGAAATCAAACGGAGTCCATTTGGTCACTCAAATCCTTGTATTCTCGGATTGCAACCAAATTGGCCTCCAATTGAGCCTACAACGTACAAACGAGTTTTCCTTCTTCGTTAAGCACAACCGAACTTGTTTGTTGAGTCAAAGAAGTCCCATTTGACGTTATTATGGTGCCTCGTGAGGATTGAAATCAAGCGGAGTCCATTTGGTCACTCAAATCCTTGTATTCTCGGATTGCACCCAAATTGGCCTCCAATTGAGCCTACAACGTACAAACGAGTTTTCCTTCTTCGTTAAGCACAACCGAACTTGTTTGTTGAATCAAACATGTCCCATTTGACGTTTTTATGGTGCCACGTGAGGTTAGAAACCAAGCGGAGTCCATTTGGTCACTCAAATCCTTGTATTCTCGGATTGCACCCAAATTGGCCTCCAATTGAGCCTACATTGTACAAACGAGTTTTCCTTCTTCGTTAAGCACAACCGAACTTGTTTGTTGAATCAAATAAGTCCCATTTGACGTTATTATGGTGCCACGCGAGGATTGAAATCAAACGGAGTCCATTTGGTCACTCAAATCCTTGTATTCTCGGATTGCACCCAAATTGGCCTCCAATTAAGCCTACAACGTACAAACGATATTTCCTTCTTCGTTAAGCACAACCGAACATGTTTGTTGAGTCAAACATGTTCCATTTGACGTTATTATGGCTCCTCGCGAGGGTTGAAATCAAACGGAGTCCATTTGGTCACTCAAATCCTTGTATTCTCGGATTGCACCCAAATTTGCCTCCAATTGAGCCTACAACGTACAAACGAGTTTTCCTTCTTCGTTAAGCACAACCGAACATGTTTGTTGAGTCAAACATGTTCGGTTTGATGTTATTATGGTGCCTCGCGACTGTTGAAATCAAACGGAGTCCATTTGGTCACTCAAATCCTTTTATTCTCGGATTGCACCCAAATTGGCCTCCAATTGAGCCTACATCGTATAAAGGAGTTTTCCTTCTTCGTTAAGAACAACCGAACTTGTTTGTTGAATCAAACATGTCCCATTTGAAGTTATTATGGTGCCACGCGACGTTAGAAACCAAGCGGAGTCCATTTGGTCACTCAAATCCTTGTATTCTCGGATTGCACCCAAATTGGCCTCCAATTGAGCCTACAACGTACAAACGAGTTCTCCTACTTCGTTAAGCACAACCGAACATTTTTGTTGAGTCAAACCTGTCCCATTTGATGTTATTATGGTGCCACGCGAGGTTAGAAACCAAACGGAGTCCATTTGGTCACTCAAATCCTTGTATTCTCGGATTGCACCCAAATTGGCCTCCAATTGAGCCTACATTGTACAAACGAGTTTTCCTTCTTCGTTAAGCACAACCGAACTTGTTTGTTTAGTCAAATAAGTCCCATTTGACGTTACTATGGTGCCACGTGAGGATTGAAATCAAACGGAGTCCATTTGGTCACTCAAATCCTTGTATTCTCGGATTGCACCCAAATTGGCCTCCAATTGAGCCTACAACGTACAAACGAGTTTTCCTTCTTCGTTAAGCACAACCGAACTTGTTTGTTGAATCAAAAATGTCCCATTTGACGTTATTATGGTGCCACGCTAGGTTAGAAACCAAGCGGAGTCCATTTGGTCACTCAAATCCTTGTATTCTCGGATTGCACCCAAATTGGCCTCCAATTGAGCCTACAACGTACAAACGAGTTTTCCTTTTTCGTTAAGCACAACCGAACATTTTTGTTGAGTCAAACCTGTCCCATTTGATGTTATTATGGTGCCACGCGAGGTTAGAAACCAAACGGAGTCCATTTGGTCACTCAAATCCTTGTATTCTCGGATTGCACCCAAATTGGCCTCCAATTGAGCCTACATTGTACAAACGAGTTTTCCTTCTTCGTTAAGCACAACCGAACTTGTTTGTTTAGTCAAATAAGTCCCATTTGACGTTATTATGGTTCCACGTGAGGTTTGAAATCAAACGGAGTCCATTTGGTCACTCAAATCCTTGGATTCTTTGATTGCACCCAAATTGGCCTCCAATTGTGCCTACAACGTACAAACGAGTTTTCCTTCTTCATTAAGCACAACCGAACATGTTTGTTGAGTCAAAGATGTTCCATTTGATGTTATTATGGTGCCTCGTGACTGTTGAAATCAAACGGAGTCCATTTGGTCACTCAAATCCTTTTATTCTCGGATTGCACCCAAATTGGCCTCTAATTGAGCCTACAACGTACAAACGAGTTTTCCTTCTTCTTTAAGCACAACCGAACTTGTTTGTTGAATCAAAAATGTCCCATTTGACGTTATTATGGTGCCACGCGAGGATTGAAATCAAACGGAGTCCATTTGGTCACTCAAATCCTTGTATTCTCGGATTGCACCCAAATTGGCCTCCCATTGAGCCTACAACGTACAAACGAGTTTTTCTTCTTCGTTAAGCACAACCGAACATGTTTTTTGAGTCAAACATGTTCCATTTGATGTTATTATGGTGCCTCGTGAGGGTTGAAATCAAACGGAGTCCATTTGGTCACTCAAATCCTCGTATTCTCGGATTGCACCCAAATTGGCCTCCAATTGAGCCTACAACGTACAAACGAGTTTTCCTTCTTCGTTAAGCACAACCGAACTTGTTTGTTGAATCAAAAATGTCCCATTTGACGTTATTATGGTGCCACGCGAGGTTAGAAATCAAGCGGAGTCCATTTGGTCACTCATATCCTTGTATTCTCGGATTGCACCCAAATTGGCCTCCAATTGAGCCTACAACGTACAAACGAGTTTTCCTTCTTCGTTAAGCACAACCGAACTTGTTTGTTGAATCAAACATGTCCCATTTGACGTTTTTATGGTGCCACGTGAGGTTAGAAACCAAGCGGAGTCCATTTGGTCACTCAAATCCTTGTATTCTCGGATTGCACCCAAATTGGCCTCCAATTGAGCCTACATTGTACAAACGAGTTTTCCTTCTTCGTTAAGCACAACCGAACTTGTTTGTTGAATCAAATAAGTCCCATTTGACGTTATTATGGTGCCACGCGAGGATTGAAATCAAACGGAGTCCATTTGGTCACTCAAATCCTTGTATTCTCGGATTGCACCCAAATTGGCCTCCAATTAAGCCTACAACGTACAAACGATATTTCCTTCTTCGTTAAGCACAACCGAACATGTTTGTTGAGTCAAACATGTTCCATTTGACGTTATTATGGCTCCTCGCGAGGGTTGAAATCAAACGGAGTCCATTTGGTCACTCAAATCCTTGTATTCTCGGATTGCACCCAAATTTGCCTCCAATTGAGCCTACAACGTACAAACGAGTTTTCCTTCTTCGTTAAGCACAACCGAACATGTTTGTTGAGTCAAACATGTTCGGTTTGATGTTATTATGGTGCCTCGCGACTGTTGAAATCAAACGGAGTCCATTTGGTCACTCAAATCCTTTTATTCTCGGATTGCACCCAAATTGGCCTCCAATTGAGCCTACATCGTACAAAGGAGTTTTCCTTCTTCGTTAAGAACAACCGAACTTGTTTGTTGAATCAAACATGTCCCATTTGAAGTTATTATGGTGCCACGCGACGTTAGAAACCAAGCGGAGTCCATTTGGTCACTCAAATCCTTGTATTCTCGGATTGCACCCAAATTGGCCTCCAATTGAGCCTACAACGTACAAACGAGTTCTCCTACTTCGTTAAGCACAACCGAACATTTTTGTTGAGTCAAACCTGTCCCATTTGATGTTATTATGGTGCCACGCGAGGTTAGAAACCAAACGGAGTCCATTTGGTCACTCAAATCCGTGTATTCTCGGATTGCACCCAAATTGGCCTCCAATTAAGCCTACATTGTACAAACGAGTTTTCCTTCTTCGTTAAGCACAACCGAACTTGTTTGTTTTGTCAAATAAGTCCCATTTGACGTTATTATGGTGCCTCGCGAGGGTTGAAATCAAATGGAGTCCATTTGGTCACTCAAATCCTTGTATTCTCGGATTGCAACCAAATTGGCCTCCAATTGAGCCTACAACGTACAAACGAGTTTTCCTTCTTCGTTAAGCACAACCGAACTTGTTTGTTGAGTCAAAGAAGTCCCATTTGACGTTATTATGGTGCCTCGTGAGGATTGAAATCAAACGGAGTCCATTTGGTCACTCAAATCCTTGTATTCTCGGATTGCACCCAAATTGGCCTCCAATTGAGCCTACAACGTACAAACGAGTTTTCCTTCTTCGTTAAGCACAACCGAACTTCTTTGTTGAGTCAAAGAAGTTCCATTTGACGTTATTATGGTGCCTCGCAAGGATTGAAATCAAACGGAGTGCATTTGGTCACTCAAATCCTTGTATTCTCGGATTGCACCCAAATTGGCCTCCAATTGAGCCTACAACGTACAAACGAGTTTTCCTTCTTCGTTAAGCACAACCGAACTTGTTTGTTGAGTCAAAGAAGTCCCATTTGACGTTACTATGGTGCCTCGTGAGGATTGAAATCAAACGGAGTCCATTTGGTCATTCAAATCCTTGTATTCTCGGAATGCACCCAAATTGGCCTCTAATTGAGCCTACAACGTACAAACGAGTTTTCCTTCTTCGTTAAGCACAACCGAACTTGGTTGTTGAATCAAAAATGTCCCATTTGACGTTATTATGGTTCCACGCGAGGTTAGAAACCCAGCGGAGTCCATTTGGTCACTCAAATCCTTGTATTCTCGGATTGCACCCAAATTTGCCTCCAATTGAGCCTACAACGTACGAACGAGTTTTCCTTTTTCATTAAGCACAACCGAAAATTTTTGTTGAGTCAAAACTGTCCCATTTGACGTTATTATGGTGCCACACGAGGTTAGAAACCAAACGGAGTCCATTTGGTCACTCAAATCCTTGTATTCTCGAATTGCACCCAAATTGGCGTCCAATTGAGCCTACAACGTACAAACGAGTTTTCCTTCTTCGTTAAGCACAACCGAACATTTTTGTTGAGTCAAACCTGTCCCATTTGACGTTATTATGGTGCCACGTGAGGTTAGAAACCAAACGGAGTCCATTTGGTCACTCAAATCCTTGTATTCTCGGATTGCACCCAAATTGGCCTATAATTGAGCCTACAACGTACAAACGAGTTTTCCTTCTTCGTTAAGCACAACCGAACTTGTTTGTTGAATCAAACATGTCCCATTTGACGTTATTATGGTGCCACGTGAGGTTAGAAACCAAGCGGAGTCCATTTGGTCACACAAATCCTTGTATTCTCGGATTGCACCCAAATTGGCCTCCAATTGAGCCTACATTGTACAAACGAGTTTTCCTTTTTCGTTAAGCACAACCGAACTTGTTTGTTGAATCAAATAAGTCCCATTTGACGTTATTATGGTGCCACGCGAGGATTGAAATCAAACGGAGTCCATTTGGTCACTCAAATCCTTGTATTCTCGGATTGCACCCAAATTGGCCTCCAATTGAGCCTACAACGTACAAACGATATTTCCTTCTTCGTTAAGCACAACCGAACATGTTTGTTGAGTCAAACATGTTCCATTTGACGTTATTATGGTGCCTCGCGAGGGTTGAAATCAAACGGAGTCCATTTGGTCACTCAAATCCTTGTATTCTCGGATTGCACCCAAATTGGCCTCCAATTGAGCCTACAACGTACAAACGAGTTTTCCTTCTTCGTTAAGCACAACCGAACTTGTTTGTTGAATCAAACATGTCCCATTTGACGTTATTATGGTGCCACGCGAGGTTAGAAACCAAGCGGAGTTCATTTGGTCACTCAAATCCTTGTATTCTCGGATTGCACCCAAATTGGCCTCCAATTGAGCCTACAACGTACAAACGAGTTTTCCTTTTTCGTTAAGCACAACCGAACATTTTTGTTGAGTCAAACCTGTCCCATTTGACGTTATTTTGGTGCCACGCGAGGTTAGAAACCAAACGGAGTCCATTTGGTCACTCAAATCCTTGTATTCTCGGATTGCACCCAAATTGGCCTCCAATTGAGCCTACAACATACAAACGAGCTTTCCTACTTCGTTAAGCACAACCGAACTTGTTTGTTGAGTCAAAGAAGTCCCATTTGACCTTATTATGGTGCCTCACGGGGATTGAAATCAAACGGAGTCCATTTGGTCACTCAAATCCTTGTATTCTCGGATTGCACCCAAATTTGCCTCCAATTGAGCCTACAACGTACAAACGAGTTTTCCTTCTTCGTTAAGCACAACCGAACATGTTTGTTGAGTCAAACATGTTCCATTTGATGTTATTATGGTGCCTCGTGACTGTTGAAATCAAACGGAGTCCATTTGGTCACTCAAATCCTTTTATTCTCGGATTGCACCCAAATTGGCCTCCAATTGATCCTACATCGTACAAAGGAGTTTTCCTTCTTCGTTAAGCACAACCGAACTTGTTTGTTGAATCAAACATGTCCCATTTGAAGTTATTATGGTGCCACGCAAGTTTAGAAACCAAGCGGAGTCCATTTGGTCACTCAAATCCTTGTATTCTCGGATTGCACCCAAATTGGCCTCCAATTGAGCCTACAACGTACAAACGAGTTCTCCTACTTCGTTAAGCACAACCGAACTTGTTTGTTGAGTCAAAGAAGTCCCATTTGACGTTATTATGGTGCCTCACGAGGATTGAAATCAAACGGAGTCCATTTGGTCACTCAAATCCTTGTATTCTCAGATTGCACCCAAATTGGCCTCCAATTGAGCCTACAACGTACAAACGAGTTTTCCTTCTTCATTAAGCACAACCGAACATGTTTGTTGAGTCAAACATTTTCCATTTGATGTTATTATGGTTCCTCGCGACTGTTGAAATCAAACGGAGACCATTTGGTCACTCAAATCCTTTTATTCTCGGATTGCACCCAAATTGGCCTCCAATTGAGCCTAACACGTACAAACGAGTTTTCCTTCTTCGTTAAGCACAACCGAACTTGTTTGTTGAATCAAACATGTCCCATTTGACGTTATTATGGTTCCACGCGAGGTTAGAAACCCAGCGGAGTCCATTTTGTCACTCAAATCCTTGTATTCTCGGATTGCACCCAAATTGGCCTCCAATTGAGCCTACAACGTACAAACGAGTTTTCCTTCTTCGTTAAGCACAACCGAACTTGTTTGTTGAGTCAAAGAAGTCCCATTTGAAGTTATTATGGTGCCACGTGAGGATTGAAATCAAACGGAGTCCATTTGGTCACTCAAATCCTTGTATTCTCGGATTGCACCCAAATTGGCCTCTAATTGAGCCTACAACGTACAGACGAGTTTTCCTTCTTCGTTAAGCACAACCGAACTTGTTTGTTGAATCAAATATGTCCCATTTGATGTTATTATGGTGCCACGCGAGGTTAGAAACCAAGCGGAGTCCATTTGGTCACTCATATCCTTGTATTCTCGGATTGCAACCAAATTGGCCTCCAATTGAGCCTACATTGTACAAACGAGTTTTCCTTCTTCGTTAAGCACAACCGAACTTTTTTGTTTAATCAAATAAGTCCCATTTGACATTATTATGGTGCCCCGTGGGGATTGAAATCAAACGGAGTCCATTTGGTCACTCAAATCCTTGTATTCTCGGATTGCACCCAAATTGGCCTCCAATTGAGCCTACAACGTACAAACGAGTTTTCCTTCTTCGTTAAGCACAACCGAACTTGTTTGTTGAATCAAACATGTCCCATTTGACGTTATTATGGTGCCACGCTAGGTTAGAAACCAAGCGGAGTCCATTTGGTCACTCAAATCCTTGTATTCTCGGATTGCACCCAAATTGGCCTCCAATTGAGCCTACAACGTACAAACGAGTTTTCCTTCTTCGTTAAGCACAACCGAACTTTTTTGTTGAGTCAAAGAAGTCCCATTTGACGTTATTATGGTGCCCCGTGAGGATTGAAATCAAACGGAGTCCATTTGGTCACTCAAATCCTTGTATTCTCGGATTGCACCCAAATTGGCCTCCAATTGAGCCTACAACGTACAAACGAGTTTTCCTTTTTCGTTAAGCACAACCGAACATTTTTGTTGAGTCAAACCTGTCCCATTTGATGTTATTATGGTTCCACGCGAGGTTAGAAACCAAACGGAGTCCATTTGGTCACTCAAATCCTTGTATTCTCGGATTGCACCCAAATTGGCCTCCAATTGAGCCTACATTGTACAAACGAGTTTTCCTTCTTCGTTAAGCACAACTGAACTTGTTTGTTTAGTCAAATAAGTCCCATTTGACGTTATTATGGTTCCACGTGAGGTTTGAAATCAAACGGAGTCCATTTGGTCACTCAAATCCTTGTATTCTTTGATTGCACCCAAATTGGCCTCCAATTGAGCCTACAACGTACAAACGAGTTTTCCTTCTTCATTAAGCACAACCGAACATGTTTGTTGAGTCAAACATGTTCCATTTGATGTTATTATGGTGCCTCGTGACTGTTGAAATCAAACGGAGTCCATTTGGTCACTCAAATCCTTTTATTCTCGGATTGCACCCAAATTGGCCTCTAATTGAGCCTACAACGTACAAACGAGTTTTCCTTCTTCTTTAAGCACAACCGAACTTGTTAGTTGAATCAAACATGTCCCATTTGACGTTATTATGGTGCCACGCGAGGATTGAAATCAAACGGAGTCCATTTGGTCACTCAAATCCTTGTATTCTCGGATTGCACCCAAATTGGCCTCCAATTGAGCCTACAACGTACAAACGAGTTTTCCTTTTTCGTTAAGCACAACCGAACATTTTTGTTGAGTCAAACCTGTCCCATTTGATGTTATTATGGTTCCACGCGAGGTTAGAAACCAAACGGAGTCCATTTGGTCACTCAAATCCTTGTATTCTCGGATTGCACCCAAATTGGCCTCCAATTGAGCCTACATTGTACAAACGAGTTTTCCTTCTTCGTTAAGCACAACTGAACTTGTTTGTTTAGTCAAATAAGTCCCATTTGACGTTATTATGGTTCCACGTGAGGTTTGAAATCAAACGGAGTCCATTTGGTCACTCAAATCCTTGTATTCTTTGATTGCACCCAAATTGGCCTCCAATTGAGCCTACAACGTACAAACGAGTTTTCCTTCTTCATTAAGCACAACCGAACATGTTTGTTGAGTCAAACATGTTCCATTTGATGTTATTATGGTGCCTCGTGACTGTTGAAATCAAACGGAGTTCATTTGGTCACTCAAATCCTTTTATTCTCGGATTGCACCCAAATTGGCCTCTAATTGAGCCTACAACGTACAAACGAGTTTTCCTTCTTCTTTAAGCACAACCGAACTTGTTAGTTGAATCAAACATGTCCCATTTGACGTTATTATGGTGCCACACGAGGATTGAAATCAAACGGAGTCCATTTGGTCACTCAAATCCTTGTATTCTCGGATTGCACCCAAATTGGCCTCCCATTGAGCCTACAACGTACAAACGAGTTTTTCTTCTTCGTTAAGCACAACCGAACATGTTTTTTGAGTCAAACATGTTCCATTTGATGTTATTATGGTGCCTCGCGAGGGTTGAAATCAAACGGAGTCCATTTGGTCACTCAAATCCTTGTATTATCGGATTGCACCCAAATTGGCGTCCAATTGAGCCTACAACGTACAAACGAGTTTTCCTTCTTCGTTAAGCACAACCGAACATTTTTGTTGAGTCAAACCTGTCCCATTTCACGTTATTATGGTGCCACGTGAGGTTAGAAACCAAACGGAGTCCATTTGGTCACTCAAATCCTTGTATTCTCGGATTGCACCCAAATTGGCCTATAATTGAGCCTACAACATACAAACGAGTTTTCCTTCTTCGTTAAGCACAACCGAACTTGTTTGTTGAATCAAACATGTCCCATTTGACGTTATTATGGTGCCACGTGAGGTTAGAAATCAAGCGGAGTCCATTTGGTCACACAAATCCTTGTATTCTCGGATTGCACCCAAATTGGCCTCCAATTGAGCCTACATTGTACAAACGAGTTTTCCTTTTTCGTTAAGCACAACCGAACTTGTTTGTTGAATCAAATAAGTCCCATTTGACGTTATTATGGTGCCACGCGAGGATTGAAATCAAACGGAGTCCATTTGGTCACTCAAATCCTTGTATTCTCGGATTGCACCCAAATTGGCCTCCAATTGAGCCTACAACGTACAAACGATATTTCCTTCTTCGTTAAGCACAACCGAACATGTTTGTTGAGTCAAACATGTTCCATTTGACGTTATTATGGTGCCTCGCGAGGGTTGAAATCAAACGGAGTCCATTTGGTCACTCAAATCCTTGTATTCTCGGATTGCACCCAAATTGGCCTCCAATTGAGCCTACAACGTACAAACGAGTTTTCCTTCTTCGTTAAGCACAACCGAACTTGTTTGTTGAATCAAACATGTCCCATTTGACGTTATTATGGTGCCACGCGAGGTTAGAAACCAAGCGGAGTTCATTTGGTCACTCAAATCCTTGTATTCTCGGATTGCACCCAAATTGGCCTCCAATTGAGCCTACAACGTACAAACGAGTTTTCCTTTTTCGTTAAGCACAACCGAACATTTTTGTTGAGTCAAACCTGTCCCATTTGACGTTATTTTGGTGCCACGCGAGGTTAGAAACCAAACGGAGTCCATTTGGTCACTCAAATCCTTGTATTCTCGGATTGCACCCAAATTGGCCTCCAATTGAGCCTACAACATACAAACGAGCTTTCCTACTTCGTTAAGCACAACCGAACTTGTTTGTTGAGTCAAAGAAGTCCCATTTGACCTTATTATGGTGCCTCACGGGGATTGAAATCAAACGGAGTCCATTTGGTCACTCAAATCCTTGTATTCTCGGATTGCACCCAAATTTGCCTCCAATTGAGCCTACAACGTACAAACGAGTTTTCCTTCTTCGTTAAGCACAACCGAACATGTTTGTTGAGTCAAACATGTTCCATTTGATGTTATTATGGTGCCTCGTGACTGTTGAAATCAAACGGAGTCCATTTGGTCACTCAAATCCTTTTATTCTCGGATTGCACCCAAATTGGCCTCCAATTGAGCCTACATCGTACAAAGGAGTTTTCCTTCTTCGTTAAGCACAACCGAACTTGTTTGTTGAATCAAACATGTCCCATTTGAAGTTATTATGGTGCCACGCAAGTTTAGAAACCAAGCGGAGTCCATTTGGTCACTCAAATCCTTGTATTCTCGGATTGCACCCAAATTGGCCTCCAATTGAGCCTACAACGTACAAACGAGTTCTCCTACTTCGTTAAGCACAACCGAACTTGTTTGTTGAGTCAAAGAAGTCCCATTTGACGTTATTATGGTGCCTCACGAGGATTGAAATCAAACGGAGTCCATTTGGTCACTCAAATCCTTGTATTCTCAGATTGCACCCAAATTGGCCTCCAATTGAGCCTACAACGTACAAACGAGTTTTCCTTCTTCATTAAGCACAACCGAACATGTTTGTTGAGTCAAACATTTTCCATTTGATGTTATTATGGTTCCTCGCGACTGTTGAAATCAAACGGAGACCATTTGGTCACTCAAATCCTTTTATTCTCGGATTGCACCCAAATTGGCCTCCAATTGAGCCTAACACGTACAAACGAGTTTTCCTTCTTCGTTAAGCACAACCGAACTTGTTTGTTGAATCAAACATGTCCCATTTGACGTTATTATGGTTCCACGCGAGGTTAGAAACCCAGCGGAGTCCATTTTGTCACTCAAATCCTTGTATTCTCGGATTGCACCCAAATTGGCCTCCAATTGAGCCTACAACGTACAAACGAGTTTTCCTTCTTCGTTAAGCACAACCGAACTTGTTTGTTGAGTCAAAGAAGTCCCATTTGACGTTATTATGGTGCCACGTGAGGATTGAAATCAAACGGAGTCCATTTGGTCACTCAAATCCTTGTATTCTCGGATTGCACCCAAATTGGCCTCTAATTGAGCCTACAACGTACAGACGAGTTTTCCTTCTTCGTTAAGCACAACCGAACTTGTTTGTTGAATCAAATATGTCCCATTTGATGTTATTATGGTGCCACACGAGGTTAGAAACCAAGCGGAGTCCATTTGGTCACTCATATCCTTGTATTCTCGGATTGCAACCAAATTGGCCTCCAATTGAGCCTACATTGTACAAACGAGTTTTCCTTCTTCGTTAAGCACAACCGAACTTTTTTGTTTAATCAAATAAGTCCCATTTGACATTATTATGGTGCCCCGTGGGGATTGAAATCAAACGGAGTCCATTTGGTCACTCAAATCCTTGTATTCTCGGATTGCACCCAAATTGGCCTCCAATTGAGCCTACAACGTACAAACGAGTTTTCCTTCTTCGTTAAGCACAACCGAACTTGTTTGTTGAATCAAACATGTCCCATTTGACGTTATTATGGTGCCACGCTAGGTTAGAAACCAAGCGGAGTCCATTTGGTCACTCAAATCCTTGTATTCTCGGATTGCACCCAAATTGGCCTCCAATTGAGCCTACAACGTACAAACGAGTATTCCTTCTTCGTTAAGCACAACCGAACTTGTTTGTTGAGTCAAAGAAGTCCCATTTGACGTTATTATGGTGCCCCGTGAGGATTGAAATCAAACGGAGTCCATTTGGTCACTCAAATCCTTGTATTCTCGGATTGCACCCAAATTGGCCTCCAATTGAGCCTACAACGTACAAACGAGTTTTCCTTCTTCGTTAAGCACAACCGAACTTGTTTGTTGAATCAAACATGTCCCATTTGACGTTATTATGGTGCCACGCTAGGTTAGAAACCATGCGGAGTCCATTTGGTCACTCAAATCCTTGTATTCTCGGATTGCACCCAAATTGGCCTCCAATTGAGCCTACAACGTACAAACGAGTTTTCCTTTTTCGTTAAGCACAACCGAACATTTTTGTTGAGTCAAACCTGTCCCATTTGATGTTATTATGGTTCCACGCGAGGTTAGAAACCAAACGGAGTCCATTTGGTCACTCAAATCCTTGTATTCTCGGATTGCA
The DNA here is from genome assembly GCA_963556465.1 of Berberis vulgaris. Taxonomy (NCBI): domain Eukaryota; kingdom Viridiplantae; phylum Streptophyta; class Magnoliopsida; order Ranunculales; family Berberidaceae; genus Berberis; species Berberis vulgaris. The sequence goes on along the minus strand of OY747132.1, from coordinate 38,619,876 downwards.
CCCAAATTGGCCTCCAATTGAGCCTACGTTGTACAAACGAGTTTTCCTTCTTCGTTAAGCACAACCGAACTTGTTTGTTTAGTCAAATAAGTCCAATTTGACGTTATTATGGTTCCACGTGAGGTTTGAAATCAAACGGAGTCCATTTGGTCACTCAAATCCTTGTATTCTTTGATTGCACCCAAATTGGCCTCCAATTGAGCCTACAACGTACAAACGAGTTTTCCTTCTTCGTTAAGCACAACCGAACATGTTTGTTGAGTCAAACATGTTCCATTTGATGTTATTATGGTGCCTCGTGACTGTTGAAATCAAACGGAGTCCATTTGGTCACTCAAATCCTTTTATTCTCGGATTGCACCCAAATTGGCCTCTAATTGAGCCTACAACGTACAAACGAGTTTTCCTTCTTCTTTAAGCACAACCGAACTTGTTAGTTGAATCAAACATGTCCCATTTGACGTTATTATGGTGCCACGCGAGGATTGAAATCAAACGGAGTCCATTTGGTCACTCAAATCCTTGTATTCTCGGATTGCACCCAAATTGGCCTCCCATTGAGCCTACAACGTACAAACGAGTTTTTCTTCTTCGTTAAGCACAACCGAACATGTTTTTGAGTCAAACATGTTCCATTTGATGTTATTATGGTGCCTCGCGAGGGTTGAAATCAAACGGAGTCCATTTGGTCACTCAAATCCTTGTATTATCGGATTGCACCCAAATTGGCCTCCAATTGAGCCTACAACGTACAAACGAGTTTTCCTTCTTCGTTAAGCACAACCGAACTTGTTTGTTGAATCAAAAATGTCCCATTTGACATTATTATGGTGCCACGCGAGGTTAGAAATCAAGCGGAGTCCATTTGGTCACTCATATCCTTGTATTCTCGGATTGCACCCAAATTGGCCTCCAATTGAGCCTACAACGTACAAACGAGTTTTCCTTTCTCGTTAAGCACAACCGAACATTTTTGTTGAGTCAAACCTGTCCCATTTGATGTTATTATGATGCCACACGAGGTTAGAAACCAAACGGAGTCCATTTGGTCACTCAAATCCTTGTATTCTCGGATTGCACCCAAATTGGCCTCCAATTAAGCCTACATTGTACAAACGAGTTTTCCTTCTTCGTTAAGCACAACCGAACTTGTTTGTTTAGTCAAATAAGTCCCATTTGACGTTATTATGGTGCCTTGTGAGGATTGAAATCAAATGGAGTCCATTTGGTCACTCAAATCCTTGTATTATCGGATTGCACCCAAATTGGCCTCCAATTGAGCCTACAACGTACAAACGAGTTTTCCTTCTTCGTTAAGCACAACCGAACTTGTTTGTTGAGTCAAAGAAGTTCCATTTGACGTTATTATGGTGCCTCGCGAGGATTGAAATCAAACGGAGTGCATTTGGTCACTCAAATCATTGTATTCTCGGATTGCACCCAAATTGGCCTCCAATTGAGCCTACAACGTACAAACGAGTTTTCCTTCTTCGTTAAGCACAACCGAACTTGTTTGTTGAGTCAAAGAAGTCCCATTTGACGTTATTATGGTGCCTCGTGAGGATTGAAATCAAACGAGTCCATTTGGTCACTCAAATTCTTGTATTCTCGGATTGCACCCAAATTGGCCTCCAATTGAGCCTACAACGTACAAACGAGTTTTTCTTCTTCGTTAAGCACAACCGAACTTGTTTGTTGAATCAAACATGTCCCATTTGACGTTATTATGGTGCCACGCGAGGTTAGAAACCAAGCGGAGTTCATTTGGTCACTCAAATCCTTGTATTCTCGGATTGCACCCAAATTGGCCTCCAATTGAGCCTACAACGTACAAACGAGTTTTCCTTTTTCGTTAAGCACAACCGAACATTTTTGTTGAGTCAAACCTGTCCCATTTGACGTTATTTTGGTGCCACGCAAGGTTAGAAACCAAACGTAGTCCATTTGGTCACTCAAATCCTTGTATTCTCGGATTGCACCCAAATTGGCCTCCAATTGAGCCTACAACGTACAAACGAGTTTTCCTACTTCGTTAAGCACAACCGAACTTGTTTGTTGAGTCAAAGAAGTCCCATTTGACCTTATTATGGTGCCTCACGGGGATTGAAATCAAACGGAGTCCATTTGGTCACTCAAATCCTTGTATTCTCGGATTGCACCCAAATTTGCCTCCAATTGAGCCTACAACGTACAAACAAGTTTTCCTTCTTCGTTAAGCACAACCGAACATGTTTGTTGAGTCAAACATGTTCCATTTGATGTTATTATGGTGCCTCGCGACTGTTGAAATCAAACGGAGTCCATTTGGTCACTCAAATCCTTTTATTCTCGGATTGCACCCAAATTGGCCTCCAATTGAGCCTACATCGTACAAAGGAGTTTTCCTTCTTCGTTAAGAACAACCGAACTTGTTTGTTGAATCAAACATGTCCCATTTGAAGTTATTATGGTGCCACGCGAGGTTAGAAACCAAGCGGAGTCCATTTGGTCACTCAAATCCTTGTATTCTCGGATTGCACCCAAATTGGCCTCCAATTGAGCCTACAACGTACAAACGAGTTCTCCTACTTCGTTAAGCACAACCGAACTTGTTTGTTGAGTCAAAGAAGTCCCATTTGACGTTATTATGGTGCCTCGCGAGGATTGAAATCAAACGGAGTCCATTTGGTCACTCAAATCCTTGTATTCTCGGATTGCACCCAAATTGGCCTCCAATTGAGCCTACATTGTACAAACGAGTTTTCCTTCTTCGTTAAGCACAACCGAACATTTTTGTTGATTCAAACCTGTCCCATTTGATGTTATTATGGTGCCACGCGAGGTTAGAAACCAAACGGAGTCCATTTGGTCACTCAAATCCTTGTATTCTCGGATTGCACCCAAATTGGCCTCCAATTAAGCCTACATTGTACAAACGAGTTTTCCTTCTTCGTTAAGCACAACCGAACTTGTTTGTTTAGTCAAATAAGTCCCATTTGACGTTATTATGGTTCCACGTGAGGTTTGAAATCAAACGGAGTCCATTTGGTCACTCAAATCCTTGTATTCTTTGATTGCACCCAAATTGGCCTCCAATTGAGCCTACAACGTACAAACGAGTTTTCCTTCTTCATTAAGCACAACCGAACATGTTTGTTGAGTCAAACATGTTCCATTTGATGTTATTATGGTGCCTCGTGACTGTTGAAATCAAACGGAGTCCATTTGGTCACTCAAATCCTTTTATTCTCGGATTGCACCCAAATTGGCCTCTAATTGAGCCTACAACGTACAAACGAGTTTTCCTTCTTCTTTAAGCACAACCGAACTTGTTAGTTGAATCAAACATGTCCCATTTGACGTTATTATGGTGCCACGCGAGGATTGAAATCAAACGGAGTCCATTTGGTCACTCAAATCCTTGTATTCTCGGATTGCACCCAAATTGGCCTCCCATTGAGCCTACAACGTACAAACGAGTTTTTCTTCTTCGTTAAGCACAACCGAACATGTTTTTTGAGTCAAACATGTTCCATTTGATGTTATTATGGTGCCTCGCGAGGGTTGAAATCAAACGGAGTCCATTTGGTCACTCAAATCCTTGTATTATCGGATTGCACCCAAATTGGCCTCCAATTGAGCCTACAACGTACAAACGAGTTTTCCTTCTTCGTTAAGCACAACCGAACTTGTTTGTTGAATCAAAAATGTCCCATTTGACGTTATTATGGTGCCACGCGAGGTCAGAAATCAAGCGGAGTCCATTTGGTCACTCATATCCTTGTATTCTCGGATTGCACCCAAATTGGCCTCCAATTGAGCCTACAACGTACAAACGAGTTTTCCTTTCTCGTTAAGCACAACCGAACATTTTTGTTGAGTCAAACCTGTCCCATTTGATGTTATTATGATGCCACACGAGGTTAGAAACCAAACGGAGTCCATTTGGTCACTCAAATCCTTGTATTCTCGGATTGCACCCAAATTGGCCTCCAATTAAGCCTACATTGTACAAACGAGTTTTCCTTCTTCGTTAAGCACAACCGAACTTGTTTGTTTAGTCAAATAAGTCCCATTTGACGTTATTATGGTGCCTCGTGAGGATTGAAATCAAATGGAGTCCATTTGGTCACTCAAATCCTTGTATTCTCGGATTGCACCCAAATTGGCCTCCAATTGAGCCTACAACGTACAAACGAGTTTTCCTTCTTCGTTAAGCACAACCGAACTTGTTTGTTGAGTCAAAGAAGTTCCATTTGACGTTATTATGGTGCCTCGCGAGGATTGAAATCAAACGGAGTGCATTTGGTCACTCAAATCATTGTATTCTCGGATTGCACCCAAATTGGCCTCCAATTGAGCCTACAACGTACAAACGAGTTTTCCTTCTTCGTTAAGCACAACCGAACTTGTTTGTTGAGTCAAAGAAGTCCCATTTGACGTTATTATGGTGCCTCGTGAGGATTGAAATCAAACGAGTCCATTTGGTCACTCAAATCCTTGTATTCTCGGATTGCACCCAAATTGGCCTCTAATTGAGCCTACAACGTACAAACGAGTTTTCCTTCTTCGTTAAGCACAACCGAACTTGTATGTTGAATCAAACATGTCCCATTTGACGTTATTATGGTGCCACATGAGGTTAGAAACCAAGCGGAGTCCATTTGGTCACTCAAATCCTTGTATTCTCGGATTGCACCCAAATTGGCCTCCAATTGAGCCTACATTGTACAAACGAGTTTTCCTTCTTCGTTAAGCACAACCGAACTTGTTTGTTGAATCAAATAAGTCCCATTTGACGTTATTATGGTACCACGCGAGGATTGAAATCAAACGGAGTCCATTTGGTCACTCAAATCCTTGTATTCTCGGATTGCACCCAAATTGGCCTCCAATTGAGCCTACAACGTACAAACGATATTTCCTTCTTCGTTAAGCACAACCGAACATGTTTATTGAGTCAAACATTTTCCATTTGACGTTATTATGGTGCCTCGCGAGGGTTGAAATCAAACGGAGTCCATTTGGTCACTCAAATCCTTGTATTCTCGGATTGCACCCAAATTGGCCTCCAATTGAGCCTACAACGTACAAACGAGTTTTCCTTCTTCGTTAAGCACAACCGAACTTGTTTGTTGAATCAAACATGTCCCATTTGACGTTATTATGGTGCCACGCGAGGTTAGAAACCAAGCGGAGTTCATTTGGTCACTCAAATCCTTGTATTCTCGGATTGCACCCAAATTGGCCTCCAATTGAGCCTACAACGTACAAACGAGTTTTCCTTTTTCGTTAAGCACAACCGAACATTTTTGTTGAGTCAAACCTGTCCCATTTGACGTTATTTTGGTGCCACGCAAGGTTAGAAACCAAACGGAGTCCATTTGGTCACTCAAATCCTTGTATTCTCGGATTGCACCCAAATTGGCCTCCAATTGAGCCTACAACGTACAAACGAGTTTTCCTACTTCGTTAAGCACAACCGAACTTGTTTGTTGAGTCAAAGAAGTCCCATTTGACCTTATTATGGTGCCTCACGGGGATTGAAATCAAACGGAGTCCATTTGGTCACTCAAATCCTTGTATTCTCGGATTGCACCCAAATTTGCCTCCAATTGAGCCTACAACGTACAAACAAGTTTTCCTTCTTCGTTAAGCACAACCGAACATGTTTGTTGAGTCAAACATGTTCCATTTGATGTTATTATGGTGCCTCGCGACTGTTGAAATCAAACGGAGTCCATTTGGTCACTCAAATCCTTTTATTCTCGGATTGCACCCAAATTGGCCTCCAATTGAGCCTACATCGTACAAAGGAGTTTTCCTTCTTCGTTAAGAACAACCGAACTTGTTTGTTGAATCAAACATGTCCCATTTGAAGTTATTATGGTGCCACGCGAGGTTAGAAACCAAGCGGAGTCCATTTGGTCACTCAAATCCTTGTATTCTCGGATTGCACCCAAATTGGCCTCCAATTGAGCCTACAACGTACAAACGAGTTCTCCTACTTCGTTAAGCACAACCGAACTTGTTTGTTGAGTCAAAGAAGTCCCATTTGACGTTATTATGGTGCCTCGCGAGGATTGAAATCAAACGGAGTCCATTTGGTCACTCAAATCCTTGTATTCTCGGATTGCACCCAAATTGGCCTCCAATTGAGCCTACATTGTACAAACGAGTTTTCCTTCTTCGTTAAGCACAACCGAACATTTTTGTTGAGTCAAACCTGTCCCATTTGATGTTATTATGGTGCCACGCGAGGTTAGAAACCAAACGGAGTCCATTTGGTCACTCAAATCCTTGTATTCTCGGATTGCACCCAAATTGGCCTCCAATTAAGCCTACATTGTACAAACGAGTTTTCCTTCTTCGTTAAGCACAACCGAACTTGTTTGTTTTGTCAAATAAGTCCCATTTGACGTTATTATGGTTCCACGAGGTTTGAAATCAAACGGAGTCCATTTGGTCACTCAAATCCTTGTATTCTCAGATTGCACCCAAATTGGCCTCCAATTGAGCCTACAACGTACAAACGAGTTTTCCTTCTTCATTAAGCACAACCGAACATGTTTGTTGAGTCAAACATTTTCCATTTGATGTTATTATGGTTCCTCGCGACTGTTGAAATCAAACGGAGACCATTTGGTCACTCAAATCCTTTTATTCTCGGATTGCACCCAAATTGGCCTCCAATTGAGCCTAACACGTACAAACGAGTTTTCCTTCTTCGTTAAGCACAACCGAACTTGTTTGTTGAATCAAACATGTCCCATTTGACGTTATTATGGTTCCACGCGAGGTTAGAAACCCAGCGGAGTCCATTTTGTCACTCAAATCCTTGTATTCTCGGATTGCACCCAAATTGGCCTCAAATTGAGCCTACAACGTACAAACGAGTTTTCCTTCTTCGTTAAGCACAACCGAACTTGTTTGTTGAGTCAAAGAAGTCCCATTTGACGTTATTATGGTGCCACGTGAGGATTGAAATCAAACGGAGTCCATTTGGTCACTCAAATCCTTGTATTCTCGGATTGCACCCAAATTGGCCTCTAATTGAGCCTACAACGTACAGACGAGTTTTCCTTCTTCGTTAAGCACAACCGAACTTTTTTGTTGAATCAAATATGTCCCATTTGATGTTATTATGGTACCACGTGAGGTTAGAAACCAAGCGGAGTCCATTTGGTCACTCATATCCTTGTATTCTCGGATTGCACCCAAATTGGCCTCCAATTGAGCCTACAACGTACAAACGAGTTTTCCTTCTTCGTTAAGCACAACCGAACTTGTTTGTTGAGTCAAAGAAGTCCCATTTGACGTTATTATGGTGCCTCACGAGGATTGAAATCAAACGGAGTCCATTTGGTCACTCAAATCCTTGTATTCTCAGATTGCACCCAAATTGGCCTCCAATTGAGCCTACAACGTACAAACGAGTTTTCCTTCTTCATTAAGCACAACCGAACATGTTTGTTGAGTCAAACATTTTCTATTTGATGTTATTATGGTTCCTCGCGACTGTTGAAATCAAACGGAGACCATTTGGTCACTCAAATCCTTTTATTCTCGGATTGCACCCAAATTGGCCTCCAATTGAGCCTAACACGTACAAACGAGTTTTCCTTCTTCGTTAAGCACAACCGAACTTGTTTGTTGAATCAAACATGTCCCATTTGACGTTATTATGGTTCCACGCGAGGTTAGAAACCCAGCGGAGTCCATTTTGTCACTCAAATCCTTGTATTCTCGGATTGCACCCAAATTGGCCTCCAATTGAGCCTACAACGTACAAACGAGTTTTCCTTCTTCGTTAAGCACAACCGAACTTGTTTGTTGAGTCAAAGAAGTCCCATTTGACGTTATTATGGTGCCACGTGAGGATTGAAATCAAACGGAGTCCATTTGGTCACTCAAATCCTTGTATTCTCGGATTGCACCCAAATTGGCCTCTAATTGAGCCTACAACGTACAGACGAGTTTTCCTTCTTCGTTAAGCACAACCGAACTTGTTTGTTGAATCAAATATGTCCCATTTGATGTTATTATGGTGCCACGCGAGGTTAGAAACCAAGCGGAGTCCATTTGGTCACTCATATCCTTGTATTCTCGGATTGCAACCAAATTGGCCTCCAATTGAGCCTACATTGTACAAACGAGTTTTCCTTCTTCGTTAAGCACAACCGAACTTTTTTGTTTAATCAAATAAGTCCCATTTGACATTATTATGGTGCCCCGTGGGGATTGAAATCAAACGGAGTCCATTTGGTCACTCAAATCCTTGTATTCTCGGATTGCACCCAAATTGGCCTCCAATTGAGCCTACATTGTACAAACGAGTTTTCCTTCTTCGTTAAGCACAACCAAACTTGTTTGTTGAATCAAACATGTCCCATTTGACGTTATTATGGTGCCACGCTAGGTTAGAAACCAAGCGGAGTCCATTTGGTCACTCAAATCCTTGTATTCTCGGATTGCACCCAAATTGGCCTCCAATTGAGCCTACAACGTACAAACGAGTTTTCCTTCTTCGTTAAGCACAACCGAACTTGTTTGTTGAGTCAAAGAAGTCCCATTTGACGTTATTATGGTGCCCCGTGAGTATTGAAATCAAACGGAGTCCATTTGGTCACTCAAATCCTTGTATTCTCGGATTGCACCCAAATTGGCCTCCAATTGAGCCTACAACGTACAAACGAGTTTTCCTTCTTCGTTAAGCACAACCGAACTTGTTTGTTGAATCAAACATGTCCCATTTGACGTTATTATGGTGCCACGCTAGGTTAGAAACCATGCGGAGTCCATTTGGTCACTCAAATCCTTGTATTCTCGGATTGCACCCAAATTGGCCTCCAATTGAGCCTACAACGTACAAACGAGTTTTCCTTTTTCGTTAAGCACAACCGAACATTTTTGTTGAGTCAAACCTGTCCCATTTGATGTTATTATGGTTCCACGCGAGGTTAGAAACCAAACGGAGTCCATTTGGTCACTCAAATCCTTGTATTCTCGGATTGCACCCAAATTGGCCTCCAATTGAGCCTACATTGTACAAACGAGTTTTCCTTCTTCGTTAAGCACAACCGAACTTGTTTGTTTAGTCAAATAAGTCCCATTTGACGTTATTATGGTTCCACGTGAGGTTTGAAATCAAACGGAGTCCATTTGGTCACTCAAATCCTTGTATTCTTTGATTGCACCCAAATTGGCCTCCAATTGAGCCTACAACGTACAAACGAGTTTTCCTTCTTCATTAAGCACAACCGAACATGTTTGTTGAGTCAAACATGTTCCATTTGATGTTATTATGGTGCCTCGTGACTGTTGAAATCAAACGGAGTCCATTTGGTCACTCAAATCCTTTTATTCTCGGATTGCACCCAAATTGGCCTCTAATTGAGCCTACAACGTACAAACGAGTTTTCCTTCTTCTTTAAGCACAACCGAACTTGTTAGTTGAATCAAACATGTCCCATTTGACGTTATTATGGTGCCACGCGAGGATTGAAATCAAACGGAGTCCATTTGGTCACTCAAATCCTTGTATTCTCGGATTGCACCCAAATTGGCCTCCCATTGAGCCTACAACGTACAAACGAGTTTTTCTTCTTCGTTAAGCACAACCGAACATGTTTTTTGAGTCAAACATGTTCCATTTGATGTTATTATGGTGCCTCGCGAGGGTTGAAATCAAACGGAGTCCATTTGGTCACTCAAATCCTTGTATTATCGGATTGCACCCAAATTGGCCTCCAATTGAGCCTACAACGTACAAACGAGTTTTCCTTCTTCGTTAAGCACAACCGAACTTGTTTGTTGAATCAAAAATGTCCCATTTGACGTTATTATGGTGCCACGCGAGGTTAGAAATCAAGCGGAGTCCATTTGGTCACTCATATCCTTGTATTCTCGGATTGCACCCAAATTGGCCTCCAATTGAGCCTACAACGTACAAACGAGTTTTCCTTTCTCGTTAAGCACAACCGAACATTTTTGTTGAGTCAAACCTGTCCCATTTGATGTTATTATGATGCCACACGAGGTTAGAAACCAAACGGAGTCCATTTGGTCACTCAAATCCTTGTATTCTCGGATTGCACCCAAATTGGCCTCCAATTAAGCCTACATTGTACAAACGAGTTTTCCTTCTTCGTTAAGCACAACCGAACTTGTTTGTTTAGTCAAATAAGTCCCATTTGACGTTATTATGGTGCCTCGTGAGGATTGAAATCAAATGGAGTCCATTTGGTCACTCAAATCCTTGTATTATCGGATTGCACCCAAATTGGCCTCCAATTGAGCCTACAACGTACAAACGAGTTTTCCTTCTTCGTTAAGCACAACCGAACTTGTTTGTTGAGTCAAAGAAGTTCCATTTGACGTTATTATGGTGCCTCGCGAGGATTGAAATCAAACGGAGTGCATTTGGTCACTCAAATCATTGTATTCTCGGATTGCACCCAAATTGGCCTCCAATTGAGCCTACAACGTACAAACGAGTTTTCCTTCTTCGTTAAGCACAACCGAACTTGTTTGTTGAGTCAAAGAAGTCCCATTTGACGTTATTATGGTGCCTCGTGAGGATTGAAATCAAACGAGTCCATTTGGTCACTCAAATCCTTGTATTCTCGGATTGCACCCAAATTGGCCTCTAATTGAGCCTACAACGTACAAACGAGTTTTCCTTCTTCGTTAAGCACAACCGAACTTGTCTGTTGAATCAAACATGTCCCATTTGACGTTATTATGGTGCCACATGAGGTTAGAAACCAAGCGGAGTCCATTTGGTCACTCAAATCCTTGTATTCTCGGATTGCACCCAAATTGGCCTCCAATTGAGCCTACATTGTACAAACGAGTTTTCCTTCTTCGTTAAGCACAACCGAACTTGTTTGTTGAATCAAATAAGTCCCATTTGACGTTATTATGGTACCACGCGAGGATTGAAATCAAACGGAGTCCATTTGGTCACTCAAATCCTTGTATTCTCGGATTGCACCCAAATTGGCCTCCAATTGAGCCTACAACGTACAAACGATATTTCCTTCTTCGTTAAGCACAACCGAACATGTTTGTTGAGTCAAACATGTTCCATTTGACGTTATTATGGTGCCTCGCGAGGGTTGAAATCAAACGGAGTCCATTTGGTCACTCAAATCCTTGTATTCTCGGATTGCACCCAAATTGGCCTCCAATTGAGCCTACAACGTACAAACGAGTTTTCCTTCTTCGTTAAGCACAACCGAACTTGTTTGTTGAATCAAACATGTCCCATTTGACGTTATTATGGTGCCACGCGAGGTTAGAAACCAAGCGGAGTTCATTTGGTCACTCAAATCCTTGTATTCTCGGATTGCACCCAAATTGGCCTCCAATTGAGCCTACAACGTACAAACGAGTTTTCCTTTTTCGTTAAGCACAACCGAACATTTTTGTTGAGTCAAACCTGTCCCATTTGACGTTATTTTGGTGCCACGCAAGGTTAGAAACCAAACGTAGTCCATTTGGTCACTCAAATCCTTGTATTCTCGGATTGCACCCAAATTGGCCTCCAATTGAGCCTACAACGTACAAACGAGTTTTCCTACTTCGTTAAGCACAACCGAACTTGTTTGTTGAGTCAAAGAAGTCCCATTTGACCTTATTATGGTGCCTCACGGGGATTGAAATCAAACGGAGTCCATTTGGTCACTCAAATCCTTGTATTCTCGGATTGCACCCAAATTTGCCTCCAATTGAGCCTACAACGTACAAACAAGTTTTCCTTCTTCGTTAAGCACAACCGAACATGTTTGTTGAGTCAAACATGTTCCATTTGATGTTATTATGGTGCCTCGCGACTGTTGAAATCAAACGGAGTCCATTTGGTCACTCAAATCCTTTTATTCTCGGATTGCACCCAAATTGGCCTCCAATTGAGCCTACATCGTACAAAGGAGTTTTCCTTCTTCGTTAAGAACAACCGAACTTGTTTGTTGAATCAAACATGTCCCATTTGAAGTTATTATGGTGCCACGCGAGGTTAGAAACCAAGCGGAGTCCATTTGGTCACTCAAATCCTTGTATTCTCGGATTGCACCCAAATTGGCCTCCAATTGAGCCTACAACGTACAAACGAGTTCTCCTACTTCGTTAAGCACAACCGAACTTGTTTGTTGAGTCAAAGAAGTCCCATTTGACGTTATTATGGTGCCTCGCGAGGATTGAAATCAAACGGAGTCCATTTGGTCACTCAAATCCTTGTATTCTCGGATTGCACCCAAATTGGCCTCCAATTGAGCCTACATTGTACAAACGAGTTTTCCTTCTTCGTTAAGCACAACCGAACATTTTTGTTGAGTCAAACCTGTCCCATTTGATGTTATTATGGTGCCACGCGAGGTTAGAAACCAAACGGAGTCCATTTGGTCACTCAAATCCTTGTATTCTCGGATTGCACCCAAATTGGCCTCCAATTAAGCCTACATTGTACAAACGAGTTTTCCTTCTTCGTTAAGCACAACCGAACTTGTTTGTTTTGTCAAATAAGTCCCATTTGACGTTATTATGGTTCCACGAGGTTTGAAATCAAACGGAGTCCATTTGGTCACTCAAATCCTTGTATTCTCAGATTGCACCCAAATTGGCCTCCAATTGAGCCTACAACGTACAAACGAGTTTTCCTTCTTCATTAAGCACAACCGAACATGTTTGTTGAGTCAAACATTTTCCATTTGATGTTATTATGGTTCCTCGCGACTGTTGAAATCAAACGGAGACCATTTGGTCACTCAAATCCTTTTATTCTCGGATTGCACCCAAATTGGCCTCCAATTGAGCCTAACACGTACAAACGAGTTTTCCTTCTTCGTTAAGCACAACCGAACTTGTTTGTTGAATCAAACATGTCCCATTTGACGTTATTATGGTTCCACGCGAGGTTAGAAACCCAGCGGAGTCCATTTTGTCACTCAAATCCTTGTATTCTCGGATTGCACCCAAATTGGCCTCAAATTGAGCCTACAACGTACAAACGAGTTTTCCTTCTTCGTTAAGCACAACCGAACTTGTTTGTTGAGTCAAAGAAGTCCCATTTGACGTTATTATGGTGCCACGTGAGGATTGAAATCAAACGGAGTCCATTTGGTCACTCAAATCCTTGTATTCTCGGATTGCACCCAAATTGGCCTCTAATTGAGCCTACAACGTACAGACGAGTTTTCCTTCTTCGTTAAGCACAACCGAACTTTTTTGTTGAATCAAATATGTCCCATTTGATGTTATTATGGTACCACGTGAGGTTAGAAACCAAGCGGAGTCCATTTGGTCACTCATATCCTTGTATTCTCGGATTGCACCCAAATTGGCCTCCAATTGAGCCTACAACGTACAAACGAGTTTTCCTTCTTCGTTAAGCACAACCGAACTTGTTTGTTGAGTCAAAGAAGTCCCATTTGACGTTATTATGGTGCCTCACGAGGATTGAAATCAAACGGAGTCCATTTGGTCACTCAAATCCTTGTATTCTCAGATTGCACCCAAATTGGCCTCCAATTGAGCCTACAACGTACAAACGAGTTTTCCTTCTTCATTAAGCACAACCGAACATGTTTGTTGAGTCAAACATTTTCTATTTGATGTTATTATGGTTCCTCGCGACTGTTGAAATCAAACGGAGACCATTTGGTCACTCAAATCCTTTTATTCTCGGATTGCACCCAAATTGGCCTCCAATTGAGCCTAACACGTACAAACGAGTTTTCCTTCTTCGTTAAGCACAACCGAACTTGTTTGTTGAATCAAACATGTCCCATTTGACGTTATTATGGTTCCACGCGAGGTTAGAAACCCAGCGGAGTCCATTTTGTCACTCAAATCCTTGTATTCTCGGATTGCACCCAAATTGGCCTCCAATTGAGCCTACAACGTACAAACGAGTTTTCCTTCTTCGTTAAGCACAACCGAACTTGTTTGTTGAGTCAAAGAAGTCCCATTTGACGTTATTATGGTGCCACGTGAGGATTGAAATCAAACGGAGTCCATTTGGTCACTCAAATCCTTGTATTCTCGGATTGCACCCAAATTGGCCTCTAATTGAGCCTACAACGTACAGACGAGTTTTCCTTCTTCGTTAAGCACAACCGAACTTGTTTGTTGAATCAAATATGTCCCATTTGATGTTATTATGGTGCCACGCGAGGTTAGAAACCAAGCGGAGTCCATTTGGTCACTCATATCCTTGTATTCTCGGATTGCAACCAAATTGGCCTCCAATTGAGCCTACATTGTACAAACGAGTTTTCCTTCTTCGTTAAGCACAACCGAACTTTTTTGTTTAATCAAATAAGTCCCATTTGACATTATTATGGTGCCCCGTGGGGATTGAAATCAAACGGAGTCCATTTGGTCACTCAAATCCTTGTATTCTCGGATTGCACCCAAATTGGCCTCCAATTGAGCCTACATTGTACAAACGAGTTTTCCTTCTTCGTTAAGCACAACCAAACTTGTTTGTTGAATCAAACATGTCCCATTTGACGTTATTATGGTGCCACGCTAGGTTAGAAACCAAGCGGAGTCCATTTGGTCACTCAAATCCTTGTATTCTCGGATTGCACCCAAATTGGCCTCCAATTGAGCCTACAACGTACAAACGAGTTTTCCTTCTTCGTTAAGCACAACCGAACTTGTTTGTTGAGTCAAAGAAGTCCCATTTGACGTTATTATGGTGCCCCGTGAGTATTGAAATCAAACGGAGTCCATTTGGTCACTCAAATCCTTGTATTCTCGGATTGCACCCAAATTGGCCTCCAATTGAGCCTACAACGTACAAACGAGTTTTCCTTCTTCGTTAAGCACAACCGAACTTGTTTGTTGAATCAAACATGTCCCATTTGACGTTATTATGGTGCCACGCTAGGTTAGAAACCATGCGGAGTCCATTTGGTCACTCAAATCCTTGTATTCTCGGATTGCACCCAAATTGGCCTCCAATTGAGCCTACAACGTACAAACGAGTTTTCCTTTTTCGTTAAGCACAACCGAACATTTTTGTTGAGTCAAACCTGTCCCATTTGATGTTATTATGGTTCCACGCGAGGTTAGAAACCAAACGGAGTCCATTTGGTCACTCAAATCCTTGTATTCTCGGATTGCACCCAAATTGGCCTCCAATTGAGCCTACATTGTACAAACGAGTTTTCCTTCTTCGTTAAGCACAACCGAACTTGTTTGTTTAGTCAAATAAGTCCCATTTGACGTTATTATGGTTCCACGTGAGGTTTGAAATCAAACGGAGTCCATTTGGTCACTCAAATCCTTGTATTCTTTGATTGCACCCAAATTGGCCTCCAATTGAGCCTACAACGTACAAACGAGTTTTCCTTCTTCATTAAGCACAACCGAACATGTTTGTTGAGTCAAACATGTTCCATTTGATGTTATTATGGTGCCTCGTGACTGTTGAAATCAAACGGAGTCCATTTGGTCACTCAAATCCTTTTATTCTCGGATTGCACCCAAATTGGCCTCTAATTGAGCCTACAACGTACAAACGAGTTTTCCTTCTTCTTTAAGCACAACCGAACTTGTTAGTTGAATCAAACATGTCCCATTTGACGTTATTATGGTGCCACGCGAGGATTGAAATCAAACGGAGTCCATTTGGTCACTCAAATCCTTGTATTCTCGGATTGCACCCAAATTGGCCTCCCATTGAGCCTACAACGTACAAACGAGTTTTTCTTCTTCGTTAAGCACAACCGAACATGTTTTTTGAGTCAAACATGTTCCATTTGATGTTATTATGGTGCCTCGCGAGGGTTGAAATCAAACGGAGTCCATTTGGTCACTCAAATCCTTGTATTATCGGATTGCACCCAAATTGGCCTCCAATTGAGCCTACAACGTACAAACGAGTTTTCCTTCTTCGTTAAGCACAACCGAACTTGTTTGTTGAATCAAAAATGTCCCATTTGACGTTATTATGGTGCCACGCGAGGTTAGAAATCAAGCGGAGTCCATTTGGTCACTCATATCCTTGTATTCTCGGATTGCACCCAAATTGGCCTCCAATTGAGCCTACAACGTACAAACGAGTTTTCCTTTCTCGTTAAGCACAACCGAACATTTTTGTTGAGTCAAACCTGTCCCATTTGATGTTATTATGATGCCACACGAGGTTAGAAACCAAACGGAGTCCATTTGGTCACTCAAATCCTTGTATTCTCGGATTGCACCCAAATTGGCCTCCAATTAAGCCTACATTGTACAAACGAGTTTTCCTTCTTCGTTAAGCACAACCGAACTTGTTTGTTTAGTCAAATAAGTCCCATTTGACGTTATTATGGTGCCTCGTGAGGATTGAAATCAAATGGAGTCCATTTGGTCACTCAAATCCTTGTATTATCGGATTGCACCCAAATTGGCCTCCAATTGAGCCTACAACGTACAAACGAGTTTTCCTTCTTCGTTAAGCACAACCGAACTTGTTTGTTGAGTCAAAGAAGTTCCATTTGACGTTATTATGGTGCCTCGCGAGGATTGAAATCAAACGGAGTGCATTTGGTCACTCAAATCATTGTATTCTCGGATTGCACCCAAATTGGCCTCCAATTGAGCCTACAACGTACAAACGAGTTTTCCTTCTTCGTTAAGCACAACCGAACTTGTTTGTTGAGTCAAAGAAGTCCCATTTGACGTTATTATGGTGCCTCGTGAGGATTGAAATCAAACGAGTCCATTTGGTCACTCAAATCCTTGTATTCTCGGATTGCACCCAAATTGGCCTCTAATTGAGCCTACAACGTACAAACGAGTTTTCCTTCTTCGTTAAGCACAACCGAACTTGTCTGTTGAATCAAACATGTCCCATTTGACGTTATTATGGTGCCACATGAGGTTAGAAACCAAGCGGAGTCCATTTGGTCACTCAAATCCTTGTATTCTCGGATTGCACCCAAATTGGCCTCCAATTGAGCCTACATTGTACAAACGAGTTTTCCTTCTTCGTTAAGCACAACCGAACTTGTTTGTTGAATCAAATAAGTCCCATTTGACGTTATTATGGTACCACGCGAGGATTGAAATCAAACGGAGTCCATTTGGTCACTCAAATCCTTGTATTCTCGGATTGCACCCAAATTGGCCTCCAATTGAGCCTACAACGTACAAACGATATTTCCTTCTTCGTTAAGCACAACCGAACATGTTTGTTGAGTCAAACATGTTCCATTTGACGTTATTATGGTGCCTCGCGAGGGTTGAAATCAAACGGAGTCCATTTGGTCACTCAAATCCTTGTATTCTCGGATTGCACCCAAATTGGCCTCCAATTGAGCCTACAACGTACAAACGAGTTTTCCTTCTTCGTTAAGCACAACCGAACTTGTTTGTTGAATCAAACATGTCCCATTTGACGTTATTATGGTGCCACGCGAGGTTAGAAACCAAGCGGAGTTCATTTGGTCACTCAAATCCTTGTATTCTCGGATTGCACCCAAATTGGCCTCCAATTGAGCCTACAACGTACAAACGAGTTTTCCTTTTTCGTTAAGCACAACCGAACATTTTTGTTGAGTCAAACCTGTCCCATTTGACGTTATTTTGGTGCCACGCAAGGTTAGAAACCAAACGTAGTCCATTTGGTCACTCAAATCCTTGTATTCTCGGATTGCACCCAAATTGGCCTCCAATTGAGCCTACAACGTACAAACGAGTTTTCCTACTTCGTTAAGCACAACCGAACTTGTTTGTTGAGTCAAAGAAGTCCCATTTGACCTTATTATGGTGCCTCACGGGGATTGAAATCAAACGGAGTCCATTTGGTCACTCAAATCCTTGTATTCTCGGATTGCACCCAAATTTGCCTCCAATTGAGCCTACAACGTACAAACAAGTTTTCCTTCTTCGTTAAGCACAACCGAACATGTTTGTTGAGTCAAACATGTTCCATTTGATGTTATTATGGTGCCTCGCGACTGTTGAAATCAAACGGAGTCCATTTGGTCACTCAAATCCTTTTATTCTCGGATTGCACCCAAATTGGCCTCCAATTGAGCCTACATCGTACAAAGGAGTTTTCCTTCTTCGTTAAGAACAACCGAACTTGTTTGTTGAATCAAACATGTCCCATTTGAAGTTATTATGGTGCCACGCGAGGTTAGAAACCAAGCGGAGTCCATTTGGTCACTCAAATCCTTGTATTCTCGGATTGCACCCAAATTGGCCTCCAATTGAGCCTACAACGTACAAACGAGTTCTCCTACTTCGTTAAGCACAACCGAACTTGTTTGTTGAGTCAAAGAAGTCCCATTTGACGTTATTATGGTGCCTCGCGAGGATTGAAATCAAACGGAGTCCATTTGGTCACTCAAATCCTTGTATTCTCGGATTGCACCCAAATTGGCCTCCAATTGAGCCTACATTGTACAAACGAGTTTTCCTTCTTCGTTAAGCACAACCGAACATTTTTGTTGAGTCAAACCTGTCCCATTTGATGTTATTATGGTGCCACGCGAGGTTAGAAACCAAACGGAGTCCATTTGGTCACTCAAATCCTTGTATTCTCGGATTGCACCCAAATTGGCCTCCAATTAAGCCTACATTGTACAAACGAGTTTTCCTTCTTCGTTAAGCACAACCGAACTTGTTTGTTTAGTCAAATAAGTCCCATTTGACGTTATTATGGTTCCACGTGAGGTTTGAAATCAAACGGAGTCCATTTGGTCACTCAAATCCTTGTATTCTTTGATTGCACCCAAATTGGCCTCCAATTGAGCCTACAACGTACAAACGAGTTTTCCTTCTTCATTAAGCACAACCGAACATGTTTGTTGAGTCAAACATGTTCCATGTGATGTTATTATGGTGCCTCGTGACTGTTGAAATCAAACGGAGTCCATTTGGTCACTCAAATCCTTTTATTCTCGGATTGCACCCAAATTGGCCTCTAATTGAGCCTACAACGTACAAACGAGTTTTCCTTCTTCTTTAAGCACAACCGAACTTGTTAGTTAAATCAAACATGTCCCATTTGACGTTATTATGGTGCCACGCGAGGATTGAAATCAAACGGAGTCCATTTGGTCACTCAAATCCTTGTATTCTCGGATTGCACCCAAATTGGCCTCCCATTGAGCCTACAACGTACAAACGAGTTTTTCTTCTTCGTTAAGCACAACCGAACATGTTTTTTGAGTCAAACATGTTCCATTTGATGTTATTATGGTGCCTCGCGAGGGTTGAAATCAAACGGAGTCCATTTGGTCACTCAAATCCTTGTATTATCGGATTGCACCCAAATTGGCCTCCAATTGAGCCTACAACGTACAAACGAGTTTTCCTTCTTCGTTAAGCACAACCGAACTTGTTTGTTGAATCAAAAATGTCCCATTTGACGTTATTATGGTGCCACGCGAGGTTAGAAATCAAGCGGAGTCCATTTGGTCACTCATATCCTTGTATTCTCGGATTGCACCCAAATTGGCCTACAATTGAGCCTACAACGTACAAACGAGTTTTCCTTTCTCGTTAAGCACAACCGAACATTTTTGTTGAGTCAAACCTGTCCCATTTGATGTTATTATGATGCCACACGAGGTTAGAAACCAAACGGAGTCCATTTGGTCACTCAAATCCTTGTATTCTCGGATTGCACCCAAATTGGCCTCCAATTAAGCCTACATTGTACAAACGAGTTTTCCTTCTTCGTTAAGCACAACCGAACTTGTTTGTTTAGTCAAATAAGTCCCATTTGACGTTATTATGGTGCCTCGTGAGGATTGAAATCAAATGGAGTCCATTTGGTCACTCAAATCCTTGTATTCTCGGATTGCACCCAAATTGGCCTCCAATTGAGCCTACAACGTACAAACGAGTTTTCCTTCTTCGTTAAGCACAACCGAACTTGTTTGTTGAGTCAAAGAAGTTCCATTTGACGTTATTATGGTGCCTCGCGAGGATTGAAATCAAACGGAGTGCATTTGGTCACTCAAATCATTGTATTCTCGGATTGCACCCAAATTGGCCTCCAATTGAGCCTACAACGTACAAACGAGTTTTCCTTCTTCGTTAAGCACAACCGAACTTGTTTGTTGAGTCAAAGAAGTCCCATTTGACGTTATTATGGTACCTCGTGAGGATTGAAATCAAACGAGTCCATTTGGTCACTCAAATCCTTGTATTCTCGGATTGCACCCAAATTGGCCTCTAATTGAGCCTACAACGTACAAACGAGTTTTCCTTCTTCGTTAAGCACAACCGAACTTGTCTGTTGAATCAAACATGTCCCATTTGACGTTATTATGGTGCCACATGAGGTTAGAAACCAAGCGGAGTCCATTTGGTCACTCAAATCCTTGTATTCTCGGATTGCACCCAAATTGGCCTCCAATTGAGCCTACATTGTACAAACGAGTTTTCCTTCTTCGTTAAGCACAACCGAACTTGTTTGTTGAATCAAATAAGTCCCATTTGACGTTATTATGGTACCACGCGAGGATTGAAATCAAACGGAGTCCATTTGGTCACTCAAATCCTTGTATTCTCGGATTGCACCCAAATTGGCCTCCAATTGAGCCTACAACGTACAAACGATATTTCCTTCTTCGTTAAGCACAACCGAACATGTTTGTTGAGTCAAACATTTTCCA
Source organism: Berberis vulgaris (assembly GCA_963556465.1). NCBI lineage: Eukaryota > Viridiplantae > Streptophyta > Magnoliopsida > Ranunculales > Berberidaceae > Berberis > Berberis vulgaris. The sequence goes on along the minus strand of OY747132.1, from coordinate 38,599,270 downwards.
TTTGACGTTATTATGGTGCCTCGCGAGGGTTGAAATCAAACGGAGTCCATTTGGTCACTCAAATCCTTGTATTCTCGGATTGCACCCAAATTGGCCTCCAATTGAGCCTACAACGTACAAACGAGTTTTCCTTCTTCATTAAGCACAACCGAACTTGTTTGTTGAATCAAACATGTCCCATTTGACGTTATTATGGTGCCACGCGAGGTTAGAAACCAAGCGGAGTTCATTTGGTCACTCAAATCCTTGTATTCTCGGATTGCACCCAAATTGGCCTCCAATTGAGCCTACAACGTACAAACGAGTTTTCCTTTTTCGTTAAGCACAACCGAACATTTTTGTTGAGTCAAACCTGTCCCATTTGACGTTATTTTGGTGCCACGCAAGGTTAGAAACCAAACGGAGTCCATTTGGTCACTCAAATCCTTGTATTCTCGGATTGCACCCAAATTGGCCTCCAATTGAGCCTACAACGTACAAACGAGTTTTCCTACTACTTCGTTAAGCACAACCGAACTTGTTTGTTGAGTCAAAGAAGTCCCATTTGACCTTATTATGGTGCCTCATGGGGATTGAAATCAAACGGAGTCCATTTGGTCACTCAAATCCTTGTATTCTCGGATTGCACCCAAATTTGCCTCCAATTGAGCCTACAACGTACAAACAAGTTTTCCTTCTTCGTTAAGCACAACCGAACATGTTTGTTGAGTCAAACATGTTCCATTTGATGTTATTATGGTGCCTCGCGACTGTTGAAATCAAACGGAGTCCATTTGGTCACTCAAATCCTTTTATTCTCGGATTGCACCCAAATTGGCCTCCAATTGAGCCTACATCGTACAAAGGAGTTTTCCTTCTTCGTTAAGAACAACCGAACTTGTTTGTTGAATCAAACATGTCCCATTTGAAGTTATTATGGTGCCACGCGAGGTTAGAAACCAAGCGGAGTCCATTTGGTCACTCAAATCCTTGTATTCTCGGATTGCACCCAAATTGGCCTCCAATTGAGCCTACAACGTACAAACGAGTTCTCCTACTTCGTTAAGCACAACCGAACTTGTTTGTTGAGTCAAAGAAGTCCCATTTGACGTTATTATGGTGCCTCGCGAGGATTGAAATCAAACGGAGTCCATTTGGTCACTCAAATCCTTGTATTCTCGGATTGCACCCAAATTGGCCTCCAATTGAGCCTACATTGTACAAACGAGTTTTCCTTCTTCGTTAAGCACAACCGAACATTTTTGTTGAGTCAAACCTGTCCCATTTGATGTTATTATGGTGCCACGCGAGGTTAGAAACCAAACGGAGTCCATTTGGTCACTCAAATCCTTGTATTCTCGGATTGCACCCAAATTGGCCTCCAATTAAGCCTACATTGTACAAACGAGTTTTCCTTCTTCGTTAAGCACAACCGAACTTGTTTGTTTTGTCAAATAAGTCCCATTTGACGTTATTATGGTTCCACGAGGTTTGAAATCAAACGGAGTCCATTTGGTCACTCAAATCCTTGTATTCTCAGATTGCACCCAAATTGGCCTCCAATTGAGCCTACAACGTACAAACGAGTTTTCCTTCTTCATTAAGCACAACCGAACATGTTTGTTGAGTCAAACATTTTCCATTTGATGTTATTATGGTTCCTCGCGACTGTTGAAATCAAACGGAGACCATTTGGTCACTCAAATCCTTTTATTCTCGGATTGCACCCAAATTGGCCTCCAATTGAGCCTAACACGTACAAACGAGTTTTCCTTCTTCGTTAAGCACAACCGAACTTGTTTGTTGAATCAAACATGTCCCATTTGACGTTATTATGGTTCCACGCGAGGTTAGAAACCCAGCGGAGTCCATTTTGTCACTCAAATCCTTGTATTCTCGGATTGCACCCAAATTGGCCTCAAATTGAGCCTACAACGTACAAACGAGTTTTCCTTCTTCGTTAAGCACAACCGAACTTGTTTGTTGAGTCAAAGAAGTCCCATTTGACGTTATTATGGTGCCACGTGAGGATTGAAATCAAACGGAGTCCATTTGGTCACTCAAATCCTTGTATTCTCGGATTGCACCCAAATTGGCCTCTAATTGAGCCTACAACGTACAGACGAGTTTTCCTTCTTCGTTAAGCACAACCGAACTTTTTTGTTGAATCAAATATGTCCCATTTGATGTTATTATGGTGCCACGTGAGGTTAGAAACCAAGCGGAGTCCATTTGGTCACTCATATCCTTGTATTCTCGGATTGCACCCAAATTGGCCTCCAATTGAGCCTACATTGTACAAACGAGTTTTCCTTCTTCGTTAAGCACAACCGAACTTTTTTGTTTAATCAAATAAGTCCCATTTGACGTTATTATGGTGCCCCGTGAGGATTGAAATCAAACGGAGTCCATTTGGTCACTCAAATCCTTGTATTCTCGGATTGCACCCAAATTGGCCTCCAATTGAGCCTACAACGTACAAACGAGTTTTCCTTCTTCGTTAAGCACAACCGAACTTGTTTGTTGAATCAAACATGTCCCATTTGACGTTATTATGGTGCCACGCTAGGTTAGAAACCAAGCGGAGTCCATTTGGTCACTCAAATCCTTGTATTCTCGGACTGCACCCAAATTGGCCTCCAATTGAGCCTACAACGTACAAACGAGTTTTCCTTCTTCGTTAAGCACAACCGAACTTGTTTGTTGAGTCAAAGAAGTCCCATTTGACGTTATTATGGTGCCCCGTGAGGATTGAAATCAAACGGAGTCCATTTGGTGACTCAAATCCTTGTATTCTCGGATTGCACCCAAATTGGCCTCCAATTGAGCCTACAACGTACAAACGAGTTTTCCTTCTTTGTTAAGCACAACCGAACTTGTTTGTTGAATCAAACATGTCCCATTTGACGTTATTATGGTGCCACGCTAGGTTAGAAACCAAGCGGAGTCCATTTGGTCACTCATATCCTTGTATTCTCGGATTGCACCCAAATTTGCCTCCAATTGAGCCTACAACGTACAAACGAGTTTTCCTTTCTCGTTAAGCACAACCGAACATTTTTGTTGAGTCAAACCTGTCCCATTTGATGTTATTATGATGCCACATGAGGTTAGAAACCAAACGGAGTCCATTTGGTCACTCAAATCCTTGTATTCTCGGATTGCACCCAAATTGGCCTCCAATTGAGCCTACAACGTACAAACGAGTTCTCCTACTTCGTTAAGCACAACCGAACTTGTTTGTTGAGTCAAAGAAGTCCCATTTGACGTTATTATGGTGCCTCGCGAGGATTGAAATCAAACGGAGTCCATTTGGTCACTCAAATCCTTGTATTCTCGGATTGCACCCAAATTGGCCTCCAATTGAGCCTACATTGTACAAACGAGTTTTCCTTCTTCGTTAAGCACAACCGAACATTTTTGTTGAGTCAAACCTGTCCCATTTGATGTTATTATGGTGCCACGCGAGGTTAGAAACCAAACGGAGTCCATTTGGTCACTCAAATCCTTGTATTCTCGGATTGCACCCAAATTGGCCTCCAATTAAGCCTACATTGTACAAACGAGTTTTCCTTCTTCGTTAAGCACAACCGAACTTGTTTGTTTTGTCAAATAAGTCCCATTTGACGTTATTATGGTTCCACGAGGTTTGAAATCAAACGGAGTCCATTTGGTCACTCAAATCCTTGTATTCTCAGATTGCACCCAAATTGGCCTCCAATTGACCCTACAACGTACAAACGAGTTTTCCTTCTTCATTAAGCACAACCGAACATGTTTGTTGAGTCAAACATTTTCCATTTGATGTTATTATGGTTCCTCGCGACTGTTGAAATCAAACGGAGACCATTTGGTCACTCAAATCCTTTTATTCTCGGATTGCACCCAAATTGGCCTCCAATTGAGCCTAACACGTACAAACGAGTTTTCCTTCTTCGTTAAGCACAACCGAACTTGTTTGTTGAATCAAACATGTCCCATTTGACGTTATTATGGTTCCACGCGAGGTTAGAAACCCAGCGGAGTCCATTTTGTCACTCAAATCCTTGTATTCTCGGATTGCACCCAAATTGGCCTCAAATTGAGCCTACAACGTACAAACGAGTTTTCCTTCTTCGTTAAGCACAACCGAACTTGTTTGTTGAGTCAAAGAAGTCCCATTTGACGTTATTATGGTGCCACGTGAGGATTGAAATCAAACGGAGTCCATTTGGTCACTCAAATCCTTGTATTCTCGGATTGCACCCAAATTGGCCTCTAATTGAGCCTACAACGTACAGACGAGTTTTACTTCTTCGTTAAGCACAACCGAACTTTTTTGTTGAATCAAATATGTCCCATTTGATGTTATTATGGTGCCACGTGAGGTTAGAAACCAAGCGGAGTCCATTTGGTCACTCATATCCTTGTATTCTCGGATTGCACCCAAATTGGCCTCCAATTGAGCCTACATTGTACAAACGAGTTTTCCTTCTTCGTTAAGCACAACCGAACTTTTTTGTTTAATCAAATAAGTCCCATTTGACGTTATTATGGTGCCCCGTGAGGATTGAAATCAAACGGAGTCCATTTGGTCACTCAAATCCTTGTATTCTCGGATTGCACCCAAATTGGCCTCCAATTGAGCCTACAACGTACAAACGAGTTTTCCTTCTTCGTTAAGCACAACCGAACTTGTTTGTTGAATCAAACATGTCCCATTTGACGTTATTATGGTGCCACGCTAGGTTAGAAACCAAGCGGAGTCCATTTGGTCACTCAAATCCTTGTATTCTCGGACTGCACCCAAATTGGCCTCCAATTGAGCCTACAACGTACAAACGAGTTTTCCTTCTTCGTTAAGCACAACCGAACTTGTTTGTTGAGTCAAAGAAGTCCCATTTGACGTTATTATGGTGCCCCGTGAGGATTGAAATCAAACGGAGTCCATTTGGTCACTCAAATCCTTGTATTCTCGGATTGCACCCAAATTGGCCTCCAATTGAGCCTACAACGTACAAACGAGTTTTCCTTCTTCGTTAAGCACAACCGAACTTGTTTGTTGAATCAAACATGTCCCATTTGACGTTATTATGGTGCCACGCTAGGTTAGAAACCAAGCGGAGTCCATTTGGTCACTCAAATCCTTGTATTCTCGGATTGCACCCAAATTGGCCTCCAATTGAGCCTACAACGTACAAACGAGTTTTCCTTTTTCGTTAAGCACAACCGAACATTTTTGTTGAGTCAAACCTGTCCCATTTGATGTTATTATGGTGCCACGCGAGGTTAGAAACCAAACGGAGTCCATTTGGTCACTCAAATCCTTGTATTCTCGGATTGCACCCAAATTGGCCTCCAATTGAGCCTACATTGTACAAACGAGTTTTCCTTCTTCGTTAAGCACAACCGAACTTGTTTGTTTTGTCAAATAAGTCCCATTTGACGTTATTATGGTTCCACGTAAGGTTTGAAATCAAACGGAGTCCATTTGGTCACTCAAATCCTTGTGTTCTTTGATTGCACCCAAATTGGCCTCCAATAGAGCCTACAACGTACAAACGAGTTTTCCTTCTTCATTAAGCACAACCGAACATGTTAGTTGAGTCAAACATGTTCCATTTGATGTTATTATGGTGCCTCGTGACTGTTGAAATCAAACGGAGTCCATTTGGTCACTCAAATCCTTTTATTCTCGGATTGCACCCAAATTGGCCTCTAATTGAGCCTACAACGTACAAACGAGTTTTCCTTCTTCTTTAAGCACAACCGAACTTGTTTGTTGAATCAAACATGTCCCATTTGACGTTATTATGGTGCCACGCGAGGATTGAAATCAAACGGAGTCCATTTGGTCACTCAAATCCTTGTATTCTCGGATTGCACCCAAATTGGCCTCCCATTGAGCCTACAACGTACAAACGAGTTTTTCTTCTTCGTTAAGCACAACCGAACATGTTTTTTGAGTCAAACATGTTCCATTTGATGTTATTATGGTGCCTCGCGAGGGTTGAAATCAAACGGAGTCCATTTGGTCACTCAAATCCTTGTATTATCGGATTGCACCCAAATTGGCCTCCAATTGAGCCTACAACGTACAAACGAGTTTTCCTTCTTCGTTAAGCACAACCGAACTTGTTTGTTGAATCAAAAATGTCCCATTTGACGTTATTATGGTGCCACGCGAGGTTAGAAATCAAGCGGAGTCCATTTGGTCACTCATATCCTTGTATTCTCGGATTGCACCCAAATTGGCCTCCAATTGAGCCTACAACGTACAAACGAGTTTTCCTTTCTCGTTAAGCACAACCGAACATTTTTGTTGAGTCAAACCTGTCCCATTTGATGTTATTATGATGCCACACGAGGTTAGAAACCAAACGGAGTCCATTTGGTCACTCAAATCCTTGTATTCTCGGATTGCACCCAAATTGGCCTCCAATTAAGCCTACATTGTACAAACGAGTTTTCCTTCTTCGTTAAGCACAACCGAACTTGTTTGTTTAGTCAAATAAGTCCCATTTGACGTTATTATGGTGCCTCGTGAGGATTGAAATCAAATGGAGTCCATTTGGTCACTCAAATCCTTGTATTCTCGGATTGCACCCAAATTGGCCTCCAATTGAGCCTACAACGTACAAACGAGTTTTCCTTCTTCGTTAAGCACAACCGAACTTGTTTGTTGAGTCAATGAAGTTCCATTTGACGTTATTATGGTGTCTCGCGAGGATTGAAATCAAACGGAGTGCATTTGGTCACTCAAATCCTTGTATTCTCGGATTGCACCCAAATTGGCCTCCAATTGAGCCTACAACGTACAAACGAGTTTTCCTTCTTCGTTAAGCACAACCGAACTTGTTTGTTGAGTCAAAGAAGTCCCATTTGACGTTATTATGGTGCCTCGTGAGGATTGAAATCAAACGAGTCCATTTGGTCACTCAAATCCTTGTATTCTCGGATTGCACCCAAATTGGCCTCTAATTGAGCCTACAACGTACAAACGAGTTTTCCTTCTTCGTTAAGCACAACCGAACTTGTTTGTTGAATCAAACATGTCCCATTTGAAGTTATTATGGTGCCACGTGAGGTTAGAAACCAAGCGGAGTCCATTTGGTCACTCAAATCCTTGTATTCTCGGATTGCACCCAAATTGGCCTCCAATTGAGCCTACATTGTACAAACGAGTTTTCCTTCTTCGTTAAGCACAACCGAACTTGTTTGTTGAATCAAATAAGTCCCATTTGACGTTATTATGGTGCCACGCGAGGATTGAAATCAAACGGAGTCCATTTGGTCACTCAAATCCTTGTATTCTCGGATTGCACCCAAATTGGCCTCCAATTGAGCCTACAACGTACAAACGATATTTCCTTCTTCGTTAAGCACAACCGAACATGTTTGTTGAGTCAAACATGTTCCATTTGACGTTATTATGGTGCCTCGCGAGGGTTGAAATCAAACGGAGTCCATTTGGTCACTCAAATCCTTGTATTCTCGGATTGCACCCAAATTGGCCTCCAATTGAACCTACAACGTACAAACGAGTTTTCCTTTTTCGTTAAGCACAACCGAACATTTTTGTTGAGTCAAACCTGTCCCATTTGACGTTATTTTTGTGCCACGCGAGGTTAGAAACCAAACGGAGTCCATTTGGTCACTCAAATCCTTGTATTCTCGAATTGCACCCAAACTGGCCTCCAATTGAGCCTACAACGTACAAACGAGTTCTCCTACTTCGTTAAGCACAACCGAACTTGTTTGTTGAGTCAAAGAAGTCCCATTTGACGTTATTATGGTGCCTCGCGAAGATTGAAATCAAACGGAGTCCATTTGGTCACTCAAATCCTTGTATTCTCGGATTGCACCCAAATTGGCCTCCAATTGAACCTACATTGTACAAACGAGTTTTCCTTCTTCGTTAAGCACAACCGAACATTTTTGTTGAGTCAAACCTGTCCCATTTGATGTTATTATGGTGCCACGCGAGGTTAGAAACCAAACGGAGTCCATTTGGTCACTCAAATCCTTGTATTCTCGGATTGCACCCAAATTGGCCTCCAATTAAGCCTACATTGTACAAACGAGTTTTCCTTCTTCGTTAAGCACAACCGAACTTGTTTGTTTTGTCAAATAAGTCCCATTTGACGTTATTACGGTTCCACACGAGGTTTGAAATCAAACGGAGTCCATTTCGTCACTCAAATCCTTGTATTCTCAGATTGCACCCAAATTGGCCTCCAATTGAGCCTACAACGTACAAACGAGTTTTCCTTCTTCATTAAGCATAACCGAACATGTTTGTTGAGTCAAACATTTTCCATTTGATGTTATTATGGTTCCTCGCGACTGTTGAAATCAAACGGAGACCATTTGGTCACTCAAATCCTTTTATTCTCGGATTGCACCCAAATTGGCCTCCAATTGAGCCTAAAACGTACAAACGAGTTTTCCTTCTTCGTTAAGCACAACCGAACTTGTTTGTTGAATCAAACATGTACCATTTGACGTTATTATGGTTCCACGTGAGGTTAGAAACCCAGCGGAGTCCATTTTGTCACTCAAATCCTTGTATTCTCGGATTGCACCCAAATTGGCCTCCAATTGAGCCTACAACTTACAAACGAGTTTTCCTTTTTCATTAAGCACAACCGAACATTTTTGTTGAGTCAAACCTGTCCCATTTGACGTTATTATGGTGCCACGCGAGGTTAGAAACCAAACGGAGTCCATTTGGTAACTCAAATCCTTGTATTCTCGGATTGCACCCAAATTGGCCTCCAATTGAGCCTACATTGTACAAACGAGTTTTCCTTCTTCGTTAAGCACAACCGAACTTGTTTGTTGAATCAAATAAGTCCCATTTGACGTTATTATGGTGCCACGTGAGGATTGAAATCAAACGGAGTCCATTTGGTCACTCAAATCCTTGTATTCTCGGATTGCACCCAAATTGGCCTCCAATTGAGCCTACAACGTACAAACGATATTTCCTTCTTCGTTAAGCACAACCGAACATGTTTGTTGAGTCAAACATGTTCCATTTGACGTTATTATGGTGCCTCGCGAGGGTTGAAATCAAACGGAGTCCATTTGGTCACTCAAATCCTTGTATTCTCGGATTGCACCCAAATTTGCCTCCAATTGAGCCTACAACGTACAAACGAGTTTTCCTTCTTCGTTAAGCACAACCGAACATGTTTGTTGAGTCAAACATGTTCCATTTGATGTTATTATGGTGCCTCACGACTGTTGAAATCAAACGGAGTCCATTTGGTCACTCAAATCCTTTTATTCTCGGATTGCACCCAAATTGGCCTCCAATTGAGCCTACATCGTACAAAGGAGTTTTCCTTCTTCGTTAAGAACAACTGAACTTGTTTGTTGAATCAAACATGTCCCATTTGAAGTTATTATGGTGCCACGTGAGGTTAGAAACCAAGCGGAGTCCATTTGGTCACTCAAATCCTTGTATTCTCGGATTGCACCCAAATTGGCCTCCAATTGAGCCTACATTGTACAAACGAGTTTTCCTTCTTCGTTAAGCACAACCGAACTTGTTTGTTTAGTCAAATAAGTCCCATTTGACGTTATTATGGTTCCACGTGAGGTTTGAAATCAAACGGAGTCCATTTGGTCACTCAAATCCTTGTATTCTCGGATTGCACCCAAATTGGCCTCCCATTGAGCCTACAACGTACAAACGAGTTTTCCTTCTTCGTTAAGCACAACCGAACTTGTTTGTTGAGTCAAACATGTTCCATTTGATGTTATTATGGTGCCTCGCGAGGGTTGAAATCAAACGGAGTCCATTTGGTCACTCAAATCCTTGAATTCTCGGATTGCACCCAAATTGGCCTCTAATTGAGCCTACAACGTACAGACGAGTTTTCCTTCTTCGTTAAGCACAACCTAACTTGTTTGTTGAATCAAATATGTCCCATTTGATGTTATTATGGTGCCACGCGAGGTTAGAAACCAAGCGGAGTCCATTTGGTCACTCATATCCTTGTATTCTCGGATTGCACCCAAATTGGCCTCCAATTGAGCCTACAACGTACAGACGAGTTTTCCTTCTTCGTTAAGCACAACCGAACTTGTTTGTTGAATCAAACATGTCCCATTTGACGTTATTATGGTTCCACGTGAGGTTAGAAACCCAGCGGAGTCCATTTGGTCACTCAAATCCTTGTATTCTCGGATTGCACCCAAATTTGCCTCCAATTGAGCCTACAATGTACAAACGAGTTTTCCTTTTTCATTAAGCACAACCGAAAATTTTTGTTGAGTCAAAACCGTCCCATTTGACGTTATTATGGTGCCACACGAGGTTAGAAACCAAACGGAGTCCATTTGGTCACTCAAATCCTTGTATTCTCGGATTGCACCCAAATTGGCCTCCATTTGAGCCTACAACGTACAAACGAGTTTTCCTTCTTCGTTAAGCACAACCGAACATTTTTGTTGAGTCAAACCTGTCCCATTTGACGTTATTATGGTGCCACGTGAGGTTAGAAACCAAACGGAGTCCATTTGGTCACTCTAATCCTTGTATTCTCGGATTGCACCCAAATTGGCCTCCAATTGAGCCTACAACGTACAAACGAGTTTTCCTTCTTCGTTAAGCACAACCAAACTTGTTTGTTGAGTCAAAGAAGTCCCATTTGACGTTATTATGGTGCCTCGTGAGGTTTGAAATCAAACGGAGTCCATTTGGTCACTCAAATCCTTGTATTCTCGGATTGCACCCAAATTGGCCTCCAATTGAGCCTACAACGTACAAACGAGTTTTCCTTCTTCGTTAAGCACAACCGAACATGTTTGTTGAGTCAAACATGTTCCATTTGACGTTATTATGGTGCCTCGCGAGGGTTGAAATCAAACGGAGTCCATTTGGTCACTCAAATCCTTGTATTCTCGGATTGCACCCAAATTTGCCTCCAATTGAGCCTACAACGTACAAACGAGTTTTCCTTCTTCGTTAAGCACAACCGAACATGTTTGTTGAGTCAAACATGTTCCATTTGATGTTATTATGGTGCCTCGCGACTGTTGAAATCAAACGGAGTCCATTTGGTCACTCAAATCCTTTTATTCTCGGATTGCACCCAAATTGGCCTCCAATTGAGCCTACATCGTACAAAGGAGTTTTCCTTCTTCGTTAAGAACAACTGAACTTGTTTGTTGAATCAAACATGTCCCATTTGAAGTTATTATGGTGCCACGCGAGGTTAGAAACCAAGCGGAGTCCATTTGGTCACTCAAATCCTTGTATTCTCGGATTGCACCCAAATTGGCCTCCAATTGAGCCTACATTGTACAAACGAGTTTTCCTTCTTCGTTAAGCACAACCGAACTTGTTTGTTTAGTCAAATAAGTCCCATTTGACGTTATTATGGTTCCACGTGAGGTTTGAAATCAAACGGAGTCCATTTGGTCACTCAAATCCTTGTATTCTCGGATTGCACCCAAATTGGCCTCCCATTGAGCCTACAACGTACAAACGAGTTTTCCTTCTTCGTTAAGCACAACCGAACTTGTTTGTTGAGTCAAACATGTTCCATTTGATGTTATTATGGTGCCTCGCGAGGGTTGAAATCAAACGGAGTCCATTTGGTCACTCAAATCCTTGAATTCTCGGATTGCACCCAAATTGGCCTCTAATTGAGCCTACAACGTACAGACGAGTTTTCCTTCTTCGTTAAGCACAACCTAACTTGTTTGTTGAATCAAATATGTCCCATTTGATGTTATTATGGTGCCACGCGAGGTTAGAAACCAAGCGGAGTCCATTTGGTCACTCATATCCTTGTATTCTCGGATTGCACCCAAATTGGCCTCCAATTGAGCCTACAACGTACAGACGAGTTTTCCTTCTTCGTTAAGCACAACCGAACTTGTTTGTTGAATCAAACATGTCCCATTTGACGTTATTATGGTTCCACGTGAGGTTAGAAACCCAGCGGAGTCCATTTGGTCACTCAAATCCTTGTATTCTCGGATTGCACCCAAATTTGCCTCCAATTGAGCCTACAATGTACAAACGAGTTTTCCTTTTTCATTAAGCACAACCGAAAATTTTTGTTGAGTCAAAACCGTCCCATTTGACGTTATTATGGTGCCACACGAGGTTAGAAACCAAACGGAGTCCATTTGGTCACTCAAATCCTTGTATTCTCGGATTGCACCCAAATTGGCCTCCATTTGAGCCTACAACGTACAAACGAGTTTTCCTTCTTCGTTAAGCACAACCGAACATTTTTGTTGAGTCAAACCTGTCCCATTTGACGTTATTATGGTGCCACGTGAGGTTTGAAACCAAACGGAGTCCATTTGGTCACTCTAATCCTTGTATTCTCGGATTGCACCCAAATTGGCCTCCAATTGAGACTACAACGTACAAACGAGTTTTCCTTCTTTGTTAAGCACAACCAAACTTGTTTGTTGAGTCAAAGAAGTCCCATTTGACGTTATTATGGTGCCTCGTGAGGTTTGAAATCAAACGGAGTCCATTTGGTCACTCAAATCCTTGTATTCTCGGATTGCACCCAAATTGGCCTCCAATTGAGCCTACAACGTACAAACGAGTTTTCCTTCTTCGTTAAGCACAACCGAACTTGTGTGTTGAGTCAAAGAAGTTCCATTTGACGGTATTATGGTGCCTCGCGAGGATTGAAATCAAACGGAGTGCATTTGGTCACTCAAATCCTTGTATTCTCGGATTGCACCCAAATTGGCCTCCAATTGAGCCTACAACGTACAAACGAGTTTTCCTTCTTCGTTAAGCACAACCGAATTTGTTTGTTGAGCCAAAGAAGTCCCATTTGACGTTATTATGGTGCCTCGTGAGGATTGAAATCAAACGAGTCCATTTGGTCACTCAAATCCTTGTATTCTCGGATTGCACCCAAATTGGCCTCTAATTGAGCCTACAACGTACAAACGAGTTTTCCTTCTTCGTTAAGCACAACCGAACTTGTTTGTTGAATCAAACATGTCCCATTTGACGTTATTATGGTGCCACGTGAGGTTAGAAACCAAGCGGAGTCCATTTGGTCACTCAAATCCTTGTATTCTCGGATTGCACCCAAATTGGCCTCCAATTGAGCCTACATTGTACAAACGAGTTTTCCGTCTTCGTTAAGCACAACCGAACTTGTTTGTTGAATCAAATAAGTCCCATTTGACGTTATTATGGTGCCACGCGAGGATTGAAATCAAACGGAGTCCATTTGGTCACTCAAATCCTTGTATTCTCGGATTGCACCCAAATTGGCCTCCAATTGAGCCTACAACGTACAAACGATATTTTCTTCTTCGTTAAGCACAACCGAACATGTTTGTTGAGTCAAACATGTTCCATTTGACGTTATTATGGTGCCTCGCGAGGGTTGAAATCAAACGGAGTCCATTTGGTCACTCAAATCCTTGTATTCTCGGATTGCACCCAAATTTGCCTCCAATTGAGCCTACAACGTACAAACGAGTTTTCCTTCTTCGTTAAGCACAACCGAACATGTTTGTTGAGTCAAACATGTTCCATTTGATGTTATTATGGTGCCTCGCGACTATTGAAATCAAACGGAGTCCATTTGGTCACTCAAATCCTTTTATTCTCGGATTGCACCCAAATTGGCCTCCAATTGAGCCTACATCGTACAAAGGAGTTTTCCTTCTTCGTTAAGAACAACCGAACTTGTTTGTTGAATCAAACATGTCCCATTTGAAGTTATTATGGTGCCACGCGAGGTTAGAAACCAAGCGGAGTCCATTTGGTCACTCAAATCCTTGTATTCTCGGATTGCACCCAAATTGGCCTCCAATTGAGCCTACATTGTACAAACGAGTTTTCCTTCTTCGTTAAGCACAACCGAACTTGTTTGTTTAGTCAAATAAGTCCCATTTGACGTTATTATGGTTCCACGTGAGGTTTGAAATCAAACGGAGTCCATTTGGTCACTCAAATCCTTGTATTCTCGGATTGCACCCAAATTGGCCTCCCATTGAGCCTACAACGTACAAACGAGTTTTCCTTCTTCGTTAAGCACAACCGAACTTGTTTGTTGAGTCAAACATGTTCCATTTGATGTTATTATGGTGCCTCGCGAGGGTTGAAATCAAACGGAGTCCATTTGGTCACTCAAATCCTTGTATTCTCGGATTGCACCCAAATTGGCCTCTAATTGAGCCTACAACGTACAGACGAGTTTTCCTTCTTCGTTAAGCACAACCGAACTTGTTTGTTGAATCAAATATGTCCCATTTGATGTTATTTTGGTGCCACGTGAGGTTAGAAACCAAGCGGAGTCCATTTGGTCACTCATATCCTTGTATTCTCGGATTGCACCCAAATTGGCCTCCAATTGAGCCTACAACGTACAGACGAGTTTTCCTTCTTCGTTAAGCACAACCGAACTTGTTTGTTGAATCAAACATGTCCCATTTGACGTTATTATGGTGCCACGCGAGGTTAGAAATCAAGCGGAGTCCATTTGGTCACTCATATCCTTGTATTCTCGGATTGCACCCAAATTGGCCTCCAATTGAGCCTACAACGTACACACGAGTTTTCCTTTCTCGTTAAGCACAACCGAACATTTTTGTTGAGTCAAACCTGTCCCATTTGATGTTATTATGATGCCACACGAGGTTAGAAACCAAACGGAGTCCATTTGGTCACTCAAATCCTTGTATTCTCGGATTGCACCCAAATTGGCCTCCAATTAAGCCTACATTGTACAAACGAGTTTTCCTTCTTCGTTAAGCACAACCGAACTTGTTTGTTTAGTCAAATAAGTCCCATTTGACGTTATTATGGTGCCTCGTGAGGATTGAAATCAAATGGAGTCCATTTGGTCACTCAAATCCTTGTATTCTCGGATTGCACCCAAATTGGCCTCCAATTGAGCCTACAACGTACAAACGAGTTTTCCTTCTTCGTTAAGCACAACCGAACTTGTTTTTTGAGTCAAAGAAGTTCCATTTGACGTTATTATGGTGCCTCGCGAGGGTTGAAATCAAACGGAGTCCATTTGGTCACTCAAATCCTTGTATTCTCGGATTGCACCCAAATTTGCCTCCAATTGAGCCTACAACGTACAAACGAGTTTTCCTTCTTCGTTAAGCACAACCGAACATGTTTGTTGAGTCAAACATGTTCCATTTGATGTTATTATGGTGCCTCGCGACTGTTGAAATCAAACGGAGTCCATTTGGTCACTCAAATCCTTTTATTCTCGGATTGCACCCAAATTGGCCTCCAATTGAGCCTACATCGTACAAAGGAGTTTTCCTTCTTCGTTAAGAACAACCGAACTTGTTTGTTGAATCAAACATGTCCCATTTGAAGTTATTATGGTGCCACGCGAGGTTAGAAACCAAGCGGAGTCCATTTGGTCACTCAAATCCTTGTATTCTCGGATTGCACCCAAATTGGCCTCCAATTGAGCCTACATTGTACAAACGAGTTTTCCTTCTTCGTTAAGCACAACCGAACTTGTTTGTTTAGTCAAATAAGTCCCATTTGACGTTATTATGGTTCCACGTGAGGTTTGAAATCAAACGGAGTCCATTTGGTCACTCAAATCCTTGTATTCTCGGATTGCACCCAAATTGGCCTCCCATTGAGCCTACAACGTACAAACGAGTTTTCCTTCTTCGTTAAGCACAACCGAACTTGTTTGTTGAGTCAAACATGTTCCATTTGATGTTATTATGGTGCCTCGCGAGGGTTGAAATCAAACGGAGTCCATTTGGTCACTCAAATCCTTGTATTCTCGGATTGCACCCAAATTGGCCTCTAATTGAGCCTACAACGTACAGACGAGTTTTCCTTCTTCGTTAAGCACAACCGAACTTGTTTGTTTAGTCAAATAAGTCCCATTTGACGTTATTATGGTTCCACGTGAGGTTTGAAATCAAACGGAGTCCATTTGGTCACTCAAATCCTTGTATTCTCGGATTGCACCCAAATTGGCCTCCCATTGAGCCTACAACGTACAAACGAGTTTTCCTTCTTCGTTAAGCACAACCGAACATGTTTGTTGAGTCAAACATGTTCCATTTGATGTTATTATGGTGCCTCGCGACTATTGAAATCAAACGGAGTCCATTTGGTCACTCAAATCCTTTTATTCTCGGATTGCACCCAAATTGGCCTCCAATTGAGCCTACATCGTACAAAGGAGTTTTCCTTCTTCGTTAAGAACAACCGAACTTGTTTGTTGAATCAAACATGTCCCATTTGAAGTTATTATGGTGCCACGCGAGGTTAGAAACCAAGCGGAGTCCATTTGGTCACTCAAATCCTTGTATTCTCGGATTGCACCCAAATTGGCCTCCAATTGAGCCTACATTGTACAAACGAGTTTTCCTTCTTCGTTAAGCACAACCGAACTTGTTTGTTTAGTCAAATAAGTCCCATTTGACGTTATTATGGTTCCACGTGAGGTTTGAAATCAAACGGAGTCCATTTGGTCACTCAAATCCTTGTATTCTCGGATTGCACCCAAATTGGCCTCCCATTGAGCCTACAACGTACAAACGAGTTTTCCTTCTTCGTTAAGCACAACCGAACTTGTTTGTTGAGTCAAACATGTTCCATTTGATGTTATTATGGTGCCTCGCGAGGGTTGAAATCAAACGGAGTCCATTTGGTCACTCAAATCCTTGTATTCTCGGATTGCACCCAAATTGGCCTCTAATTGAGCCTACAACGTACAGACGAGTTTTCCTTCTTCGTTAAGCACAACCGAACTTGTTTGTTGAATCAAATATGTCCCATTTGATGTTATTTTGGTGCCACGTGAGGTTAGAAACCAAGCGGAGTCCATTTGGTCACTCATATCCTTGTATTCTCGGATTGCACCCAAATTGGCCTCCAATTGAGCCTACAACGTACAGACGAGTTTTCCTTCTTCGTTAAGCACAACCGAACTTGTTTGTTGAATCAAACATGTCCCATTTGACGTTATTATGGTGCCACGCGAGGTTAGAAATCAAGCGGAGTCCATTTGGTCACTCATATCCTTGTATTCTCGGATTGCACCCAAATTGGCCTCCAATTGAGCCTACAACGTACACACGAGTTTTCCTTTCTCGTTAAGCACAACCGAACATTTTTGTTGAGTCAAACCTGTCCCATTTGATGTTATTATGATGCCACACGAGGTTAGAAACCAAACGGAGTCCATTTGGTCACTCAAATCCTTGTATTCTCGGATTGCACCCAAATTGGCCTCCAATTAAGCCTACATTGTACAAACGAGTTTTCCTTCTTCGTTAAGCACAACCGAACTTGTTTGTTTAGTCAAATAAGTCCCATTTGACGTTATTATGGTGCCTCGTGAGGATTGAAATCAAATGGAGTCCATTTGGTCACTCAAATCCTTGTATTCTCGGATTGCACCCAAATTGGCCTCCAATTGAGCCTACAACGTACAAACGAGTTTTCCTTCTTCGTTAAGCACAACCGAACTTGTTTTTTGAGTCAAAGAAGTTCCATTTGACGTTATTATGGTGCCTCGCGAGGGTTGAAATCAAACGGAGTCCATTTGGTCACTCAAATCCTTGTATTCTCGGATTGCACCCAAATTTGCCTCCAATTGAGCCTACAACGTACAAACGAGTTTTCCTTCTTCGTTAAGCACAACCGAACATGTTTGTTGAGTCAAACATGTTCCATTTGATGTTATTATGGTGCCTCGCGACTGTTGAAATCAAACGGAGTCCATTTGGTCACTCAAATCCTTTTATTCTCGGATTGCACCCAAATTGGCCTCCAATTGAGCCTACATCGTACAAAGGAGTTTTCCTTCTTCGTTAAGAACAACCGAACTTGTTTGTTGAATCAAACATGTCCCATTTGAAGTTATTATGGTGCCACGCGAGGTTAGAAACCAAGCGGAGTCCATTTGGTCACTCAAATCCTTGTATTCTCGGATTGCACCCAAATTGGCCTCCAATTGAGCCTACATTGTACAAACGAGTTTTCCTTCTTCGTTAAGCACAACCGAACTTGTTTGTTTAGTCAAATAAGTCCCATTTGACGTTATTATGGTTCCACGTGAGGTTTGAAATCAAACGGAGTCCATTTGGTCACTCAAATCCTTGTATTCTCGGATTGCACCCAAATTGGCCTCCCATTGAGCCTACAACGTACAAACGAGTTTTCCTTCTTCGTTAAGCACAACCGAACTTGTTTGTTGAGTCAAACATGTTCCATTTGATGTTATTATGGTGCCTCGCGAGGGTTGAAATCAAACGGAGTCCATTTGGTCACTCAAATCCTTGTATTCTCGGATTGCACCCAAATTGGCCTCTAATTGAGCCTACAACGTACAGACGAGTTTTCCTTCTTCGTTAAGCACAACCGAACTTGTTTGTTTAGTCAAATAAGTCCCATTTGACGTTATTATGGTTCCACGTGAGGTTTGAAATCAAACGGAGTCCATTTGGTCACTCAAATCCTTGTATTCTCGGATTGCACCCAAATTGGCCTCCCATTGAGCCTACAACGTACAAACGAGTTTTCCTTCTTCGTTAAGCACAACCGAACTTGTTTGTTGAGTCAAACATGTTCCATTTGATGTTATTATGGTGCCTCGCGAGGGTTGAAATCAAACGGAGTCCATTTGGTCACTCAAATCCTTGTATTCTCGGATTGCACCCAAATTGGCCTCTAATTGAGCCTACAACGTACAGACGAGTTTTCCTTCTTCGTTAAGCACAACCGAACTTGTTTGTTGAATCAAATATGTCCCATTTGATGTTATTATGGTGCCACGCGAGGTTAGAAACCAAGCGGAGTCCATTTGGTCACTCATATCCTTGTATTCTCGGATTGCACCCAAATTGGCCTCCAATTGAGCCTACAACGTACAGACGAGTTTTCCTTCTTCGTTAAGCACAACCGAACTTGTTTGTTGAATCAAACATGTCCCATTTGACGTTATTATGGTGCCACGCGAGGTTAGAAATCAAGCGGAGTCCATTTGGTCACTCATATCCTTGTATTCTCGGATTGCACCCAAATTGGCCTCCAATTGAGCCTACAACGTACACACGAGTTTTCCTTTCTCGTTAAGCACAACCGAACATTTTTGTTGAGTCAAACCTGTCCCATTTGATGTTATTATGATGCCACACGAGGTTAGAAACCAAACGGAGTCCATTTGGTCACTCAAATCCTTGTATTCTCGGATTGCACCCAAATTGGCCTCCAATTAAGCCTACATTGTACAAACGAGTTTTCCTTCTTCGTTAAGCACAACCGAACTTGTTTGTTTAGTCAAATAAGTCCCATTTGACGTTATTATGGTGCCTCGTGAGGATTGAAATCAAATGGAGTCCATTTGGTCACTCAAATCCTTGTATTCTCGGATTGCACCCAAATTGGCCTCCAATTGAGCCTACAACGTACAAACGAGTTTTCCTTCTTCGTTAAGCACAACCGAACTTGTTTGTTGAGTCAAAGAAGTTCCATTTGATGTTATTATGGTGCCTCGCGAGGATTGAAATCAAACGGAGTGCATTTGGTCACTCAAATCCTTGTATTCTCGGATTGCACCCAAATTGGCCTCCAATTGAGCCTACAACGTACAAACGAGTTTTCCTTCTTCGTTAAGCACAACCGAACTTGTTTGTTGAGTCAAAGAAGTCCCATTTGACGTTATTATGGTGCCTCGTGAGGATTGAAATCAAACGAGTCCATTTGGTCACTCAAATCCTTGTATTCTCGGATTGCACCCAAATTGGCCTCTAATTGAGCCTACAACGTACAAACGAGTTTTCCTTCTTCGTTAAGCACAACCGAACTTGTTTGTTGAATCAAACATGTCCCATTTGACGTTATTATGGTGCCACGTGAGGTTAGAAACCAAGCGGAGTCCATTTGGTCACTCAAATCCTTGTATTCTCGGATTGCACCCAAATTGGCCTCCAATTGAGCCTACATTGTACAAACGAGTTTTCCTTCTTCGTTAAGCACAACCGAACTTGTTTGTTGAATCAAATAAGTCCCATTTGACGTTATTATGGTGCCACGCGAGGATTGAAATCAAACGGAGTCCATTTGGTCACTCAAATCCTTGTATTCTCGGATTGCACCCAAATTGGCCTCCAATTGAGCCTACAATGTACAAACGATATTTCCTTCTTCGTTAAGCACAACCGAACATGTTTGTTGAGTCAAACATGTTCCATTTGACGTTATTATGGTGCCTCGCGAGGGTTGAAATCAAACGGAGTCCATTTGGTCACTCAAATCCTTGTATTCTCGGATTGCACCCAAATTGGCCTCCAATTGAGCCTACAACGTACAAACGAGTTTTCCTTCTTCGTTAAGCACAACCGAACTTGTTTGTTGAGTCAAACATGTTCCATTTGATGTTATTATGGTGCCTCGCGAGGGTTGAAATCAAACGGAGTCCATTTGGTCACTCAAATCCTTGTATTCTCGGATTGCACCCAAATTGGCCTCTAATGGAGCCTACAACGTACAGACGAGTTTTCCTTCTTCGTTAAGCACAACCGAACTTGTTTGTTGAATCAAATATGTCCCATTTGATGTTATTATGGTGCCACGCGAGGTTAGAAACCAAGCGGAGTCCATTTGGTCACTCATATCCTTGTATTCTCGGATTGCACCCAAATTGGCCTCCAATTGAGCCTACAACGTACAGACGAGTTTTCCTTCTTCGTTAAGCACAACCGAACTTGTTTGTTGAATCAAACATGTCCCATTTGACGTTATTATGGTGCCACGCGAGGTTAGAAATCAAGCGGAGTCCATTTGGTCACTCATATCCTTGTATTCTCGGATTGCACCCAAATTGGCCTCCAATTGAGCCTACAACGTACACACGAGTTTTCCTTTCTCGTTAAGCACAACCGAACATTTTTGTTGAGTCAAACCTGTCCCATTTGATGTTATTATGATGCCACACGAGGTTAGAAACCAAACGGAGTCCATTTGGTCACTCAAATCCTTGTATTCTCGGATTGCACCTAAATTGGCCTCCAATTAAGCCTACATTGTACAAACGAGTTTTCCTTCTTCGTTAAGCACAACCGAACTTGTTTGTTTAGTCAAATAAGTCCCATTTGACGTTATTATGGTGCCTCGTGAGGATTGAAATCAAATGGAGTCCATTTGGTCACTCAAATCCTTGTATTCTCGGATTGCACCCAAATTGGCCTCCAATTGAGCCTACAACGTACAAACGAGTTTTCCTTCTTCTTTAAGCACAACCGAACTTGTTTGTTGAGTCAAAGAAGTTCCATTTGACGTTATTATGGTGCCTCGCGAGGATTGAAATCAAACGGAGTGCATTTGGTCACTCAAATCCTTGTATTCTCGGATTGCACCCAAATTGGCCTCCAATTGAGCCTACAACGTACAAACGAGTTTTCCTTCTTCGTTAAGCACAACCGAACTTGTTTGTTGAGTCAAAGAAGTCCCATTTGACGTTATTATGGTGCCTCGTGAGGATTGAAATCAAACGAGTCCATTTGGTCACTCAAATCCTTGTATTCTCGGATTGCACCCAAATTGGCCTCTAATTGAGCCTACAACGTACAAACGAGTTTTCCTTCTTCGTTAAGCACAACCGAACTTGTTTGTTGAATCAAACATGTCCCATTTGACGTTATTATGGTGCCACGTGAGGTTAGAAACCAAGCGGAGTCCATTTGGTCACTCAAATCCTTGTATTCTCGGATTGCACCCAAATTGGCCTCCAATTGAGCCTACATTGTACAAACGAGTTTTCCTTCTTCGTTAAGCACAACCGAACTTGTTTGTTGAATCAAATAAGTCCCATTTGATGTTATTATGGTGCCACGCGAGGATTGAAATCAAACGGAGTCCATTTGGTCACTCAAATCCTTGTATTCTCGGATTGCACCCAAATTGGCCTCCAATTGAGCCTACAATGTACAAACGATATTTCCTTCTTCGTTAAGCACAACCGAACATGTTTGTTGAGTCAAACATGTTCCATTTGACGTTATTATGGTGCCTCGCGAGGGTTGAAATCAAACGGAGTCCATTTGGTCACTCAAATCCTTGTATTCTCGGATTGCACCCAAATTGGCCTCCAATTGAGCCTACAACGTACAAACGAGTTTTCCTTCTTCGTTAAGCACAACCGAACTTGTTTGTTGAATCAAACATGTCCCATTTGACGTTATTATGGTGCCACGCGAGGTTAGAAACCAAGCGGAGTTCATTTGGTCACTCAAATCCTTGTATTCTCGGATTGCACCCAAATTGGCCTCCAATTGAGCCTACAACGTACAAACGAGTTTTCCTTTTTCGTTAAGCACAACCGAACATTTTTGTTGAGTCAAACCTGTCCCATTTGACGTTATTTTGGTGCCACGCGAGGTTAGAAACCAAACGGAGTCCATTTGTTCACTCAAATCCTTGTATTCTCGAATTGCACCCAAATTGGCCTCCAATTGAGCCTACAACGTACAAACGAGTTCTCCTACTTCGTTAAGCACAACCGAACTTGTTTGTTGAGTCAAAGAAGTCCCATTTGACGTTATTATGGTGCCTCGCGAAGATTGAAATCAAACGGAGTCCATTTGGTCACTCAAATCCTTGTATTCTCGGATTGCACCCAAATTGGCCTCCAATTGAGCCTACATTGTACAAACGAGTTTTCCTTCTTCGTTAAGCACAACCGAACATTTTTGTTGAGTCAAACCTGTCCCATTTGATGTTATTATGGTTCCACGCGAGGTTAGAAATCAAACGGAGTCCATTTGGTCACTCAAATCCTTGTATTCTCGGATTGCACCCAAATTGGCCTCCAATTAAGCCTACATTGTACAAACGAGTTTTCCTTCTTCGTTAAGCACAACCGAACTTGTTTGTTTTGTCAAATAAGTCCCATTTGACGTTATTACGGTTCCACACGAGGTTTGAAATCAAACGGAGTCCATTTGGTCACTCAAATCCTTGTATTCTCAGATTGCACCCAAATTGGCCTCCAATTGAGCCTTTTTTTTTTTTTTTTGAAAAGCAAGCGTGGGGTATAAATGGGCTCCCCAGACCACCGAAAAAAGAATTAAAAGAAAATTACAATCTCAAATATTTCCTACCACTAGCGTCGTCAAATAAAATTTTTTTCATGTCTTCCGCAAACGAGCTAGGAGTTACTTCTATGAAAGCCGCACTTGGCATCATGCTTGCCAGCTTGTCCGCTACCTTGTTAGTCTCCCGCATAACATGCATGATCTTGCATTCTTCGAATGCCTTCAGCTGCTCTTTTATCCGTCTCAGAGTGTGCATGGTCTCCCAAGGAGGGGCCTTGGTTGTTTTGATAAAATGGACTGCATTGGCTGAATCAAGACAAAGATTCAGCTTTCTGTAAGGAGTCTGAGCAGCGAGGTGCAGTCCCATTTCAGCCCCTTGCAGCTCATGCAGCAGCACAGACTGGTTCCTTTGTGACCCCGAGCCAGCTGCTAACACCGTACCTGAATGGTCCCTGACCACTGCCCCATATCCTCCTCGTTGAGATGTCAAAGAGCCGTCCGTATTGACTGTTATCCATCCTGGATCAGGCCTGTTCCAGGTGTGATATGTGCTGATCTTGTGTATGTACTTGATGTCCACCTTCCATCTGTTGAAGAAATTTCTTGCTCTGGGAGTATCCTGGACTTCTGGGTTGAGGACAGTGATTCTGAGTGTAACGTCAGCGACAATTCTGGACGTTAGAGTGGCTGCATCAACCTGCTGATTTTCTAACAGCCTTCTGTTTCGTTCCAGCCATAGGTGATATATAGAAGCATTTAGGACCAGCTTGCTTGCAATAGATCTTGGGTCAGATCCTGCAAAGCGTTGATTGCACCATCTAATCTCTTCTGCCCAGCTACGAGATTGATGTCTATACCCCATGAGATGAAGCATATGCTTCCATACCTGTCTGGAATATAAGCAGCTGAAGAATAAGTGTCCTTCATTCTCTGTTTCTATGTGACACAGGCGGCAAAGGGAGGAAGGGATCAGCTTCCATTTCTTTAGCTTGTCCTGGGTTTTCAGTCTTCTGTTCATTACAAGCCAACCTATGAAGCTGTGTCTAGGAATTCTCCCTTTGAACCAAACAAGATTTGTCCAGGGGACAATTGAGGACTTGCTGCGAATGGAGTGATAGGCACTCTTGCTGGAGAATTCACCCGCTGTGCCGCTTTTCCAGACAATCTCATCCTTGAAATTACAATCAAATTCCACTGAATTGAGGTCTGCAAAAATATCTGCAATGTGACTCCTATCATTCTGCCTCACACCCCATTGCCCTTCTCTGATCAGAGCACTAACCGTGGCTGTTTTGTTAAGGCTGGAGCTATACATTAACTGGGGAGGAAAGAGATCCATCAAGATGCCCTTAGGGTGCCATGGATCCTTCCACAATGAAGTATCTCTACCATTACCTATAGCATAGGTGATCAGATTGCTAGCCTGCTTCCTGCACTTTAGAATATTTCTCCAACACCATGAGGAGTCTTGAGGGATGTCCATGATCCAGAAGTCCTTGCCCCTAATCAGATACTTTTTAGTCCAATGAACCCATAGGTTATTCTTATTTGAGACTATATTCCATATGTGACGAATCATGGCAGCCGTATTTGAGGATTCTAAGCACCTTACTCCCAAACCCCCTTCGTTAAAAGGATGACAAACTGTTTCCCAGCTGACTAGCGGGACTTTCAGGTAGTTATCTGAAGCAGACCATAGGAAGTTCCTTAGAATTGCCTGAATTTCTTTTATAACTTCCTTAGGAAGGACATAGCACGCACTCCAGTAAACTTGCATGCTATTAAGAACAGCCTTTATGAGAGTGAGTCTACCTGCATAAGATAAAGTTCTGTTCTTCCATGAGCCAACTCTCTTCCTGATTCTTTCAATGAGGGGCAGGCAGTCAGTACGGGTAAGCCTTGAAGAGATTAAAGGCAGGCCAAGGTATCTAACTGGAAGATCTGAGTTGTTGAACTGCAAAGTATCTGTGATCATCTGGAGCTCTTCACTAGGGACTCCCGCTGCAAATAAATTACTCTTATGGCAGTTGACAGATAAACCAGTCGCCTTTTTGAACTCATCTAACACCCTTGATAAGGCTCTTGCAGACCTGAGATCTCCATGGAAGAAGGCGATGAGGTCATCTGCGAAGCTTAGGTGAGTGATAAGAGGATCCTTACATTTGGGATGAATTCTGTAGTCTCCTTTCACTGCTTGATCTTTCAGGAGGAGATGGAACAATTCCATAATCAGCACGAAGAGGTAAGGAGACATTGGACAACCTTGCCGTATTCCTCTAGATGCCTTAATGAAGCCTTTTGGGGAGCCATTCACCAGAATGGAGTATCTGGGCGTAGAGATGCAGTTCTGGATCCAATGGATGAATTGGGCTGGAAACTGAAGCTTGCGAAGCATATGTGTGATAGCCTCCCATCTTATAGTGTCATAGGCCTTCCTGAGATCTATTTTAGCTGCACACCTAGGAGGCCCTTCATCTCTATGGTAGTGTCTTACCAATTCATGCGCCAGCATAATGTTGTCCTGAATTAGTCTTCCCTTGATGAAAGCTGATTGGTTAAGGCTGACTAGACGTTGAACAACTGCACTCATTCTGTTCTTCATGATTTTGGTAATACATTTATACCCCACATTACAGCAAGATATAGGCCTGAAATCATTAAGAGAGGTGGCATTAGTAATTTTGGGAATTAAAATGACATATGTTGCATTAACCTCCCTCAGCAGATGCCCACTTGTGAAGAAATTGCTGACTGCTTTAATGAAATCCTCTCCTATGATACGCCAAGCTGACTTGAAAAAGAAGGAAGAAAAGCCGTCTGGTCCCGGAGCCTTGTTGGAGTCTATCATAGATAATGCTTCTGTGATTTCATTTCGAGTGACAGGTTGGGTGAGCTCTCTCTGTTCCTCAAACGTAACCTCTGTTTCTACTGTAATGTTGTTAATGAAGCTGTCATCATAAGGGTCCATATCGCCCCCAAAAACTGCTTCAAAGTATCTCTCACATTCCGCACCTATCTCTGCAATATCTTCTATCTTCTCCTGATTCTGATTATAAAGGGACAGAATTTTGTTTTTCTTCCTTCTTTCCCTAACATAATCATGAAAATATGCCACATTCTCATCTCCCACTTGCATGTGCTTTGCTTTTGCCCTCTGCTTTGCTTCTGACTCCTCCCCTCTAGTTGCTTTGGCGTATTCTTTGATGGCCTCCCTTTCTTTTGAGGCTAAATCTGTATTGAGGGGCTGAATTTGGAGGGCTAATTGGGTTCTTTCCAGCTGATGTTTTGCTATCAGCACATTAGTTTTAGCGTTGAGGAATCGTCCTCTTCGCCAAGCCCTTAGATTGTGTTTAACACATTTCAGCTTTTGAGACAATCTGTACATTGGATTTCCAGCTATTGGCTCTTTCCATGCCTGCTCTACTGCTGCCATATAACCCGGTTCATGCACCCAGTAGTTATAGAATCTGAAAGGAATTGGGCCCATATTCTTTTGTTCATATATTGTGAGAACTACTGGGGAGTGGTCAGAGATTCCTGCAGTGAGAAAATCTGCTTCAGAGTCAGGGACATTGTTGAGCCAGACTTGGTTAACCATAACTCTATCCAGCTTTGACATAATTCTGTTCCTGCCTTCTTGCTTGTTACTCCAGGTTAGGTAGCAGCCCTTAAACTTGCAATCAAATAAGTTGACCTTTTGCACACAATTCAGCAGATCCATGAAATGGAAAGGTCTAATCTCATCTCCTCCAACTCTTTCTTGAGAATTTAAGATAGAGTTAAAGTCTCCTAAGATTGCCCAAGGAAGGTGAGTGTTGCTGCCTATAGATTCTATTTCTGTCCATAAACTTTTGCGTTCCATGTAGTTGCTCCTTCCATACACAAAACTCAACAAGCAAGTGTAGCCATTCGGCCATACTGTTTCAGCAGTTATAGCCTGATCTGAGCGAGCTATAATGTTAACATTAACTTCTTGAGAATCCCAAGCTACCCAAATACGCCCGCCTTGAGCCCAGTCATTGTTGTCCACTACTAGCCAGTCCTTGAATAGGTGCTGTTGCATTTTCAGCTTCTTTTCATTGCTGACTTTAGTTTCAACTAACCCCATAATACTGATTTTGTGACTATCTATAAGAGTCCTGACTTCTTTTTGTTTTAGAGGATCATTGAGACCCCTTATGTTCCAGCATGCTGCTCTTAACATTAAGAAAATTGGGGAAAGGTGCTGTCAACTTCCTGGTGGCGACTATGATTCCCACCAGTTTTGCTGTCTATTGGAGTATTCAATGTTTTTTCATTGGTTTTCCTACTCCTTCTTTCAGCTTTTGATTCTTTCTTTTGTATTCCTGTCAAGGTGCTTCTTGTAGCTATTTTGTGCCCTCTAGGGGCAGGCATCGGGTTTCTACGCGCGGTTTCCTGCGATACTCCAGCAGTCACCTTTTCCTGGATCAGGTTTGTTTCTGCATTTTCTGCTGCAACTGCACCATCTGCTGGATCTGTGTCGTCTATTACTGCATTTGCTGCGTCTAATACTGCATTTTCTGCATTTCCTGCAACTATTTCTGCATTTTCTGCATTTCCTGCAGCAATTACTGCATTTCCTGCATCTCTAACTGCATTTCCTGCATTTCCTGCAGCTATTACTGCATTTCCTGCATCTATTACTGCATTTCCTGCATCAATTACTGCATTGCCTGCATTTATTACTGCATTTTCTGCATTTCCTGCACTTCCTGCATCTATTACTGCATTTTCTGTAATTCCAGCATCTATTTCTGCATTTCCTGCATCTCTTCCAGCAATTTCTGCATTTCCAGCACCTATTTCTGCATTTTCAGCACCTATTTCTGCATTTCCATCACCTATTTCTGCATTTCCTGCATCTATATCTGCATTTTCTGCATTTCCTGCATCAATAACTGCATTACTTGCATCTATTTCCTGCAATTTCTGTCCCAAATGCTGTCCTACTTCAGCAGTTAAT
The DNA here is from genome assembly GCA_963556465.1 of Berberis vulgaris. Lineage (NCBI taxonomy): Eukaryota > Viridiplantae > Streptophyta > Magnoliopsida > Ranunculales > Berberidaceae > Berberis > Berberis vulgaris. Next base: position 38,571,288 of record OY747132.1, on the reverse strand, counting down.
CTAGCATGTTGTCCCATGTGCTGTCCAACTGCAGCATTTAATCTAGCATGTTGTCCTTGTAATTGTTTGGGATGAAAGGAGTGTTTCCCACCAGCTATTATCCATCCTTCCTCCTCATTTAGGCTCTTTACATTGCTAGCTTGTTGCTGCCTCCCTGCTGCCGTAGGACGCCATATTTTGGTTGTTTTCTTCCTTGTCGTAGTATTCATTGGGCATCCTATGGTTGTATGTCCAAACCCCTTACAATTGCTGCATTTTCCTGGTTTCCATGAGTATTCTACTTGCACATTAATAGATTTTCCATCATCAATGTTAATGGTTATTGAATCTGAAAATGAGCTAGTAGCATCAATCTCTACGCAAACCCGCGCGTATGCAAGTCGACTTTTAGTCTCTGTTGGCTTATCCAGCAACAGTGGCTGTCCAAGAGCGCTAGCTATTGCTTGAAGTCCTTCTGGATTCCATAGAAACAATGGAACTCCTCTCAAGTTAACCCATATTGGCACCGAATTGATCACTTCAATGCTTTCCTCAACATACGGTCTCCATGGGCGGATGATGAAGATCCTGCTTGCAATGTGGATTGGACCAATCTCCATGACCTTCAATCTGTCTTCTTCACTGTGAAACTGAAACACAAAGGCTCTTTCTCCATATATTGACATTTCAAAATTGCTTTTTAGAGCCCATAGTTTGTTCAATTTTTCCTTCACAAAACCATATGCTAATCGTTTCCCTACAAAATTACCTATCAGGTAGTTTTCACATTCTTTCATACAAACGAGTTTTCCTTCTTCATTAAGCATAACCGAACATGTTTGTTGAGTCAAACATTTTCCATTTGATGTTATTATGGTTCCTCGCGACTGTTGAAATCAAACGGAGACCATTTGGTCACTCAAATCCTTTTATTCTCGGATTGCACCCAAATTGGCCTCCAATTGAGCCTAAAACGTACAAACGAGTTTTCCTTCTTCGTTAAGCACAACCGAACTTGTTTGTTGAATCAAACATGTCCCATTTGACGTTATTATGGTTCCACGCGAGGTTAGAAACCCAGCGGAGTCCATTTTGTCACTCAAATCCTTGTATTCTCGGATTGCACCCAAATTGGCCTCCAATTGAGCCTACAACTTACAAACGAGTTTTCCTTTTTCATTAAGCACAACCGAACATTTTTGTTGAGTCAAACCTGTCCCATTTGACGTTATTATGGTGCCACGCGAGGTTAGAAACCAAACGGAGTCCATTTGGTAACTCAAATCCTTGTATTCTCGGATTGCACCCAAATTGGCCTCCAATTGAGCCTACATTGTACAAACGAGTTTTCCTTCTTCGTTAAGCACAACCGAACTTGTTTGTTGAATCAAATAAGTCCCATTTGACGTTATTATGGTGCCACGCGAGGATTGAAATCAAACGGAGTCCATTTGGTCACTCAAATCCTTGTATTCTCGGATTGCACCCAAATTGGCCTCCAATTGAGCCTACAACGTACAAACGATATTTCCTTCTTCGTTAAGCACAACCGAACATGTTTGTTGAGTCAAACATGTTCCATTTGACGTTATTATGGTGCCTCGCGAGGGTTGAAATCAAACGGAGTCCATTTGGTCACTCAAATCCTTGTATTCTCGGATTGCACCCAAATTTGCCTCCAATTGAGCCTACAACGTACAAACGAGTTTTCCTTCTTCGTTAAGCACAACCGAACATGTTTGTTGAGTCAAACATGTTCCATTTGATGTTATTATGGTGCCTCGCGACTGTTGAAATCAAACGGAGTCCATTTGGTCACTCAAATCCTTTTATTCTCGGATTGCACCCAAATTGGCCTCCAATTGAGCCTACATCGTACAAAGGAGTTTTCCTTCTTCGTTAAGAACAACCGAACTTGTTTGTTGAATCAAACATGTCCCATTTGAAGTTATTATGGTGCCACGCGAGGTTAGAAACCAAGCGGAGTCCATTTGGTCACTCAAATCCTTGTATTCTCGGATTGCACCCAAATTGGCCTCCAATTGAGCCTACATTGTACAAACGAGTTTTCCTTCTTCGTTAAGCACAACCGAACTTGTTTGTTTAGTCAAATAAGTCCCATTTGACGTTATTATGGTTCCACGTGAGGTTTGAAATCAAACGGAGTCCATTTGGTCACTCAAATCCTTGTATTCTCGGATTGCACCCAAATTGGCCTCCCATTGAGCCTACAACGTACAAACGAGTTTTCCTTCTTCGTTAAGCACAACCGAACTTGTTTGTTGAGTCAAACATGTTCCATTTGATGTTATTATGGTGCCTCGCGAGGGTTGAAATCAAACGGAGTCCATTTGGTCACTCAAATCCTTGTATTCTCGGATTGCACCCAAATTGGCCTCTAATTGAGCCTACAACGTACAGACGAGTTTTCCTTCTTCGTTAAGCACAACCGAACTTGTTTGTTGAATCAAATATGTCCCATTTGATGTTATTATGGTGCCACGCGAGGTTAGAAACCAAGCGGAGTCCATTTGGTCACTCATATCCTTGTATTCTCGGATTGCACCCAAATTGGCCTCCAATTGAGCCTACAACGTACAGACGAGTTTTCCTTCTTCGTTAAGCACAACCGAACTTGTTTGTTGAATCAAACATGTCCCATTTGACGTTATTATGGTTCCACGTGAGGTTAGAAACCCAGCGGAGTCCATTTGGTCACTCAAATCCTTGTATTCTCGGATTGCACCCAAATTGGCCTCCAATTGAGCCTACATTGTACAAACGAGTTTTCCTTCTTCGTTAAGCACAACCGAACTTGTTTGTTTAGTCAAATAAGTCCCATTTGACGTTATTATGGTTCCACGTGAGGTTTGAAATCAAACGGAGTCCATTTGGTCACTCAAATCCTTGTATTCTCGGATTGCACCCAAATTTGCCTCCAATTGAGCCTACAATGTACAAACGAGTTTTCCTTTTTCATTAAGCACAACCGAAAATTTTTGTTGAGTCAAAACCGTCCCATTTGACGTTATTATGGTGCCACACGAGGTTAGAAATCAAACGGAGTCCATTTGGTCACTCAAATCCTTGTATTCTCGGATTGCACCCAAATTGGCCTCCATTTGAGCCTACAACGTACAAACGAGTTTTCCTTCTTCGTTAAGCACAACCGAACATTTTTGTTGAGTCAAACCTGTCCCATTTGACGTTATTATGGTGCCACGTGAGGTTAGAAACCAAACGGAGTCCATTTGGTCACTCTAATCCTTGTATTCTCGGATTGCACCCAAATTGGCCTCCAATTGAGCCTACAACGTACAAACGAGTTTTCCTTCTTCGTTAAGCACAACCAAACTTGTTTGTTGAGTCAAAGAAGTCCCATTTGACGTTATTATGGTGCCTCGTGAGGTTTGAAATCAAACGGAGTCCATTTGGTCACTCAAATCCTTGTATTCTCGGATTGCACCCAAATTGGCCTCCAATTGAGCCTACAACGTACAAACGAGTTTTCCTTCTTCGTTAAGCACAACCAAACTTGTTTGTTGAGTCAAAGAAGTTCCATTTGACGGTATTATGGTGCCTCGCGAGGATTGAAATCAAACGGAGTGCATTTGGTCACTCAAATCCTTGTATTCTCGGATTGCACCCAAATTGGCCTCCAATTGAGCCTACAACGTACAAACGAGTTTTCCTTCTTCGTTAAGCACAACCGAATTTGTTTGTTGAGCCAAAGAAGTCCCATTTGACGTTATTATGGTGCCTCGTGAGGATTGAAATCAAACGAGTCCATTTGGTCACTCAAATCCTTGTATTCTCGGATTGCACCCAAATTGGCCTCTAATTGAGCCTACAACGTACAAACGAGTTTTCCTTCTTCGTTAAGCACAACCGAACTTGTTTGTTGAATCAAACATGTCCCATTTGACGTTATTATGGTGCCACGTGAGGTTAGAAACCAAGCGGAGTCCATTTGGTCACTCAAATCCTTGTATTCTCGGATTGCACCCAAATTGGCCTCCAATTGAGCCTACATTGTACAAACGAGTTTTCCTTCTTCGTTAAGCACAACCGAACTTGTTTGTTGAATCAAATAAGTCCCATTTGACGTTATTATGGTGCCACGCGAGGATTGAAATCAAACGGAGTCCATTTGGTCACTCAAATCCTTGTATTCTCGGATTGCACCCAAATTGGCCTCCAATTGAGCCTACAACGTACAAACGATATTTCCTTCTTCGTTAAGCACAACCGAACATGTTTGTTGAGTCAAACATGTTCCATTTGACGTTATTATGGTGCCTCGCGAGGGTTGAAATCAAACGGAGTCCATTTGGTCACTCAAATCCTTGTATTCTCGGATTGCACCCAAATTTGCCTCCAATTGAGCCTACAACGTACAAACGAGTTTTCCTTTTTCGTTAAGCACAACCGAACATGTTTGTTGAGTCAAACATGTTCCATTTGATGTTATTATGGTGCCTCGCGACTGTTGAAATCAAACGGAGTCCATTTGGTCACTCAAATCCTTTTATTCTCGGATTGCACCCAAATTGGCCTCCAATTGAGCCTACATCGTACAAAGGAGTTTTCCTTCTTCGTTAAGAACAACCGAACTTGTTTGTTGAATCAAACATGTCCCATTTGAAGTTATTATGGTGCCACGCGAGGTTAGAAACCAAGCGGAGTCCATTTGGTCACTCAAATCCTTGTATTCTCGGATTGCACCCAAATGGGCCTCCAATTGAGCCTACATTGTACAAACGAGTTTTCCTTCTTCGTTAAGCACAACCGAACTTGTTTGTTTAGTCAAATAAGTCCCATTTGACGTTATTATGGTTCCACGTGAGGTTTGAAATCAAACGGAGTCCATTTGGTCACTCAAATCCTTGTATTCTCGGATTGCACCCAAATTGGCCTCCCATTGAGCCTACAACGTACAAACGAGTTTTCCTTCTTCGTTAAGCACAACCGAACTTGTTTGTTGAATCAAATATGTCCCATTTGATGTTATTATGGTGCCACGCGAGGTTAGAAACCAAGCGGAGTCCATTTGGTCACTCATATCCTTGTATTCTCGGATTGCACCCAAATTGGCCTCCAATTGAGCCTACAACGTACAGACGAGTTTTCCTTCTTCGTTAAGCACAACCGAACTTGTTTGTTGAATCAAACTTGTCCCATTTGACGTTATTATGGTTCCACGTGAGGTTAGAAACCCAGCGGAGTCCATTTGGTCACTCAAATCCTTGTATTCTCGGATTGCACCCAAATTTGCCTCCAATTGAGCCTACAATGTACAAACGAGTTTTCCTTTTTCATTAAGCACAACCGAAAATTTTTGTTGAGTCAAAACCGTCCCATTTGACGTTATTATGGTGCCACACGAGGTTAGAAACCAAACGGAGTCCATTTGGTCACTCAAATCCTTGTATTCTCGGATTGCACCCAAATTGGCCTCCATTTGAGCCTACAACGTACAAACGAGTTTTCCTTCTTCGTTAAGCACAACCGAACATTTTTGTTGAGTCAAACCTGTCCCATTTGACGTTATTATGGTGCCACGTGAGGTTAGAAACCAAACGGAGTCCATTTGGTCACTCTAATCCTTGTATTCTCGGATTGCACCCAAATTGGCCTCCAATTGAGCCTACAACGTACAAACGAGTTTTCCTTCTTCGTTAAGCACAACCAAACTTGTTTGTTGAGTCAAAGAAGTCCCATTTGACGTTATTATGGTGCCTCGTGAGGTTTGAAATCAAACGGAGTCCATTTGGTCACTCAAATCCTTGTATTCTCGGATTGCACCCAAATTGGCCTCCAATTGAGCCTACAACGTACAAACGAGTTTTCCTTCTTCGTTAAGCACAACCGAACTTGTTTGTTGAGTCAAAGAAGTTCCATTTGACGGTATTATGGTGCCTCACGAGGATTGAAATCAAACGGAGTGCATTTGGTCACTCAAATCCTTGTATTCTCGGATTGCACCCAAATTGGCCTCCAATTGAGCCTACAACGTACAAACGAGTTTTCCTTCTTCGTTAAGCACAACCGAACTTGTTTGTTGAGTCAAAGAAGTCCCATTTGACGTTATTATGGTGCCTCGTGAGGATTGAAATCAAACGAGTCCATTTGGTCACTCAAATCCTTGTATTCTCGGATTGCACCCAAATTGGCCTCTAATTGAGCCTACAACGTACAAACGAGTTTTCCTTCTTCGTTAAGCACAACCGAACTTGTTTGTTGAATCAAACATGTCCCATTTGACGTTATTATGGTGCCACGTGAGGTTAGAAACCAAGCGGAGTCCATTTGGTCACTCAAATCCTTGTATTCTCGGATTGCACCCAAATTGGCCTCCAATTGAGCCTACATTGTACAAACGAGTTTTCCTTCTTCGTTAAGCACAACCGAACTTGTTTGTTGAATCAAATAAGTCCCATTTGACGTTATTATGGTGCCACGCGAGGATTGAAATCAAACGGAGTCCATTTGGTCACTCAAATCCTTGTATTCTCGGATTGCACCCAAATTGGCCTCCAATTGAGCCTACAACGTACAAACGATATTTCCTTCTTCGTTAAGCACAACCGAACATGTTTGTTGAGTCAAACATGTTCCATTTGACGTTATTATGGTGCCTCGCGAGGGTTGAAATCAAACGGAGTCCATTTGGTCACTCAAATCCTTGTATTCTCGGATTGCACCTAAATTGGCCTCCAATTGAGCCTACAACGTACAAATGAGTTTTCCTTCTTCGTTAAGCACAACCGAACTTGTTTGTTGAGTCAAACATGTTCCATTTGATGTTATTATGGTGCCTCGCGAGGGTTGAAATCAAACGGAGTCCATTTGGTCACTCAAATCCTTGTATTCTCGGATTGCACCCAAATTGGCCTCTAATTGAGCCTACAACGTACAGACGAGTTTTCCTTCTTCGTTAAGCACAACCGAACTTGTTTGTTGAATCAAATATGTCCCATTTGATGTTATTATGGTGCCACGCGAGGTTAGAAACCAAGCGGAGTCCATTTGGTCACTCATATCCTTGTATTCTCGGATTGCACCCAAATTGGCCTCCAATTGAGCCTACAACGTACAGACGAGTTTTCCTTCTTCGTTAAGCACAACCGAACTTGTTTGTTGAATCAAACATGTCCCATTTGACGTTATTATGGTGCCACGTGAGGTTAGAAACCAAGCGGAGTCCATTTGGTCACTCAAATCCTTGTATTCTCGGATTGCACCCAAATTGGCCTCCAATTGAGCCTACATTGTACAAACGAGTTTTCCTTCTTCGTTAAGCACAACCGAACTTGTTTGTTGAATCAAATAAGTCCCATTTGACGTTATTATGGTGCCACGCGAGGATTGAAATCAAACGGAGTCCATTTGGTCACTCAAATCCTTGTATTCTCAGATTGCACCCAAATTTGCTTCCAATTGAGCCTACAACGTACAAACGAGTTTTCCTTCTTCATTAAGCACAACCGAACATGTTTGTTGAGTCAAACATTTTCCATTTGATGTTATTATGGTTCCTCGCGACTGTTGAAATCAAACGGAGACCATTTGGTCACTCAAATCCTTTTATTCTCGGATTGCACCCAAATTGGCCTCCAATTGAGCCTACAACGTACAAACGAGTTTTCCTTCTTCGTTAAGCACAACCGAACTTGTTTGTTGAGTCAAAGAAGTTCCATTTGACGTTATTATGGTGCCTCGCAAGGATTGAAATCAAACGGAGTGCATTTGGTCACTCAAATCCTTGTATTCTCGGATTGCACCCAAATTGGCCTCCAATTGAGCCTACAACGTACAAACGAGTTTTCCTTCTTCGTTAAGCACAACCGAATTTGTTTGTTGAGCCAAAGAAGTCCCATTTGACGTTATTATGGTGCCTCGTGAGGATTGAAATCAAACGAGTCCATTTGGTCACTCAAATCCTTGTATTCTCGGATTGCACCCAAATTGGCCTCTAATTGAGCCTACAACGTACAAACGAGTTTTCCTTCTTCGTTAAGCACAACCGAACTTGTTTGTTGAATCAAACATGTCCCATTTGACGTTATTATGGTTCCACGCGAGGTTAGAAACCCAGCGGAGTCCATTTGGTCACTCAAATCCTTGTATTCTCGGATTGCACCCAAATTTGCCTCCAATTGAGCCTACAATGTACAAACGAGTTTTCCTTTTTCATTAAGCACAACCGAAAATTTTTGTTGAGTCAAAACCGTCCCATTTGACGTTATTATGGTGCCACACGAGGTTAGAAACCAAACGGAGTCCATTTGGTCACTCAAATCCTTGTATTCTCGGATTGCACCCAAATTGGCCTCCAATTGAGCCTACAACGTACAAACGAGTTTTTCTTCTTCGTGAAGCACAACCGAACATTTTTGTTGAGTCAAACCTGTCCCATTTGACGTTATTATGGTGCCACGTGAGGTTAGAAACCAAACGGAGTCCATTTGGTCACTCTAATCCTTGTATTCTCGGATTGCACCCAAATTGGCCTCCAATTGAGCCTACAACGTACAAACGAGTTTTCCTTCTTCGTTAAGCACAACCAAACTTGTTTGTTGAGTCAAAGAAGTCCCTTTTGACGTTATTATGGTGCCACGTGAGGTTAGAAACCAAACGGAGTCCATTTGGTCACTCTAATCCTTGTATTCTCGGATTGCACCCAAATTGGCCTCCAATTGAGCCTACAACGTACAAACGAGTTTTCCTTCTTCGTTAAGCACAACCAAACTTGTTTGTTGAGTCAAAGAAGTCCCATTTGACGTTATTATGGTGCCTCGTGAGGTTTGAAATCAAACGGAGTCCATTTGGTCACTCAAATCCTTGTATTCTCGGATTGCACCCAAATTGGCCTCCAATTGAGCCTACAACGTACAAACGAGTTTTCCTTCTTCGTTAAGCACAACCAAACTTGTTTGTTGAGTCAAAGAAGTTCCATTTGACGGTATTATGGTGCCTCGCGAGGATTGAAATCAAACGGAGTGCATTTGGTCACTCAAATCCTTGTATTCTCGGATTGCACCCAAATTGGCCTCCAATTGAGCCTACAACGTACAAACGAGTTTTCCTTCTTCGTTAAGCACAACCGAATTTGTTTGTTGAGCCAAAGAAGTCCCATTTGACGTTATTATGGTGCCTCGTGAGGATTGAAATCAAACGAGTCCATTTGGTCACTCAAATCCTTGTATTCTCGGATTGCACCCAAATTGGCCTCTAATTGAGCCTACAACGTACAAACGAGTTTTCCTTCTTCGTTAAGCACAACCGAACTTGTTTGTTGAATCAAACATGTCCCATTTGACGTTATTATGGTGCCACGTGAGGTTAGAAACCAAGCGGAGTCCATTTGGTCACTCAAATCCTTGTATTCTCGGATTGCACCCAAATTGGCCTCCAATTGAGCCTACATTGTACAAACGAGTTTTCCTTCTTCGTTAAGCACAACCGAACTTGTTTGTTGAATCAAATAAGTCCCATTTGACGTTATTATGGTGCCACGCGAGGATTGAAATCAAACGGAGTCCATTTGGTCACTCAAATCCTTGTATTCTCGGATTGCACCCAAATTGGCCTCCAATTGAGCCTACAACGTACAAACGATATTTCCTTCTTCGTTAAGCACAACCGAACATGTTTGTTGAGTCAAACATGTTCCATTTGACGTTATTATGGTGCCTCGCGAGGGTTGAAATCAAACGGAGTCCATTTGGTCACTCAAATCCTTGTATTCTCGGATTGCACCCAAATTTGCCTCCAATTGAGCCTACAACGTACAAACGAGTTTTCCTTTTTCGTTAAGCACAACCGAACATGTTTGTTGAGTCAAACATGTTCCATTTGATGTTATTATGGTGCCTCGCGACTGTTGAAATCAAACGGAGTCCATTTGGTCACTCAAATCCTTTTATTCTCGGATTGCACCCAAATTGGCCTCCAATTGAGCCTACATCGTACAAAGGAGTTTTCCTTCTTCGTTAAGAACAACCGAACTTGTTTGTTGAATCAAACATGTCCCATTTGAAGTTATTATGGTGCCACGCGAGGTTAGAAACCAAGCGGAGTCCATTTGGTCACTCAAATCCTTGTATTCTCGGATTGCACCCAAATGGGCCTCCAATTGAGCCTACATTGTACAAACGAGTTTTCCTTCTTCGTTAAGCACAACCGAACTTGTTTGTTTAGTCAAATAAGTCCCATTTGACGTTATTATGGTTCCACGTGAGGTTTGAAATCAAACGGAGTCCATTTGGTCACTCAAATCCTTGTATTCTCGGATTGCACCCAAATTGGCCTCCCATTGAGCCTACAACGTACAAACGAGTTTTCCTTCTTCGTTAAGCACAACCGAACTTGTTTGTTGAATCAAATATGTCCCATTTGATGTTATTATGGTGCCACGCGAGGTTAGAAACCAAGCGGAGTCCATTTGGTCACTCATATCCTTGTATTCTCGGATTGCACCCAAATTGGCCTCCAATTGAGCCTACAACGTACAGACGAGTTTTCCTTCTTCGTTAAGCACAACCGAACTTGTTTGTTGAATCAAACTTGTCCCATTTGACGTTATTATGGTTCCACGTGAGGTTAGAAACCCAGCGGAGTCCATTTGGTCACTCAAATCCTTGTATTCTCGGATTGCACCCAAATTTGCCTCCAATTGAGCCTACAATGTACAAACGAGTTTTCCTTTTTCATTAAGCACAACCGAAAATTTTTGTTGAGTCAAAACCGTCCCATTTGACGTTATTATGGTGCCACACGAGGTTAGAAACCAAACGGAGTCCATTTGGTCACTCAAATCCTTGTATTCTCGGATTGCACCCAAATTGGCCTCCATTTGAGCCTACAACGTACAAACGAGTTTTCCTTCTTCGTTAAGCACAACCGAACATTTTTGTTGAGTCAAACCTGTCCCATTTGACGTTATTATGGTGCCACGTGAGGTTAGAAACCAAACGGAGTCCATTTGGTCACTCTAATCCTTGTATTCTCGGATTGCACCCAAATTGGCCTCCAATTGAGCCTACAACGTACAAACGAGTTTTCCTTCTTCGTTAAGCACAACCAAACTTGTTTGTTGAGTCAAAGAAGTCCCATTTGACGTTATTATGGTGCCTCGTGAGGTTTGAAATCAAACGGAGTCCATTTGGTCACTCAAATCCTTGTATTCTCGGATTGCACCCAAATTGGCCTCCAATTGAGCCTACAACGTACAAACGAGTTTTCCTTCTTCGTTAAGCACAACCGAACTTGTTTGTTGAGTCAAAGAAGTTCCATTTGACGGTATTATGGTGCCTCACGAGGATTGAAATCAAACGGAGTACATTTGGTCACTCAAATCCTTGTATTCTCGGATTGCACCCAAATTGGCCTCCAATTGAGCCTACAACGTACAAACGAGTTTTCCTTCTTCGTTAAGCACAACCGAACTTGTTTGTTGAGTCAAAGAAGTCCCATTTGACGTTATTATGGTGCCTCGTGAGGATTGAAATCAAACGAGTCCATTTGGTCACTCAAATCCTTGTATTCTCGGATTGCACCCAAATTGGCCTCTAATTGAGCCTACAACGTACAAACGAGTTTTCCTTCTTCGTTAAGCACAACCGAACTTGTTTGTTGAATCAAACATGTCCCATTTGACGTTATTATGGTGCCACGTGAGGTTAGAAACCAAGCGGAGTCCATTTGGTCACTCAAATCCTTGTATTCTCGGATTGCACCCAAATTGGCCTCCAATTGAGCCTACATTGTACAAACGAGTTTTCCTTCTTCGTTAAGCACAACCGAACTTGTTTGTTGAATCAAATAAGTCCCATTTGACGTTATTATGGTGCCACGCGAGGATTGAAATCAAACGGAGTCCATTTGGTCACTCAAATCCTTGTATTCTCGGATTGCACCCAAATTGGCCTCCAATTGAGCCTACAACGTACAAACGATATTTCCTTCTTCGTTAAGCACAACCGAACATGTTTGTTGAGTCAAACATGTTCCATTTGACGTTATTATGGTGCCTCGCGAGGGTTGAAATCAAACGGAGTCCATTTGGTCACTCAAATCCTTGTATTCTCGGATTGCACCTAAATTGGCCTCCAATTGAGCCTACAACGTACAAATGAGTTTTCCTTCTTCGTTAAGCACAACCGAACTTGTTTGTTGAGTCAAACATGTTCCATTTGATGTTATTATGGTGCCTCGCGAGGGTTGAAATCAAACGGAGTCCATTTGGTCACTCAAATCCTTGTATTCTCGGATTGCACCCAAATTGGCCTCTAATTGAGCCTACAACGTACAGACGAGTTTTCCTTCTTCGTTAAGCACAACCGAACTTGTTTGTTGAATCAAATATGTCCCATTTGATGTTATTATGGTGCCACGCGAGGTTAGAAACCAAGCGGAGTCCATTTGGTCACTCATATCCTTGTATTCTCGGATTGCACCCAAATTGGCCTCCAATTGAGCCTACAACGTACAGACGAGTTTTCCTTCTTCGTTAAGCACAACCGAACTTGTTTGTTGAATCAAACATGTCCCATTTGACGTTATTATGGTGCCACGTGAGGTTAGAAACCAAGCGGAGTCCATTTGGTCACTCAAATCCTTGTATTCTCGGATTGCACCCAAATTGGCCTCCAATTGAGCCTACATTGTACAAACGAGTTTTCCTTCTTCGTTAAGCACAACCGAACTTGTTTGTTGAATCAAATAAGTCCCATTTGACGTTATTATGGTGCCACGCGAGGATTGAAATCAAACGGAGTCCATTTGGTCACTCAAATCCTTGTATTCTCAGATTGCACCCAAATTTGCTTCCAATTGAGCCTACAACGTACAAACGAGTTTTCCTTCTTCATTAAGCACAACCGAACATGTTTGTTGAGTCAAACATTTTCCATTTGATGTTATTATGGTTCCTCGCGACTGTTGAAATCAAACGGAGACCATTTGGTCACTCAAATCCTTTTATTCTCGGATTGCACCCAAATTGGCCTCCAATTGAGCCTACAACGTACAAACGAGTTTTCCTTCTTCGTTAAGCACAACCGAACTTGTTTGTTGAGTCAAAGAAGTTCCATTTGACGTTATTATGGTGCCTCGCAAGGATTGAAATCAAACGGAGTGCATTTGGTCACTCAAATCCTTGTATTCTCGGATTGCACCCAAATTGGCCTCCAATTGAGCCTACAACGTACAAACGAGTTTTCCTTCTTCGTTAAGCACAACCGAATTTGTTTGTTGAGCCAAAGAAGTCCCATTTGACGTTATTATGGTGCCTCGTGAGGATTGAAATCAAACGAGTCCATTTGGTCACTCAAATCCTTGTATTCTCGGATTGCACCCAAATTGGCCTCTAATTGAGCCTACAACGTACAAACGAGTTTTCCTTCTTCGTTAAGCACAACCGAACTTGTTTGTTGAATCAAACATGTCCCATTTGACGTTATTATGGTTCCACGCGAGGTTAGAAACCCAGCGGAGTCCATTTGGTCACTCAAATCCTTGTATTCTCGGATTGCACCCAAATTTGCCTCCAATTGAGCCTACAATGTACAAACGAGTTTTCCTTTTTCATTAAGCACAACCGAAAATTTTTGTTGAGTCAAAACCGTCCCATTTGACGTTATTATGGTGCCACACGAGGTTAGAAACCAAACGGAGTCCATTTGGTCACTCAAATCCTTGTATTCTCGGATTGCACCCAAATTGGCCTCCAATTGAGCATACAACGTACAAACGAGTTTTTCTTCTTCGTGAAGCACAACCGAACATTTTTGTTGAGTCAAACCTGTCCCATTTGACGTTATTATGGTGCCACGTGAGGTTAGAAACCAAACGGAGTCCATTTGGTCACTCTAATCCTTGTATTCTCGGATTGCACCCAAATTGGCCTCCAATTGAGCCTACAACGTACAAACGAGTTTTCCTTCTTCGTTAAGCACAACCAAACTTGTTTGTTGAGTCAAAGAAGTCCCTTTTGACGTTATTATGGTGCCACGTGAGGTTAGAAACCAAACGGAGTCCATTTGGTCACTCTAATCCTTGTATTCTCGGATTGCACCCAAATTGGCCTCCAATTGAGCCTACAACGTACAAACGAGTTTTCCTTCTTCGTTAAGCACAACCAAACTTGTTTGTTGAGTCAAAGAAGTCCCATTTGACGTTATTATGGTGCCTCGTGAGGTTTGAAATCAAACGGAGTCCATTTGGTCACTCAAATCCTTGTATTCTCGGATTGCACCCAAATTGGCCTCCAATTGAGCCTACAACGTACAAACGAGTTTTCCTTCTTCGTTAAGCACAACCAAACTTGTTTGTTGAGTCAAAGAAGTTCCATTTGACGGTATTATGGTGCCTCGCGAGGATTGAAATCAAACGGAGTGCATTTGGTCACTCAAATCCTTGTATTCTCGGATTGCACCCAAATTGGCCTCCAATTGAGCCTACAACGTACAAACGAGTTTTCCTTCTTCGTTAAGCACAACCGAATTTGTTTGTTGAGCCAAAGAAGTCCCATTTGACGTTATTATGGTGCCTCGTGAGGATTGAAATCAAACGAGTCCATTTGGTCACTCAAATCCTTGTATTCTCGGATTGCACCCAAATTGGCCTCTAATTGAGCCTACAACGTACAAACGAGTTTTCCTTCTTCGTTAAGCACAACCGAACTTGTTTGTTGAATCAAACATGTCCCATTTGACGTTATTATGGTGCCACGTGAGGTTAGAAACCAAGCGGAGTCCATTTGGTCACTCAAATCCTTGTATTCTCGGATTGCACCCAAATTGGCCTCCAATTGAGCCTACATTGTACAAACGAGTTTTCCTTCTTCGTTAAGCACAACCGAACTTGTTTGTTGAATCAAATAAGTCCCATTTGACGTTATTATGGTGCCACGCGAGGATTGAAATCAAACGGAGTCCATTTGGTCACTCAAATCCTTGTATTCTCGGATTGCACCCAAATTGGCCTCCAATTGAGCCTACAACGTACAAACGATATTTCCTTCTTCGTTAAGCACAACCGAACATGTTTGTTGAGTCAAACATGTTCCATTTGACGTTATTATGGTGCCTCGCGAGGGTTGAAATCAAACGGAGTCCATTTGGTCACTCAAATCCTTGTATTCTCGGATTGCACCCAAATTTGCCTCCAATTGAGCCTACAACGTACAAACGAGTTTTCCTTTTTCGTTAAGCACAACCGAACATGTTTGTTGAGTCAAACATGTTCCATTTGATGTTATTATGGTGCCTCGCGACTGTTGAAATCAAACGGAGTCCATTTGGTCACTCAAATCCTTTTATTCTCGGATTGCACCCAAATTGGCCTCCAATTGAGCCTACATCGTACAAAGGAGTTTTCCTTCTTCGTTAAGAACAACCGAACTTGTTTGTTGAATCAAACATGTCCCATTTGAAGTTATTATGGTGCCACGCGAGGTTAGAAACCAAGCGGAGTCCATTTGGTCACTCAAATCCTTGTATTCTCGGATTGCACCCAAATGGGCCTCCAATTGAGCCTACATTGTACAAACGAGTTTTCCTTCTTCGTTAAGCACAACCGAACTTGTTTGTTTAGTCAAATAAGTCCCATTTGACGTTATTATGGTTCCACGTGAGGTTTGAAATCAAACGGAGTCCATTTGGTCACTCAAATCCTTGTATTCTCGGATTGCACCCAAATTGGCCTCCCATTGAGCCTACAACGTACAAACGAGTTTTCCTTCTTCGTTAAGCACAACCGAACTTGTTTGTTGAGTCAAACTTGTTCCATTTGATGTTATTATGGTGCCTCGCGAGGGTTGAAATCAAACGGAGTCCATTTGGTCACTCAAATCCTTGTATTCTCGGATTGCACCCAAATTGGCCTCTAATTGAGCCTACAACGTACAGACGAGTTTTCCTTCTTCGTTAAGCACAACCGAACTTGTTTGTTGAATCAAATATGTCCCATTTGATGTTATTATGGTGCCACGCGAGGTTAGAAACCAAGCGGAGTCCATTTGGTCACTCATATCCTTGTATTCTCGGATTGCACCCAAATTGGCCTCCAATTGAGCCTACAACGTACAGACGAGTTTTCCTTCTTCGTTAAGCACAACCGAACTTGTTTGTTGAATCAAACTTGTCCCATTTGACGTTATTATGGTTCCACGTGAGGTTAGAAACCCAGCGGAGTCCATTTGGTCACTCAAATCCTTGTATTCTCGGATTGCACCCAAATTTGCCTCCAATTGAGCCTACAATGTACAAACGAGTTTTCCTTTTTCATTAAGCACAACCGAAAATTTTTGTTGAGTCAAAACCGTCCCATTTGACGTTATTATGGTGCCACACGAGGTTAGAAACCAAACGGAGTCCATTTGGTCACTCAAATCCTTGTATTCTCGGATTGCACCCAAATTGGCCTCCATTTGAGCCTACAACGTACAAACGAGTTTTCCTTCTTCGTTATGCACAACCGAACATTTTTGTTGAGTCAAACCTGTCCCATTTGACGTTATTATGGTGCCACGTGAGGTTAGAAACCAAACGGAGTCCATTTGGTCACTCTAATCCTTGTATTCTCGGATTGCACCCAAATTGGCCTCCAATTGAGCCTACAACGTACAAACGAGTTTTCCTTCTTCGTTAAGCACAACCAAACTTGTTTGTTGAGTCAAAGAAGTCCCATTTGACGTTATTATGGTGCCTCGTGAGGTTTGAAATCAAACGGAGTCCATTTGGTCACTCAAATCCTTGTATTCTCGGATTGCACCCAAATTGGCCTCCAATTGAGCCTACAACGTACAAACGAGTTTTCCTTCTTCGTTAAGCACAACCGAACTTGTTTGTTGAGTCAAAGAAGTTCCATTTGACGGTATTATGGTGCCTCACGAGGATTGAAATCAAACGGAGTGCATTTGGTCACTCAAATCCTTGTATTCTCGGATTGCACCCAAATTGGCCTCCAATTGAGCCTACAACGTACAAACGAGTTTTCCTTCTTCGTTAAGCACAACCGAACTTGTTTGTTGAGTCAAAGAAGTCCCATTTGACGTTATTATGGTGCCTCGTGAGGATTGAAATCAAACGAGTCCATTTGGTCACTCAAATCCTTGTATTCTCGGATTGCACCCAAATTGGCCTCTAATTGAGCCTACAACGTACAAACGAGTTTTCCTTCTTCGTTAAGCACAACCGAACTTGTTTGTTGAATCAAACATGTCCCATTTGACGTTATTATGGTGCCACGTGAGGTTAGAAACCAAGCGGAGTCCATTTGGTCACTCAAATCCTTGTATTCTCGGATTGCACCCAAATTGGCCTCCAATTGAGCCTACATTGTACAAACGAGTTTTCCTTCTTCGTTAAGCACAACCGAACTTGTTTGTTGAATCAAATAAGTCCCATTTGACGTTATTATGGTGCCACGCGAGGATTGAAATCAAACGGAGTCCATTTGGTCACTCAAATCCTTGTATTCTCGGATTGCACCCAAATTGGCCTCCAATTGAGCCTACAACGTACAAACGATATTTCCTTCTTCGTTAAGCACAACCGAACATGTTTGTTGAGTCAAACATGTTCCATTTGACGTTATTATGGTGCCTCGTGAGGGTTGAAATCAAACGGAGTCCATTTGGTCACTCAAATCCTTGTATTCTCGGATTGCACCTAAATTGGCCTCCAATTGAGCCTACAACGTACAAACGAGTTTTCCTTCTTCGTTAAGCACAACCGAACTTGTTTGTTGAGTCAAACATGTTCCATTTGATGTTATTATGGTGCCTCGTGAGGGTTGAAATCAAACAGAGTCCATTTGGTCACTCAAATCCTTGTATTCTCGGATTGCACCCAAATTGGCCTCTAATTGAGCCTACAACGTACAGACGAGTTTTCCTTCTTCGTTAAGCACAACCGAACTTGTTTGTTGAATCAAATATGTCCCATTTGATGTTATTATGGTGCCACGCGAGGTTAGAAACCAAGCGGAGTCCATTTGGTCACTCATATCCTTGTATTCTCGGATTGCACCCAAATTGGCCTCCAATTGAGCCTACAACGTACAGACGAGTTTTCCTTCTTCGTTAAGCACAACCGAACTTGTTTGTTGAATCAAACATGTCCCATTTGACGTTATTATGGTGCCACGTGAGGTTAGAAACCAAGCGGAGTCCATTTGGTCACTCAAATCCTTGTATTCTCGGATTGCACCCAAATTGGCCTCCAATTGAGCCAACATTGTACAAACGAGTTTTCCTTCTTCGTTAAGCACAACCGAACTTGTTTGTTGAATCAAATAAGTCCCATTTGACGTTATTATGGTGCCACGCGAGGATTGAAATCAAACGGAGTCCATTTGGTCACTCAAATCCTTGTATTCTCAGATTGCACCCAAATTTGCTTCCAATTGAGCCTACAACGTACAAACGAGTTTTCCTTCTTCATTAAGCACAACCGAACATGTTTGTTGAGTCAAACATGTTCCATTTGATGTTATTATGGTGCCTCGCGACTGTTGAAATCAAACGGAGTCCATTTGGTCACTCAAATCCTTTTATTCTCGGATTGCACCCAAATTGGCCTCCAATTGAGCCTACATCGTACAAAGGAGTTTTCCTTCTTCGTTAAGAACAACCGAACTTGTTTGTTGAATCAAACATGTCCCATTTGAAGTTATTATGGTGCCACGCGAGGTTAGAAACCAAGCGGAGTCCATTTGGTCACTCAAATCCTTGTATTCTCGGATTGCACCCAAATGGGCCTCCAATTGAGCCTACATTGTACAAACGAGTTTTCCTTCTTCGTTAAGCACAACCGAACTTGTTTGTTTAGTCAAATAAGTCCCATTTGACGTTATTATGGTTCCACGTGAGGTTTGAAATCAAACGGAGTCCATTTGGTCACTCAAATCCTTGTATTCTCGGATTGCACCCAAATTGGCCTCCCATTGAGCCTACAACGTACAAACGAGTTTTCCTTCTTCGTTAAGCACAACCGAACTTGTTTGTTGAGTCAAACTTGTTCCATTTGATGTTATTATGGTGCCTCGCGAGGGTTGAAATCAAACGGAGTCCATTTGGTCACTCAAATCCTTGTATTCTCGGATTGCACCCAAATTGGCCTCTAATTGAGCCTACAACGTACAGACGAGTTTTCCTTCTTCGTTAAGCACAACCGAACTTGTTTGTTGAATCAAATATGTCCCATTTGATGTTATTATGGTGCCACGCGAGGTTAGAAACCAAGCGGAGTCCATTTGGTCACTCATATCCTTGTATTCTCGGATTGCACCCAAATTGGCCTCCAATTGAGCCTACAACGTACAGACGAGTTTTCCTTCTTCGTTAAGCACAACCGAACTTGTTTGTTGAATCAAACTTGTCCCATTTGACGTTATTATGGTTCCACGTGAGGTTAGAAACCCAGCGGAGTCCATTTGGTCACTCAAATCCTTGTATTCTCGGATTGCACCCAAATTTGCCTCCAATTGAGCCTACAATGTACAAACGAGTTTTCCTTTTTCATTAAGCACAACCGAAAATTTTTGTTGAGTCAAAACCGTCCCATTTGACGTTATTATGGTGCCACACGAGGTTAGAAACCAAACGGAGTCCATTTGGTCACTCAAATCCTTGTATTCTCGGATTGCACCCAAATTGGCCTCCATTTGAGCCTACAACGTACAAACGAGTTTTCCTTCTTCGTTAAGCACAACCGAACATTTTTGTTGAGTCAAACCTGTCCCATTTGACGTTATTATGGTGCCACGTGAGGTTAGAAACCAAACGGAGTCCATTTGGTCACTCTAATCCTTGTATTCTCGGATTGCACCCAAATTGGCCTCCAATTGAGCCTACAACGTACAAACGAGTTTTCCTTCTTCGTTAAGCACAACCAAACTTGTTTGTTGAGTCAAAGAAGTCCCATTTGACGTTATTATGGTGCCTCGTGAGGTTTGAAATCAAACGGAGTCCATTTGGTCACTCAAATCCTTGTATTCTCGGATTGCACCCAAATTGGCCTCCAATTGAGCCTACAACGTACAAACGAGTTTTCCTTCTTCGTTAAGCACAACCGAACTTGTTTGTTGAGTTAAAGAAGTTCCATTTGACGGTATTATGGTGCCTCACGAGGATTGAAATCAAACGGAGTGCATTTGGTCACTCAAATCCTTGTATTCTCGGATTGCACCCAAATTGGCCTCCAATTGAGCCTACAACGTACAAACGAGTTTTCCTTCTTCGTTAAGCACAACCGAACTTGTTTGTTGAGTCAAAGAAGTCCCATTTGACGTTATTATGGTGCCTCGTGAGGATTGAAATCAAACGAGTCCATTTGGTCACTCAAATCCTTGTATTCTCGGATTGCACCCAAATTGGCCTCTAATTGAGCCTACAACGTACAAACGAGTTTTCCTTCTTCGTTAAGCACAACCGAACTTGTTTGTTGAATCAAACATGTCCCATTTGACGTTATTATGGTGCCACGTGAGGTTAGAAACCAAGCGGAGTCCATTTGGTCACTCAAATCCTTGTATTCTCGGATTGCACCCAAATTGGCCTCCAATTGAGCCTACATTGTACAAACGAGTTTTCCTTCTTCGTTAAGCACAACCGAACTTGTTTGTTGAATCAAATAAGTCCCATTTGACGTTATTATGGTGCCACGCGAGGATTGAAATCAAACGGAGTCCATTTGGTCACTCAAATCCTTGTATTCTCGGATTGCACCCAAATTGGCCTCCAATTGAGCCTACAACGTACAAACGATATTTCCTTCTTCGTTAAGCACAACCGAACATGTTTGTTGAGTCAAACATGTTCCATTTGACGTTATTATGGTGCCTCGCGAGGGTTGAAATCAAACGGAGTCCATTTGGTCACTCAAATCCTTGTATTCTCGGATTGCACCTAAATTGGCCTCCAATTGAGCCTACAACGTACAAACGAGTTTTCCTTCTTCGTTAAGCACAACCGAACTTGTTTGTTGAGTCAAACATGTTCCATTTGATGTTATTATGGTGCCTCGTGAGGGTTGAAATCAAACAGAGTCCATTTGGTCACTCAAATCCTTGTATTCTTGGATTGCACCCAAATTGGCCTCTAATTGAGCCTACAACGTACAGACGAGTTTTCCTTCTTCATTAAGCACAACCGAACTTGTTTGTTGAATCAAATATGTCCCATTTGATGTTATTATGGTGCCACGCGAGGTTAGAAACCAAGCGGAGTCCATTTGGTCACTCATATCCTTGTATTCTCGGATTGCACCCAAATTGGCCTCCAATTGAGCCTACAACGTACAGACGAGTTTTCCTTCTTCGTTAAGCACAACCGAACTTGTTTGTTGAATCAAACATGTCCCATTTGACGTTATTATGGTGCCACGTGAGGTTAGAAACCAAGCGGAGTCCATTTGGTCACTCAAATCCTTGTATTCTCGGATTGCACCCAAATTGGCCTCCAATTGAGCCTACATTGTACAAACGAGTTTTCCTTCTTCGTTAAGCACAACCGAACTTGTTTGTTGAATCAAATAAGTCCCATTTGACGTTATTATGGTGCCACGCGAGGATTGAAATCAAACGGAGTCCATTTGGTCACTCAAATCCTTGTATTCTCAGATTGCACCCAAATTTGCTTCCAATTGAGCCTACAACGTACAAACGAGTTTTCCTTCTTCATTAAGCACAACCGAACATGTTTGTTGAGTCAAACATTTTCCATTTGATGTTATTATGGTTCCTCGCGACTGTTGAAATCAAACGGAGACCATTTGGTCACTCAAATCCTTTTATTCTCGGATTGCACCCAAATTGGCCTCCAATTGAGCCTACAACGTACAAACGAGTTTTCCTTCTTCGTTAAGCACAACCGAACTTGTTTGTTGAGTCAAAGAAGTACCATTTGACGTTATTATGGTGCCTCGCAAGGATTGAAATCAAACGGAGTGCATTTGGTCACTCAAATCCTTGTATTCTCGGATTGCACCCAAATTGGCCTCCAATTGAGCCTACAACGTACAAACGAGTTTTCCTTCTTCGTTAAGCACAACCGAACTTGTTTGTTGAGTCAAAGAAGTCCCATTTGACGTTACTATGGTGCCTCGTGAGGATTGAAATCAAACGGAGTCCATTTGGTCATTCAAATCCTTATATTCTTGGATTGCACCCAAATTGGCCTCTAATTGAGCCTACAACGTACAAACGAGTTTTCCTTCTTCGTTAAGCACAACCGAACTTGTTTGTTGAATCAAACATGTCCCATTTGACGTTATTATGGTTCCACGCGAGGTTAGAAACCCAGCGGAGTCCATTTGGTCACTCAAATCCTTGTATTCTCGGATTGCACCCAAATTTGCCTCCAATTGAGCCTACAATGTACAAACGAGTTTTCCTTTTTCATTAAGCACAACCGAAAATTTTTGTTGAGTCAAAACCGTCCCATTTGACGTTATTATGGTGCCACACGAGGTTAGAAACCAAACGGAGTCCATTTGGTCACTCAAATCCTTGTATTCTCGGATTGCACCCAAATTGGCCTCCAATTGAGCCTACAACGTACAAACGAGTTTTTCTTCTTCGTTAAGCACAACCGAACATTTTTGTTGAGTCAAACCTGTCCCATTTGACGTTATTATGGTGCCACGTGAGGTTAGAAACCAAACGGAGTCCATTTGGTCACTCTAATCCTTGTATTCTCGGATTGCACCCAAATTGGCCTCCAATTGAGCCTACAACGTACAAACGAGTTTTCCTTCTTCGTTAAGCACAACCAAACTTGTTTGTTGAGTCAAAGAAGTCCCTTTTGACGTTATTATGGTGCCTCGTGAGGATTGAAATCAAACGGAGTCCATTTGGTCACTCAAATCCTTGTATTCTCGGATTGCACCCAAATTGGCCTCCAATTGAGCCTACAACGTACAAACGACTTTTCCTTCTTCGTTAAGCACAACCGAACTTGTTTGTTGAGTCAAAGAAGTTCCATTTGATGGTATTATGGTGCCTCGCGAGGATTGAAATCAAACGGAGTGCATTTGGTCACTCAAATCCTTGTATTCTCGGATTGCACCCTAATTGGCCTCCAATTGAGCCTACAACGTACAAACGAGTTTTCCTTCTTCGTTAAGCACAACCGAACTTGTTTGTTGAGTCAAAGAAGTCCCATTTGACGTTATTATGGTGCCTCGTGAGGATTGAAATCAAACGAGTCCATTTGGTCACTCAAATCCTTGTATTCTCGGATTGCACCCAAATTGGCCTCTAATTGAGCCTACAACGTACAAACGAGTTTTCCTTCTTCGTTAAGCACAACCGAACTTGTTTGTTGAATCAAACATGTCCCATTTGACGTTATTATGGTGCCACGTGAGGTTAGAAACCAAGCGGAGTCCATTTGGTCACTCAAATCCTTGTATTCTCGGATTGCACCCAAATTGGCCTCCAATTGAGCCTACATTGTACAAACGAGTTTTCCTTCTTCGTTAAGCACAACCGAACTTGTTTGTTGAATCAAATAAGTCCCATTTGACGTTATTATGGTGCCACGCGATGATTGAAATCAAACGGAGTCCATTTGGTCACTCAAATCCTTGTATTCTCGGATTGCACCCAAATTGGCCTCCAATTGAGCCTACAACGTACAAACGATATTTCCTTCTTCGTTAAGCACAACCGAACATGTTTGTTGAGTCAAACATGTTCCATTTGACGTTATTATGGTGCCTCGCGAGGGTTGAAATCAAACGGAGTCCATTTGGTCACTCAAATCCTTGTATTCTCGGATTGCACCCAAATTTGCCTCCAATTGAGCCTACAACGTACAAACGAGTTTTCCTTCTTCGTTAAGCACAACCGAACATGTTTGTTGAGTCAAACATGTTCCATTTGATGTTATTATGGTGCCTCGCGACTGTTGAAATCAAACGGAGTCCATTTGGTCACTCAAATCCTTTTATTCTCGGATTGCACCCAAATTGGCCTCCAATTGAGCCTACATCGTACAAAGGAGTTTTCCTTCTTCGTTAAGAACAACCGAACTTGTTTGTTGAATCAAACATGTCCCATTTGAAGTTATTATGGTGCCACGCGAGGTTAGAAACCAAGCGGAGTCCATTTGGTCACTCAAATTCTTGTATTCTCGGATTGCACCCAAATTGGCCTCCAATTGAGCCTACAACGTACAAACGAGTTCTCCTACTTCGTTAAGCACAACCGAACTTGTTTGTTGAGTCAAAGAAGTCCCATTTGACGTTATTATGGTGCCTCGCGAGGATTGAAATCAAACGGAGTCCATTTGGTCACTCAAATCCTTGTATTCTCGGATTGCACCCAAATTGGCCTCCAATTGAGCCTACATTGTACAAACGAGTTTTCCTTCTTCGTTAAGCACAACCGAACATTTTTGTTGAGTCAAACCTGTCCCATTTGATGTTATTATGGTGCCACGCGAGGTTAGAAACCAAACGGAGTCCATTTGGTCACTCAAATCCTTGTATTCTCGGATTGCACCCAAATTGGCCTCCAATTAAGCCTACATTGTACAAACGAGTTTTCCTTCTTCGTTAAGCACAACCGAACTTGTTTGTTTTGTCAAATAAGTCCCATTTGACGTTATTATGGTGCCTCGCGAGGGTTGAAATCAAACGGAGTCCATTTGGTCACTCAAATCCTTGTATTCTCGGATTGCACCCAAATTTGCCTCCAATTGAGCCTACAACGTACAAACGAGTTTTCCTTCTTCGTTAAGCACAACCGAACATGTTTGTTGAGTCAAACATGTTCCATTTGATGTTATTATGGTGCCTCGTGACTGTTGAAATCAAACGGAGTCCATTTGGTCACTCAAATCCTTGTATTCTCGGATTGCACCCAAATTGGCCTCCAATTGAGCCTACAACTTACAAACGAGTTTTCCTTTTTCATTAAGCACAACCGAACATTTTTGTTGAGTAAAACCTGTCCCATTTGACGTTATTATGGTGCCACGCGAGGTTAGAAACCAAACGGAGTCCATTTGGTAACTCAAATCCTTGTATTCTCGGATTGCACCCAAATTGGCCTCCAATTGAGCCTACAACGTACAAACGAGTTTTCTTTCTTCGTTAAGCACAACCGAACTTGTTTGTTGAGTCAAAGAAGTCCCATTTGACGTTATTATGGTGCCATGTGAGGATTGAAATCAAACGGAGTCCATTTGGTCACTCAAATCCTTGTATTCTCGGATTGCACCCAAATTGGCCTCCAATTGAGCCTACAACGTACAAACGAGTTTTCCTTCTTCGTTAAGCACAACCGAACTTGTTTGTTTTGTCAAATAAGTCCCATTTGACGTTATTATGGTGCCTCGCGAGGGTTGAAATCAAACGGAGTCCATTTGGTCACTCAAATCCTTGTATTCTCGGATTGCACCCAAATTTGCCTCCAATTGAGCCTACAACTTACAAACGAGTTTTCCTTTTTCATTAAGCACAACCGAACATTTTTGTTGAGTCAAACCTGTCCCATTTGACGTTATTATGGTGCCACGCGAGGTTAGAAACCAAACGGAGTCCATTTGGTAACTCAAATCCTTGTATTCTCGGATTGCACCCAAATTGGCCTCCAATTGAGCCTACAACGTACAAACGAGTTTTCCTTCTTCGTTAAGCACAACCGAACTTGTTTGTTGAGTCAAAGAAGTCCCATTTGGCGTTATTATGGTGCCATGTGAGGATTGAAATCAAACGGAGTCCATTTGGTCACTCAAATCCTTGTATTCTCGGATTGCACCCAAATTGGCCTCCAATTGAGCCTACAACGTACAAACGAGTTTTCCTTCTTCGTTAAGCACAACCGAATTGTTTGTTGAATCAAACATGTCCCATTTGACGTTATTATGGTGCCACGCTAGGTTAGAAACCAAGCGGAGTCCATTTGGTCACTCAAATCCTTGTATTCTCGGATTGCACCCAAATTGGCCTCCAATTGAGCCTACAACGTACAAACGAGTTTTCCTTTTTCGTTAAGCACAACCGAACATTTTTGTTGAGTCAAACCTGTCCCATTTGATGTTATTATGGTGCCACGCGAGGTTAGAAACCAAACGGAGTCCATTTGGTAACTCAAATCCTAGTATTCTCGGATTGCACCCAAATTGGCCTCCAATTGAGCCTACATTGTACAAACGAGTTTTCCTTCTTCGTTAAGCACAACCGAACTTGTTTGTTTAGTCAAATAAGTCCCATTTGACGTTATTATGGTTCCACGTGAGGTTTGAAATCAAACGGAGTCCATTTGGTCACTCAAATCCTTGTATTCTTTGATTGCACCCAAATTGGCCTCCAATTGAGCCTACAACGTACAAACGAGTTTTCCTTCTTCATTAAGCACAACCGAACATGTTTGTTGAGTCAAACATGTTCCATTTGATGTTATTATGGTGCCTCGTGACTGTTGAAATCAAACGGAGTCCATTTGGTCACTCAAATCCTTTTATTCTCGGATTGCACCCAAATTGGCCTCTAATTGAGCCTACAACGTACAAACGAGTTTTCCTTCTTCTTTAAGCACAACCGAACTTGTTTGTTGAATCAAACATGTCCCATTTGACGTTATTATGGTGCCACGCGAGGATTGAAATCAAACGGAGTCCATTTGGTCACTCAAATCCTTGTATTCTCGGATTGCACCCAAATTGGCCTCCCATTGAGCCTACAACGTACAAACGAGTTTTTCTTCTTCGTTAAGCACAACCGAACATGTTTTTTGAGTCAAACATGTTCCATTTGATGTTATTATGGTGCCTCGCAAGGGTTGAAATCAAACGGAGTCCATTTGGTCACTCAAATCCTTGTATTCTCGGATTGCACCCAAATTGGCCTCCAATTGAGCCTACAACGTACAAACGAGTTTTCCTTCTTCGTTAAGCACAACCGAACTTGTTTGTTGAATCAAAAATTTCCCATTTGACGTTATTATGGTACCACGCGAGGTTAGAAATCAAGCGGAGTCCATTTGGTCACTCATATCCTTGTATTCTCGGATTGCACCCAAATTGGCCTCCAATTAAGCCTACATTGTACAAACGAGTTTTCCTTCTTCGTTAAGCACAACCGAACTTGTTTGTTTAGTCAAATAAGTCCCATTTGACGTTATTATGGTTCCACACGAGGTTTGAAATCAAACGGAGTCCATTTGGTCACTCAAATCCTTGTATTCTCGGATTGCACCCAAATTGGCCTCCAATTAAGCCTACATTGTACAAACGAGTTTTCCTTCTTCGTTAAGCACAACCGAACTTGTTTGTTTAGTCAAATAAGTCTCATTTGACGTTATTATGGTTCCACGTGAGGTTTGAAATCAAACGGAGTCCATTTGGTCACTCAAATCCTTGTATTCTCAGATTGCACCCAAATTGGCCTCCAATTGAGCCTACAACGTACAAACGAGTTTTCCTTCTTCATTAAGCACAACCGAACATGTTTGTTGAGTCAAACATTTTCCATTTGATGTTATTATTGTTCCTCACGACTGTTGAAATCAAACGGAGTCATTTGGTCACTCAAATCCTTTTATACTCGGATTGCACCCAAATTGGCCTCTAATTGAGCCTACAACGTACAAACGAGTTTTCCTTCTTCTTTAAGCACAACCGAACTTGTTTGTTGAATCAAACATGTCCCATTTGACGTTATTATGGTGCCACAGGAGGATTGAAATCAAACGGAGTCCATTTGGTCACTCAAATCTTTGTATTCTCGGATTGCACCCAAATTGGCCTCCCATTGAGCCTACAACGTACAAACGAGTTTTTCTTCTTCGTTAAGCACAACCGAACATGTTTGTTGACTCAAACATGTTCCATTTGATGTTATTATGGTGCCTCGTGTGGGTTGAAATCAAACAGAGTCCATTTGGTCACTCAAATCCTTGTATTCTCGGATTGCACCCAAATTGGCCTCCAATTGGGCCTACAACGTACAAACGAGTTTTCCTTCTTCGTTAAGCACAACCGAACTTGTTTGTTGAATCAAAAATGTCCCATTTGACGTTATTATGGTGCCACGCGAGGTTAGAAATCAAACGGAGTCCATTTGGTCACTCAAATCCTTCTATTCTCAGATTGCACCCAAATTGGCCTCCAATTGAGCCTACAAAGTACAAACGAGTTTTCCTTTCTCGTTAAGCACAATCGAACATTTTTGTTGAGTCAAACCTGTCCCATTTGATGTTATTATGGTGCCACGTGAGGTTAGAAACCAAACGGAGTCCATTTGGTCACTCAAATCCTTGTATTCTCGGATTGCACCCAAATTGGCCTCCAATTAAGCCTACATTGTACAAACGAGTTTTCCTTCTTCGTTAAGCACAACCGAACTTGTTTGTTTTGTCAAATAAGTCCCATTTGACGTTATTATGGTTCCACGCGAGGTTTGAAATCAAACGGAGTCCATTTGGTCACTCAAATCCTTGTATTCTCAGATTGCACCCAAATTGGCCTCCAATTGAGCCTACAACGTACAAACGAGTTTTCCTTCTTCATTAAGCACAACCGAACATGTTTGTTGAGTCAAACATGTTCCATTTGATGTTATTATGGTGCCTCGTGAGGGTTGAAATCAAACGGAGTCCATTTGGTCACTCAAATCCTTGTATTCTCGGATTGCACCCAAATTGGCCTCCAATTGGGCCTACAACGTACAAACGAGTTTTCCTTCTTCGTTAAGCACAACCGAACTTGTTTGTTGAATCAAAAATGTCCCATTTGACGTTATTATGGTGCCACGCGAGGTTAGAAATCAAGCGGAGTCCATTTGGTCACTCAAATCCTTCTATTCTCAGATTGCACCCAAATTGGCCTCCAATTGAGCCTACAAAGTACAAACGAGTTTTCCTTTCTCGTTAAGCACAACCGAACATTTTTGTTGACTCAAACCTGTCCCATTTGATGTTATTATGGTGCCACGTGAAGTTAGAAACCAAACGGAGTCCATTTGGTCACTCAAATCCTTGTATTCTCGGATTGCACCCAAATTGGCCTCCAATTAAGCCTACATTGTACAAACGAGTTTTCCTTCTTCGTTAAGCACAAACGAACTTGTTTGTTTTGTCAAATAAGTCCCATTTGACGTTATTATGGTTCCACGCGAGGTTTGAAATCAAACGGAGTCCATTTGGTCACTCAAATCCTTGTATTCTCAGATTGCACCCAAATTGGCCTCCAATTGAGCCTACAACGTACAAACGAGTTTTCCTTCTTCATTAAGCACAACCGAACATGTTTGTTGAGTCAAACATGTTCCATTTGATGTTATTATGGTGCCTCGTGAGGGTTGAAATCAAACGGAGTCCATTTGGTCACTCAAATCCTTGTATTCTCGGATTGCACCCAAATTGGCCTCCAATTGGGCCTACAACGTACAAACGAGTTTTCCTTCTTCGTTAAGCACAACCGAACTTGTTTGTTGAATCAAAAATGTCCCATTTGACGTTATTATGGTGCCACACGAGGTTAGAAATCAAGCGAAGTCCATTTGGTCACTCAAATCCTTCTATTCTCAGATTGCACCCAAATTGGCCTCCAATTGAGCCTACAAAGTACAAACGAGTTTTCCTTTCTCGTTAAGCACAACCGAACATTTTTGTTGAGTCAAACCTGTCCCATTTGATGTTATTATGGTGCCACGTGAGGTTAGAAACCAAACGGAGTCCATTTGGTCACTCAAATCCTTGTATTCTCGGATTGCACCCAAATTGGCCTCCAATTAAGCCTACATTGTACAAACGAGTTTTCCTTCTTCGTTAAGCACAACCGAACTTGTTTGTTTTGTCAAATAAGTCCCATTTGACGTTATTATGGTTCCACGCGAGGTTTGAAATCAAACGGAGTCCATTTGGTCACTCAAATCCTCGTATTCTCAGATTGCACCCAAATTGGCCTCCAATTGAGCCTACAACGTACAAACGAGTTTTCCTTCTTCATTAAGCACAACCGAACATGTTTGTTGAGTCAAACATTTTCCATTTGATGTTATTATGGTTCCTCGCGACTGTTGAAATCAAACGGAGACCATTTGGTCACTCAAATCCTTTTATTCTCGGATTGCTCCCAAATTGGCCTTCAATTGAGCCTAAAACGTACAAACGAGTTTTCCTTCTTCGTTAAGCACAACCGAACTTGTTTGTTGAATCAAACATGTCCCATTTGACGTTATTATGTGTCCATGCGAGGTTAGAAACCAAACGGAGTCCATTTGGTCACTCAAATCCTTGTATTCTCGGATTGCACCCAAATTGGCCTCCAATTGAGCCTACAACTTACAAACGAGTTTTCCTTTTTCATTAAGCACAACCGAACATTTTTGTTGAGTCAAACCTGTCCCATTTGACGTTATTATGGTGCCACGTGAGGTTAGAAACCAAACGGAGTCCATTTGGTCACTCAAATCCTTGTATTCTCGGATTGCACCCAAATTGGCCTCCAATTGAGCCTACAACGTACAAACGAGTTTTCCTTCTTCGTTAAGCACAACCGAACTTGTTTGTTGAGTCAAAGAAGTCCCATTTGACGTTATTATGGTGCCACATGAGGATTGAAATCAAACGGAGTCCATTTGGTCACTCAAATCCTTGTATTCTCGGATTGCACCCAAATTGGCCTCTAATTGAGCCTACAACGTACAGACGAGTTTTCCTTCTTCGTTAAGCACAACCGAACTTGTTTGTTGAGTCAAAGAAGTCCCATTTGACGTTATTATGGTGCCTCGTGGGGATTGAAATCAAACGGAGTCCATTTGGTCACTCAAATCCTGGTATTCTCGGATTGCACCCAAATTGGCCTCTAATTGAGCCTACAACGTACAGACGAGTTTTCCTACTCCGTTAAACACAACCGAACTTTTTTGTTGAATCAAATATGTCCCATTTGACGTTATTATGGTGCCCCGCTAGGTTAGAAATCAAGCGGAGTCCATTTGGTCACTCAAATCCTTGTATTCTCGGATTGCACCCAAATTGGCCTCCAATTGAGCCTACATTGTACAAACGATTTTTCCTTCTTCGTTAAGCACAAACGAACTTGTTTATTGAGTCAAATAAGTCCCATTTGACGTTATTATGGTTCCACTCGAGGATTGAAATCAAACGGAGTCCATTTGGTCACTCAAATCCTTGTATTCTCGGATTGCACCCAAATTGGCCTCCAATTGAGCCTACAACATACAAACGAGTTTACCTTTTTCGTTAAGCACAACCGAACATGTTTGTTGAGTCAAACATGTTCAATTTGACGTTATTATGGTGCCACGCGAGGTTAGAAACCAAACGGAGTCCATTTGGTCACTCAAATCCTTGTATTCTCGGATTGCACCCAAATTGGCCTCCAATTAAGCCTACATTGTACAAACGAGTTTTCCTTCTTCGTTAAGCACAACCGAACTTGTTTGTTTTGTCAAATAAGTCCCATTTGACGTTATTATGGTTCCACGCGAGGTTAGAAATCAAGCGGAGTCCATTTGGTCACTCAAATCCTTCTATTCTCAGATTGCACCCAAATTGGCCTCCAATTGAGCCTACAAAGTACAAACGAGTTTTCCTTTCTCGTTAAGCACAACCGAACATTTTTGTTGACTCAAACCTGTCCCATTTGATGTTATTATGGTGCCACGTGAAGTTAGAAACCAAACGGAGTCCATTTGGTCACTCAAATCCTTGTATTCTCGGATTGCACCCAAATTGGCCTCCAATTAAGCCTACATTGTACAAACGAGTTTTCCTTCTTCGTTAAGCACAAACGAACTTGTTTGTTTTGTCAAATAAGTCCCATTTGACGTTATTATGGTTCCACGCGAGGTTTGAAATCAAACGGAGTCCATTTGGTCACTCAAATCCTTGTATTCTCAGATTGCACCCAAATTGGCCTCCAATTGAGCCTACAACGTACAAATGAGTTTTCCTTCTTCATTAAGCACAACCGAACATGTTTGTTGAGTCAAACATGTTCCATTTGATGTTATTATGGTGCCTCGTGAGGGTTGAAATCAAACGGAGTCCATTTGGTCACTCAAATCCTTGTATTCTCGGATTGCACCCAAATTGTCTCCAATTGGGCCTACAACGTACAAACGAGTTTTCCTTCTTCGTTAAGCACAACCGAACTTGTTTGTTGAATCAAAAATGTCCCATTTGACGTTATTATGGTGCCACACGAGGTTAGAAATCAAGCGAAGTCCATTTGGTCACTCAAATCCTTCTATTCTCAGATTGCACCCAAATTGGCCTCCAATTGAGCCTACAAAGTACAAACGAGTTTTCCTTTCTCGTTAAGCACAACCGAACATTTTTGTTGAGTCAAACCTGTCCCATTTGAAGTTATTATGGTGCCACGTGAGGTTAGAAACCAAACGGAGTCCATTTGGTCACTCAAATCCTTGTATTCTCGGATTGCACCCAAATTGGCCTCCAATTAAGCCTACATTGTACAAACGAGTTTTCCTTCTTCGTTAAGCACAACCGAACTTGTTTGTTTTGTCAAATAAGTCCCATTTGACGTTATTATGGTTCCACGCGAGGTTTGAAATCAAACGGAGTCCATTTGGTCACTCAAATCCTCGTATTCTCAGATTGCACCCAAATTGGCCTCCAATTGAGCCTACAACGTACAAACGAGTTTTCCTTCTTCATTAAGCACAACCGAACATGTTTGTTGAGTCAAACATTTTCCATTTGATGTTATTATGGTTCCTCGCGACTGTTGAAATCAAACGGAGACCATTTGGTCACTCAAATCCTTTTATTCTCGGATTGCTCCCAAATTGGCCTTCAATTGAGCCTAAAACGTACAAACGAGTTTTCCTTCTTCGTTAAGCACAACCGAACTTGTTTGTTGAGTCAAAGAAGTCCCATTTGACGTTATTATGGTGCCACATGAGGATTGAAATCAAACGGAGTCCATTTGGTCACTCAAATCCTTGTATTCTCGGATTGCACCCAAATTGGCCTCTAATTGAGCCTACAACGTACAGACGAGTTTTCCTTCTTCGTTAAGCACAACCGAACTTGTTTGTTGAGTCAAAGAAGTCCCATTTGACGTTATTATGGTGCCTCGTGGGGATTGAAATCAAACGGAGTCCATTTGGTCACTCAAATCCTGGTATTCTCGGATTGCACCCAAATTGGCCTCTAATTGAGCCTACAACGTACAGACGAGTTTTCCTACTCCG
Organism: Berberis vulgaris; assembly: GCA_963556465.1. NCBI lineage: Eukaryota > Viridiplantae > Streptophyta > Magnoliopsida > Ranunculales > Berberidaceae > Berberis > Berberis vulgaris. The sequence continues at coordinate 38,538,103 of OY747132.1, read as the reverse complement.
TTAAACACAACCGAACTTTTTTGTTGAATCAAATATGTCCCATTTGACGTTATTATGGTGCCCCGCTAGGTTAGAAATCAAGCGGAGTCCATTTGGTCACTCAAATCCTTGTATTCTCGGATTGCACCCAAATTGGCCTCCAATTGAGCCTACATTGTACAAACGATTTTTCCTTCTTCGTTAAGCACAAACGAACTTGTTTATTGAGTCAAATAAGTCCCATTTGACGTTATTATGGTTCCACTCGAGGATTGAAATCAAACGGAGTCCATTTGGTCACTCAAATCCTTGTATTCTCGGATTGCACCCAAATTGGCCTCCAATTGAGCCTACAACATACAAACGAGTTTACCTTTTTCGTTAAGCACAACCGAACATGTTTGTTGAGTCAAACATGTTCAATTTGACGTTATTATGGTGCCACGCGAGGTTAGAAACCAAACGGAGTCCATTTGGTCACTCAAATCCTTGTATTCTCGGATTGCACCCAAATTGGCCTCCAATTAAGCCTACATTGTACAAACGAGTTTTCCTTCTTCGTTAAGCACAACCGAACTTGTTTGTTTTGTCAAATAAGTCCCATTTGACGTTATTATGGTTCCACGCGAGGTTTGAAATCAAACGGAGTCCATTTGGTCACTCAAATCCTCGTATTCTCAGATTGCACCCAAATTGGCCTCCAATTGAGCCTACAACGTACAAACGAGTTTTCCTTCTTCATTAAGCACAACCGAACATGTTTGTTGAGTCAAACATTTTCCATTTGATGTTATTATGGTTCCTCGCGACTGTTGAAATCAAACGGAGACCATTTGGTCACTCAAATCCTTTTATTCTCGGATTGCTCCCAAATTGGCCTTCAATTGAGCCTACAACGTACAAACGAGTTTTCCTTCTTCGTTAAGCACAACCGAACTTGTTTGTTGAATCAAACATGTCCCATTTGACGTTATTATGGTGCCACACGAGGTTAGAAATCAAGCGAAGTCCATTTGGTCACTCAAATCCTTCTATTCTCAGATTGCACCCAAATTGGCCTCCAATTGAGCCTACAAAGTACAAACGAGTTTTCCTTTCTCGTTAAGCACAACCGAACATTTTTGTTGAGTCAAACCTGTCCCATTTGATGTTATTATGGTGCCACGTGAGGTTAGAAACCAAACGGAGTCCATTTGGTCACTCAAATCCTTGTATTCTCGGATTGCACCCAAATTGGCCTCCAATTAAGCCTACATTGTACAAACGAGTTTTCCTTCTTCGTTAAGCACAACCGAACTTGTTTGTTTTGTCAAATAAGTCCCATTTGACGTTATTATGGTTCCACGCGAGGTTTGAAATCAAACGGAGTCCATTTGGTCACTCAAATCCTCGTATTCTCAGATTGCACCCAAATTGGCCTCCAATTGAGCCTACAACGTACAAACGAGTTTTCCTTCTTCATTAAGCACAACCGAACATGTTTGTTGAGTCAAACATTTTCCATTTGATGTTATTATGGTTCCTCGCGACTGTTGAAATCAAACGGAGACCATTTGGTCACTCAAATCCTTTTATTCTCGGATTGCTCCCAAATTGGCCTTCAATTGAGCCTAAAACGTACAAACGAGTTTTCCTTCTTCGTTAAGCACAACCGAACTTGTTTGTTGAATCAAACATGTCCCATTTGACGTTATTATGGTTCCATGCGAGGTTAGAAACCAAACGGAGTCCATTTGGTCACTCAAATCCTTGTATTCTCGGATTGCACCCAAATTGGCCTCCAATTGAGCCTACAACTTACAAACGAGTTTTCCTTTTTCATTAAGCACAACCGAACATTTTTGTTGAGTCAAACCTGTCCCATTTGACGTTATTATGGTGCCACGCAAGGTTAGAAACCAAACGGAGTCCATTTGGTCACTCAAATCCTTGTATTCTCGGATTGCACCCAAATTGGCCTCCAATTGAGCCTACAACGTACAAACGAGTTTTCCTTCTTCGTTAAGCACAACCGAACTTGTTTGTTGAGTCAAAGAAGTCCCATTTGACGTTATTATGGTGCCACATGAGGATTGAAATCAAACGGAGTCCATTTGGTCACTCAAATCCTTGTATTCTCGGATTGCACCCAAATTGGCCTCTAATTGAGCCTACAACGTACAGACGAGTTTTCCTTCTTCGTTAAGCACAACCGAACTTGTTTGTTGAGTCAAAGAAGTCCCATTTGACGTTATTATGGTGCCTCGTGGGGATTGAAATCAAACGGAGTCCATTTGGTCACTCAAATCCTGGTATTCTCGGATTGCACCCAAATTGGCCTCTAATTGAGCCTACAACGTACAGACGAGTTTTCCTACTCCGTTAAACACAACCGAACTTTTTTGTTGAATCAAATATGTCCCATTTGACGTTATTATGGTGCCCCGCTAGGTTAGAAATCAAGCGGAGTCCATTTGGTCACTCAAATCCTTGTATTCTCGGATTGCACCCAAATTGGCCTCCAATTGAGCCTACATTGTACAAACGATTTTTCCTTCTTCGTTAAGCACAAACGAACTTGTTTATTGAGTCAAATAAGTCCCATTTGACGTTATTATGGTTCCACTCGAGGATTGAAATCAAACGGAGTCCATTTGGTCACTCAAATCCTTGTATTCTCGGATTGCACCCAAATTGGCCTCCAATTGAGCCTACAACATACAAACGAGTTTACCTTTTTCGTTAAGCACAACCGAACATGTTTGTTGAGTCAAACATGTTCAATTTGACGTTATTATGGTGCCACGCGAGGTTAGAAACCAAACGGAGTCCATTTGGTCACTCAAATCCTTGTATTCTCGGATTGCACCCAAATTGGCCTCCAATTAAGCCTACATTGTACAAACGAGTTTTCCTTCTTCGTTAAGCACAACCGAACTTGTTTGTTTTGTCAAATAAGTCCCATTTGACGTTATTATGGTTCCACGCGAGGTTAGAAATCAAGCGGAGTCCATTTGGTCACTCAAATCCTTCTATTCTCAGATTGCACCCAAATTGGCCTCCAATTGAGCCTACAAAGTACAAACGAGTTTTCCTTTCTCGTTAAGCACAACCGAACATTTTTGTTGACTCAAACCTGTCCCATTTGATGTTATTATGGTGCCACGTGAAGTTAGAAACCAAACGGAGTCCATTTGGTCACTCAAATCCTTGTATTCTCGGATTGCACCCAAATTGGCCTCCAATTAAGCCTACATTGTACAAACGAGTTTTCCTTCTTCGTTAAGCACAAACGAACTTGTTTGTTTTGTCAAATAAGTCCCATTTGACGTTATTATGGTTCCACGCGAGGTTTGAAATCAAACGGAGTCCATTTGGTCACTCAAATCCTTGTATTCTCAGATTGCACCCAAATTGGCCTCCAATTGAGCCTACAACGTACAAATGAGTTTTCCTTCTTCATTAAGCACAACCGAACATGTTTGTTGAGTCAAACATGTTCCATTTGATGTTATTATGGTGCCTCGTGAGGGTTGAAATCAAACGGAGTCCATTTGGTCACTCAAATCCTTGTATTCTCGGATTGCACCCAAATTGGCCTCCAATTGGGCCTACAATGTACAAACGATATTTCCTTCTTCGTTAAGCACAACCGAACTTGTTTGTTGAGTCAAAGAAGTCCCATTTGACGTTATTATGGTGCCACATGAGGATTGAAATCAAACGGAGTCCATTTGGTCACTCAAATCCTTGTATTCTCGGATTGCACCCAAATTGGCCTCTAATTGAGCCTACAACGTACAGACGAGTTTTCCTTCTTCGTTAAGCACAACCGAACTTGTTTGTTGAGTCAAACATTTTCCATTTGATGTTATTATGGTTCCTCGCGACTGTTGAAATCAAACGGAGACCATTTGGTCACTCAAATCCTTTTATTCTCGGATTGCTCCCAAATTGGCCTTCAATTGAGCCTAAAACGTACAAACGAGTTTTCCTTCTTCGTTAAGCACAACCGAACTTGTTTGTTGAGTCAAAGAAGTCCCATTTGACGTTATTATGGTGCCACATGAGGATTGAAATCAAACGGAGTCCATTTGGTCACTCAAATCCTTGTATTCTCGGATTGCACCCAAATTGGCCTCTAATTGAGCCTACAACGTACAGACGAGTTTTCCTTCTTCGTTAAGCACAACCGAACTTGTTTGTTGAGTCAAAGAAGTCCCATTTGACGTTATTATGGTGCCTCGTGGGGATTGAAATCAAACGGAGTCCATTTGGTCACTCAAATCCTGGTATTCTCGGATTGCACCCAAATTGGCCTCTAATTGAGCCTACAACGTACAGACGAGTTTTCCTACTCCGTTAAACACAACCGAACTTTTTTGTTGAATCAAATATGTCCCATTTGACGTTATTATGGTGCCCCGCTAGGTTAGAAATCAAGCGGAGTCCATTTGGTCACTCAAATCCTTGTATTCTCGGATTGCACCCAAATTGGCCTCCAATTGAGCCTACATTGTACAAACGATTTTTCCTTCTTCGTTAAGCACAAACGAACTTGTTTATTGAGTCAAATAAGTCCCATTTGACGTTATTATGGTGCCACTCGAGGATTGAAATCAAACGGAGTCCATTTGGTCACTCAAATCCTTGTATTCTCGGATTGCACCCAAATTGGCCTCCAATTGAGCCTACAACGTACAAACGAGTTTACCTTTTTCGTTAAGCACAACCGAACATGTTTGTTGAGTCAAACATGTTCAATTTGACGTTATTATGGTGCCACGCGAGGTTAGAAACCAAACGGAGTCCATTTGGTCACTCAAATCCTTGTATTCTCGGATTGCACCCAAATTGGCCTCCAATTAAGCCTACATTGTACAAACGAGTTTTCCTTCTTCGTTAAGCACAACCGAACTTGTTTGTTTTGTCAAATAAGTCCCATTTGACGTTATTATGGTTCCACACGAGGTTTGAAATCAAACGGAGTCCATTTGGTCACTCAAATTCTCGTATTCTCAGATTGCACCCAAATTGGCCTCCAATTGAGCCTACAACGTACAAACGAGTTTTCCTTCTTCATTAAGCACAACCGAACATGTTTGTTGAGTCAAAAATTTTCCATTTGATGTTATTATGGTTCCTCGCGACTGTTGAAATCAAACGGAGACCATTTGGTCACTCAAATCCTTTTATTCTCGGATTGCTCCCAAATTGGCCTCCAATTGAGCCTAAAACGTACAAACGAGTTTTCCTTCTTCGTTAAGCACAACCGAACTTGTTTGTTGAATCAAACATGTCCCATTTGACGTTATTATGGTTCCACGCGAGGTTAGAAACCAAACGGAGTCCATTTGGTCACTCAAATCCTTGGATTCTCGAATTGCACCCAAATTGGCCTCCAATTGAGCCTACAACTTACAAACGAGTTTTCCTTTTTCATTAAGCACAACCGAACATTTTTGTTGAGTCAAACCTGTCCCATTTGACGTTATTATGGTGCCACGTGAGGTTAGAAACCAAACGGAGTCCATTTGGTCACTCAAATCCTTGTATTCTCGGATTGCACCCAAATTGGCCTCCAATTGAGCCTACAACGTACAAACGAGTTTTCCTTCTTCGTTAAGCACAACCGAACTTGTTTGTTGAGTCAAAGAAGTCCCATTTGACGTTATTATGGTGCCACGTGAGGATTGAAATCAAACGGAGTCCATTTGGTCACTCAAATCCTTGTATTCTCGGATTGCACCCAAATTGGCCTCTAATTGAGCCTACAACGTACAGACGAGTTTTCCTTCTTCGTTAAGCACAACCGAACTTGTTTGTTGAGTCAAAGAAGTCCCATTTGACGTTATTATGGTGCCTCGTGGGGATTGAAATCAAACGGAGTCCATTTGGTCACTCAAATCCTTGTATTCTCGGATTGCACCCAAATTGGCCTCTAATTGAGCCTACAACGTACAGCCGAGTTTTCCTTCTCCGTTAAACACAACCGAACTTTTTTGTTGAATCAAATATGTTCCATTTGACGTTATTATGGTGCCCCGCTAGGTTAGAAATCAAGCGGAGTCCATTTGGTCACTCAAATCCTTGTATTCTCGGATTGCACCCAAATTGGCCTCCAATTGAGCCTACACTGTACAAACGAGTTTTCCTTCTTCGTTAAGCACAAACGAACTTGTTTATTGAGTCAAATAAGTCCCATTTGACGTTATTATGGTGCCACTCGAGGATTGAAATCAAACGGAGTCCATTTGGTCACTCAAATCCTTGTATTCTCGGATTGCACCCAAATTGGCCTCCAATTGAGCCTACAACGTACAAACGAGTTTACCTTTTTCGTTAAGCACAACCGAACATGTTTGTTGAGTCAAACATGTTCAATTTGACGTTATTATGGTGCCACGCGAGGTTAGAAACCAAACGGAGTCCATTTGGTCACTCAAATCCTTGTATTCTCGGATTGCACCCAAATTGGCCTCCAATTAAGCCTACATTGTACAAACGAGTTTTCCTTCGTCGTTAAGCACAACCGAACTTGTTTGTTTAGTCAAATAAGTCCCATTTGACGTTATTATGGTTCCACACGAGGTTTGAAATCAAACGGAGTCCATTTGGTCACTCAAATCCTTGTATTCTCGGATTGCACCCAAATTGGCCTCCAATTAAGCCTACATTGTACAAACGAGTTTTCCTTCTTCGTTAAGCACAATCGAACTTGTTTGTTTTGTCAAATAAGTCCCATTTGACGTTATTATGGTTCCACGCGAGGTTTGAAATCAAACGGAGTCCATTTGGTCACTCAAATCCTCGTATTCTCAGATTGCACCCAAATTGGCCTCCAATTGAGCCTACAACGTACAAACGAGTTTTCCTTCTTCATTAAGCACAACCGAACATGTTTGTTGAGTCAAACATTTTCCATTTGATGTTATTATGGTTCCTCGCGCCTGTTGAAATCAAACAGAGACCATTTGGTCACTCAAATCCTTTTATTCTCGGATTGCTCCCAAATTGGCCTTCAATTGAGCCTAAAACGTACAAACGAGTTTTCCTTCTTCGTTAAGCACAACCGAACTTGTTTGTTGAATCAAACATGTCCCATTTGACGTTATTATGGTTCCACGCGAGGTTAGAAACCAAACGGAGTCCATTTGGTCACTCAAATCCTTGTATTCTCGGATTGCACCCAAATTGGCCTCCAATTGAGCCTACAACTTACAAACGAGTTTTCCTTTTTCATTAAGCACAACCGAACATTTTTGTTGAGTCAAACCTGTCCCATTTGACGTTATTATGGTGCCACGTGAGGTTAGAAACCAAACGGAGTCCATTTGGTCACTCAAATCCTTGTATTCTCGGATTGCACCCAAATTGGCCTCCAATTGAGCCTACAACGTACAAACGAGTTTTACTTCTTCGTTAAGCACAACCGAACTTGTTTGTTGAGTCAAAGAAGTCCCATTTGACGTTATTATGGTGCCACGTGAGGATTGAAATCAAACGGAGTCCATTTGGTCACTCAAATCCTTGTATTCTCGGATTGCACCCAAATGGGCCTCTAATTGAGCCTACAACGTACAGACGAGTTTTCCTTCTTCGTTAAGCACAACCGAACTTGTTTGTTGAGTCAAAGAAGTCCCATTTGACGTTATTATGGTGCCTCGTGGGGATTGAAATCAAACGGAGTCCATTTGGTCACTCAAATCCTGGTATTCTCGGATTGCACCCAAATTGGCCTCTAATTGAGCCTACAACGTACAGACGAGTTTTCCTACTCCGTTAAACACAACCGAACTTTTTTGTTGAATCAAATATGTCCCATTTGACGTTATTATGGTGCCCCGCTAGGTTAGAAATCAAGCGGAGTCCATTTGGTCACTCAAATCCTTGTATTCTCGGATTGCACCCAAATTGGCCTCCAATTGAGCCTACAACGTACAAACGAGTTTTCCTTCTTCGTTAAGCACAACCGAACTTGTTTGTTGAGTCAAAGAAGTCCCATTTGACGTTATTATGGTGCCACGTGAGGATTGAAATCAAACGGAGTCCATTTGGTCACTCAAATCCTTGTATTCTCGGATTGCACCCAAATTGGCCTCTAATTGAGCCTACAACGTACAGACGAGTTTTCCTTCTTCGTTAAGCACAACCGAACTTGTTTGTTGAGTCAAAGAAGTCCCATTTGACGTTATTATGGTGCCTCGTGGGGATTGAAATCAAACGGAGTCCATTTGGTCACTCAAATCCTTGTATTCTCGGATTGCACCCAAATTGGCCTCTAATTGAGCCTACAACGTACAGCCGAGTTTTCCTTCTCCGTTAAACACAACCGAACTTTTTTGTTGAATCAAATATGTTCCATTTGACGTTATTATGGTGCCCCGCTAGGTTAGAAATCAAGCGGAGTCCATTTGGTCACTCAAATCCTTGTATTCTCGGATTGCACCCAAATTGGCCTCCAATTGAGCCTACACTGTACAAACGAGTTTTCCTTCTTCGTTAAGCACAAACGAACTTGTTTATTGAGTCAAATAAGTCCCATTTGACGTTATTATGGTGCCACTCGAGGATTGAAATCAAACGGAGTCCATTTGGTCACTCAAATCCTTGTATTCTCGGATTGCACCCAAATTGGCCTCCAATTGAGCCTACAACGTACAAACGAGTTTACCTTTTTCGTTAAGCACAACCGAACATGTTTGTTGAGTCAAACATGTTCAATTTGACGTTATTATGGTGCCACGCGAGGTTAGAAACCAAACGGAGTCCATTTGGTCACTCAAATCCTTGTATTCTCGGATTGCACCCAAATTGGCCTCCAATTAAGCCTACATTGTACAAACGAGTTTTCCTTCGTCGTTAAGCACAACCGAACTTGTTTGTTTAGTCAAATAAGTCCCATTTGACGTTATTATGGTTCCACACGAGGTTTGAAATCAAACGGAGTCCATTTGGTCACTCAAATCCTTGTATTCTCGGATTGCACCCAAATTGGCCTCCAATTAAGCCTACATTGTACAAACGAGTTTTCCTTCTTCGTTAAGCACAATCGAACTTGTTTGTTTTGTCAAATAAGTCCCATTTGACGTTATTATGGTTCCACGCGAGGTTTGAAATCAAACGGAGTCCATTTGGTCACTCAAATCCTCGTATTCTCAGATTGCACCCAAATTGGCCTCCAATTGAGCCTACAACGTACAAACGAGTTTTCCTTCTTCATTAAGCACAACCGAACATGTTTGTTGAGTCAAACATTTTCCATTTGATGTTATTATGGTTCCTCGCGCCTGTTGAAATCAAACAGAGACCATTTGGTCACTCAAATCCTTTTATTCTCGGATTGCTCCCAAATTGGCCTTCAATTGAGCCTAAAACGTACAAACGAGTTTTCCTTCTTCGTTAAGCACAACCGAACTTGTTTGTTGAATCAAACATGTCCCATTTGACGTTATTATGGTTCCACGCGAGGTTAGAAACCAAACGGAGTCCATTTGGTCACTCAAATCCTTGTATTCTCGGATTGCACCCAAATTGGCCTCCAATTGAGCCTACAACTTACAAACGAGTTTTCCTTTTTCATTAAGCACAACCGAACATTTTTGTTGAGTCAAACCTGTCCCATTTGACGTTATTATGGTGCCACGTGAGGTTAGAAACCAAACGGAGTCCATTTGGTCACTCAAATCCTTGTATTCTCGGATTGCACCCAAATTGGCCTCCAATTGAGCCTACAACGTACAAACGAGTTTTACTTCTTCGTTAAGCACAACCGAACTTGTTTGTTGAGTCAAAGAAGTCCCATTTGACGTTATTATGGTGCCACGTGAGGATTGAAATCAAACGGAGTCCATTTGGTCACTCAAATCCTTGTATTCTCGGATTGCACCCAAATGGGCCTCTAATTGAGCCTACAACGTACAGACGAGTTTTCCTTCTTCGTTAAGCACAACCGAACTTGTTTGTTGAGTCAAAGAAGTCCCATTTGACGTTATTATGGTGCCTCGTGGGGATTGAAATCAAACGGAGTCCATTTGGTCACTCAAATCCTGGTATTCTCGGATTGCACCCAAATTGGCCTCTAATTGAGCCTACAACGTACAGACGAGTTTTCCTACTCCGTTAAACACAACCGAACTTTTTTGTTGAATCAAATATGTCCCATTTGACGTTATTATGGTGCCCCGCTAGGTTAGAAATCAAGCGGAGTCCATTTGGTCACTCAAATCCTTGTATTCTCGGATTGCACCCAAATTGGCCTCCAATTGAGCCTACATTGTACAAACGATTTTTCCTTCTTCGTTAAGCACAAACGAACTTGTTTATTGAGTCAAATAAGTCCCATTTGACGTTATTATGGTGCCACTCGAGGATTGAAATCAAACGGAGTCCATTTGGTCACTCAAATCCTTGTATTCTCGGATTGCACCCAAATTGGCCTCCAATTGAGCCTACAACATACAAACGAGTTTACCTTTTTCGTTAAGCACAACCGAACATGTTTGTTGAGTCAAACATGTTCAATTTGACGTTATTATGGTGCCACGCGAGGTTAGAAACCAAACGGAGTCCATTTGGTCACTCAAATCCTTGTATTCTCGGATTGCACCCAAATTGGCCTCCAATTAAGCCTACATTGTACAAACGAGTTTTCCTTCTTCGTTAAGCACAACCGAACTTGTTTGTTTTGTCAAATAAGTCCCATTTGACGTTATTATGGTTCCACGCGAGGTTTGAAATCAAACAGAGTCCATTTGGTCACTCAAATCCTCGTATTCTCAGATTGCACCCAAATTGGCCTCCAATTGAGCCTACAACGTACAAACGAGTTTTCCTTCTTCATTAAGCACAACCGAACATGTTTGTTGAGTCAAACATTTTCCATTTGATGTTATTATGGTTCCTCGCGACTGTTGAAATCAAACGGAGACCATTTGGTCACTCAAATCCTTTTATTCTCGGATTGCTCCCAAATTGGCCTTCAATTGAGCCTACAACGTACAAACGAGTTTTCCTTCTTCGTTAAGCACAACCGAACTTGTTTGTTGAATCAAACATGTCCCATTTGACGTTATTATGGTTCCATGCGAGGTTAGAAACCAAACGGAGTCCATTTGGTCACTCAAATCCTTGTATTCTCGGATTGCACCCAAATTGGCCTCCAATTGAGCCTACAACTTACAAACGAGTTTTCCTTTTTCATTAAGCACAACCGAACATTTTTGTTGAGTCAAACCTGTCCCATTTGACGTTATTATGGTGCCACGCGAGCTTAGAAACCAAACGGAGTCCATTTGGTCACTCAAATCCTTGTATTCTCGGATTGCACCCAAATTGGCCTCCAATTGAGCCTACAACGTACAAACGAGTTTTCCTTCTTCGTTAAGCACAACCGAACTTGTTTGTTGAGTCAAAGAAGTCCCATTTGACGTTATTATGGTGCCACGTGAGGATTGAAATCAAACGGAGTCCATTTGGTCACTCAAATCCTTGTATTCTCGGATTGCACCCAAATGGGCCTCTAATTGAGCCTACAACGTACAGACGAGTTTTCCTTCTTCGTTAAGCACAACCGAACTTGTTTGTTGAGTCAAAGAAGTCCCATTTGACGTTATTATGGTGCCTCGTGGGGATTGAAATCAAACGGAGTCCATTTGGTCACTCAAATCCTGGTATTCTCGGATTGCACCCAAATTGGCCTCTAATTGAGCCTACAACGTACATACGAGTTTTCCTACTCCGTTAAACACAACCGAACTTTTTTGTTGAATCAAATATGTCCCATTTGACGTTATTATGGTGCCCCGCTAGGTTAGAAATCAAGCGGAGTCCATTTGGTCACTCAAATCCTTGTATTCTCGGATTGCACCCAAATTGGCCTCCAATTGAGCCTACATTGTACAAACGATTTTTCCTTCTTCGTTAAGCACAAACGAACTTGTTTATTGAGTCAAATAAGTCCCATTTGACGTTATTATGGTGCCACTCGAGGATTGAAATCAAACGGAGTCCATTTGGTCACTCAAATCCTTGTATTCTCGGATTGCACCCAAATTGGCCTCCAATTGAGCCTACAACGTACAAACGAGTTTACCTTTTTCGTTAAGCACAACCGAACATGTTTGTTGAGTCAAACATGTTCAATTTGACGTTATTATGGTGCCACGCGAGGTTAGAAACCAAACGGAGTCCATTTGGTCACTCAAATCCTTGTATTCTCGGATTGCACCCAAATTGGCCTCCAATTAAGCCTACATTGTACAAACGAGTTTTCCTTCTTCGTTAAGCACAACCGAACTTGTTTGTTTAGTCAAATAAGTCCCATTTGACGTTATTATGGTTCCACACGAGGTTTGAAATCAAACGGAGTCCATTTGGTCACTCAAATCCTTGTATTCTCGGATTGCACCCAAATTGGCCTCCAATTAAGCCTACATTGTACAAACGAGTTTTCCTTCTTCGTTAAGCACAATCGAACTTGTTTGTTTTGTCAAATAAGTCCCATTTGACGTTATTATGGTTCCACGCGAGGTTTGAAATCAAACGGAGTCCATTTGGTCACTCAAATCCTTGTATTCTCAGATTGCACCCAAATTGGCCTCCAATTGAGCCTACAACGTACAAACGAGTTTTCCTTCTTCATTAAGCACAACCGAACATGTTTGTTGAGTCAAAAATTTTCCATTTGATGTTATTATGGTTCCTCGCGACTGTTGAAATCAAACGGAGACCATTTGGTCACTCAAATCCTTTTATTCTCGGATTGCTCCCAAATTGGCCTCCAATTGAGCCTAAAACGTACAAACGAGTTTTCCTTCTTCGTTAAGCACAACCGAACTTGTTTGTTGAATCAAACATGTCCCATTTGACGTTATTATGGTTCCACGCGAGGTTAGAAACCAAACGGAGTCCATTTGGTCACTCAAATCCTTGTATTCTCGGATTGCACCCAAATTGGCCTCCAATTGAGCCTACAACTTACAAACGAGTTTTCCTTTTTCATTAAGCACAACCGAACATTTTTGTTGAGTCAAACCTGTCCCATTTGACGTTATTATGGTGCCACGTGAGGTTAGAAACCAAACGGAGTCCATTTGGTCACTCAAATCCTTGTATTCTCGGATTGCACCCAAATTGGCCTCCAATTGAGCCTACAACGTACAAACGAGTTTTCCTTCTTCGTTAAGCACAACCGAACTTGTTTGTTGAGTCAAAGAAGTCCCATTTGACGTTATTATGGTGCCACGTGAGGATTGAAATCAAACGGAGTCCATTTGGTCACTCAAATCCTTGTATTCTCGGATTGCACCCAAATTGGCCTCTAATTGAGCCTACAACGTACAGACGAGTTTTCCTTCTTCGTTAAGCACAACCGAACTTGTTTGTTGAGTCAAAGAAGTCCCATTTGACGTTATTATGGTGCCTCGTGGGGATTGAAATCAAACGGAGTCCATTTGGTCACTCAAATCCTTGTATTCTCGGATTGCACCCAAATTGGCCTCTAATTGAGCCTACAACGTACAGCCGAGTTTTCCTTCTCCGTTAAACACAACCGAACTTTTTTGTTGAATCAAATATGTTCCATTTGACGTTATTATGGTGCCCCGCTAGGTTAGAAATCAAGCGGAGTCCATTTGGTCACTCAAATCCTTGTATTCTCGGATTGCACCCAAATTGGCCTCCAATTGAGCCTACACTGTACAAACGAGTTTTCCTTCTTCGTTAAGCACAAACGAACTTGTTTATTGAGTCAAATAAGTCCCATTTGACGTTATTATGGTGCCACTCGTGGATTGAAATCAAACGGAGTCCATTTGGTCACTCAAATCCTTGTATTCTCGGATTGCACCCAAATTGGCCTCCAATTGAGCCTACAACGTACAAACGAGTTTACCTTTTTCGTTAAGCACAACCGAACATGTTTGTTGAGTCAAACATGTTCAATTTGACGTTATTATGGTGCCACGCGAGGTTAGAAACCAAACGGAGTCCATTTGGTCACTCAAATCCTTGTATTCTCGGATTGCACCCAAATTGGCCTCCAATTGAGCCTACATTGTACAAACGAGTTTTCCTTCTTCGTTAAGCACAACCGAACTTGTTTGTTTAGTCAAATAAGTCCCATTCTAAGTTATTATGGTTCCACACGAGCTTTGAAATCAAACGGAGTCCATTTGGTAACTCAAATCCTTGTATTCTCGGATTGCACCCAAACTGGCTTCCAATTGAGCCTACAACGTACAAACGAGTTTTCCTTCTTCATTAAGCACAACCGAACATGTTTGTTGAGTCAAACATGTTCCATTTGATGTTATTATGGTGCCACGCGACTGTTGAAATCAAACGGAGTCCATTTGGTCACTCAAATCCTTTTATTCTCGGATTTCACCCAAATTGGCCTCCAATTGAGCGTACAACGTACAAACGAGTTTTCCTTCTTCGTTAAGCACAACCGAACTTGTTTGTTGAATCAAACATGTCCCATTCGACGTTATTATGGTTCCACGCGAGGTTAGAAACCCAGCGGAGTCCATTTGGTCACTCAAATCCTTGTATTCTCAGATTGCACCCAAATTGGCCTCCAATTGAGCCTACAACGTACAAACGAGTTTTTCTTCTTCGTTAAGCACAACCGAACATGTTTGTTGAGTCAAACATGTTCCATTTGATGTTATTATGGTGCTTCGCGACTGTTGAAATCAAACGGAGTCCATTTGGTCACTCAAATCCTTGTATTCTCGGATTGCACCCAAATTGGTCTCCAATTGTGCCTACAACGTACAAACGAGTTTTCCTTTTTCATTAAGCACAACCGAACATTTTTGTCGAGTCAAACCTGTCCCATTTGACGTTATTATGGTGCCACGCGAGGTTAGAAACCAAACGGAGTCCATTTGGTCACTCAAATCCTTGTATTCTCGGATTGCACCCAAATTGGCTTCCAATTGAGCCTACAACGTACAAACGAGTTTTCCTTTTTCGTTAAGCACAACCGAACATTTTTGTTGAGTCAAACCTGTCCCATTTGATGTTATTATGGTGCCACGCGAGGTTAGAAACCAAACGGAGTCCATTTGGTCACTCAAATCCTTGTATTCTCGGATTGCACCCAAATTGGCCTCCAATTGAGCCTACATTGTACAAACGAGTTTTCCTTCTTCGTTAAGCACAACCGAACTTGTTTGTTTAGTCAAATAAGTCCCATTTGACGTTATTATGGTTCCACGCGAGGTTTGAAATCAAACGGAGTCCATTTGGTCACTCAAATCCTTGTATTCTCAGATTGCACCCAAATTGGCCTCCAATTGAGCCTACAACGTACAAACGAGTTTTCCTTCTTCATTAAGCACAACCGAACATGTTTGTTGAGTCAAACATTTTCCATTTGATGTTATTATGGTTCCTCGCGACTGTTGAAATCAAACGGAGTGCATTTGGTCACTCAAATCCTTTTATTCTCGGATTGCACCCAAATTGGCCTCCAATTGAGCCTACAACGTACAAACGAGTTTTCCTTCTTCGTTAAGCACAACCGAACTTGTTTGTTGAATCAAACATGTCCCATTTGACGTTATTATGGTTCCACGCGACGTTAGAAACCCAGCGGAGTCCATTTGGTCACTCAAATCCTTGTATTCTCGGATTGCACCCAAATTGGCCTCCAATTGAGCCTACAACGTACAAACGAGTTTTTCTTCTTCGTTAAGCACAACCGAACATGTTTGTTGAGTCAAAAATGTTCAATTTGACGTTATTATGATGCCTCGCGAGGGTTGAAATCAAACGGAGTCCATTTGGTCACTCAAATCCTTGTATTCTCGGATTGCACCCAAATTGGCCTCCAATTGAGCCTACAACGTACAAACGAGTTTTCCTTCTTCGTTAAGCACAACCGAACTTGTTTGTTGAATCAAACATGTCCCATTTGACGTTATTATGGTGCCACACGAGGTTAGAAACCAAGCGGGGTCCATTTGGTCACTCAAATCCTTGTATTCTCGGATTGCACCCAAATTGGCTTCCAATTGAGCCTACAACGTACAAACGAGTTTTCCTTTTTCGTTAAGCACAACCGAACATTTTTGTTGAGTCAAACCTGTCCCATTTGATGTTATTATGGTGCCACGCGAGGTTAGAAACCAAACGGAGTCCATTTGGTCACTCAAATCCTTGTATTCTCGGATTGCACCCAAATTGGCCTCCAATTGAGCCTACATTGTACAAACGAGTTTTCCTTCTTCGTTAAGCACAACCGAACTTGTTTGTTTTGTCAAATAAGTCCCATTTGACGTTATTATGGTTCCACGCAAGGTTTGAAATCAAACGGAGTCCATTTGGTCACTCAAATCCTCGTATTCTCAGATTGCACCCAAATTGGCCTCCAATTGAGCCTACAACGTACAAACGAGTTTTCCTTCTTCATTAAGCACAACCGAACATGTTTGTTGAGTCAAACATTTTCCATTTGATGTTATTATGGTTCCTCGCGACTGTTGAAATCAAACGGAGACCATTTGGTCACTCAAATCCTTTTATTCTCGGATTGCTCCCAAATTGGCCTTCAATTGAGCCTAAAACGTACAAACGAGTTTTCCTTCTACGTTAAGCACAACCGAACTTGTTTGTTGAATCAAACATGTCCCATTTGACGTTATTATGGTTCCATGCGAGGTTAGAAACCAAACGGAGTCCATTTGGTCACTCAAATCCTTGTATTCTCGGATTGCACCCAAATTGGCCTCCAATTGAGCCTACAACTTACAAACGAGTTTTCCTTTTTCATTAAGCACAACCGAACATTTTTGTTGAGTCAAACCTGTCCCATTTGACGTTATTATGGTGCCACGCGAGGTTAGAAACCAAACGGAGTCCATTTGGTCACTCAAATCCTTGTATTCTCGGATTGCACCCAAATTGGCCTCCAATTGAGCCTACAACGTACAAACGAGTTTTCCTTCTTTGTTAAGCACAACCGAACTTGTTTGTTGAGTCAAAGAAGTACCATTTGACGTTATTATGGTGCCACGTGAGGATTGAAATCAAACGGAGTCCATTTGGTCACTCAAATCCTTGTATTCTCGGATTGCACCCAAATTGGCCTCTAATTGAGCCTACAACGTACAGACGAGTTTTCCTTCTTCGTTAAGCACAACCGAACTTGTTTGTTGAGTCAAAGAAGTCCCATTTGACGTTATTATGGTGCCTCGTGGGGATTGAAATCAAACGGAGTCCATTTGGTCACTCAAATCCTGGTATTCTCGGATTGCACCCAAATTGGCCTCTAATTGAGCCTACAACGTACAGACGAGTTTTCCTACTCCGTTAAACACAACCGAACTTTTTTGTTGAATCAAATATGTCCCATTTGACGTTATTATGGTGCCCCGCTAGCTTAGAAATCAAGCGGAGTCCATTTGGTCACTCAAATCCTTGTATTCTCGGATTGCACCCAAATTGGCCTCCAATTGAGCCTACATTGTACAAACGATTTTTCCTTCTTCGTTAAGCACAAACGAACTTGTTTATTGAGTCAAATAAGTCCCATTTGACGTTATTATGGTGCCACTCGAGGATTGAAATCAAACGGAGTCCATTTGGTCACTCAAATCCTTGTATTCTCGGATTGCACCCAAATTGGCCTCCAATTGAGCCTACAACGTACAAACGAGTTTACCTTTTTCGTTAAGCACAACCGAACATGTTTGTTGAGTCAAACATGTTCAATTTGACGTTATTATGGTGCCACGCGAGGTTAGAAACCAAACGGAGTCCATTTGGTCACTCAAATCCTTGTATTCTCGGATTGCACCCAAATTGGCCTCCAATTAAGCCTACATTGTACAAACGAGTTTTCCTTCTTCGTTAAGCACAACCGAACTTGTTTGTTTAGTCAAATAAGTCCCATTTGACGTTATTATGGTTCCACATGAGGTTTGAAATCAAACGGAGTCCATTTGGTCACTCAAATCCTTGTATTCTCGGATTGCACCCAAATTGGCCTCCAATTAAGCCTACATTGTACAAACGAGTTTTCCTTCTTCGTTAAGCACAATCAAACTTGTTTGTTTTGTAAAATAAGTCCCATTTGACGTTATTATGGTTCCACGCGAGGTTTGAAATCAAACGGAGTCCATTTGGTCACTCAAATCCTCGTATTCTCAGATTGCACCCAAATTGGCCTCCAATTGAGCCTACAACGTACAAACGAGTTTTCCTTCTTCATTAAGCACAACCGAACATGTTTGTTGAGTCAAACATTTTCCATTTGATGTTATTATGGTTCCTCGCGACTGTTGAAATCAAACGGAGACCATTTGGTCACTCAAATCCGTTTATTCTCGGATTGCTCCCAAATTGGCCTTCAATTGAGCCTAAAACGTACAAACGAGTTTTCCTTCTTCGTTAAGCACAACCGAACTTGTTTGTTGAATCAAACATGTCCCATTTGACGTTATTATGGTTCCATGCGAGGTTAGAAACCAAACGGAGTCCATTTGGTCACTCAAATCCTTGTATTCTCGGATTGCACCCAAATTGGCCTCCAATTGAGCCTACAACTTACAAACGAGTTTTCCTTTTTCATTAAGCACAACCGAACATTTTTGTTGAGTCAAACCTGTCCCATTTGACGTTATTATGGTGCCACGCGAGGTTAGAAACCAAACGGAGTCCCTTTGGTCACTCAAATCCGTGTATTCTCGGATTGCACCCAAATTGGCCTCCAATTGAGCCTACAACGTACAAACGAGTTTTCCTTCTTCGTTAAGCACAACCGAACTTGTTTGTTGAGTCAAAGAAGTCCCATTTGACGTTATTATGGTGCCACGTGAGGATTGAAATCAAACGGAGTCCATTTGGTCACTCAAATCCTTGTATTCTCGGATTGCACCCAAATTGGCCTCTAATTGAGCCTACAACGTACAGACGAGTTTTCCTTCTTCGTTAAGCACAACCGAACTTGTTTGTTGAGTCAAAGAAGTCCCATTTGACGTTATTATGGTGCCTCGTGGGGATTGAAATCAAACGGAGTCCATTTGGTCACTCAAATCCTGGTATTCTCGGATTGCACCCAAATTGGCCTCTAATTGAGCCTACAACGTACAGATGAGTTTTCCTACTCCGTTAAACACAACCGAACTTTTTTGTTGAATCAAATATGTCCCATTTGACGTTATTATGGTGCCCCGCTAGCTTAGAAATCAAGCGGAGTCCATTTGGTCACTCAAATCCTTGTATTCTCGGATTGCACCCAAATTGGCCTCCAATTGAGCCTACATTGTACAAACGATTTTTCCTTCTTCGTTAAGCACAAACGAACTTGTTTATTGAGTCAAATAAGTCCCATTTGACGTTATTATGGTGCCACTCGAGGATTGAAATCAAACGGAGTCCATTTGGTCACTCAAATCCTTGTATTCTCGGATTGCACCCAAATTGGCCTCCAATTGAGCCTACAACGTACAAACGAGTTCACCTTTTTCGTTAAGCACAACCGAACATGTTTGTTGAGTCAAACATGTTCAATTTGACGTTATTATGGGGCCACGCGAGGTTAGAAACCAAACGGAGTCCATTTGGTCACTCAAATCCTTGTATTCTCGGATTGCACCCAAATTGGCCTCCAATTAAGCCTACATTGTACAAACGAGTTTTCCTTCTTCGTTAAGCACAACCGAACTTGTTTGTTTAGTCAAATAAGTCCCATTTGACGTTATTATGGTTCGACACGAGGTTTGAAATCAAACGGAGTAAATTTGGTCACTCAAATCCTTGTATTCTCGGATTGCACCCAAATTGGCCTCCAATTAAGCCTACATTGTACAAACGAGTTTTCCTTCTTCGTTAAGCACAATCGAACTTGTTTGTTTTGTCAAATAAGTCCCATTTGACGTTATTATGGTTCCACGCGAGGTTTGAAATCAAACGGAGTCCATTTGGTCACTCAAATCCTTGTATTCTCAGATTGCACCCAAATTGGCCTCCAATTGAGCCTACAACGTACAAACGAGTTTTCCTTCTTCATTAAGCACAACCGAACATGTTTATTGAGTCAAAAATTTTCCATTTGATGTTATTATGGTTCCTCGCGACTGTTGAAATCAAACGGAGACCATTTGGTCACTCAAATCCTTTTATTCTCGGATTGCTCCCAAATTGGCCTCCAATTGAGCCTAAAACGTACAAACGAGTTTTCCTTCTTCGTTAAGCACAACCGAACTTGTTTGTTGAATCAAACATGTCCCATTTGACGTTATTATGGTTCCACGTGAGGATTGAAATCAAACGGAGTCCATTTGGTCACTCAAATCCTTGTATTCTCGGATTGCACCCAAATTGGCCTCTAATTGAGCCTACAACGTACAGACGAGTTTTCCTTCTTCGTTAAGCACAACCGAACTTGTTTGTTGAGTCAAAGAAGTCCCATTTGACGTTATTATGGTGCCTCGTGGGGATTGAAATCAAACGGAGTCCATTTGGTCACTCAAATCCTTGTATTCTCGGATTGCACCCAAATTGGCCTCTAATTGAGCCTACAACGTACAGCCGAGTTTTCCTTCTCCGTTAAACACAACCGAACTTTTTTGTTGAATCAAATATGTTCCATTTGACGTTATTATGGTGCCCCGCTAGGTTAGAAATCAAGCGGAGTCCATTTGGTCACTCAAATCCTTGTATTCTCGGATTGCACCCAAATTGGCCTCCAATTGAGCCTACATTGTACAAACGAGTTTTCCTTCTTCGTTAAGCACAAACGAACTTGTTTATTGAGTCAAATAAGTCCCATTTGACGTTATTATGGTGCCACTCGAGGATTGAAATCAAACGGAGTCCATTTGGTCACTCAAATCCTTGTATTCTCGGATTGCACCCAAATTGGCCTCCAATTGAGCCTACAACGTACAAACGAGTTTACCTTTTTCGTTAAGCACAACCGAACATGTTTGTTGAGTCAAACATGTTCAATTTGACGTTATTATGGTGCCACGCGAGGTTAGAAACCAAACGGAGTCCATTTGGTCACTCAAATCCTTGTATTCTCGGATTGCACCCAAATTGGCCTCCAATTGAGCCTACATTGTACAAACGAGTTTTCCTTCTTCGTTAAGCACAACCGAACTTGTTTGTTTAGTCAAATAAGTCCCATTCGAAGTTATTATGGTTCCACACGAGGTTTGAAATCAAACGGAGTCCATTTGGTAACTCAAATCCTTGTATTCTCGGATTGCACCCAAACTGGCTTCCAATTGAGCCTACAACGTACAAACGAGTTTTCCTTCTTCATTAAGCACAACCGAACATGTTTGTTGAGTCAAACATGTTCCATTTGATGTTATTATGGTGCCACGCGACTGTTGAAATCAAACGGAGTCCATTTGGTCACTCAAATCCTTTTATTCTCGGATTGCACCCAAATTGGCCTCCAATTTAGCGTACAACGTACAAACGAGTTTTCCTTCTTCGTTAAGCACAACCGAACTTGTTTGTTGAATCAAACATGTCCCATTCGACGTTATTATGGTTCCACGCGAGGTTAGAAACCCAGCGGAGTCCATTTGGTCACTCAAATCCTTGTATTCTCGGATTGCACCCAAATTGGCCTCCAATTGAGCCTACAACGTACAAACGAGTTTTTCTTCTTCGTTAAGCACAACCGAACATGTGTGTTGAGTCAAACATGTTCCATTTGATGTTATTATGGTGCTTCGCGACTGTTGAAATCAAACGGAGTCCATTTGGTCACTCAAATCCTTGTATTCTCGGATTGCACCCAAATTGGTCTCCAATTGTGCCTACAACGTACAAACGAGTTTTCCTTTTTCATTAAGCACAACCGAACATTTTTGTCGAGTCGAACCTGTCCCATTTGACGTTATTATGGTTCCACGCGAGGTTAGAAACCAAACGGAGTCCATTTGGTCACTCAAATCCTTGTATTCTCGGATTGCACCCAAATTGGCCTCCAATTGAGCCTACAACGTACAAACGAGTTTTCCTTCTTCGTTAAGCACAACCGAACTTGTTTGTTGAGTCAAAGAAGTAACGTTTGACGTTATTATGGTGCCTCGTGAGGATTGAAATCAAACGGAGTCCATTTGGTCACTCAAATCCTTGTATTCTCGGATTGCACCCAAATTGGCCTCCAATTGAGCCTACAACGTACAGACGAGTTTTCCTTCTTCGTTAAGCACAACCGAACTTGTTTGTTGAGTCAAAGAAGTGCCATTTGACGTTATTATGGTGCCTCGTGGGGATTGAAATCAAACGGAGTCCATTTGGTCACTCAAATCCTTGTATTCTCGGATTGCACCCAAATTGGCCTCCAATTGAGCCTACATTGTACAAACGAGTTTTCCTTCTTCGTTAAGCACAAACGAACTTGTTTATTGAGTCAAATAAGTCCCATTTGACGTTATTATGGTGCCACTCGAGGATTGAAATCAAACGGAGTCCATTTGGTCACTCAAATCATTGTATTCTCGGATTGCACCCAAATTGGCCTCCCATTGAGCCTACAACGTACAAACGAGTTTTTCTTCTTCGTTAAGCACAACCGAACATGTTTGTTGAGTCAAAAATGTTCAATTTGACGTTATTATGATGCCTCGCGAGGGTTGAAATTAAACGGAGTCCATTTGGTCACTCAAATCCTTGTATTATCGGATTGCACCCAAATTGGCCTCCAATTGAGCCTACAACGTACAAACGAGTTTTCCTTCTTCGTTAAGCACAACCGAACTTGTTTGTTGAATCAAACATGTCCCATTTGACGTTATTATGGTGCCACACGAGGTTAGAAACCAAGCGGGGTCCATTTGGTCACTCAAATCCTTGTATTCTCGGATTGCACCCAAATTGGCTTCCAATTGAGCCTACAACGTACAAACGAGTTTTCCTTTTTCGTTAAGCACAACCGAACATTTTTGTTGGGTCAAACCTGTCCCATTTGATGTTATTATGGTGCCACGCGTGGTTAGAAACCAAACGGAGTCCATTTGGTCACTCAAATCCTTGTATTCTCGGATTGCACCCAAACTGGCCTCCAATTGAGCCTACATTGTACAAACGAATTTTCCTTCTTCGTTAAGCACAACCGAACTTGTTTGTTTAGTCAATTAGTCCCATTTGACGTTATTATGGTTCCACGCGAGGTTTGAAATCAAACGGAGTCCATTTGGTCACTCAAATCCTTGTATTCTCAGATTGCACCCAAATTGGCCTCCAATTGAGCCTACAACGTACAAACGAGTTTTCCTTCTTCATTAAGCACAACCGAACATGTTTGTTGAGTCAAACATTTTCCATTTGATGTTATTATGGTTCCTCGTGACTGTTGAAATCAAACGGAGTGCATTTGGTCACTCAAATCCTTTTATTCTCGGATTGCACCCAAATTGGCCTCCAATTGAGCCTACAACGTACAAACGAGTTTTCCTTCTTCGTTAAGCACAACCAAACTTGTTTGTTGAGTCAAATAAGTCACATTTGACGTTATTATGGTGCCTCGCGAGGATTGAAATCAAACGGAGTCCATTTGGTCACTCAAATCCTTGTATTCTCGGATTGCACCCAAATTGGCCTCCAATTGAGCCTACAACGTACAAACGAGTTTTCCTTCTTCGTTAAGCACAACCGAACTTGTTTGTTGAGTCAAAGAAGTCCCATTTGACGTTATTATGGTGCCTCGTGGGCATTGAAATCAAACGGAGTCCATTTGGTCACTCAAATCCTTGTATTCTCGGATTGCACCCAAATTGGCCTCTAATTCAGCCTACAACGTACAGACGAGTTTTCCTTCTCCGTTAAACACAACCGAACTTGTTTGTTGAATCAAATATGTCCCATTTGACGTTATTATGGTGCCACGCGAGGTTAGAAACCAAGCGGAGTCCATTTGGTCACTCAAATCCTTGTATTCTCGGATTGCACCCAAATTGGCCTCCAATTGAGCCTACATTGTACAAACGAGTTTTCCTTCTTCGTTAAGAACAAACGAACTTGTTTGTTGAATCAAATATGTCCCATTTGACGTTATTATGGTGCCACGCGAGGATTGAAATCAAACGGAGTCCATTTGGTCACTCAAATCCTTGTATTCTCGGATTGCACCCAAATTGGCCTCCCATTGAGCCTACAACGTACAAACGAGTTTTTCTTCTTCGTTAAGCACAACCGAACATGTTTGTTGAGTCAAACATGTTCAATTAGACGTTATTATGATGCCTCGTGAGGGTTGAAATCAAACGGAGTCCATTTGGTCACTCAAATCCTTGTATTCTCGGATTGCACCCAAATTGGCCTCCAATTGAGCCTACAACGTACAAACGAGTTTTCCTTCTTCGTTAAGCACAACCGAACTTGTTTGTTGAATAAAACATGTCCCATTTGACGTTATTATGGTGCCACGCGAGGTTAGAAACCAAGCGGGGTCCATTTGGTCACTCAAATCCTTGTATTCTCGGATTGCACCCAAATTGGCCTCCAATTGAGCCTACAACGTACAAACGAGTTTTCCTTTTTCGTTAAGCACAACCGAACATTTTTGTTGAGTCAAAACTGTCCCATTTGATGTTATTATGGTGCCACGCTAGGTTAGAAACCAAACGGAGTCCATTTGGTCACTTAAATCCTTGTATTCTCGGATTGCACCCAAATTGGCCTCCAATTGAGCCTACAACGTACAAACGAGTTTACCTTTTTCGTTAAGCACAACCGAACATGTTTGTTGAGTCAAACATGTTCAATTTGACGTTATTATGGTG
Organism: Berberis vulgaris; assembly: GCA_963556465.1. NCBI lineage: Eukaryota > Viridiplantae > Streptophyta > Magnoliopsida > Ranunculales > Berberidaceae > Berberis > Berberis vulgaris. Next base: position 38,513,384 of record OY747132.1, on the reverse strand, counting down.
CCACGCGAGGTTAGAAACCAAACGGAGTCCATTTGGTCACTCAAATCCTTGTATTCTCGGATTGCACCCAAATTGGCCTCCAATTAAGCCTACATTGTACAAACGAGTTTTCCTTCTTCGTTAACCACAACCGAACTTGTTTGTTTAGTCAAATAAGTCCCATTTGACGTTATTATGGTTCCACACGAGGTTTGAAATCAAACGGAGTCCATTTGGTCACTCAAATCCTTGTATTCTCGGATTGCACCCAAATTGGCCTCCAATTAAGCCTACATTGTACAAACGAGTTTTCCTTCTTCGTTAAGCACAATCGAACTTGTTTGTTTTGTCAAATAAGTCCCATTTGACGTTATTATGGTTCCACGCGAGGTTTGAAATCAAACGGAGTCCATTTGGTCACTCAAATCCTTGTATTCTCAGATTGCACCCAAATTGGCCTCCAATTGAGCCTACAACGTACAAACGAGTTTTCCTTCTTCATTAAGCACAACCGAACATGTTTGTTGAGTCAAAAATTTTCCATTTGATGTTATTATGGTTCCTCGCGACTGTTGAAATCAAACGGAGACCATTTGGTCACTCAAATCCTTTTATTCTCGGATTGCTCCCAAATTGGCCTCCAATTGAGCCTAAAACGTACAAACGAGTTTTCCTTCTTCGTTAAGCACAACCGAACTTGTTTGTTGAATCAAACATGTCCCATTTGACGTTATTATGGTTCCACGCGAGGTTAGAAACCAAACGGAGTCCATTTGGTCACTCAAATCCTTGTATTCTCGGATTGCACCCAAATTGGCCTCCAATTGAGCCTACAACTTACGAACGAGTTTTCCTTTTTCATTAAGCACAACCGAACATTTTTGTTGAGTCAAACCTGTCCCATTTGACGTTATTATGGTGCCACGTGAGGTTAGAAACCAAACGGAGTCCATTTGGTCACTCAAATCCTTGTATTCTCGGATTGCACCCAAATTGGCCTCCAATTGAGCCTACAACGTACAAACGAGTTTTCCTTCTTCGTTAAGCACAACCGAACTTGTTTGTTGAGTCAAAGAAGTCCCATTTGACGTTATTATGGTGCCACGTGAGGATTGAAATCAAACGGAGTCCATTTGGTCACTCAAATCCTTGTATTCTCGGATTGCACCCAAATTGGCCTCTAATTGAGCCTACAACGTACAGACGAGTTTTCCTTCTTCGTTAAGCACAACCGAACTTGTTTGTTGAGTCAAAGAAGTCCCATTTGACGTTATTATGGTGCCTCGTGGGGATTGAAATCAAACGGAGTCCATTTGGTCACTCAAATCCTTGTATTCTCGGATTGCACCCAAATTGGCCTCTAATTGAGCCTACAACGTACAGCCGAGTTTTCCTTCTCCGTTAAACACAACCGAACTTTTTTGTTGAATCAAATATGTTCCATTTGACGTTATTATGGTGCCCCGCTAGGTTAGAAATCAAGCGGAGTCCATTTGGTCACTCAAATCCTTGTATTCTCGGATTGCACCCAAATTGGCCTCCAATTGAGCCTACATTGTACAAACGAGTTTTCCTTCTTCGTTAAGCACAAACGAACTTGTTTATTGAGTCAAATAAGTCCCATTTGACGTTATTATGGTGCCACTCGAGGATTGAAATCAAACGGAGTCCATTTGGTCACTCAAATCCTTGTATTCTCGGATTGCACCCAAATTGGCCTCCAATTGAGCCTACAACGTACAAACGAGTTTACCTTTTTCGTTAAGCACAACCGAACATGTTTGTTGAGTCAAACATGTTCAATTTGACGTTATTATGGTGCCACGCGAGGTTAGAAACCAAACGGAGTCCATTTGGTCACTCAAATCCTTGTATTCTCGGATTGCACCCAAATTGGCCTCCAATTGAGCCTACATTGTACAAACGAGTTTTCCTTCTTCGTTAAGCACAACCGAACTTGTTTGTTTAGTCAAATAAGTCCCATTCGAAGTTATTATGGTTCCACACGAGGTTTGAAATCAAACGGAGTCCATATGGTAACTCAAATCCTTGTATTCTCGGATTGCACCCAAACTGGCTTCCAATTGAGCCTACAACGTACAAACGAGTTTTCCTTCTTCATTAAGCACAACCGAACATTTTTGTTGAGTCAAAACTGTCCCATTTGATGTTATTATGGTGCCACGCGAGGTTAGAAACCAAACGGAGTCCATTTGGTCACTCAAATCCTTGTATTCTCGGATTGCACCCAAATTGGCCTCCAATTGAGCCTACAACGTACAAACGAGTTTACCTTTTTCGTTAAGCACAACCGAACATGTTTGTTGAGTCAAACATGTTCAATTTGACGTTATTATGGTGCCACGCGAGGTTAGAAACCAAACGGAGTCCATTTGGTCACTCAAATCCTTGTATTCTCGGATTGCACCCAAATTGGCCTCCAATTAAGCCTACATTGTACAAACGAGTTTTCCTTCTTCGTTAACCACAACCGAACTTGTTTGTTTAGTCAAATAAGTCCCATTTGACGTTATTATGGTTCCACACGAGGTTTGAAATCAAACGGAGTCCATTTGGTCACTCAAATCCTTGTATTCTCGGATTGCACCCAAATTGGCCTCCAATTAAGCCTACATTGTACAAACGAGTTTTCCTTCTTCGTTAAGCACAATCGAACTTGTTTGTTTTGTCAAATAAGTCCCATTTGACGTTATTATGGTTCCACGCGAGGTTTGAAATCAAACGGAGTCCATTTGGTCACTCAAATCCTTGTATTCTCAGATTGCACCCAAATTGGCCTCCAATTGAGCCTACAACGTACAAACGAGTTTTCCTTCTTCATTAAGCACAACCGAACATGTTTGTTGAGTCAAAAATTTTCCATTTGATGTTATTATGGTTCCTCGCGACTGTTGAAATCAAACGGAGACCATTTGGTCACTCAAATCCTTTTATTCTCGGATTGCTCCCAAATTGGCCTCCAATTGAGCCTAAAACGTACAAACGAGTTTTCCTTCTTCGTTAAGCACAACCGAACTTGTTTGTTGAATCAAACATGTCCCATTTGACGTTATTATGGTTCCACGCGAGGTTAGAAACCAAACGGAGTCCATTTGGTCACTCAAATCCTTGTATTCTCGGATTGCACCCAAATTGGCCTCCAATTGAGCCTACAACTTACGAACGAGTTTTCCTTTTTCATTAAGCACAACCGAACATTTTTGTTGAGTCAAACCTGTCCCATTTGACGTTATTATGGTGCCACGTGAGGTTAGAAACCAAACGGAGTCCATTTGGTCACTCAAATCCTTGTATTCTCGGATTGCACCCAAATTGGCCTCCAATTGAGCCTACAACGTACAAACGAGTTTTCCTTCTTCGTTAAGCACAACCGAACTTGTTTGTTGAGTCAAAGAAGTCCCATTTGACGTTATTATGGTGCCACGTGAGGATTGAAATCAAACGGAGTCCATTTGGTCACTCAAATCCTTGTATTCTCGGATTGCACCCAAATTGGCCTCTAATTGAGCCTACAACGTACAGACGAGTTTTCCTTCTTCGTTAAGCACAACCGAACTTGTTTGTTGAGTCAAAGAAGTCCCATTTGACGTTATTATGGTGCCTCGTGGGGATTGAAATCAAACGGAGTCCATTTGGTCACTCAAATCCTTGTATTCTCGGATTGCACCCAAATTGGCCTCTAATTGAGCCTACAACGTACAGCCGAGTTTTCCTTCTCCGTTAAACACAACCGAACTTTTTTGTTGAATCAAATATGTTCCATTTGACGTTATTATGGTGCCCCGCTAGGTTAGAAATCAAGCGGAGTCCATTTGGTCACTCAAATCCTTGTATTCTCGGATTGCACCCAAATTGGCCTCCAATTGAGCCTACATTGTACAAACGAGTTTTCCTTCTTCGTTAAGCACAAACGAACTTGTTTATTGAGTCAAATAAGTCCCATTTGACGTTATTATGGTGCCACTCGAGGATTGAAATCAAACGGAGTCCATTTGGTCACTCAAATCCTTGTATTCTCGGATTGCACCCAAATTGGCCTCCAATTGAGCCTACAACGTACAAACGAGTTTACCTTTTTCGTTAAGCACAACCGAACATGTTTGTTGAGTCAAACATGTTCAATTTGACGTTATTATGGTGCCACGCGAGGTTAGAAACCAAACGGAGTCCATTTGGTCACTCAAATCCTTGTATTCTCGGATTGCACCCAAATTGGCCTCCAATTGAGCCTACATTGTACAAACGAGTTTTCCTTCTTCGTTAAGCACAACCGAACTTGTTTGTTTAGTCAAATAAGTCCCATTCGAAGTTATTATGGTTCCACACGAGGTTTGAAATCAAACGGAGTCCATATGGTAACTCAAATCCTTGTATTCTCGGATTGCACCCAAACTGGCTTCCAATTGAGCCTACAACGTACAAACGAGTTTTCCTTCTTCATTAAGCACAACCGAACATTTTTGTTGAGTCAAAACTGTCCCATTTGATGTTATTATGGTGCCACGCGAGGTTAGAAACCAAACGGAGTCCATTTGGTCACTCAAATCCTTGTATTCTCGGATTGCACCCAAATTGGCCTCCAATTGAGCCTACAACGTACAAACGAGTTTACCTTTTTCGTTAAGCACAACCGAACATGTTTGTTGAGTCAAACATGTTCAATTTGACGTTATTATGGTGCCACGCGAGGTTAGAAACCAAACGGAGTCCATTTGGTCACTCAAATCCTTGTATTCTCGGATTGCACCCAAATTGGCCTCCAATTAAGCCTACATTGTACAAACGAGTTTTCCTTCTTCGTTAACCACAACCGAACTTGTTTGTTTAGTCAAATAAGTCCCATTTGACGTTATTATGGTTCCACACGAGGTTTGAAATCAAACGGAGTCCATTTGGTCACTCAAATCCTTGTATTCTCGGATTGCACCCAAATTGGCCTCCAATTAAGCCTACATTGTACAAACGAGTTTTCCTTCTTCGTTAAGCACAATCGAACTTGTTTGTTTTGTCAAATAAGTCCCATTTGACGTTATTATGGTTCCACGCGAGGTTTGAAATCAAACGGAGTCCATTTGGTCACTCAAATCCTTGTATTCTCAGATTGCACCCAAATTGGCCTCCAATTGAGCCTACAACGTACAAACGAGTTTTCCTTCTTCATTAAGCACAACCGAACATGTTTGTTGAGTCAAAAATTTTCCATTTGATGTTATTATGGTTCCTCGCGACTGTTGAAATCAAACGGAGACCATTTGGTCACTCAAATCCTTTTATTCTCGGATTGTTCCCAAATTGGCCTCCAATTGAGCCTAAAACGTACAAACGAGTTTTCCTTCTTCGTTAAGCACAACCGAACTTGTTTGTTGAATCAAACATGTCCCATTTGACGTTATTATGGTTCCACGCGAGGTTAGAAACCAAACGGAGTCCATTTGGTCACTCAAATCCTTGTATTCTCGGATTGCACCCAAATTGGCCTCCAATTGAGCCTACAACTTACGAACGAGTTTTCCTTTTTCATTAAGCACAACCGAACATTTTTGTTGAGTCAAACCTGTCCCATTTGACGTTATTATGGTGCCACGTGAGGTTAGAAACCAAACGGAGTCCATTTGGTCACTCAAATCCTTGTATTCTCGGATTGCACCCAAATTGGCCTCCAATTGAGCCTACAACGTACAAACGAGTTTTCCTTCTTCGTTAAGCACAACCGAACTTGTTTGTTGAGTCAAAGAAGTCCCATTTGACGTTATTATGGTGCCACGTGAGGATTGAAATCAAACGGAGTCCATTTGGTCACTCAAATCCTTGTATTCTCGGATTGCACCCAAATTGGCCTCTAATTGAGCCTACAACGTACAGACGAGTTTTCCTTCTTCGTTAAGCACAACCGAACTTGTTTGTTGAGTCAAAGAAGTCCCATTTGACGTTATTATGGTGCCTCGTGGGGATTGAAATCAAACGGAGTCCATTTGGTCACTCAAATCCTTGTATTCTCGGATTGCACCCAAATTGGCCTCTAATTGAGCCTACAACGTACAGCCGAGTTTTCCTTCTCCGTTAAACACAACCGAACTTTTTTGTTGAATCAAATATGTTCCATTTGACGTTATTATGGTGCCCCGCTAGGTTAGAAATCAAGCGGAGTCCATTTGGTCACTCAAATCCTTGTATTCTCGGATTGCACCCAAATTGGCCTCCAATTGAGCCTACATTGTACAAACGAGTTTTCCTTCTTCGTTAAGCACAAACGAACTTGTTTATTGAGTCAAATAAGTCCCATTTGACGTTATTATGGTGCCACTCGAGGATTGAAATCAAACGGAGTCCATTTGGTCACTCAAATCCTTGTATTCTCGGATTGCACCCAAATTGGCCTCCAATTGAGCCTACAACGTACAAACGAGTTTACCTTTTTCGTTAAGCACAACCGAACATGTTTGTTGAGTCAAACATGTTCAATTTGACGTTATTATGGTGCCACGCGAGGTTAGAAACCAAACGGAGTCCATTTGGTCACTCAAATCCTTGTATTCTCGGATTGCACCCAAATTGGCCTCCAATTGAGCCTACATTGTACAAACGAGTTTTCCTTCTTCGTTAAGCACAACCGAACTTGTTTGTTTAGTCAAATAAGTCCCATTCGAAGTTATTATGGTTCCACACGAGGTTTGAAATCAAACGGAGTCCATATGGTAACTCAAATCCTTGTATTCTCGGATTGCACCCAAACTGGCTTCCAATTGAGCCTACAACGTACAAACGAGTTTTCCTTCTTCATTAAGCACAACCGAACATGTTTGTTGAGTCAAACATGTTCCATTTGATGTTATTATGGTGCCACGCGACTGTTGAAATCAAACGGAGTCCATTTGGTCACTCAAATCCTTTTATTCTCGGATTGCACCCAAATTGGCCTCCAATTGAGCCTACAACGTACAAACGAGTTTTCCTTCTTCGTTAAGCACAACCGAGATTGTTTGTTGAATCAAACATGTCCCATTCGACGTTATTATGGTTGCACGCGAGGTTAGAAACCCAGCGGAGTCCATTTGGTCACTCAAATCCTTGTATTCTCGGATTGCACCCAAATTGGCCTCCAATTGAGCCTACAACGTACAAACGAGTTTTTCTTCTTCGTTAAGCACAACCGAACATGTTTGTTGAGTCAAACATGTTCCATTTGATGTTATTATGGTGCTTCGCGACTGTTGAAATCAAACGGAGTCCATTTGGTCACTCAAATCCTTGTATTCTCGGATTGCACCCAAATTGGTCTCCAATTGTGCCTACAACGTACAAAAGAGTTTTCCTTTTTCATTAAGCACAACCGAACATTTTTGTCGAGTCAAACCTGTCCCATTTGACGTTATTATGGTGCCACGCGAGGTTAGAAACCAAACGGAGTCCATTTGGTCACTCAAATCCTTGTATTCTCGGATTGCACCCAAATTGGCCTCCAATTGAGCCTACAACGTACAAACGAGTTTTCCTTCTTCGTTAAGCACAACCGAACTTGTTTGTTGAGTCAAAGAAGTAACGTTTGACGTTATTATGGTGCCTCGTGAGGATTGAAATCAAACGGAGTCCATTTGGTCACTCAAATCCTTGTATTCTCGGATTGCACCCAAATTGGCCTCCAATTGAGCCTACAACGTACAGACGAGTTTTCCTTCTTCGTTAAGCACAACCGAACTTGTTTGTTGAGTCAAAGAAGTGCCATTTGACGTTATTATGGTGCCTCGTGGGGATTGAAATCAAACGGAGTCCATTTGGTCACTCAAATCCTTGTATTCTCGGATTGCACCCAAATTGGCCTCCAATTGAGCCTACATTGTACAAACGAGTTTTCCTTCTTCGTTAAGCACAAACGAACTTGTTTATTGAGTCAAATAAGTCCCATTTGACGTTATTATGGTGCCACTCGAGGATTGAAATCAAACGGAGTCCATTTGGTCACTCAAATCATTGTATTCTCGGATTGCACCCAAATTGGCCTCCCATTGAGCCTACAACGTACAAACGAGTTTTTCTTCTTCGTTAAGCACAACCGAACATGTTTGTTGAGTCAAAAATGTTCAATTTGACGTTATTATGATGCCTCGCGAGGGTTGAAATCAAACGGAGTCCATTTGGTCACTCAAATCCTTGTATTCTCGGATTGCACCCAAATTGGCCTCCAATTGAGCCTACAACGTACAAACGAGTTTTCCTTCTTCGTTAAGCACAACCGAACTTGTTTGTTGAATCAAACATGTCCCATTTGACGTTATTATGGTGCCACACGAGGTTAGAAACCAAGCGGGGTCCATTTGGTCACTCAAATCCTTGTATTCTCGGATTGCACCCAAATTGGCTTCCAATTGAGCCTACAACGTACAAACGAGTTTTCCTTTTTAGTTAAGCACAACCGAACATTTTTGTTGAGTCAAACCTGTCCCATTTGATGTTATTATGGTGCCACGCGAGGTTAGAAACCAAACGGAGTCCATTTGGTCACTAAAATCCTTGTATTCTCGGATTGCACCCAAATTGGCCTCCAATTGAGCCTACATTGTACAAACGAGTTTTCCTTCTTCGTTAAGCACAACCGAACTTGTTTGTTTAGTCAAATAAGTCCCATTTGACGTTATTATGGTTCCACGCGAGGTTTGAAATCAAACGGAGTCCATTTGGTCACTCAAATCCTTGTATTCTCAGATTGCACCCAAATTGGCCTCCAATTGAGCCTACAACGTACAAACGAGTTTTCCTTCTTCATTAAGCACAACCGAACATGTTTGTTGAGTCAAACATTTTCCATTTGATGTTATTATGGTTCCTCGCGACTGTTGAAATCAAACGGAGTGCATTTGGTCACTCAAATCCTTTTATTCTCGGATTGCACCCAAATTGGCCTCCAATTGAGCCTACAACGTACAAACGAGTTTTCCTTCTTCGTTAAGCACAACCGAACTTGTTTGTTGAATCAAACATGTCCCATTTGACGTTATTATGGTTCCACGCGACGTTAGAAACCCAGCGGAGTCCATTTGGTCACTCAAATCCTTGTATTCTCGGATTGCACCCAAATTGGCCTCCAATTGAGCCTACAACGTACAAACGAGTTTTCCTTCTTCGTTAAGCACAACCAAACTTGTTTGTTGAGTCAAATAAGTCACATTTGACGTTATTATGGTGCCTCGCGAGGATTGAAATCAAACGGAGTCCATTTGGTCACTCAAATCCTTGTATTCTCGGATTGCACCCAAATTGGCCTCCAATTGAGCCTACAACGTACAAACGAGTTTTCCTTCTTCGTTAAGCACAACCGAACTTTTTTGTTGAGTCAAAGAAGTCCCATTTGACGTTATTATGGTGCCTCGTGGGCATTGAAATCAAACGGAGTCCATTTGGTCACTCAAATCCTTGTATTCTCGGATTGCACCCAAATTGGCCTCTAATTCAGCCTACAACGTACAGACGAGTTTTCCTTCTCCGTTAAACACAACCGAACTTGTTTGTTGAATCAAATATGTCCCATTTGACGTTATTATGGTGCCACGCGAGGTTAGAAACCAAGCGGAGTCCATTTGGTCACTCAAATCCTTGTATTCTCGGATTGCACCCAAATTGGCCTCCAATTGAGCCTACATTGTACAAACGAGTTTTCCTTCTTCGTTAAGCACAAACGAACTTGTTTGTGAATCAAATATGTCCCATTTGACGTTATTATGGTGCCACGCGAGGATTGAAATCAAACGGAGTCCATTTGGTCACTCAAATCCTTGTATTCTCGGATTGCACCCAAATTGGCCTCCCATTGAGCCTACAACGTACAAACGAGTTTTTCTTCTTCGTTAAGCACAACCGAACATGTTTGTTGAGTCAAACATGTTCAATTAGACGTTATTATGATGCCTCGCGAGGGTTGAAATCAAACGGAGTCCATTTGGTCACTCAAATCCTTGTATTCTCGGATTGCACCCAAATTGGCCTCCAATTGAGCCTACAACGTACAAACGAGTTTTCTTTCTTCGTTAAGCACAACCGAACTTGTTTGTTGAATAAAACATGTCCCATTTGACGTTATTATGGTGCCACGCGAGGTTAGAAACCAAGCGGGGTCCATTTGGTCACTCAAATCCTTGTATTCTCGGATTGCACCCAAATTGGCCTCCAATTGAGCCTACAACGTACAAACGAGTTTTCCTTTTTCGTTAAGCACAACCGAACATTTTTGTTGAGTCAAAACTGTATCATTTGATGTTATTATGGTGCCACGCGAGGTTAGAAACCAAACGGAGTCCATTTGGTCACTCAAATCCTTGTATTCTCGGATTGCACCCAAATTGGCCTCCAATTGAGCCTACATTGTACAAACCAGTTTTCCTTCTTCGTTAAGCACAACCGAACTTGTTTGTTTAGTCAAATAAGTCCCATTTGATGTTATTATGGTTCCACGCGAGGTTTGAAAGCAAACGGAGTCCATTTGGTCACTCAAATCCTTGTATTCTCGGATTGCACCCAAATTGGCCTCCAATTGAACCTACAACGTACAAACGAGTTTTCCTTCTTCATTAAGCACAACCGAACATGTTTGTTGAGTCAAAAATGTTCCATTTGATGTTATTATGGTGCCTCGCGACTGTTGAAATCAAACGGAGTCCATTTGGTCACTCAAATCCTTTTATTCTAGGATTGCACCCAAATTGGCCTCCAATTGAGCCTACAACGTACAAACGAGTTTTCCTTCTTCGTTAAGCACAACCGAACTTGTTTGTTGAATCAAACATGTCCCATTTGACGTTATTATGGTGCAACGCGAGGTTAGAAACCAAGCGGAGTCCATTTGGTCACTCAAATCCTTGTATTCTCGGATTGCACCCAAATTGGCCTCCAATAGAGACTACAACGTACAAACGAGTTTTTCTTTTTCGTTAAACACAACCGAACATTTTTGTTGAGTCAAACCTGTCCCATTTGACGTTATTATGGTGCCACGCGAGGTTAGAAACCAAACGGAGTCCATTTGGTCACTCAAATCCTTGTATTCTCGGATTGCACCCAAATTGGCCTCCAATTGAGCCTACAACGTACAAACGAGTTTTCCTTCTTCGTTAAGCACAACAAAACTTGTTTGTTGAGTCAAAGAAGTCACATTTGACGTTATTATGGTGCCACGTGAGGATTGAAATCAAACGGAGTCCATTTGGTCACTCAAATCCTTGTATTCTCGGATTGCACCCAAATTGGCCTCTAATTGAGCCTACAACGTACAGACGAGTTTTCCTTCTTCGTTAAGCACAACCGAACTTGTTTGTTGAGTCAAAGAAGTCCCATTTGACGTTATTATGGTGCCTCGTGGGGATTGAAATCAAACGGAGTCCATTTGGTCACTCAAATCCTGGTATTCTCGGATTGCACCCAAATTGGCCTCTAATTGAGCCTACAACGTACAGACGAGTTTTCCTACTCCGTTAAACACAACCGAACTTTTTTTTTGAATCAAATATGTCCCATTTGACGTTATTATGGTGCCCCGCTAGGTTAGAAATCAAGCGGAGTCCATTTGGTCACTCAAATCCTTGTATTCTCGGATTGCACCCAAATTGGCCTCCAATTGAGCCTACATTGTACAAACGATTTTTCCTTCTTCGTTAAGCACAAACGAACTTGTTTATTGAGTCAAATAAGTCCCATTTGACGTTATTATGGTGCCACTCGAGGATTGAAATCAAACGGAGTCCATTTGGTCACTCAAATCCTTGTATTCTCGGATTGCACCCAAATTGGCCTCCAATTGAGCCTCCAACGTACAAACGAGTTTACCTTTTTCGTTAAGCACAACCGAACATGTTTGTTGAGTCAAACATGTTCAATTTGACGTTATTATGGTGCCACGTGAGGTTAGAAACCAAACGGAGTCCATTTGGTCACTCAAATTCTTGTATTCTCGGATTGCACCCAAATTGGCCTCCAATTAAGCCTACATTGTACAAACGAGTTTTCCTTCTTCGTTAAGCACAACCGAACTTGTTTGTTTAGTCAAATAAGTCCCATTTGACGTTATTATGGTTCCACACGAGGTTTGAAATCAAACGGAGTCCATTTGGTCACTCAAATCCTTGTATTCTCGGATTGCACCCAAATTGGCCTCCAATTAAGCCTACATTGTACAAACGAGTTTTCCTTCTTCGTTAAGCACAATCGAACTTGTTTGTTTTGTCAAATAAGTCCCATTTGACGTTATTATGGTTCCACGCGAGGTTTGAAATCAAACGGAGTCCATTTGGTCACTCAAATCCTTGTATTCTCAGATTGCACCCAAATTGGCCTCCAATTGAGCCTACAACGTACAAACGAGTTTTCCTTCTTCATTAAGCACAACCGAACATGTTTGTTGAGTCAAAAATTTTCCATTTGATGTTATTATGGTTCCTCGCGACTGTTGAAAACAAACGGAGACCATTTGGTCACTCAAATCCTTTTATTCTCGGATTGCACCCAAATTGGCCTCTAATTGAGCCTACAACGTACAGACGAGTTTTCCTTCTTCGTTAAGCACAACCGAACTTGTTTGTTGAGTCAAAGAAGTCCCATTTGACGTTATTATGGTGCCTCGTGGGGATTGAAATCAAACGGAGTCCATTTGGTCACTCAAATCCTGGTATTCTCGGATTGCACCCAAATTGGCCTCTAATTGAGCCTACAACGTACAGACGAGTTTTCCTACTCCGTTAAACACAACCGAACTTTTTTGTTGAATCAAATATGTCCCATTTGACGTTATTATGGTGCCCCGCTAGGTTAGAAATCAAGCGGAGTCCATTTGGTCACTCAAATCCTTGTATTCTCGGATTGCACCCAAATTGGCCTCCAATTGAGCCTACATTGTACAAACGATTTTTCCTTCTTCGTTAAGCACAAACGAACTTGTTTATTGAGTCAAATAAGTCCCATTTGACGTTATTATGGTGCCACTCGAGGATTGAAATCAAACGGAGTCCATTTGGTCACTCAAATCCTTGTATTCTCGGATTGCACCCAAATTGGCCTCCAATTGAGCCTACAACGTACAAACGAGTTTACCTTTTTCGTTAAGCACAACCGAACATGTTTGTTGAGTCAAACATGTTCAATTTGACGTTATTATGGTGCCACGCGAGGTTAGAAACCAAACGGAGTCCATTTGGTCACTCAAATCCTTGTATTCTCGGATTGCACCCAAATTGGCCTCCAATTGAGCCTACAACGTACAAACGAGTTTTCCTTCTTCGTTAAGCACAACCGAACTTGTTTGTTGAGTCAAAGAAGTCCCATTTGACGTTATTATGGTGCCACGTGAGGATTGAAATCAAACGGAGTCCATTTGGTCACTCAAATCCTTGTATTCTCGGATTGCACCCAAATTGGCCTCTAATTGAGCCTACAACGTACAGACGAGTTTTCCTTCTTCGTTAAGCACAACCGAACTTGTTTGTTGAGTCAAAGAAGTCCCATTTGACGTTATTATGGTGCCTCGTGGGGATTGAAATCAAACGGAGTCCATTTGGTCACTCAAATCCTTGTATTCTCGGATTGCACCCAAATTGGCCTCTAATTGAGCCTACAACGTACAGCCGAGTTTTCCTTCTCCGTTAAACACAACCGAACTTTTTTGTTGAATCAAATATGTTCCATTTGACGTTATTATGGTGCCCCGCTAGGTTAGAAATCAAGCGGAGTCCATTTGGTCACTCAAATCCTTGTATTCTCGGATTGCACCCAAATTGGCCTCCAATTGAGCCTACATTGTACAAACGAGTTTTCCTTCTTCGTTAAGCACAAACGAACTTGTTTATTGAGTCAAATAAGTCCCATTTGACGTTATTATGGTGCCACTCGAGGATTGAAATCAAACGGAGTCCATTTGGTCACTCAAATCCTTGTATTCTCGGATTGCACCCAAATTGGCCTCCAATTGAGCCTACAACGTACAAACGAGTTTACCTTTTTCGTTAAGCCCAACCGAACATGTTTGTTGAGTCAAACATGTTCAATTTGACGTTATTATGGTGCCACACGAGGTTAGAAACCAAACGGAGTCCATTTGGTCACTCAAATCCTTGTATTCTCGGATTGCACCCAAATTGGCCTCCAATTGAGCCTACATTGTACAAACGAGTTTTCCTTCTTCGTTAAGCACAACCGAACTTGTTTGTTTAGTCAAATAAGTCCCATTTGAAGTTATTATGGTTCCACACGAGGTTTGAAATCAAACGGAGTCCATTTGGTAACTCAAATCCTTGTATTCTCGGATTGCACCCAAACTGGCTTCCAATTGAGCCTACAACGTACAAACGAGTTTTCCTTCTTCATTAAGCACAACCGAACATGTTTGTTGAGTCAAACATGTTCCATTTGATGTTATTATGGTGCCACGCGACTGTTGAAATCAAACGGAGTCCATTTGGTCACTCAAATCCTTTTATTCTCGGATTGCACCCAAATTGGCCTCCAATTGAGCGTACAACGTACAAACGAGTTTTCCTTTTTCATTAAGCACAACCGAACATTTTTGTCGAGTCAAACCTGTCCCATTTGACGTTATTATGGTGCCACGCGAGGTTAGAAACCAAACGGAGTCCATTTGGTCACTCAAATCCTTGTATTCTCGGATTGCACCCAAATTGGCCTCCAATTGAGCCTACAACGTACAAACGAGTTTTCCTTCTTCGTTAAGCACAACCGAACTTGTTTGTTGAGTCAAAGAAGTAACGTTTGACGTTATTATGGTGCCTCGTGAGGATTGAAATCAAACGGAGTCCATTTGGTCACTCAAATCCTTGTATTCTCGGATTGCACCCAAATTGGCCTCCAATTGAGCCTACAACGTACAGACGAGTTTTCCTTCTTCGTTAAGCACAACCGAACTTGTTTGTTGAGTCAAAGAAGTGCCATTTGACGTTATTATGGTGCCTCGTGGGGATTGAAATCAAACGGAGTCCATTTGGTCACTCAAATCCTTGTATTCTCGGATTGCACCCAAATTGGCCTCCAATTGAGCCTACATTGTACAAACGAGTTTTCCTTCTTCGTTAAGCACAAACGAACTTGTTTATTGAGTCAAATAAGTCCCATTTGACGTTATTATGGTGCCACTCGAGGATTGAAATCAAACGGAGTCCATTTGGTCACTCAAATCATTGTATTCTCGGATTGCACCCAAATTGGCCTCCCATTGAGCCTACAACGTAAAAACGAGTTTTTCTTCTTCGTTAAGCACAACCGAACTTGTTTGTTGAGTCAAAGAAGTCCCATTTGACGTTATTATGGTGCCACGTGAGGATTGAAATCAAACGGAGTCCATTTGGTCACTCAAATCCTTGTATTCTCGGATTGCACCCAAATTGGCCTCTAATTGAGCCTACAACGTACAGACGAGTTTTCCTTCTTCGTTAAGCACAACCGAACTTGTTTGTTGAGTCAAAGAAGTCCCATTTGACGTTATTATGGTGCCTCGTGGGGATTGAAATCAAACGGAGTCCATTTGGTCACTCAAATCCTGGTATTCTCGGATTGCACCCAAATTGGCCTCTAATTGAGCCTACAACGTACAGACGAGTTTTCCTACTCCGTTAAACACAACCGAACTTTTTTGTTGAATCAAATATGTCCCATTTGACGTTATTATGGTGCCCCGCTAGGTTAGAAATCAAGCGGAGTCCATTTGGTCACTCAAATCCTTGTATTCTCGGATTGCACCCAAATTGGCCTCCAATTGAGCCTACATTGTACAAACGATTTTTCCTTCTTCGTTAAGCACAAACGAACTTGTTTATTGAGTCAAATAAGTCCCATTTGACGTTATTATGGTGCCACTCGAGGATTGAAATCAAACGGAGTCCATTTGGTCACTCAAATCCTTGTATTCTCGGATTGCACCCAAATTGGCCTCCAATTGAGCCTACAACGTACAAACGAGTTTACCTTTTTCGTTAAGCACAACCGAACATGTTTGTTGAGTCAAACATGTTCAATTTGACGTTATTATGGTGCCACGCGAGGTTAGAAACCAAACGGAGTCCATTTGGTCACTCAAATCCTTGTATTCTCGGATTGCACCCAAATTGGCCTCCAATTAAGCCTACATTGTACAAACGAGTTTTCCTTCTTCGTTAAGCACAACCGAACTTGTTTGTTTAGTCAAATAAGTCCCATTTGACGTTATTATGGTTCCACACGAGGTTTGAAATCAAATGGAGTCCATTTGGTCACTCAAATCCTTGTATTCTCGGATTGCACCCAAATTGGCCTCCAATTAAGCCTACATTGTACAAACGAGTTTTCCTTCTTCGTTAAGCACAATCGAACTTGTTTGTTTTGTCAAATAAGTCCCATTGGACGTTATTATGGTTCCACGCGAGGTTTGAAATCAAACGGAGTCCATTTGGTCACTCAAATCCTTGTATTCTCAGATTGCACCCAAATTGGCCTCCAATTGAGCCTACAACGTACAAACGAGTTTTCCTTCTTCATTAAGCACAACCGAACATGTTTGTTGAGTCAAAAATTTTCCATTTGATGTTATTATGGTTCCTCGCGACTGTTGAAATCAAACGGAGACCATTTGGTCACTCAAATCCTTTTATTCTCGGATTGCTCCCAAATTGGCCTCCAATTGAGCCTAAAACGTACAAACGAGTTTTCCTTCTTCGTTAAGCACAACCGAACTTGTTTGTTGAATCAAACATGTCCCATTTGACGTTATTATGGTTCCACGCGAGGTTAGAAACCAAACGGAGTCCATTTGGTCACTCAAATCCTTGTATTCTCGGATTGCACCCAAATTGGCCTCCAATTGAGCCTACAACTTACAAACGAGTTTTCCTTTTTCATTAAGCACAACCGAACATTTTTGTTGAGTCAAACCTGTCCCATTTGACGTTATTATGGTGCCACGTGAGGTTAGAAACCAAACGGAGTCCATTTGGTCACTCAAATCCTTGTATTCTCGGATTGCACCCAAATTGGCCTCCAATTGAGCCTACAACGTACAAACGAGTTTTCCTTCTTCGTTAAGCACAACCGAACTTGTTTGTTGAGTCAAAGAAGTCCCATTTGACGTTATTATGGTGCCACGTGAGGATTGAAATCAAATGGAGTCCATTTGGTCACTCAAATCCTTGTATTCTCGGATTGCACCCAAATTGGCCTCTAATTGAGCCTACAACGTACAGACGAGTTTTCCTACTTCGTTAAGCACAACCGAACTTGTTTGTTGAGTCAAAGAAGTCCCATTTGACGTTATTATGGTGCCTCGTGGGGATTGAAATCAAACGGAGTCCATTTGGTCACTCAAATCCTTGTATTCTCGGATTGCACCCAAATTGGCCTCTAATTGAGCCTACAACGTACAGCCGAGTTTTCCTTCTCAGTTAAACACAACCGAACTTTTTTGTTGAATCAAATATGTTCCATTTGACGTTATTATGGTGCCCCGCTAGGTTAGAAATCAAGCGGAGTCCATTTGGTCACTCAAATCCTTGTATTCTCGGATTGCACCCAAATTGGCCTCCAATTGAGCCTACATTGTACAAACGAGTTTTTCTTCTTCGTTAAGCACAAACGAACTTGTTTATTGAGTCAAATAAGTCCCATTTGACGTTATTATGGTGCCACTCGAGGATTGAAATCAAACGGAGTCCATTTGGTCACTCAAATCCTTGTATTCTCGGATTGCACCCAAATTGGCCTCCAATTGAGCCTACAACGTACAAACGAGTTTACCTTTTTCGTTAAGCACAACCGAACATGTTTGTTGAGTCAAACATGTTCAATTTGACGTTATTATGGTGCCACACGAGGTTAGAAACCAAACGGAGTCCATTTGGTCACTCAAATCCTTGTATTCTCGGATTGCACCCAAATTGGCCTCCAATTGAGCCTACATTGTACAAACGAGTTTTCCTTCTTCGTTAAGCACAACCGAACTTGTTTGTTTAGTCAAATAAGTCCCATTTGAAGTTATTATGGTTCCACACGAGGTTTGAAATCAAACGGAGTCCATTTGGTAACTCAAATCCTTGTATTCTCCTGGCTTCCAATTGAGCCTACAACGTACAAACGAGTTTTCCTTCTTCATTAAGCACAACCGAACATGTTTGTTGAGTCAAACATGTTCCATTTGATGTTATTATGGTGCCACGCGACTGTTGAAATCAAACGGAGTCCATTTGGTCACTCAAATCCTTTTATTCTCGGATTGCACCCAAATTGGCCTCCAATTGAGCGTACAACGTACAAACGAGTTTTCCTTCTTCGTTAAGCACAACCGAACTTGTTTGTTGAATCAAACATGTCCCATTCGACGTTATTATGGTTCCACGCAAGGTTAGAAACCCAGCGGAGTCCATTTGGTCACTCAAATCCTTGTATTCTCGGATTGCACCCAAATTGGCCTCCAATTGAGCCTACAACGTACAAACGAGTTTTTCTTCTTCGTTAAGCACAACCGAACATGTTTGTTAAGTCAAACATGTTCCATTTGATGTTATTATGGTGCTTCGCGACTGTTGAAATCAAACGGAGTCCATTTGGTCACTCAAATCCTTGTATTCTCGGATTGCACCCAAATTGGTCTCCAATTGTGCCTACAACGTACAAACGAGTTTTCCTTTTTCATTAAGCACAACCGAACATTTTTGTCGAGTCAAACCTGTCCCATTTGACGTTATTATGGTGCCACGCGAGGTTAGAAACCAAACGGAGTCCATTTGGTCACTCAAATCCTTGTATTCTCGGATTGCACCCAAATTGGCCTCCAATTGAGCCTACAACGTACAAACGAGTTTTCCTTCTTCGTTAAGCACAACCGAACTTGTTTGTTGAGTCAAAGAAGTAACGTTTGACGTTATTATGGTGCCTCGTGAGGATTGAAATCAAACGGAGTCCATTTGGTCACTCAAATCCTTGTATTCTCGGATTGCACCCAAATTGGCCTCCAATTGAGCCTACAACGTACAGACGAGTTTTCCTTCTTCGTTAAGCACAACCGAACTTGTTTGTTGAGTCAAAGAAGTGCCATTTGACGTTATTATGGTGCCTCGTGGGGATTGAAATCAAACGGAGTCCATTTGGTCACTCAAATCCTTGTATTCTCGGATTGCACCCAAATTGGCCTCCAATTGAGCCTACATTGTACAAACGATTTTTCCTTCTTCGTTAAGCACAAACGAACTTGTTTATTGAGTCAAATAAGTCCCATTTGACGTTATTATGGTGCCACTCGAGGATTGAAATCAAACGGAGTCCATTTGGTCACTCAAATCATTGTATTCTCGGATTGCACCCAAATTGGCCTCCCATTGAGCCTACAACGTACAAACGAGTTTTTCTTCTTCGTTAAGCACAACCGAACATGTTTGTTGAGTCAAAAATGTTCAATTTGACGTTATTATGATGCCTCGCGAGGGTTGAAATCAAACGGAGTCCATTTGGTCACTCAAATCCTTGTATTCTCGGATTGCACCCAAATTGGCCTCCAATTGAGCCTACAACGTACAAACGAGTTTTCCTTCTTCGTTAAGCACAACCGAACTTGTTTTTTGAATCAAACATGTCCCATTTGACGTTATTATGGTGCCACACGAGGTTAGAAACCAAGCGGGGTCCATTTGGTCACTCAAATCCTTGTATTCTCGGATTGCACCCAAATTGGCTTCCAATTGAGCCTACAACGTACAAACGAGTTTTCCTTTTTCGTTAAGCACAACCGAACATTTTTGTTGAGTCAAACCTGTCCCATTTGATGTTATTATGGTGCCACGCGAGGTTAGAAACCAAACGGAGTCCATTTGGTCACTCAAATCCTTGTATTCTCGGATTGCACCCAAATTGGCCTCCAATTGAGCCTACATTGTACAAACGAGTTTTCCTTCTTCGTTAAGCACAACCGAACTTGTTTGTTTAGTCAAATAAGTCCCATTTGACGTTATTATGGTTCCACGCGAGGTTTGAAATCAAACGGAGTCCATTTGGTCACTCAAATCCTTGTATTCTCAGATTGCACCCAAATTGGCCTCCAATTGAGCCTACAACGTACAAACGAGTTTTCCTTCTTCATTAAGCACAACCGAACATGTTTGTTGAGTCAAACATTTTCCATTTGATGTTATTATGGTTCTTCGCGACTGTTGAAATCAAACGGAGTGCATTTGGTCACTCAAATCGTTTTATTCTCGGATTGCACCCAAATTGGCCTCCAATTGAGCCTACAACGTACAAACGAGTTTTCCTTCTTCGTTAAGCACAACCGAACTTGTTTGTTGAATCAAACATGTCCCATTTGACGTTATTATGGTTCCACGCGACGTTAGAAACCCAGCGGAGTCCATTTGGTCACTCAAATCCTTGTATTCTCGGATTGCACCCAAATTGGCCTCCAATTGAGCCTACAACGTACAAACGAGTTTTCCTTCTTCGTTAAGCACAACCAAACTTGTTTGTTGAGTCAAATAAGTCACATTTGACGTTATTATGGTGCCTCGCGAGGATTGAAATCAAACGGAGTCCATTTGGTCACTCCAATCCTTGTATTCTCGGATTGCACCCAAATTGGCCTCCAATTGAGCCTACAACGTACAAACGAGTTTTCCTTCTTCGTTAAGCACAACCGAACTTGTTTGTTGAGTCAAAGAAGTCCCATTTGACGTTATTATGGTGCCTCGTGGGCATTGAAATCAAACGGAGTCCATTTGGTCACTCAAATCCTTGTATTCTCGGATTGCACCCAAATTGGCCTCTAATTCAGCCTACAACGTACAGACGAGTTTTTCTTCTCCGTTAAACACAACCGAACTTGTTTGTTGAATCAAATATGTCTCATTTGACGTTATTATGGTGCCACGTGAGGTTAGAAACCAAGCGGAGTCCATTTGGTCACTCAAATCCTTGTATTCTCGGATTGCACCCAAATTGGCCTCCAATTGAGCCTACATTGTACAAACGAGTTTTCCTTCTTCGTTAAGCACAAACGAACTTGTTTGTTGAGTCAAATAAGTCCCATTTGACGTTATTATGGTGCCACGCGAGGATTGAAATCAAACGGAGTCCATTTGGTCACTCGAATCCTTGTATTCTCGGATTGCACCCAAATTGGCCTCCCATTGAGCCTACAACGTACCAACGAGTTTTTCTTCTTCGTTAAGCACAACCGAACATGTTTGTTGAGTCAAACATGTTCAATTAGACGTTATTATGATGCCTCGCGAGGGTTGAAATCAAACGGAGTCCATTTGGTCACTCAAATCCTTGTATTCTCGGATTGCACCCAAATTGGCCTCCAATTGAGCCTACAACGTACAAACGAGTTTTCCTTCTTCGTTAAGCACAACCGAACTTGTTTGTTGAATCAAACATGTCCCATTTGACGTTATTATGGTGCCACGCGAGGTTAGAAACCAAGCGGGGTCCATTTGGTCACTCAAATCCTTGTATTCTCGGATTGCACCCAAATTGGCCTCCAATTGAGCCTACAACGTACAAACGAGTTTTCCTTTTTCGTTAAGCACAACCGAACAATTTTGTTGATTCAAAACTGTCCCATTTGATGTTATTATGGTGCCACGCGAGGTTAGAAACCAAACGGAGTCCATTTGGTCACTCAAATCCTTGTATTCTCGGATTGCACCCAAATTGGCCTCCAATTGAGCCTACATTGTACAAACGAGTTTTCCTTCTTCGTTAAGCACAACCGAACTTGTTTGTTTAGTCAAATAAGTCCCATTT
Source organism: Berberis vulgaris (assembly GCA_963556465.1). NCBI lineage: Eukaryota > Viridiplantae > Streptophyta > Magnoliopsida > Ranunculales > Berberidaceae > Berberis > Berberis vulgaris. Next base: position 38,491,634 of record OY747132.1, on the reverse strand, counting down.
GATGTTATTATGGTTCCACGCGAGGTTTGAAAGCAAACGGAGTCCATTTGGTCACTCAAATCCTTGTATTCTCGGATTGCACCCAAATTGGCCTCCAATTGAACCTACAACGTACAAACGAGTTTTCCTTCTTCATTAAGCACAACCGAACATGTTTGTTGAGTCAAAAATGTTCCATTTGATGTTATTATGGTGCCTCGCGACTGTTGAAATCAAACGGAGTCCATTTGGTCACTCAAATCCTTTTATTCTCGGATTGCACCCAAATTGGCCTCCAATTGAGCCTACAACGTACAAACGAGTTTTCCTTCTTCGTTAAGCACAACCGAACTTGTTTGTTGAATCAAACATGTCCCATTTGACGTTATTATGGTGCAACGCGAGGTTAGAAACCAAGCGGAGTCCATTTGGTCACTCAAATCCTTGTATTCTCGGATTGCACCCAAATTGGCCTCCAATAGAGACTACAACGTACAAACGAGTTTTTCTTTTTCGTTAAACACAACCGAACATTTTTGTTGAGTCAAACCTGTCCCATTTGATGTTATTATGGTGCCACGCAAGGTTAGAAACCAAACGGAGTCCATTTGGTCACTCAAATTCTTGTATTCTCGGATTGCATCCAAATTGGCCTCCAATTGAGCCTACATTGTACAAACGAGTTTTCCTTTTTCGTTAAGCACAACCGAACTTGTTTGTTTAGTCAAATAAGTCCCATTTGACGTTATTATGGTTCCAAGTGAGGTTTGAAATCAAACGGATTCCATTTGGTCACTCAAATCCTTGTATTCTCGGATTGCACCCAAATTGGCCTCCCATTGAGCCTACAACGTACAAACGAGTTTTTCTTCTTCGTTAAGCACAACCGAACATGTTTGTTGAGTCAAACATGTTCCATTTGATGTTATTATGTTGCCTCGCAAGGGTTGAAATCAAACGGAGTCCATTTGGTCACTCAAATCCTTGTATTCTCGAATTGCACCCAAATTGGCCTCCAATTGAGCCTAGAACGTACAAACGAGTTTTCCTTCTTCGTTAAGCACAACCGAACTTGTTTGTTGAATCAAAAATGTCCCATTTGACGTTATTATGGTGCCACGTGAGGTTAGAAATCAAGCGGAGTCCATTTGGTCACTCAAATCCTTGTATTCTCAGATTGCACCCAAATTGGCCTCCAATTGAGCCTACTACGTACAAACGAGTTTTCCTTTCTCGTTAAGCACAACCGAAAATTTTTCTTGAGTCAAACCTGTCCCATTTGATGTTATTATGGTGCCACGCGAGGTTAGAAACCAAACGGAGTCCATTTGGTCACTCAAATCCTTGTATTTTCGGATTGCACCCAAATTGGCCTCCAATTAAGCCTACATTGTACAAACGAGTTTTCCTTCTTCGTTAAGCACAACCGAACTTGTTTGTTTAGTCAAATAAGTCCCATTTGACGTTATTATGGTTCCACGCGAGGTTTGAAATCAAACGGAGTCCATTTGGTCACTCAAATCCTTGTATTCTCAGATTATACCCAAATTGGCCTCCAATTGAGCCTACAACGTACAAACGAGTATTCCTTCTTCATTAAGCACAACCGAACATGTTTGTTGACTCAAACATTTTCCATTTGATGTTATTATGGTTCCTCGTGACTTTTGAAATGAAACGGAGTCCGTTTGGTCACTCAAATCCTTTTATTCTCGGATTGCACCCAAATTGGCCTCCAATTGAGCCTACAACGTACAAACGAGTTTTCCTTCTTCGTTAAGCACAACCGAACTTGTTTGTTGAATCAAACATGTCCCATTTGACGTTATTATGGTTCCACAATAGGTTAGAAACCCAGCGGAGTCCATTTGGTCACCCAAATCCTTGTATTCTCGGATTGCACCCAAATTGGCCTCCAATTGAGCCTACAACGTACAAATGAGTTTTCCTTTTTCGTTAAGCACAACCGAACATTTTTGTTGAGTCAAACCCGTCCCATTTGATGTTATTATGGTGCCACGCGAGGTTAGAAACCAAACGGAGTCCATTTGGTCACTCAAATCCTTGTATTCTCGGATTGCACCCAAATTGGCCTCCAATTGAGCCTACATTGTACAAACGAGTTTTCCTTCTTCGTTAAGCACAACCGAACTTGTTTGTTTAGTCAAATAAGTCCCATTTGACGTTATTATGGTTCCACGCGAGGTTTGAAATCAAACGGAGTCCATTTGGTCACTCAAATCCTTGTATTCTCAGATTGCACCCAAATTGGCCTCCAATTGAGCCTACAACGTACAAACGAGTTTTCCTTCTTCATTAAGCACAACCGAACATGTTTGTTGAGTCAAACATTTTCCATTTGATGTTATTATGGTTCCTCGCGACTGTTGAAATCAAACGGAGTGCATTTGGTCACTCAAATCCTTTTATTCTCGGATTGCACCCAAATTGGCCTCCAATTGAGCCTACAACGTACAAACGAGTTTTCCTTCTTCGTTAAGCACAACCGAACTTGTTTGTTGAATCAAACATGTCCCATTTGACGTTATTATGGTTCCACGCGACGTTAGAAACCCAGCGGAGTCCATTTGGTCACTCAAATCCTTGTATTCTCGGATTGCACCCAAATTGGCCTCCAATTGAGCCTACAACGTACAAACGAGTTTTCCTTCTTCGTTAAGCACAACCAAACTTGTTTGTTGAGTCAAATAAGTCACATTTGACGTTATTATGGTGCCTCGCGAGGATTGAAATCAAACGGAGTCCATTTGGTCACTCAAATCCTTGTATTCTCGGATTGCACCCAAATTGGCCTCCAATTGAGCCTACAACGTACAAACGAGTTTTCCTTCTTCGTTAAGCACAACCGAACTTGTTTGTTGAGTCAAAGAAGTCTCATTTGACGTTATTATGGTGCCTCGTGGGCATTGAAATCAAACGGAGTCCATTTGGTCACTCAAATCCTTGTATTCTCGGATTGCACCCAAATTGGCCTCTAATTCAGCCTACAACGTACAGACGAGTTTTACTTCTCCGTTAAACACAACCGAACTTGTTTGTTGAATCAAATATGTCCCATTTGACGTTATTATGGTGCCACGCGAGGTTAGAAACCAAGCGGAGTCCATTTGGTCACTAAAATCCTTGTATTCTCGAATTGCACCCAAATTGGCCTCCAATTGAGCCTACATTGTACAAACGAGTTTTCCTTCTTCGTTAAGCACAAACGAACTTGTTTGTTGAGTCAAATAAGTCCCATTTGACGTTATTATGGTGCCACGCGAGGATTGAAATCAAACGGAGTCCATTTGGTCACTCAAATCCTTGTATTCTCGGATTGCACCCAAATTGGCCTCCCATTGAGCCTACAACGTACAAACGAGTTTTTCTTCTTCGTTAAGCACAACCGAACATGTTTGTTGAGTCAAACATGTTCAATTAGACGTTATTATGATGCCTCACGAGGGTTGAAATCAAACGGAGTCCATTTGGTCACTCAAATCCTTGTATTCTCGGATTGCACCCAAATTGGCCTCCAATTGAGCCTACAACGTACAAACGAGTTTTCCTTCTTCGTTAAGCACAACCGAACTTGTTTGTTGAATCAAACATGTCCCATTTGACGTTATTATGGTGCCACGCGAGGTTAGAAACCAAGCGGGGTCCATTTGGTCACTCAAATCCTTGTATTCTCGGATTGCACCCAAATTGGCCTCCAATTGAGCCTACAACGTACAAACGAGTTTTCCTTTTTCGTTAAGCACAACCGAACATTTTTGTTGAGTCAAAACTGTCCCATTTGATGTTATTATGGTGCCACGCGAGGTTAGAAACCAAACGGAGTCCATTTGGTCACTCAAATCCTTGTATTCTCGGATTGCACCCAAATTGGCCTCCAATTGAGCCTACATTGTACAAACGAGTTTTCCTTCTTCGTTAAGCACAACCGAACTTGTTTGTTTAGTCAAATAAGTCCCATTTGATGTTATTATGGTTCCACGCGAGGTTTAAAAGCAAACGGAGTCCATTTGGTCACTCAAATCCTTGTATTCTCGGATTGCACCCAAATTGGCCTCCAATTGAACCTACAACGTACAAACGAGTTTTCCTTCTTCATTAAGCACAACCGAACATGTTTGTTGAGTCAAAAATGTTCCATTTGATGTTATTATGGTGCCTCGCGACTGTTGAAATCAAACGGAGTCCATTTGGTCACTCAAATCCTTTTATTCTCGGATTGCACCCAAATTGGCCTCCAATTGAGCCTACAACGTACAAACGAGTTTTCCTTCTTCGTTAAGCACAACCGAACTTGTTTGTTGAATCAAACATGTCCCATTTGACGTTATTATGGTGCAACGCGAGGTTAGAAACCAAGCGGAGTCCATTTGGTCACTCAAATCCTTGTATTCTCGGATTGCACCCAAATTGGCCTCCAATAGAGACTACAACGTACAAACGAGTTTTTCTTTTTCGTTAAACACAACCGAACATTTTTGTTGAGTCAAACCTGTCCCATTTGATGTTATTATGGTGCCACGCAAGGTTAGAAACCAAACGGAGTCCATTTGGTCACTCAAATTCTTGTATTCTCGGATTGCATCCAAATTGGCCTCCAATTGAGCCTACATTGTACAAACGAGTTTTCCTTTTTCGTTAAGGACAACCGAACTTGTTTGTTTAGTCAAATAAGTCCCATTTGACGTTATTATGGTTCCAAGTGAGGTTTGAAATCAAACGGATTCCATTTGGTCACTCAAATCCTTGTATTCTCAGATTGTACCCAAATTGGCCTCCAATTGAGCCTACAACGTACAAACGAGTTTTCCTTCTTCATTAAGCACAACCGGACATGTTTGTTGAGTCAAACATTTTCCATTTGATGTTATTATGGTTCCTCGCGGCTGTTTAAATCAAACGGAGTCCATTTGGTCACTCAAATCCTTTTATTCTCGGATTGCACCCAAATTGGCCTCTAATTGAGCCTACAACGTACAAACGAGTTTTCCTTCTTCTTTAAGCACAACCGAACTTGTTTGTTGAATCAAACATGTCCCATTTGACGTTATTATGGTGCCACGTGAGGTTAGAAATCAAGCGGAGTCCATTTGGTCACTCAAATCCTTGTATTCTCGGATTGCACCCAAATTGGCCTCCAATTGAGCCTACATTGTACAAACGAGTTTTCCTTCTTCGTTAAGCACAACCGAACTTGTTTGTTGAGTCAAATAAGTCCCATTTGACGTTATTATGGTGCCACGCGAGGATTGAAATCAAACGGAGTCCATTTGGTCACTCAAATCCTTGTATTCTCGGATTGCACCCAAATTGGCCTCCCATTGAGCCTACAACGTACAAACGAGTTTTTCTTCTTCGTTAAGCACAACCGAACATGTTTGTTGAGTCAAACATGTTCCATTTGATGTTATTATGTTGCCTCGCGAGGGTTGAAATCAAACGGAGTCCATTTGGTCACTCAAATCCTTGTATTCTCGAATTGCACCCAAATTGGCCTCCAATTGAGCCTAGAACGTACAAACGAGTTTTCCTTCTTCGTTAAGCACAACCGAACTTGTTTGTTGAATCAAAAATGTCCCATTTGACGTTATTATGGTGCCACGTGAGGTTAGAAATCAAGCGGAGTCCATTTGGTCACTCAAATCCTTGTATTCTCAGATTGCACCCAAATTGGCCTCCAATTGAGCCTACAACGTACAAACGAGTATTCCTTTCTCGTTAAGCACAACCGAAAATTTTTCTTGAGTCAAACCTGTCCCATTTGATGTTATTATGGTGCCACGCGAGGTTAGAAACCAAACGGAGTCCATTTGGTCACTCAAATCCTTGTATTCTCGGATTGCACCCAAATTGGCCTCCAATTAAGCCTACATTGTACAAACGAGTTTTCCTTCTTCGTTAAGCACAACCGAACTTGTTTGTTTAGTCAAATAAGTCCCATTTGACGTTATTATGGTTCCACGTGAGGTTTGAAATCAAACGGAGTCCATTTGGTCACTCAAATCCTTGTATTCTCAGATTATACCCAAATTGGCCTCCAATTGAGCCTACAACGTACAAACGAGTTTTCCTTCTTCATTAAGCACAACCGAACATGTTTGTTGACTCAAACATTTTCCATTTGATGTTATTATGGTTCCTCGTGACTTTTGAAATGAAACGGAGTCCGTTTGGTCACTCAAATCCTTTTATTCTCGGATTGCACCCAAATTGGCCTCCAATTGGGCCTACAACGTACAAACGAGTTTTCCTTCTTCGTTAAGCACAACCGAACTTGTCTGTTGAATCAAACATGTCCCATTTGACGTTATTATGGTTCCACAATAGGTTAGAAACCCAGCGGAGTCCATTTGGTCACTCAAATCCTTGTATTCTCGGATTGCACCCAAATTGGCCTCCAATTGAGCCTACAACGTACAAACGAGTTTTCCTTTTTCGTTAAGCACAACCGAACATTTTTGTTGAGTCAAACCTGTCCCATTTGATGTTATTATGGTGCCACGCGAGGTTAGAAACCAAACGGAGTCCATTTGGTCACTCAAATCCTTGTATTCTCGGATTGCACCCAAATTGGCCTCCAATTGAGCCTACATTGTACAAACGAGTTTTCCTTCTTCGTTAAGCACAACCGAACTTGTTTGTTTAGTCAAATAAGTCCCATTTGACGTTATTATGGTTCCACGTGAGGTTTGAAATCAAACGGAGTCCATTTGGTCACTCAAATCCTTGTATTCTCGGATTGCACCCAAACTGGCTTCCAATTGAGCCTACAACGTACAAACGAGTTTTCCTTTTTCATTAAGCACAACCGAACATGTTTGTTGAGTCAAACATGTTCCATTTGATGTTATTATGGTGCCTCGCGACTGTTGAAATCAAACGGAGTCCATTTGGTCACTCAAATCCTTTTATTCTCGGATTGCACCCAAATTGGCCTCCAATTGAGCCTACAACGTACAAACGAGTTTTCCTTCTTCGTTAAGCACAACCGAACTTGTTTGTTGAATCAAACATGTCCCATTCAACGTTATTATGGTTCCACGCGAGGTTAGAAACCCAGCGGAGTCCATTTGGTCACTCAAATCCTTGTATTCTCGGATTGCACCCAAATTGGCCTCCAATTGAGCCTACAACGTACAAACGAGTTTTCCTTTTTCATTAAGCACAACCGAACATTTTTGTCGAGTCAAACCTGTCCCATTTGACGTTATTATGGTGCCACGCGAGGTTAGAAACCAAACGGAGTCCATTTGGTCACTCAAATCCTTGTATTCTCGGATTGCACCCAAATTGGCCTCCAATTGAGCCTACAACGTACAAACGAGTTTTCCTTCTTCGTTAAGCACAACCGAACTTGTTTGTTGAGTCAAAGAATCCCTATTTGACGTTATTATGGTGCCTCGCGAGGATTGAAATCAAACGGAGTGCATTTGGTCACTCAAATCCTTGTATTCTCGGATTGCACCCAAATTGGCCTCCAATTGAGCCTACAACGTACAAACGAGTTTTCCTTCTTCGTTAAGCACAATCGAACTTGTTTGTTGAGTCAAAGAAGTCCCATTTGACATTATTATGGTGCCTCGTGGGCATTGAAATCAAACGGAGTCCATTTGGTCACTCAAATCCTTGTATTCTCGGATTGCACCCAAATTGGCCTCCAATTGAGCCTACAACGTACAAACGAGTTTTCCTTCTTCGTTAAGCACAATCGAACTTGTTTGTTGAGTCAAAGAAGTCCCATTTGACATTATTATGGTGCCTCGTGGGCATTGAAATCAAACGGAGTCCATTTGGTCACTCAAATCCTTGTATTCTCGGATTGCACCCAAATTGGCCTCCAATTGAGCCTACAACGTACAAACGAGTTTTTCTTTTTCGTTAAGCACAACCGAACATTTTTGTTGAGTCAAACCTGTCCCATTTGATGTTATTATGGTGCCACGCAAGGTTAGAAACCAAACGGAGTCCATTTGGTCACTCAAATTCTTGTATTCTCGGATTGCATCCAAATTGGCCTCCAATTGAGCCTACATTGTACAAACGAGTTTTCCTTCTTCGTTAAGCACAACCGAACTTGTTTGTTTAGTCAAATAAGTCTCATTTGACTTTATTATGGTTCCACGCGAGGTTTGAAATCAAACGGATTCCATTTGGTCACTCAAATCCTTGTATTCTCAGATTGCACCCAAATTGGCCTCCAATTGAGCCTACAACGTACAAACGAGTTTTTCTTCTTCGTTAAGCACAACCGAACATGTTTGTTGAGTCAAACATGTTCAATTAGATGTTATTATGATGCCTCGCGAGGGTTGAAATCAAACGGAGTCCATTTGGTCACTCAAATCCTTGTATTCTCGGATTGCACCCAAATTGGCCTCCAATTGAGCCTACAACGTACAAACGAGTTTTCCTTCTTCGTTAAGCACAACCGAACTTGTTTGTTGAATCAAAAATGTCCCATTTGACGTTATTATGGTGCCACGCGAGGTTAGAAACCAAGCGGGGTCCATTTGGTCACTCAAATCCTTGTATTCTCGGATTGCACCCAAATTGGCCTCCAATTGAGCCTACAACGTACAAACGAGTTTTCCTTTTTCGTTAAGCACAACCGAAAATTTTTGTTGAGTCAAAGCTGTCCCATTTGATGTTATTATGGTGTCACGCGAGGTTAGAAACCAAACGGAGTCCATTTGGTCACTCAAATCCTTGTATTCTCGGATTGCACCCAAATTGGCCTCCAATTGAGCCTACATTGTACAAACGAGTTTTCCTTCTTCGTTAAGCACAACCGAACTTTTTTGTTTAGTCAAATAAGTCCCATTTGATGTTATTATGGTTCCACGCGAGGTTTGAAATCAAACGGAGTCCATTTGGTCACTCAAATCCTTGTATTCTCGGATTGCACCCAAATTGGCCTCCAATTGAACCTACAACGTACAAACGAGTTTTCCTTCTTCATTAAGCACAACCGAACATGTTTGTTGAGTCAAACATGTTCCATTTGATGTTATTATGGTGCCTCGCGACTGTTGAAATCAAACGGAGTCCATTTGGTCACTCAAATCCTTTTATTCTCGGATTGCACCCAAATTGGCATCCAATTGAGCCTACAACGTACAAACGAGTTTTCCTTCTTCGTTAAGCACAACCGAACTTGTTTGTTGAATCAAACATGTCCCATTTGACGTTATTATGGTGCCACGCGAGGTTAGAAACCAAGCGGAGTCCATTTGGTCACTCAAATCCTTGTATTCTCGGATTGCACCCAAATTGGCCTCCAATTGAGCCTACAACGTACAAACGAGTTTTTCTTTTTCGTTAAGCACAACCGAACATTTTTGTTGAGTCAAACCTGTCCCATTTGATGTTATTATGGTGCCACGCAAGGTTAGAAACCAAACGGAGTCCATTTGGTCACTCAAATTCTTGTATTCTCGGATTGCATCCAAATTGGCCTCCAATTGAGCCTACATTGTACAAACGAGTTTTCCTTCTTCGTTAAGCACAACCGAACTTGTTTGTTTAGTCAAATAAGTCTCATTTGACTTTATTATGGTTCCACGCGAGGTTTGAAATCAAACGGATTCCATTTGGTCACTCAAATCCTTGTATTCTCAGATTGCACCCAAATTGGCCTCCAATTGAGCCTACAACGTACAAACGAGTTTTCCTTCTTCATTAAGCACAACCGAACATGTTTGTTGAGTCAAACATGTTCCATTTGATGTTATTATGGTGCCTCGCGACTGTTGAAATCAAACGGAGTCCATTTGGTCACTCAAATCCTTTTATTCTCGGATTGCACCCAAATTGGCCTCCAATTGAGCCTACAACGTACAAACGAGTTTTCCTTCTTCGTTAAGCACAACCGAACTTGTTTGTTGAATCAAACATGTCCCATTCAACGTTATTATGGTTCCACGCGAGGTTAGAAACCCAGCGGAGTCCATTTGGTCACTCAAATCCTTGTATTCTCGGATTGCACCCAAATTGGCCTCCAATTGAGTCTACAACGTACAAACGAGTTTTCCTTTTTCATTAAGCACAACCGAACATTTTTGTCGAGTCAAACCTGTCCCATTTGACGTTATTATGGTGCCACGCGAGGTTAGAAACCAAACGGAGTCCATTTGGTCACTCACATCCTTGTATTCTCGGATTGCACCCAAATTGGCCTCCAATTGAGCCTACAACGTACAAACGAGTTTTCCTTCTTCGTTAAGCACAACCGAACTTGTTTGTTGAGTCAAAGAAGTAACATTTGACGTTATTATGGTGCCTCGTGAGGATTGAAATCAAACGGAGTCCATTTGGTCACTCAAATCCTTGTATTCTCGGATTGCACCCAAATTGGCCTCCAATTGAGCCTACAACGTACAAACGAGTTTTCCTTCTTCGTTAAGCACAACCGAACTTGTTTGTTGAGTCAAAGAAGTAACATTTGACGTTATTATGGTGCCTCGTGAGGATTGAAATCAAACGGAGTCCATTTGGTCACTCAAATCCTTGTATTCTCGGATTGCACCCAAATTGGCCTCCAATTGAGCCTACAACGTACAAACGAGTTTTCCTTCTTCGTTAAGCACAACCGAACTTGTTTGTTGAGTCAAAGAAGTCCTATTTGACGTTATTATGGTGCCTCGTGAGGATTGAAATCAAACGGAGTGCATTTGGTCACTCAAATCCTTGTATTCTCGGATTGCACCCAAATTGGCCTCCAATTGAGCCTACAACGTACAAACGAGTTTTCCTTCTTCGTTAAGCACAATCGAACTTGTTTGTTGAGTCAAAGAAGTCCCATTTGACATTATTATGGTGCCTCGTGGGCATTGAAATCAAACGGAGTCCATTTGGTCACTCAAATCCTTGTATTCTCGGATTGCACCCAAATTGGCCTCTAATTGAGCCTACAACGTACAGACGAGTTTTCCTTCTCCGTTAAACACAACCGAACTTGTTTGTTGAATCAAATATGTCCCATTTGACGTTATTATGGTGCCACGCGAGGTTAGAAACCAAGCAGAGTCCATTTGGTCACTCAAATCCTTGTATTCTCGGATTGCACCCAAATTGGCCTCCAATTGAGCCTACATTGTACACACGAGTTTTCCTTCTTCGTTAAGCACAAACGAACTTGTTTGTTGAGTCAAATAAGTCCCATTTGACGTTATTATAGTGCCACGTGAGGATTGAAATCAAAACGGAGTCCATTTGGTCACTCAAATCCTTGTATTCTCGGATTGCACCCAAATTGGCCTCCCATTGAGCCTACAACGTACAAACGAGTTTTTCTTCTTCGTTAAGCACAACCGAACATGTTTGTTGAGTCAAACATGTTCAATTAGATGTTATTATGATGCCTCGCGAGGGTTGAAATCAAACGGAGTCCATTTGGTCACTCAAATCCTTGTATTCTCGGATTGCACCCAAATTGGCCTCCAATTAAGCCTACATTGTACAAACGAGTTTTCCTTCTTCGTTAAGCACAACCGAACTTGTTTGTTTAGTCAAATAAGTCCCATTTGACGTTATTATGGTTCCACGCGAGGTTTGAAATCAAACGGAGTCCATTTGGTCACTCAAATCCTTGTATTCTCAGATTATACCCAAATTGGCCTCCAATTGAGCCTACAACGTACAAACGAGTATTCCTTCTTCATTAAGCACAACCGAACATGTTTGTTGACTCAAACATTTTCCATTTGATGTTATTATGGTTCCTCGTGACTTTTGAAATGAAACGGAGTCCGTTTGGTCACTCAAATCCTTTTATTCTCGGATTGCACCCAAATTGGCCTCCAATTGAGCCTACAACGTACAAACGAGTTTTCCTTCTTCGTTAAGCACAACCGAACTTGTTTGTTGAATCAAACATGTCCCATTTGACGTTATTATGGTTCCACAATAGGTTAGAAACCCAGCGGAGTCCATTTGGTCACCCAAATCCTTGTATTCTCGGATTGCACCCAAATTGGCCTCCAATTGAGCCTACAACGTACAAATGAGTTTTCCTTTTTCGTTAAGCACAACCGAACATTTTTGTTGAGTCAAACCCGTCCCATTTGATGTTATTATGGTGCCACGCGAGGTTAGAAACCAAACGGAGTCCATTTGGTCACTCAAATCCTTGTATTCTCGGATTGCACCCAAATTGGCCTCCAATTGAGCCTACATTGTACAAACGAGTTTTCCTTCTTCGTTAAGCACAACCGAACTTGTTTGTTTAGTCAAATAAGTCCCATTTGACGTTATTATGGTTCCACGCGAGGTTTGAAATCAAACGGAGTCCATTTGGTCACTCAAATCCTTGTATTCTCAGATTGCACCCAAATTGGCCTCCAATTGAGCCTACAACGTACAAACGAGTTTTCCTTCTTCATTAAGCACAACCGAACATGTTTGTTGAGTCAAACATTTTCCATTTGATGTTATTATGGTTCCTCGTGACTGTTGAAATCAAACGGAGTGCATTTGGTCACTCAAATCCTTTTATTCTCGGATTGCACCCAAATTGGCCTCCAATTGAGCCTACAACGTACAAACGAGTTTTCCTTCTTCGTTAAGCACAACCGAACTTGTTTGTTGAATCAAACATGTCCCATTTGACGTTATTATGGTTCCACGCGACGTTAGAAACCCAGCGGAGTCCATTTGGTCACTCAAATCCTTGTATTCTCGGATTGCACCCAAATTGGCCTCCAATTGAGCCTACAACGTACAAACGAGTTTTCCTTCTTCGTTAAGCACAACCAAACTTGTTTGTTGAGTCAAATAAGTCACATTTGACGTTATTATGGTGCCTCGCGAGGATTGAAATCAAACGGAGTCCATTTGGTCACTCAAATCCTTGTATTCTCGGATTGCACCCAAATTGGCCTCCCATTGAGCCTACAACGTACAAACGAGTTTTTCTTCTTCGTTAAGCACAACCGAACATGTTTGTTGAGTCAAACATGTTCAATTAGATGTTATTATGATGCCTCGCGAGGGTTGAAATCAAACGGAGTCCATTTGGTCACTCAAATCCTTGTATTCTCGGATTGCACCCAAATTGGCCTCCAATTAAGCCTACATTGTACAAACGAGTTTTCCTTCTTCGTTAAGCACAACCGAACTTGTTTGTTTAGTCAAATAAGTCCCATTTGACGTTATTATGGTTCCACGCGAGGTTTGAAATCAAACGGAGTCCATTTGGTCACTCAAATCCTTGTATTCTCAGATTATACCCAAATTGGCCTCCAATTGAGCCTACAACGTACAAACGAGTATTCCTTCTTCATTAAGCACAACCGAACATGTTTGTTGACTCAAACATTTTCCATTTGATGTTATTATGGTTCCTCGTGACTTTTGAAATGAAACGGAGTCCGTTTGGTCACTCAAATCCTTTTATTCTCGGATTGCACCCAAATTGGCCTCCAATTGAGCCTACAACGTACAAACGAGTTTTCCTTCTTCGTTAAGCACAACCGAACTTGTTTGTTGAATCAAACATGTCCCATTTGACGTTATTATGGTTCCACGCGACGTTAGAAACCCAGCGGAGTCCATTTGGTCACTCAAATCCTTGTATTCTCGGATTGCACCCAAATTGGCCTCCAATTGAGCCTACAACGTACAAACGAGTTTTCCTTCTTCGTTAAGCACAACCAAACTTGTTTGTTGAGTCAAATAAGTCACATTTGACGTTATTATGGTGCCTCGCGAGGATTGAAATCAAACGGAGTCCATTTGGTCACTCAAATCCTTGTATTCTCGGATTGCACCCAAATTGGCCTCCAATTGAGCCTACAACGTACAAACGAGTTTTCCTTCTTCGTTAAGCACAACCGAACTTGTTTGTTGAGTCAAAGAAGTCTCATTTGACGTTATTATGGTGCCTCGTGGGCATTGAAATCAAACGGAGTCCATTTGGTCACTCAAATCCTTGTATTCTCGGATTGCACCCAAATTGGCCTCTAATTCAGCCTACAACGTACAGACGAGTTTTACTTCTCCGTTAAACACAACCGAACTTGTTTGTTGAATCAAATATGTCCCATTTGACGTTATTATGGTGCCACGCGAGGTTAGAAACCAAGCGGAGTCCATTTGGTCACTCAAATCCTTGTATTCTCGAATTGCACCCAAATTGGCCTCCAATTGAGCCTACATTGTACAAACGAGTTTTCCTTCTTCGTTAAGCACAAACGAACTTGTTTGTTGAGTCAAATAAGTCCCATTTGACGTTATTATGGTGCCACGCGAGGATTGAAATCAAACGGAGTCCATTTGGTCACTCAAATCCTTGTATTCTCGGATTGCACCCAAATTGGCCTCCCATTGAGCCTACAACGTACAAACGAGTTTTTCTTCTTCGTTAAGCACAACCGAACATGTTTGTTGAGTCAAACATGTTCAATTAGACGTTATTATGATGCCTCACGAGGGTTGAAATCAAACGGAGTCCATTTGGTCACTCAAATCCTTGTATTCTCGGATTGCACCCAAATTGGCCTCCAATTGAGCCTACAACGTACAAACGAGTTTTCCTTCTTCGTTAAGCACAACCGAACTTGTTTGTTGAATCAAACATGTCCCATTTGACGTTATTATGGTGCCACGCGAGGTTAGAAACCAAGCGGGGTCCATTTGGTCACTCAAATCCTTGTATTCTCGGATTGCACCCAAATTGGCCTCCAATTGAGCCTACAACGTACAAACGAGTTTTCCTTTTTCGTTAAGCACAACCGAACATTTTTGTTGAGTCAAAACTGTCCCATTTGATGTTATTATGGTGCCACGCGAGGTTAGAAACCAAACGGAGTCCATTTGGTCACTCAAATCCTTGTATTCTCGGATTGCACCCAAATTGGCCTCCAATTGAGCCTACATTGTACAAACGAGTTTTCCTTCTTCGTTAAGCACAACCGAACTTGTTTGTTTAGTCAAATAAGTCCCATTTGATGTTATTATGGTTCCACGCGAGGTTTGAAAGCAAACGGAGTCCATTTGGTCACTCAAATCCTTGTATTCTCGGATTGCACCCAAATTGGCCTCCAATTGAACCTACAACGTACAAACGAGTTTTCCTTCTTCATTAAGCACAACCGAACATGTTTGTTGAGTCAAAAATGTTCCATTTGATGTTATTATGGTGCCTCGCGACTGTTGAAATCAAACGGAGTCCATTTGGTCACTCAAATCCTTTTATTCTCGGATTGCACCCAAATTGGCCTCCAATTGAGCCTACAACGTACAAACGAGTTTTCCTTCTTCGTTAAGCACAACCGAACTTGTTTGTTGAATCAAACATGTCCCATTTGACGTTATTATGGTGCAACGCGAGGTTAGAAACCAAGCGGAGTCCATTTGGTCACTCAAATCCTTGTATTCTCGGATTGCACCCAAATTGGCCTCCAATAGAGACTACAACGTATAAACGAGTTTTTCTTTTTCGTTAAACACAACCGAACATTTTTGTTGAGTCAAACCTGTCCCATTTGATGTTATTATGGTGCCACGCAAGGTTAGAAACCAAACGGAGTCCATTTGGTCACTCAAATTCTTGTATTCTCGGATTGCATCCAAATTGGCCTCCAATTGAGCCTACATTGTACAAACGAGTTTTCCTTTTTCGTTAAGGACAACCGAACTTGTTTGTTTAGTCAAATAAGTCCCATTTGACGTTATTATGGTTCCAAGTGAGGTTTGAAATCAAACGGATTCCATTTGGTCACTCAAATCCTTGTATTCTCAGATTGTACCCAAATTGGCCTCCAATTGAGCCTACAACGTACAAACGAGTTTTCCTTCTTCATTAAGCACAACCGGACATGTTTGTTGAGTCAAACATTTTCCATTTGATGTTATTATGGTTCCTCGCGGCTGTTTAAATCAAACGGAGTCCATTTGGTCACTCAAATCCTTTTATTCTCGGATTGCACCCAAATTGGCCTCTAATTGAGCCTACAACGTACAAACGAGTTTTCCTTCTTCTTTAAGCACAACCGAACTTGTTTGTTGAATCAAACATGTCCCATTTGACGTTATTATGGTGCCACGTGAGGTTAGAAATCAAGCGGAGTCCATTTGGTCACTCAAATCCTTGTATTCTCGGATTGCACCCAAATTGGCCTCCAATTGAGCCTACATTGTACAAACGAGTTTTCCTTCTTCGTTAAGCACAACCGAACTTGTTTGTTGAGTCAAATAAGTCCCATTTGACGTTATTATGGTGCCACGCGAGGATTGAAATCAAACGGAGTCCATTTGGTCACTCAAATCCTTGTATTCTCGGATTGCACCCAAATTGGCCTCCCATTGAGCCTACAACGTACAAACGAGTTTTTCTTCTTCGTTAAGCACAACCGAACATGTTTGTTGAGTCAAACATGTTCCATTTGATGTTATTATGTTGCCTCGCGAGGGTTGAAATCAAACGGAGTCCATTTGGTCACTCAAATCCTTGTATTCTCGAATTGCACCCAAATTGGCCTCCAATTGAGCCTAGAACGTACAAACGAGTTTTCCTTCTTCGTTAAGCACAACCGAACTTGTTTGTTGAATCAAAAATGTCCCATTTGACGTTATTATGGTGCCACGTGAGGTTAGAAATCAAGCGGAGTCCATTTGGTCACTCAAATCCTTGTATTCTCAGATTGCACCCAAATTGGCCTCCAATTGAGCCTACAACGTACAAACGAGTTTTCCTTTCTCGTTAAGCACAACCGAAAATTTTTCTTGAGTCAAACCTGTCCCATTTGATGTTATTATGGTGCCACGCGAGGTTAGAAACCAAACGGAGTCCATTTGGTCACTCAAATCCTTGTATTCTCGGATTGCACCCAAATTGGCCTCCAATTAAGCCTACATTGTACAAACGAGTTTTCCTTCTTCGTTAAGCACAACCGAACTTGTTTGTTTAGTCAAATAAGTCCCATTTGACGTTATTATGGTTCCACGCGAGGTTTGAAATCAAACGGAGTCCATTTGGTCACTCAAATCCTTGTATTCTCAGATTATACCCAAATTGGCCTCCAATTGAGCCTACAACGTACAAACGAGTTTTCCTTCTTCATTAAGCACAACCGAACATGTTTGTTGACTCAAACATTTTCCATTTGATGTTATTATGGTTCCTCGTGACTTTTGAAATGAAACGGAGTCCGTTTGGTCACTCAAATCCTTTTATTCTCGGATTGCACCCAAATTGGCCTCCAATTGAGCCTACAACGTACAAACGAGTTTTCCTTCTTCGTTAAGCACAACCGAACTTGTTTGTTGAATCAAACATGTCCCATTTGACGTTATTATGGTTCCACAATAGGTTAGAAACCCAGCGGAGTCCATTTGGTCACTCAAATCCTTGTATTCTCGGATTGCACCCAAATTGGCCTCCAATTGAGCCTACAACGTACAAATGAGTTTTCCTTTTTCGTTAAGCACAACCGAACATTTTTGTTGAGTCAAACCCGTCCCATTTGATGTTATTATGGTGCCACACGAGGTTAGAAACCAAACGGAGTCCATTTGGTCACTCAAATCCTTGTATTCTCGGATTGCACCCAAATTGGCCTCCAATTGAGCCTACATTGTACAAACGAGTTTTCCTTCTTCGTTAAGCACAACCGAACTTGTTTGTTTAGTCAAATAAGTCCCATTTGATGTTATTATGGTTCCACGCGAGGTTTGAAAGCAAACGGAGTCCATTTGGTCACTCAAATCCTTGTATTCTCGGATTGCACCCAAATTGGCCTCCAATTGAACCTACAACGTACAAACGAGTTTTCCTTCTTCATTAAGCACAACCGAACATGTTTGTTGAGTCAAACATTTTCCATTTGATGTTATTATGGTTCCTCGTGACTGTTGAAATCAAACGGAGTGCATTTGGTCACTCAAATCCTTTTATTCTCGGATTGCACCCAAATTGGCCTCCAATTGAGCCTACAACGTACAAACGAGTTTTCCTTCTTCGTTAAGCACAACCGAACTTGTTTGTTGAATCAAACATGTCCCATTTGACGTTATTATGGTTCCACGCGATGTTAGAAACCCAGCGGAGTCCATTTGGTCACTCAAATCCTTGTATTCTCGGATTGCACCCAAATTGGCCTCCAATTGAGCCTACAACGTACAAACGAGTTTTCCTTCTTCGTTAAGCACAACCAAACTTGTTTGTTGAGTCAAATAAGTCACATTTGACGTTATTATGGTGCCTCGCGAGGATTGAAATCAAACGGAGTCCATTTGGTCACTCAAATCCTTGTATTCTCGGATTGCACCCAAATTGGCCTCCAATTGAGCCTACAACGTACAAACGAGTTTTCCTTCTTCGTTAAGCACAACCGAACTTGTTTGTTGAGTCAAAGAAGTCTCATTTGACGTTATTATGGTGCCTCGTGGGCATTGAAATCAAACGGAGTCCATTTGGTCACTCAAATCCTTGTATTCTCGGATTGCACCCAAATTGGCCTCTAATTCAGCCTACAACGTACAGACGAGTTTTACTTCTCCGTTAAACACAACCGAACTTGTTTGTTGAATCAAATATGTCCCATTTGACGTTATTATGGTGCCACGCGAGGTTAGAAACCAAGCGGAGTCCATTTGGTCACTAAAATCCTTGTATTCTCGAATTGCACCCAAATTGGCCTCCAATTGAGCCTACATTGTACAAACGAGTTTTCCTTCTTCGTTAAGCACAAACGAACTTGTTTGTTGAGTCAAATAAGTCCCATTTGACGTTATTATGGTGCCACGCGAGGATTGAAATCAAACGGAGTCCATTTGGTCACTCAAATCCTTGTATTCTCGGATTGCACCCAAATTGGCCTCCCATTGAGCCTACAACGTACAAACGAGTTTTTCTTCTTCGTTAAGCACAACCGAACATGTTTGTTGAGTCAAACATGTTCAATTAGACGTTATTATGATGCCTCACGAGGGTTGAAATCAAACGGAGTCCATTTGGTCACTCAAATCCTTGTATTCTCGGATTGCACCCAAATTGGCCTCCAATTGAGCCTACAACGTACAAACGAGTTTTCCTTCTTCGTTAAGCACAACCGAACTTGTTTGTTGAATCAAACATGTCCCATTTGACGTTATTATGGTGCCACGCGAGGTTAGAAACCAAGCGGGGTCCATTTGGTCACTCAAATCCTTGTATTCTCGGATTGCACCCAAATTGGCCTCCAATTGAGCCTACAACGTACAAACGAGTTTTCCTTTTTCGTTAAGCACAACCGAACATTTTTGTTGAGTCAAAACTGTCCCATTTGATGTTATTATGGTGCCACGCGAGGTTAGAAACCAAACGGAGTCCATTTGGTCACTCAAATCCTTGTATTCTCGGATTGCACCCAAATTGGCCTCCAATTGAGCCTACATTGTACAAACGAGTTTTCCTTCTTCGTTAAGCACAACCGAACTTGTTTGTTTAGTCAAATAAGTCCCATTTGATGTTATTATGGTTCCACGCGAGGTTTAAAAGCAAACGGAGTCCATTTGGTCACTCAAATCCTTGTATTCTCGGATTGCACCCAAATTGGCCTCCAATTGAACCTACAACGTACAAACGAGTTTTCCTTCTTCATTAAGCACAACCGAACATGTTTGTTGAGTCAAAAATGTTCCATTTGATGTTATTATGGTGCCTCGCGACTGTTGAAATCAAACGGAGTCCATTTGGTCACTCAAATCCTTTTATTCTCGGATTGCACCCAAATTGGCCTCCAATTGAGCCTACAACGTACAAACGAGTTTTCCTTCTTCGTTAAGCACAACCGAACTTGTTTGTTGAATCAAACATGTCCCATTTGACGTTATTATGGTGCAACGCGAGGTTAGAAACCAAGCGGAGTCCATTTGGTCACTCAAATCCTTGTATTCTCGGATTGCACCCAAATTGGCCTCCAATAGAGACTACAACGTACAAACGAGTTTTTCTTTTTCGTTAAACACAACCGAACATTTTTGTTGAGTCAAACCTGTCCCATTTGATGTTATTATGGTGCCACGCAAGGTTAGAAACCAAACGGAGTCCATTTGGTCACTCAAATTCTTGTATTCTCGGATTGCATCCAAATTGGCCTCCAATTGAGCCTACATTGTACAAACGAGTTTTCCTTTTTCGTTAAGGACAACCGAACTTGTTTGTTTAGTCAAATAAGTCCCATTTGACGTTATTATGGTTCCAAGTGAGGTTTGAAATCAAACGGATTCCATTTGGTCACTCAAATCCTTGTATTCTCAGATTGTACCCAAATTGGCCTCCAATTGAGCCTACAACGTACAAACGAGTTTTCCTTCTTCATTAAGCACAACCGGACATGTTTGTTGAGTCAAACATTTTCCATTTGATGTTATTATGGTTCCTCGCGGCTGTTTAAATCAAACGGAGTCCATTTGGTCACTCAAATCCTTTTATTCTCGGATTGCACCCAAATTGGCCTCTAATTGAGCCTACAACGTACAAACGAGTTTTCCTTCTTCTTTAAGCACAACCGAACTTGTTTGTTGAATCAAACATGTCCCATTTGACGTTATTATGGTGCCACGTGAGGTTAGAAATCAAGCGGAGTCCATTTGGTCACTCAAATCCTTGTATTCTCGGATTGCACCCAAATTGGCCTCCAATTGAGCCTACATTGTACAAACGAGTTTTCCTTCTTCGTTAAGCACAACCGAACTTGTTTGTTGAGTCAAATAAGTCCCATTTGACGTTATTATGGTGCCACGCGAGGATTGAAATCAAACGGAGTCCATTTGGTCACTCAAATCCTTGTATTCTCGGATTGCACCCAAATTGGCCTCCCATTGAGCCTACAACGTACAAACGAGTTTTTCTTCTTCGTTAAGCACAACCGAACATGTTTGTTGAGTCAAACATGTTCCATTTGATGTTATTATGTTTCCTCGCGAGGGTTGAAATCAAACGGAGTCCATTTGGTCACTCAAATCCTTGTATTCTCGAATTGCACCCAAATTGGCCTCCAATTGAGCCTAGAACGTACAAACGAGTTTTCCTTCTTCGTTAAGCACAACCGAACTTGTTTGTTGAATCAAAAATGTCCCATTTGACGTTATTATGGTGCCACGTGAGGTTAGAAATCAAGCGGAGTCCATTTGGTCACTCAAATCCTTGTATTCTCAGATTGCACCCAAATTGGCCTCCAATTGAGCCTACAACGTACAAACGAGTATTCCTTTCTCGTTAAGCACAACCGAAAATTTTTCTTGAGTCAAACCTGTCCCATTTGATGTTATTATGGTGCCACGCGAGGTTAGAAACCAAACGGAGTCCATTTGGTCACTCAAATCCTTGTATTCTCGGATTGCACCCAAATTGGCCTCCAATTAAGCCTACATTGTACAAACGAGTTTTCCTTCTTCGTTAAGCACAACCGAACTTGTTTGTTTAGTCAAATAAGTCCCATTTGACGTTATTATGGTTCCACGTGAGGTTTGAAATCAAACGGAGTCCATTTGGTCACTCAAATCCTTGTATTCTCAGATTATACCCAAATTGGCCTCCAATTGAGCCTACAACGTACAAACGAGTTTTCCTTCTTCATTAAGCACAACCGAACATGTTTGTTGACTCAAACATTTTCCATTTGATGTTATTATGGTTCCTCGTGACTTTTGAAATGAAACGGAGTCCGTTTGGTCACTCAAATCCTTTTATTCTCGGATTGCACCCAAATTGGCCTCCAATTGGGCCTACAACGTACAAACGAGTTTTCCTTCTTCGTTAAGCACAACCGAACTTGTCTGTTGAATCAAACATGTCCCATTTGACGTTATTATGGTTCCACAATAGGTTAGAAACCCAGCGGAGTCCATTTGGTCACTCAAATCCTTGTATTCTCGGATTGCACCCAAATTGGCCTCCAATTGAGCCTACAACGTACAAACGAGTTTTCCTTTTTCGTTAAGCACAACCGAACATTTTTGTTGAGTCAAACCTGTCCCATTTGATGTTATTATGGTGCCACGCGAGGTTAGAAACCAAACGGAGTCCATTTGCTCACTCAAATCCTTGTATTCTCGGATTGCACCCAAATTGGCCTCCAATTGAGCCTACATTGTACAAACGAGTTTTCCTTCTTCGTTAAGCACAACCGAACTTGTTTGTTTAGTCAAATAAGTCCCATTTGACGTTATTATGGTTCCACGTGAGGTTTGAAATCAAACGGAGTCCATTTGGTCACTCAAATCCTTGTATTCTCGGATTGCACCCAAACTGGCTTCCAATTGAGCCTACAACGTACAAACGAGTTTTCCTTTTTCATTAAGCACAACCGAACATGTTTGTTGAGTCAAACATGTTCCATTTGATGTTATTATGGTGCCTCGCGACTGTTGAAATCAAACGGAGTCCATTTGGTCACTCAAATCCTTTTATTCTCGGATTGCACCCAAATTGGCCTCCAATTGAGCCTACAACGTACAAACGAGTTTTCCTTCTTCGTTAAGCACAACCGAACTTGTTTGTTGAATCAAACATGTCCCATTCAACGTTATTATGGTTCCACGCGAGGTTAGAAACCCAGCGGAGTCCATTTGGTCACTCAAATCCTTGTATTCTCGGATTGCACCCAAATTGGCCTCCAATTGAGCCTACAACGTACAAACGAGTTTTCCTTTTTCATTAAGCACAACCGAACATTTTTGTCGAGTCAAACCTGTCCCATTTGACGTTATTATGGTGCCACGCGAGGTTAGAAACCAAACGGAGTCCATTTGGTCACTCAAATCCTTGTATTCTCGGATTGCACCCAAATTGGCCTCCAATTGAGCCTACAACGTACAAACGAGTTTTCCTTCTTCGTTAAGCACAACCGAACTTGTTTGTTGAGTCAAAGAATCCCTATTTGACGTTATTATGGTGCCTCGCGAGGATTGAAATCAAACGGAGTGCATTTGGTCACTCAAATCCTTGTATTCTCGGATTGCACCCAAATTGGCCTCCAATTGAGCCTACAACGTACAAACGAGTTTTCCTTCTTCGTTAAGCACAATCGAACTTGTTTGTTGAGTCAAAGAAGTCCCATTTGACATTATTATGGTGCCTCGTGGGCATTGAAATCAAACGGAGTCCATTTGGTCACTCAAATCCTTGTATTCTCGGATTGCACCCAAATTGGCCTCCAATTGAGCCTACAACGTACAAACGAGTTTTCCTTCTTCGTTAAGCACAATCGAACTTGTTTGTTGAGTCAAAGAAGTCCCATTTGACATTATTATGGTGCCTCGTGGGCATTGAAATCAAACGGAGTCCATTTGGTCACTCAAATCCTTGTATTCTCGGATTGCACCCAAATTGGCCTCCAATTGAGCCTACAACGTACAAACGAGTTTTTCTTTTTCGTTAAGCACAACCGAACATTTTTGTTGAGTCAAACCTGTCCCATTTGATGTTATTATGGTGCCACGCAAGGTTAGAAACCAAACGGAGTCCATTTGGTCACTCAAATTCTTGTATTCTCGGATTGCATCCAAATTGGCCTCCAATTGAGCCTACATTGTACAAACGAGTTTTCCTTCTTCGTTAAGCACAACCGAACTTGTTTGTTTAGTCAAATAAGTCTCATTTGACTTTATTATGGTTCCACGCGAGGTTTGAAATCAAACGGATTCCATTTGGTCACTCAAATCCTTGTATTCTCAGATTGCACCCAAATTGGCCTCCAATTGAGCCTACAACGTACAAACGAGTTTTTCTTCTTCGTTAAGCACAACCGAACATGTTTGTTGAGTCAAACATGTTCAATTAGATGTTATTATGATGCCTCGCGAGGGTTGAAATCAAACGGAGTCCATTTGGTCACTCAAATCCTTGTATTCTCGGATTGCACCCAAATTGGCCTCCAATTGAGCCTACAACGTACAAACGAGTTTTCCTTCTTCGTTAAGCACAACCGAACTTGTTTGTTGAATCAAAAATGTCCCATTTGACGTTATTATGGTGCCACGCGAGGTTAGAAACCAAGCGGGGTCCATTTGGTCACTCAAATCCTTGTATTCTCGGATTGCACCCAAATTGGCCTCCAATTGAGCCTACAACGTACAAACGAGTTTTCCTTTTTCGTTAAGCACAACCGAAAATTTTTGTTGAGTCAAAGCTGTCCCATTTGATGTTATTATGGTGTCACGCGAGGTTAGAAACCAAACGGAGTCCATTTGGTCACTCAAATCCTTGTATTCTCGGATTGCACCCAAATTGGCCTCCAATTGAGCCTACATTGTACAAACGAGTTTTCCTTCTTCGTTAAGCACAACCGAACTTTTTTGTTTAGTCAAATAAGTCCCATTTGATGTTATTATGGTTCCACGCGAGGTTTGAAATCAAACGGAGTCCATTTGGTCACTCAAATCCTTGTATTCTCGGATTGCACCCAAATTGGCCTCCAATTGAACCTACAACGTACAAACGAGTTTTCCTTCTTCATTAAGCACAACCGAACATGTTTGTTGAGTCAAACATGTTCCATTTGATGTTATTATGGTGCCTCGCGACTGTTGAAATCAAACGGAGTCCATTTGGTCACTCAAATCCTTTTATTCTCGGATTGCACCCAAATTGGCATCCAATTGAGCCTACAACGTACAAACGAGTTTTCCTTCTTCGTTAAGCACAACCGAACTTGTTTGTTGAATCAAACATGTCCCATTTGACGTTATTATGGTGCCACGCGAGGTTAGAAACCAAGCGGAGTCCATTTGGTCACTCAAATCCTTGTATTCTCGGATTGCACCCAAATTGGCCTCCAATTGAGCCTACAACGTACAAACGAGTTTTTCTTTTTCGTTAAGCACAACCGAACATTTTTGTTGAGTCAAACCTGTCCCATTTGATGTTATTATGGTGCCACGCAAGGTTAGAAACCAAACGGAGTCCATTTGGTCACTCAAATTCTTGTATTCTCGGATTGCATCCAAATTGGCCTCCAATTGAGCCTACATTGTACAAACGAGTTTTCCTTCTTCGTTAAGCACAACCGAACTTGTTTGTTTAGTCAAATAAGTCTCATTTGACTTTATTATGGTTCCACGCGAGGTTTGAAATCAAACGGATTCCATTTGGTCACTCAAATCCTTGTATTCTCAGATTGCACCCAAATTGGCCTCCAATTGAGCCTACAACGTACAAACGAGTTTTCCTTCTTCATTAAGCACAACCGAACATGTTTGTTGAGTCAAACATGTTCCATTTGATGTTATTATGGTGCCTCGCGACTGTTGAAATCAAACGGAGTCCATTTGGTCACTCAAATCCTTTTATTCTCGGATTGCACCCAAATTGGCCTCCAATTGAGCCTACAACGTACAAACGAGTTTTCCTTCTTCGTTAAGCACAACCGAACTTGTTTGTTGAATCAAACATGTCCCATTCAACGTTATTATGGTTCCACGCGAGGTTAGAAACCCAGCGGAGTCCATTTGGTCACTCAAATCCTTGTATTCTCGGATTGCACCCAAATTGGCCTCCAATTGAGTCTACAACGTACAAACGAGTTTTCCTTTTTCATTAAGCACAACCGAACATTTTTGTCGAGTCAAACCTGTCCCATTTGACGTTATTATGGTGCCACGCGAGGTTAGAAACCAAACGGAGTCCATTTGGTCACTCACATCCTTGTATTCTCGGATTGCACCCAAATTGGCCTCCAATTGAGCCTACAACGTACAAACGAGTTTTCCTTCTTCGTTAAGCACAACCGAACTTGTTTGTTGAGTCAAAGAAGTAACATTTGACGTTATTATGGTGCCTCGTGAGGATTGAAATCAAACGGAGTCCATTTGGTCACTCAAATCCTTGTATTCTCGGATTGCACCCAAATTGGCCTCCAATTGAGCCTACAACGTACAAACGAGTTTTCCTTCTTCGTTAAGCACAACCGAACTTGTTTGTTGAGTCAAAGAAGTAACATTTGACGTTATTATGGTGCCTCGTGAGGATTGAAATCAAACGGAGTCCATTTGGTCACTCAAATCCTTGTATTCTCGGATTGCACCCAAATTGGCCTCCAATTGAGCCTACAACGTACAAACGAGTTTTCCTTCTTCGTTAAGCACAACCGAACTTGTTTGTTGAGTCAAAGAAGTCCTATTTGACGTTATTATGGTGCCTCGTGAGGATTGAAATCAAACGGAGTGCATTTGGTCACTCAAATCCTTGTATTCTCGGATTGCACCCAAATTGGCCTCCAATTGAGCCTACAACGTACAAACGAGTTTTCCTTCTTCGTTAAGCACAATCGAACTTGTTTGTTGAGTCAAAGAAGTCCCATTTGACATTATTATGGTGCCTCGTGGGCATTGAAATCAAACGGAGTCCATTTGGTCACTCAAATCCTTGTATTCTCGGATTGCACCCAAATTGGCCTCTAATTGAGCCTACAACGTACAGACGAGTTTTCCTTCTCCGTTAAACACAACCGAACTTGTTTGTTGAATCAAATATGTCCCATTTGACGTTATTATGGTGCCACGCGAGGTTAGAAACCAAGCAGAGTCCATTTGGTCACTCAAATCCTTGTATTCTCGGATTGCACCCAAATTGGCCTCCAATTGAGCCTACATTGTACACACGAGTTTTCCTTCTTCGTTAAGCACAAACGAACTTGTTTGTTGAGTCAAATAAGTCCCATTTGACGTTATTATAGTGCCACGTGAGGATTGAAATCAAAACGGAGTCCATTTGGTCACTCAAATCCTTGTATTCTCGGATTGCACCCAAATTGGCCTCCCATTGAGCCTACAACGTACAAACGAGTTTTTCTTCTTCGTTAAGCACAACCGAACATGTTTGTTGAGTCAAACATGTTCAATTAGATGTTATTATGATGCCTCGCGAGGGTTGAAATCAAACGGAGTCCATTTGGTCACTCAAATCCTTGTATTCTCGGATTGCACCCAAATTGGCCTCCAATTAAGCCTACATTGTACAAACGAGTTTTCCTTCTTCGTTAAGCACAACCGAACTTGTTTGTTTAGTCAAATAAGTCCCATTTGACGTTATTATGGTTCCACGCGAGGTTTGAAATCAAACGGAGTCCATTTGGTCACTCAAATCCTTGTATTCTCAGATTATACCCAAATTGGCCTCCAATTGAGCCTACAACGTACAAACGAGTATTCCTTCTTCATTAAGCACAACCGAACATGTTTGTTGACTCAAACATTTTCCATTTGATGTTATTATGGTTCCTCGTGACTTTTGAAATGAAACGGAGTCCGTTTGGTCACTCAAATCCTTTTATTCTCGGATTGCACCCAAATTGGCCTCCAATTGAGCCTACAACGTACAAACGAGTTTTCCTTCTTCGTTAAGCACAACCGAACTTGTTTGTTGAATCAAACATGTCCCATTTGACGTTATTATGGTTCCACAATAGGTTAGAAACCCAGCGGAGTCCATTTGGTCACCCAAATCCTTGTATTCTCGGATTGCACCCAAATTGGCCTCCAATTGAGCCTACAACGTACAAATGAGTTTTCCTTTTTCGTTAAGCACAACCGAACATTTTTGTTGAGTCAAACCCGTCCCATTTGATGTTATTATGGTGCCACGCGAGGTTAGAAACCAAACGGAGTCCATTTGGTCACTCAAATCCTTGTATTCTCGGATTGCACCCAAATTGGCCTCCAATTGAGCCTACATTGTACAAACGAGTTTTCCTTCTTCGTTAAGCACAACCGAACTTGTTTGTTTAGTCAAATAAGTCCCATTTGACGTTATTATGGTTCCACGCGAGGTTTGAAATCAAACGGAGTCCATTTGGTCACTCAAATCCTTGTATTCTCAGATTGCACCCAAATTGGCCTCCAATTGAGCCTACAACGTACAAACGAGTTTTCCTTCTTCATTAAGCACAACCGAACATGTTTGTTGAGTCAAACATTTTCCATTTGATGTTATTATGGTTCCTCGTGACTGTTGAAATCAAACGGAGTGCATTTGGTCACTCAAATCCTTTTATTCTCACATTGCACCCAAATTGGCCTCCAATTGAGCCTACAACGTACAAACGAGTTTTCCTTCTTCGTTAAGCACAACCGAACTTGTTTGTTGAATCAAACATGTCCCATTTGACGTTATTATGGTTCCACGCGACGTTAGAAACCCAGCGGAGTCCATTTGGTCACTCAAATCCTTGTATTCTCGGATTGCACCCAAATTGGCCTCCAATTGAGCCTACAACGTACAAACGAGTTTTCCTTCTTCGTTAAGCACAACCAAACTTGTTTGTTGAGTCAAATAAGTCACATTTGACGTTATTATGGTGCCTCGCGAGGATTGAAATCAAACGGAGTCCATTTGGTCACTCAAATCCTTGTATTCTCGGATTGCACCCAAATTGGCCTCCCATTGAGCCTACAACGTACAAACGAGTTTTTCTTCTTCGTTAAGCACAACCGAACATGTTTGTTGAGTCAAACATGTTCAATTAGATGTTATTATGATGCCTCGCGAGGGTTGAAATCAAACGGAGTCCATTTGGTCACTCAAATCCTTGTATTCTCGGATTGCACCCAAATTGGCCTCCAATTAAGCCTACATTGTACAAACGAGTTTTCCTTCTTCGTTAAGCACAACCGAACTTGTTTGTTTAGTCAAATAAGTCCCATTTGACGTTATTATGGTTCCACGCGAGGTTTGAAATCAAACGGAGTCCATTTGGTCACTCAAATCCTTGTATTCTCAGATTATACCCAAATTGGCCTCCAATTGAGCCTACAACGTACAAACGAGTATTCCTTCTTCATTAAGCACAACCGAACATGTTTGTTGACTCAAACATTTTCCATTTGATGTTATTATGGTTCCTCGTGACTTTTGAAATGAAACGGAGTCCGTTTGGTCACTCAAATCCTTTTATTCTCGGATTGCACCCAAATTGGCCTCCAATTGAGCCTACAACGTACAAACGAGTTTTCCTTCTTCGTTAAGCACAACCGAACTTGTTTGTTGAATCAAACATGTCCCATTTGACGTTATTATGGTTCCACGCGACGTTAGAAACCCAGCGGAGTCCATTTGGTCACTCAAATCCTTGTATTCTCGGATTGCACCCAAATTGGCCTCCAATTGAGCCTACAACGTACAAACGAGTTTTCCTTCTTCGTTAAGCACAACCAAACTTGTTTGTTGAGTCAAATAAGTCACATTTGACGTTATTATGGTGCCTCGCGAGGATTGAAATCAAACGGAGTCCATTTGGTCACTCAAATCCTTGTATTCTCGGATTGCACCCAAATTGGCCTCCAATTGAGCCTACAACGTACAAACGAGTTTTCCTTCTTCGTTAAGCACAACCGAACTTGTTTGTTGAGTCAAAGAAGTCTCATTTGACGTTATTATGGTGCCTCGTGGGCATTGAAATCAAACGGAGTCCATTTGGTCACTCAAATCCTTGTATTCTCGGATTGCACCCAAATTGGCCTCTAATTCAGCCTACAACGTACAGACGAGTTTTACTTCTCCGTTAAACACAACCGAACTTGTTTGTTGAATCAAATATGTCCCATTTGACGTTATTATGGTGCCACGCGAGGTTAGAAACCAAGCGGAGTCCATTTGGTCACTCAAATCCTTGTATTCTCGAATTGCACCCAAATTGGCCTCCAATTGAGCCTACATTGTACAAACGAGTTTTCCTTCTTCGTTAAGCACAAACGAACTTGTTTGTTGAGTCAAATAAGTCCCATTTGACGTTATTATGGTGCCACGCGAGGATTGAAATCAAACGGAGTCCATTTGGTCACTCAAATCCTTGTATTCTCGGATTGCACCCAAATTGGCCTCCCATTGAGCCTACAACGTACAAACGAGTTTTTCTTCTTCGTTAAGCACAACCGAACATGTTTGTTGAGTCAAACATGTTCAATTAGACGTTATTATGATGCCTCACGAGGGTTGAAATCAAACGGAGTCCATTTGGTCACTCAAATCCTTGTATTCTCGGATTGCACCCAAATTGGCCTCCAATTGAGCCTACAACGTACAAACGAGTTTTCCTTCTTCGTTAAGCACAACCGAACTTGTTTGTTGAATCAAACATGTCCCATTTGACGTTATTATGGTGCCACGCGAGGTTAGAAACCAAGCGGGGTCCATTTGGTCACTCAAATCCTTGTATTCTCGGATTGCACCCAAATTGGCCTCCAATTGAGCCTACAACGTACAAACGAGTTTTCCTTTTTCGTTAAGCACAACCGAACATTTTTGTTGAGTCAAAACTGTCCCATTTGATGTTATTATGGTGCCACGCGAGGTTAGAAACCAAACGGAGTCCATTTGGTCACTCAAATCCTTGTATTCTCGGATTGCACCCAAATTGGCCTCCAATTGAGCCTACATTGTACAAACGAGTTTTCCTTCTTCGTTAAGCACAACCGAACTTGTTTGTTTAGTCAAATAAGTCCCATTTGATGTTATTATGGTTCCACGCGAGGTTTGAAAGCAAACGGAGTCCATTTGGTCACTCAAATCCTTGTATTCTCGGATTGCACACAAATTGGCCTCCAATTGAACCTACAACGTACAAACGAGTTTTCCTTCTTCATTAAGCACAACCGAACATGTTTGTTGAGTCAAAAATGTTCCATTTGATGTTATTATGGTGCCTCGCGACTGTTGAAATCAAACGGAGTCCATTTGGTCACTCAAATCCTTTTATTCTCGGATTGCACCCAAATTGGCCTCCAATTGAGCCTACAACGTACAAACGAGTTTTCCTTCTTCGTTAAGCACAACCGAACTTGTTTGTTGAATCAAACATGTCCCATTTGACGTTATTATGGTGCAACGCGAGGTTAGAAACCAAGCGGAGTCCATTTGGTCACTCAAATCCTTGTATTCTCGGATTGCACCCAAATTGGCCTCCAATAGAGACTACAACGTATAAACGAGTTTTTCTTTTTCGTTAAACACAACCGAACATTTTTGTTGAGTCAAACCTGTCCCATTTGATGTTATTATGGTGCCACGCAAGGTTAGAAACCAAACGGAGTCCATTTGGTCACTCAAATTCTTGTATTCTCGGATTGCATCCAAATTGGCCTCCAATTGAGCCTACATTGTACAAACGAGTTTTCCTTTTTCGTTAAGGACAACCGAACTTGTTTGTTTAGTCAAATAAGTCCCATTTGACGTTATTATGGTTCCAAGTGAGGTTTGAAATCAAACGGATTCCATTTGGTCACTCAAATCCTTGTATTCTCAGATTGTACCCAAATTGGCCTCCAATTGAGCCTACAACGTACAAACGAGTTTTCCTTCTTCATTAAGCACAACCGGACATGTTTGTTGAGTCAAACATTTTCCATTTGATGTTATTATGGTTCCTCGCGGCTGTTTAAATCAAACGGAGTCCATTTGGTCACTCAAATCCTTTTATTCTCGGATTGCACCCAAATTGGCCTCTAATTGAGCCTACAACGTACAAACGAGTTTTCCTTCTTCTTTAAGCACAACCGAACTTGTTTGTTGAATCAAACATGTCCCATTTGACGTTATTATGGTGCCACGTGAGGTTAGAAATCAAGCGGAGTCCATTTGGTCACTCAAATCCTTGTATTCTCGGATTGCACCCAAATTGGCCTCCAATTGAGCCTACATTGTACAAACGAGTTTTCCTTCTTCGTTAAGCACAACCGAACTTGTTTGTTGAGTCAAATAAGTCCCATTTGACGTTATTATGGTGCCACGCGAGGATTGAAATCAAACGGAGTCCATTTGGTCACTCAAATCCTTGTATTCTCGGATTGCACCCAAATTGGCCTCCCATTGAGCCTACAACGTACAAACGAGTTTTTCTTCTTCGTTAAGCACAACCGAACATGTTTGTTGAGTCAAACATGTTCCATTTGATGTTATTATGTTGCCTCGCGAGGGTTGAAATCAAACGGAGTCCATTTGGTCACTCAAATCCTTGTATTCTCGAATTGCACCCAAATTGGCCTCCAATTGAGCCTAGAACGTACAAACGAGTTTTCCTTCTTCGTTAAGCACAACCGAACTTGTTTGTTGAATCAAAAATGTCCCATTTGACGTTATTATGGTGCCACGTGAGGTTAGAAATCAAGCGGAGTCCATTTGGTCACTCAAATCCTTGTATTCTCAGATTGCACCCAAATTGGCCTCCAATTGAGCCTACAACGTACAAACGAGTTTTCCTTTCTCGTTAAGCACAACCGAAAATTTTTCTTGAGTCAAACCTGTCCCATTTGATGTTATTATGGTGCCACGCGAGGTTAGAAACCAAACGGAGTCCATTTGGTCACTCAAATCCTTGTATTCTCGGATTGCACCCAAATTGGCCTCCAATTAAGCCTACATTGTACAAACGAGTTTTCCTTCTTCGTTAAGCACAACCGAACTTGTTTGTTTAGTCAAATAAGTCCCATTTGACGTTATTATGGTTCCACGCGAGGTTTGAAATCAAACGGAGTCCATTTGGTCACTCAAATCCTTGTATTCTCAGATTATACCCAAATTGGCCTCCAATTGAGCCTACAACGTACAAACGAGTTTTCCTTCTTCATTAAGCACAACCGAACATGTTTGTTGACTCAAACATTTTCCATTTGATGTTATTATGGTTCCTCGTGACTTTTGAAATGAAACGGAGTCCGTTTGGTCACTCAAATCCTTTTATTCTCGGATTGCACCCAAATTGGCCTCCAATTGAGCCTACAACGTACAAACGAGTTTTCCTTCTTCGTTAAGCACAACCGAACTTGTTTGTTGAATCAAACATGTCCCATTTGACGTTATTATGGTTCCACAATAGGTTAGAAACCCAGCGGAGTCCATTTGGTCACTCAAATCCTTGTATTCTCGGATTGCACCCAAATTGGCCTCCAATTGAGCCTACAACGTACAAATGAGTTTTCCTTTTTCGTTAAGCACAACCGAACATTTTTGTTGAGTCAAACCCGTCCCATTTGATGTTATTATGGTGCCACACGAGGTTAGAAACCAAACGGAGTCCATTTGGTCACTCAAATCCTTGTATTCTCGGATTGCACCCAAATTGGCCTCCAATTGAGCCTACATTGTACAAACGAGTTTTCCTTCTTCGTTAAGCACAACCGAACTTGTTTGTTTAGTCAAATAAGTCCCATTTGATGTTATTATGGTTCCACGCGAGGTTTGAAAGCAAACGGAGTCCATTTGGTCACTCAAATCCTTGTATTCTCGGATTGCACCCAAATTGGCCTCCAATTGAACCTACAACGTACAAACGAGTTTTCCTTCTTCATTAAGCACAACCGAACATGTTTGTTGAGTCAAACATTTTCCATTTGATGTTATTATGGTTCCTCGTGACTGTTGAAATCAAACGGAGTGCATTTGGTCACTCAAATCCTTTTATTCTCGGATTGCACCCAAATTGGCCTCCAATTGAGCCTACAACGTACAAACGAGTTTTCCTTCTTCGTTAAGCACAACCGAACTTGTTTGTTGAATCAAACATGTCCCATTTGACGTTATTATGGTTCCACGCGACGTTAGAAACCCAGCGGAGTCCATTTGGTCACTCAAATCCTTGTATTCTCGGATTGCACCCAAATTGGCCTCCAATTGAGCCTATAACGTACAAACGAGTTTTCCTTCTTCGTTAAGCACAACCAAACTTGTTTGTTGAGTCAAATAAGTCACATTTGACGTTATTATGGTGCCTCGCGAGGATTGAAATCAAACGGAGTCCATTTGGTCACTCAAATCCTTGTATTCTCGGATTGCACCCAAATTGGCCTCCCATTGAGCCTACAACGTACAAACGAGTTTTTCTTCTTCGTTAAGCACAACCGAACATGTTTGTTGAGTCAAACATGTTCAATTAGATGTTATTATGATGCCTCGCGAGGGTTGAAATCAAACGGAGTCCATTTGGTCACTCAAATCCTTGTATTCTCGGATTGCACCCAAATTGGCCTCCAATTAAGCCTACATTGTACAAACGAGTTTTCCTTCTTCGTTAAGCACAACCGAACTTGTTTGTTTAGTCAAATAAGTCCCATTTGACGTTATTATGGTTCCACGCGAGGTTTGAAATCAAACGGAGTCCATTTGGTCACTCAAATCCTTGTATTCTCAGATTATACCCAAATTGGCCTCCAATTGAGCCTACAACGTACAAACGAGTATTCCTTCTTCATTAAGCACAACCGAACATGTTTGTTGACTCAAACATTTTCCATTTGATGTTATTATGGTTCCTCGTGACTTTTGAAATGAAACGGAGTCCGTTTGGTCACTCAAATCCTTTTATTCTCGGATTGCACCCAAATTGGCCTCCAATTGAGCCTACAACGTACAAACGAGTTTTCCTTCTTCGTTAAGCACAACCGAACTTGTTTGTTGAATCAAACATGTCCCATTTGACGTTATTATGGTTCCACGCGACGTTAGAAACCCAGCGGAGTCCATTTGGTCACTCAAATCCTTGTATTCTCGGATTGCACCCAAATTGGCCTCCAATTGAGCCTACAACGTACAAACGAGTTTTCCTTCTTCGTTAAGCACAACCAAACTTGTTTGTTGAGTCAAATAAGTCACATTTGACGTTATTATGGTGCCTCGCGAGGATTGAAATCAAACGGAGTCCATTTGGTCACTCAAATCCTTGTATTCTCGGATTGCACCCAAATTGGCCTCCAATTGAGCCTACAACGTACAAACGAGTTTTCCTTCTTCGTTAAGCACAACCGAACTTGTTTGTTGAGTCAAAGAAGTCTCATTTGACGTTATTATGGTGCCTCGTGGGCATTGAAATCAAACGGAGTCCATTTGGTCACTCAAATCCTTGTATTCTCGGATTGCACCCAAATTGGCCTCTAATTCAGCCTACAACGTACAGACGAGTTTTACTTCTCCGTTAAACACAACCGAACTTGTTTGTTGAATCAAATATGTCCCATTTGACGTTATTATGGTGCCACGCGAGGTTAGAAACCAAGCGGAGTCCATTTGGTCACTCAAATCCTTGTATTCTCGAATTGCACCCAAATTGGCCTCCAATTGAGCCTACATTGTACAAACGAGTTTTCCTTCTTCGTTAAGCACAAACGAACTTGTTTGTTGAGTCAAATAAGTCCCATTTGACGTTATTATGGTGCCACGCGAGGATTGAAATCAAACGGAGTCCATTTGGTCACTCAAATCCTTGTATTCTCGGATTGCACCCAAATTGGCCTCCCATTGAGCCTACAACGTACAAACGAGTTTTTCTTCTTCGTTAAGCACAACCGAACATGTTTGTTGAGTCAAACATGTTCAATTAGACGTTATTATGATGCCTCACGAGGGTTGAAATCAAACGGAGTCCATTTGGTCACTCAAATCCTTGTATTCTCGGATTGCACCCAAATTGGCCTCCAATTGAGCCTACAACGTACAAACGAGTTTTCCTTCTTCGTTAAGCACAACCGAACTTGTTTGTTGAATCAAACATGTCCCATTTGACGTTATTATGGTGCCACGCGAGGTTAGAAACCAAGCGGGGTCCATTTGGTCACTCAAATCCTTGTATTCTCGGATTGCACCCAAATTGGCCTCCAATTGAGCCTACAACGTACAAACGAGTTTTCCTTTTTCGTTAAGCACAACCGAACATTTTTGTTGAGTCAAAACTGTCCCATTTGATGTTATTATGGTGCCACGCGAGGTTAGAAACCAAACGGAGTCCATTTGGTCACTCAAATCCTTGTATTCTCGGATTGCACCCAAATTGGCCTCCAATTGAGCCTACATTGTACAAACGAGTTTTCCTTCTTCGTTAAGCACAACCGAACTTGTTTGTTTAGTCAAATAAGTCCCATTTGATGTTATTATGGTTCCACGCGAGGTTTGAAAGCAAACGGAGTCCATTTGGTCACTCAAATCCTTGTATTCTCGGATTGCACCCAAATTGGCCTCCAATTGAACCTACAACGTACAAACGAGTTTTCCTTCTTCATTAAGCACAACCGAACATGTTTGTTGAGTCAAAAATGTTCCATTTGATGTTATTATGGTGCCTCGCGACTGTTGAAATCAAACGGAGTCCATTTGGTCACTCAAATCCTTTTATTCTCGGATTGCACCCAAATTGGCCTCCAATTGAGCCTACAACGTACAAACGAGTTTTCCTTCTTCGTTAAGCACAACCGAACTTGTTTGTTGAATCAAACATGTCCCATTTGACGTTATTATGGTGCAACGCGAGGTTAGAAACCAAGCGGAGTCCATTTGGTCACTCAAATCCTTGTATTCTCGGATTGCACCCAAATTGGCCTCCAATAGAGACTACAACGTATAAACGAGTTTTTCTTTTTC
The DNA here is from genome assembly GCA_963556465.1 of Berberis vulgaris. NCBI lineage: Eukaryota > Viridiplantae > Streptophyta > Magnoliopsida > Ranunculales > Berberidaceae > Berberis > Berberis vulgaris. The sequence continues at coordinate 38,455,318 of OY747132.1, read as the reverse complement.
GTTAAACACAACCGAACATTTTTGTTGAGTCAAACCTGTCCCATTTGATGTTATTATGGTGCCACGCAAGGTTAGAAACCAAACGGAGTCCATTTGGTCACTCAAATTCTTGTATTCTCGGATTGCATCCAAATTGGCCTCCAATTGAGCCTACATTGTACAAACGAGTTTTCCTTTTTCGTTAAGGACAACCGAACTTGTTTGTTTAGTCAAATAAGTCCCATTTGACGTTATTATGGTTCCAAGTGAGGTTTGAAATCAAACGGATTCCATTTGGTCACTCAAATCCTTGTATTCTCAGATTGTACCCAAATTGGCCTCCAATTGAGCCTACAACGTACAAACGAGTTTTCCTTCTTCATTAAGCACAACCGGACATGTTTGTTGAGTCAAACATTTTCCATTTGATGTTATTATGGTTCCTCGCGGCTGTTTAAATCAAACGGAGTCCATTTGGTCACTCAAATCCTTTTATTCTCGGATTGCACCCAAATTGGCCTCTAATTGAGCCTACAACGTACAAACGAGTTTTCCTTCTTCTTTAAGCACAACCGAACTTGTTTGTTGAATCAAACATGTCCCATTTGACGTTATTATGGTGCCACGTGAGGTTAGAAATCAAGCGGAGTCCATTTGGTCACTCAAATCCTTGTATTCTCGGATTGCACCCAAATTGGCCTCCAATTGAGCCTACATTGTACAAACGAGTTTTCCTTCTTCGTTAAGCACAACCGAACTTGTTTGTTGAGTCAAATAAGTCCCATTTGACGTTATTATGGTGCCACGCGAGGATTGAAATCAAACGGAGTCCATTTGGTCACTCAAATCCTTGTATTCTCGGATTGCACCCAAATTGGCCTCCCATTGAGCCTACAACGTACAAACGAGTTTTTCTTCTTCGTTAAGCACAACCGAACATGTTTGTTGAGTCAAACATGTTCCATTTGATGTTATTATGTTGCCTCGCGAGGGTTGAAATCAAACGGAGTCCATTTGGTCACTCAAATCCTTGTATTCTCGAATTGCACCCAAATTGGCCTCCAATTGAGCCTAGAACGTACAAACGAGTTTTCCTTCTTCGTTAAGCACAACCGAACTTGTTTGTTGAATCAAAAATGTCCCATTTGACGTTATTATGGTGCCACGTGAGGTTAGAAATCAAGCGGAGTCCATTTGGTCACTCAAATCCTTGTATTCTCAGATTGCACCCAAATTGGCCTCCAATTGAGCCTACAACGTACAAACGAGTTTTCCTTTCTCGTTAAGCACAACCGAAAATTTTTCTTGAGTCAAACCTGTCCCATTTGATGTTATTATGGTGCCACGCGAGGTTAGAAACCAAACGGAGTCCATTTGGTCACTCAAATCCTTGTATTCTCGGATTGCACCCAAATTGGCCTCCAATTAAGCCTACATTGTACAAACGAGTTTTCCTTCTTCGTTAAGCACAACCGAACTTGTTTGTTTAGTCAAATAAGTCCCATTTGACGTTATTATGGTTCCACGCGAGGTTTGAAATCAAACGGAGTCCATTTGGTCACTCAAATCCTTGTATTCTCAGATTATACCCAAATTGGCCTCCAATTGAGCCTACAACGTACAAACGAGTTTTCCTTCTTCATTAAGCACAACCGAACATGTTTGTTGACTCAAACATTTTCCATTTGATGTTATTATGGTTCCTCGTGACTTTTGAAATGAAACGGAGTCCGTTTGGTCACTCAAATCCTTTTATTCTCGGATTGCACCCAAATTGGCCTCCAATTGAGCCTACAACGTACAAACGAGTTTTCCTTCTTCGTTAAGCACAACCGAACTTGTTTGTTGAATCAAACATGTCCCATTTGACGTTATTATGGTTCCACAATAGGTTAGAAACCCAGCGGAGTCCATTTGGTCACTCAAATCCTTGTATTCTCGGATTGCACCCAAATTGGCCTCCAATTGAGCCTACAACGTACAAATGAGTTTTCCTTTTTCGTTAAGCACAACCGAACATTTTTGTTGAGTCAAACCCGTCCCATTTGATGTTATTATGGTGCCACACGAGGTTAGAAACCAAACGGAGTCCATTTGGTCACTCAAATCCTTGTATTCTCGGATTGCACCCAAATTGGCCTCCAATTGAGCCTACATTGTACAAACGAGTTTTCCTTCTTCGTTAAGCACAACCGAACTTGTTTGTTTAGTCAAATAAGTCCCATTTGATGTTATTATGGTTCCACGCGAGGTTTGAAAGCAAACGGAGTCCATTTGGTCACTCAAATCCTTGTATTCTCGGATTGCACCCAAATTGGCCTCCAATTGAACCTACAACGTACAAACGAGTTTTCCTTCTTCATTAAGCACAACCGAACATGTTTGTTGAGTCAAAAATGTTCCATTTGATGTTATTATGGTGCCTCGCGACTGTTGAAATCAAACGGAGTCCATTTGGTCACTCAAATCCTTTTATTTTCGGATTGCACCCAAATTGGCCTCCAATTGAGCCTACAACGTACAAACGAGTTTTCCTTCTTCGTTAAGCACAACCGAACTTGTTTGTTGAATCAAACATGTCCCATTTGACGTTATTATGGTGCCACGCGAGGTTAGAAACCAAGCGGAGTCCATTTGGTCACTCAAATCCTTGTATTCTCGGATTGCACCCAAATTGGCCTCCAATAGAGACTACAACGTACAAACGAGTTTTTCTTTTTCGTTAAACACAACCGAACATTTTTGTTGAGTCAAACCTGTCCCATTTGATGTTATTATGGTGAGACGCAAGGTTAGAAACCAAACGGAGTCCATTTGGTCACTCAAATTCTTGTATTCTCGGATTGCATCCAAATTGGCCTCCAATTGAGCCTACATTGTACAAACGAGTTTTCCTTCTTCGTTAAGCACAACCGAACTTGTTTGTTTAGTCAAATAAATCCCATTTGACGTTATTATGGTTCCACGCGAGGTTTGAAATCAAACGGATTCCATTTGGTCACTCAAATCCTTGTATTCTCAGATTGCACCCAAATTGGCCTCCAATTGAGCCTACAACGTACAAACGAGTTTTCCTTCTTCATTAAGCACAACCGGACATGTTTGTTGAGTCAAACATTTTCCATTTGATGTTATTATGGTTCCTCGCGGCTGTTTAAATCAAACGGAGTCCATTTGGTCACTCAAATCCTTTTATTCTCGGATTGCACCCAAATTGGCCTCTAATTGAGCCTACAACGTACAAACGAGTTTTCCTTCTTCTTTAAGCACAACCGAACTTGTTTGTTGAATCAAACATGTCCCATTTGACGTTATTATGGTGCCACGTGAGGTTAGAAATCAAGCGGAGTCCATTTGGTCACTCAAATCCTTGTATTCTCGGATTGCACCCAAATTGGCCTCCAATTGAGCCTACATTGTACAAACGAGTTTTCCTTCTTCGTTAAGCACAACCGAACTTGTTTGTTGAGTCAAATAAGTCCCATTTGACGTTATTATGGTGCCACGCGAGGATTGAAATCAAACGGAGTCCATTTGGTCACTCAAATCCTTGTATTCTCGGATTGCACCCAAATTGGCCTCCCATTGAGCCTACAACGTACAAACGAGTTTTTCTTCTTCGTTAAGCACAACCGAACATGTTTGTTGAGTCAAACATGTTCCATTTGATGTTATTATGTTGCCTCGCGAGGGTTGAAATCAAACGGAGTCCATTTGGTCACTCAAATCCTTGTATTCTCGAATTGCACCCAAATTGGCCTCCAATTGAGCCTAGAACGTACAAACGAGTTTTCCTTCTTCGTTAAGCACAACCGAACTTGTTTGTTGAATCAAAAATGTCCCATTTGACGTTATTATGGTGCCACGTGAGGTTAGAAATCAAGCGGAGTCCATTTGGTCACTCAAATCCTTGTATTCTCAGATTGCACCCAAATTGGCCTCCAATTGAGCCTACAACGTACAAACGAGTTTTCCTTTCTCGTTAAGCACAACCGAAAATTTTTCTTGAGTCAAACCTGTCCCATTTGATGTTATTATGGTGCCACGCGAGGTTAGAAACCAAACGGAGTCCATTTGGTCACTCAAATCCTTGTATTCTCGGATTGCACCCAAATTGGCCTCCAATTAAGCCTACATTGTACAAACGAGTTTTCCTTCTTCGTTAAGCACAACCGAACTTGTTTGTTTAGTCAAATAAGTCCCATTTGACGTTATTATGGTTCCACGCGAGGTTTGAAATCAAACGGAGTCCATTTGGTCACTCAAATCCTTGTATTCTCAGATTATACCCAAATTGGCCTCCAATTGAGCCTACAACGTACAAACGAGTTTTCCTTCTTCATTAAGCACAACCGAACATGTTTGTTGACTCAAACATTTTCCATTTGATGTTATTATGGTTCCTCGTGACTTTTGAAATGAAACGGAGTCCGTTTGGTCACTCAAATCCTTTTATTCTCGGATTGCACCCAAATTGGCCTCCAATTGAGCCTACAACGTACAAACGAGTTTTCCTTCTTCGTTAAGCACAACCGAACTTGTTTGTTGAATCAAACATGTCCCATTTGACGTTATTATGGTTCCACAATAGGTTAGAAACCCAGCGGAGTCCATTTGGTCACTCAAATCCTTGTATTCTCGGATTGCACCCAAATTGGCCTCCAATTGAGCCTACAACGTACAAATGAGTTTTCCTTTTTCGTTAAGCACAACCGAACATTTTTGTTGAGTCAAACCCGTCCCATTTGATGTTATTATGGTGCCACACGAGGTTAGAAACCAAACGGAGTCCATTTGGTCACTCAAATCCTTGTATTCTCGGATTGCACCCAAATTGGCCTCCAATTGAGCCTACATTGTACAAACGAGTTTTCCTTCTTCGTTAAGCACAACCGAACTTGTTTGTTTAGTCAAATAAGTCCCATTTGATGTTATTATGGTTCCACGCGAGGTTTGAAAGCAAACGGAGTCCATTTGGTCACTCAAATCCTTGTATTCTCGGATTGCACCCAAATTGGCCTCCAATTGAACCTACAACGTACAAACGAGTTTTCCTTCTTCATTAAGCACAACCGAACATGTTTGTTGAGTCAAAAATGTTCCATTTGATGTTATTATGGTGCCTCGCGACTGTTGAAATCAAACGGAGTCCATTTGGTCACTCAAATCCTTTTATTTTCGGATTGCACCCAAATTGGCCTCCAATTGAGCCTACAACGTACAAACGAGTTTTCCTTCTTCGTTAAGCACAACCGAACTTGTTTGTTGAATCAAACATGTCCCATTTGACGTTATTATGGTGCCACGCGAGGTTAGAAACCAAGCGGAGTCCATTTGGTCACTCAAATCCTTGTATTCTCGGATTGCACCCAAATTGGCCTCCAATAGAGACTACAACGTACAAACGAGTTTTTCTTTTTGGTTAAACACAACCGAACATTTTTGTTGAGTCAAACCTGTCCCATTTGATGTTATTATGGTGAGACGCAAGGTTAGAAACCAAACGGAGTCCATTTGGTCACTCAAATTCTTGTATTCTCGGATTGCATCCAAATTGGCCTCCAATTGAGCCTACATTGTACAAACGAGTTTTCCTTCTTCGTTAAGCACAACCGAACTTGTTTGTTTAGTCAAATAAATCCCATTTGACGTTATTATGGTTCCACGCGAGGTTTGAAATCAAACGGATTCCATTTGGTCACTCAAATCCTTGTATTCTCAGATTGCACCCAAATTGGCCTCCAATTGAGCCTACAACGTACAAACGAGTTTTCCTTCTTCATTAAGCACAACCGAACATGTTTGTTGAGTCAAAAATTTTCCATTTGATGTTATTATGGTTCCTCGCGACTGTTTAAATCAAACGGAGTCCATTTGGTCACTCAAATCCTTTTATTCTCGGATTGCACCCGAATTGGCCTCTAATTGAGCCTACAACGTACAAATGAGTTTCCTTCTTCTTTAAGCACAACCAAACTTGTTTGTTGAATCAAACATGTCCCATTTGACGTTATTATGGTGCCACGTGAGGTTAGAAATCAAGCGGAGTCCATTTGGTCACTCAAATCCTTGTATTCTCGGATTGCACCCAAATTGGCCTCCAATTGAGCCTACATTGTACAAACGAGTTTTCCTTCTTCGTTAAGCACAACCGAACTTGTTTGTTGAGTCAAATAAGTCCCATTTGACGTTATTATGGTGCCACGCGAGGATTGAAATCAAACGGAGTCCATTTGGTCACTCAAATCCTTGTATTCTCGGATTGCACCCAAATTGGCCTCCCATTGAGCCTACAACGTACAAACGAGTTTTTCTTCTTCGTTAAGCACAACCGAACATGTTTGTTGAGTCAAACATGTTCCATTTGATGTTATTATGTTGCCTCGCGAGGGTTGAAATCAAACGGAGTCCATTTGGTCACTCAAATCCTTGTATTCTCGAATTGCACCCAAATTGGCCTCCAATTGAGCCTAGAACGTACAAACGAGTTTTCCTTCTTCGTTAAGCACAACCGAACTTGTTTGTTGAATCAAAAATGTCCCATTTGACGTTATTATGGTGCCACGTGAGGTTAGAAATCAAGCGGAGTCCATTTGGTCACTCAAATCCTTGTATTCTCAGATTGCACCCAAATTGGCCTCCAATTGAGCCTACAACGTACAAACGAGTTTTCCTTTCTCGTTAAGCACAACCGAAAATTTTTCTTGAGTCAAACCTGTCCCATTTGATGTTATTATGGTGCCACGCGAGGTTAGAAACCAAACGGAGTCCATTTGGTCACTCAAATCCTTGTATTCTCGGATTGCACCCAAATTGGCCTCCAATTAAGCCTACATTGTACAAACGAGTTTTCCTTCTTCGTTAAGCACAACCGAACTTGTTTGTTTAGTCAAATAAGTCCCATTTGACGTTATTATGGTTCCACGCGAGGTTTGAAATCAAACGGAGTCCATTTGGTCACTCAAATCCTTGTATTCTCAGATTATACCCAAATTGGCCTCCAATTGAGCCTACAACGTACAAACGAGTTTTCCTTCTTCATTAAGCACAACCGAACATGTTTGTTGACTCAAACATTTTCCATTTGATGTTATTATGGTTCCTCGTGACTTTTGAAATGAAACGGAGTCCGTTTGGTCACTCAAATCCTTTTATTCTCGGATTGCACCCAAATTGGCCTCCAATTGAGCCTACAACGTACAAACGAGTTTTCCTTCTTCGTTAAGCACAACCGAACTTGTTTGTTGAATCAAACATGTCCCATTTGACGTTATTATGGTTCCACAATAGGTTAGAAACCCAGCGGAGTCCATTTGGTCACTCAAATCCTTGTATTCTCGGATTGCACCCAAATTGGCCTCCAATTGAGCCTACAACGTACAAATGAGTTTTCCTTTTTCGTTAAGCACAACCGAACATTTTTGTTGAGTCAAACCCGTCCCATTTGATGTTATTATGGTGCCACACGAGGTTAGAAACCAAACGGAGTCCATTTGGTCACTCAAATCCTTGTATTCTCGGATTGCACCCAAATTGGCCTCCAATTGAGCCTACATTGTACAAACGAGTTTTCCTTCTTCGTTAAGCACAACCGAACTTGTTTGTTTAGTCAAATAAGTCCCATTTGATGTTATTATGGTTCCACGCGAGGTTTGAAAGCAAACGGAGTCCATTTGGTCACTCAAATCCTTGTATTCTCGGATTGCACCCAAATTGGCCTCCAATTGAACCTACAACGTACAAACGAGTTTTCCTTCTTCATTAAGCACAACCGAACATGTTTGTTGAGTCAAAAATGTTCCATTTGATGTTATTATGGTGCCTCGCGACTGTTGAAATCAAACGGAGTCCATTTGGTCACTCAAATCCTTTTATTTTCGGATTGCACCCAAATTGGCCTCCAATTGAGCCTACAACGTACAAACGAGTTTTCCTTCTTCGTTAAGCACAACCGAACTTGTTTGTTGAATCAAACATGTCCCATTTGACGTTATTATGGTGCCACGCGAGGTTAGAAACCAAGCGGAGTCCATTTGGTCACTCAAATCCTTGTATTCTCGGATTGCACCCAAATTGGCCTCCAATAGAGACTACAACGTACAAACGAGTTTTTCTTTTTGGTTAAACACAACCGAACATTTTTGTTGAGTCAAACCTGTCCCATTTGATGTTATTATGGTGAGACGCAAGGTTAGAAACCAAACGGAGTCCATTTGGTCACTCAAATTCTTGTATTCTCGGATTGCATCCAAATTGGCCTCCAATTGAGCCTACATTGTACAAACGAGTTTTCCTTCTTCGTTAAGCACAACCGAACTTGTTTGTTTAGTCAAATAAATCCCATTTGACGTTATTATGGTTCCACGCGAGGTTTGAAATCAAACGGATTCCATTTGGTCACTCAAATCCTTGTATTCTCAGATTGCACCCAAATTGGCCTCCAATTGAGCCTACAACGTACAAACGAGTTTTCCTTCTTCATTAAGCACAACCGAACATGTTTGTTGAGTCAAACATTTTCCATTTGATGTTATTATGGTTCCTCGCGACTGTTTAAATCAAACGGAGTCCATTTGGTCACTCAAATCCTTTTATTCTCGGATTGCACCCGAATTGGCCTCTAATTGAGCCTACAACGTACAAATGAGTTTCCTTCTTCTTTAAGCACAACCAAACTTGTTTGTTGAATCAAACATGTCCCATTTGACGTTATTATGGTGCCACGTGAGGTTAGAAATCAAGCGGAGTCCATTTGGTCACTCAAATCCTTGTATTCTCGGATTGCACCCAAATTGGCCTCCAATTGAGCCTACATTGTACAAACGAGTTTTCCTTCTTCGTTAAGCACAACCGAACTTGTTTGTTGAGTCAAATAAGTCCCATTTGACGTTATTATGGTGCCACACGAGGATTGAAATCAAACGGAGTCCATTTGGTCACTCAAATCCTTGTATTCTCGGATTGCACCCAAATTGGCCTCCCATTGAGCCTACAACGTACAAACGAGTTTTTCTTCTTCGTTAAGCACAACCGAACATGTTTGTTGAGTCAAACATGTTCCATTTGATGTTATTATGTTTCCTCGCGAGGGTTGAAATCAAAAAGAGTCCATTTGGTCACTCAAATCCTTGTATTCTCGAATTGCACCCAAATTGGCCTCCAATTGAGCCTAGAACGTACAAACGAGTTTTCCTTCTTCGTTAAGCACAACCGAACTTGTTTGTTGAATCAAGAATGTCCCATTTGACGTTATTATGGTGCCACGTGAGGTTAGAAATCAAGCGGAGTCCATTTGGTCACTCAAATCCTTGTATTCTCAGATTGCACCCAAATTGGCCTCCAATTGAGCCTACAACGTACAAACGAGTTTTCCTTTCTCGTTAAGCACAACCGAAAATTTTTCTTGAGTCAAACCTGTCCCATTTGATGTTATTATGGTGCCACGCGAGGTTAGAAACCAAACGGAGTCCATTTGGTCACTCAAATCCTTGTATTCTCGGATTGCACCCAAATTGGCCTCCAATTAAGCCTACATTGTACAAACGAGTTTTCCTTCTTCGTTAAGCACAACCGAACTTGTTTGTTTAGTCAAATAAGTCCCATTTGACGTTATTATGGTTCCACGCGAGGTTTGAAATCAAACGGAGTCCATTTGGTCACTCAAATCCTTGTATTCTCAGATTATACCCAAATTGGCCTCCAATTGAGCCTACAACGTACAAACGAGTTTTCCTTCTTCATTAAGCACAACCGAACATGTTTGTTGAGTCAAACATTTTCCATTTGATGTTATTATGGTTCCTCGTGACTTTTGAAATCAAACGGAGTCCGTTTGGTCACTCAAATCCTTTTATTCTCGGATTGCACCCAAATTGGCCTCCAATTGAGCCTACAACGTACAAACGAGTTTTCCTTCTTCGTTAAGCACAACCGAACTTGTTTGTTGAATCAAACATGTCCCATTTGACGTTATTATGGTTCCACAATAGGTTAGAAACCCAGCGGAGTCCATTTGGTCACTCAAATCCTTGTATTCTCGGATTGCACCCAAATTGGCCTCCAATTGAGCCTACAACGTACAAACGAGTTTTCCTTTTTCGTTAAGCACAACCGAACATTTTTGTTGAGTCAAACCTGTCCCATTTGATGTTATTATGGTGCCACGCGAGGTTAGAAACCAAACGGAGTCCATTTGGTCACTCAAATCCTTGTATTCTCGGATTGCACCCAAATTGGCCTCCAATTGAGCCTACATTGTACAAACGAGTTTTCCTTCTTCGTTAAGCACAACCGAACTTGTTTGTTTAGTCAAATAAGTCCCATTTGACGTTATTATGGTTCCACGTGAGGTTTGAAATCAAACGGAGTCCATTTGGTCACTCAAATCCTTGTATTCTCGGATTGCACCCAAACTGGCTTCCAATTGAGCCTACAACGTACAAACGAGTTTTCCTTTTTCATTAAGCACAACCGAACATGTTTGTTGAGTCAAACATGTTCCATTTGATGTTATTATGGTGCCTCGCGACTGTTGAAATCAAACGGAGTCCATTTGGTCACTCAAATCCTTTTATTCTCGGATTGCACCCAAATTGGCCTCCAATTGAGCCTACAACGTACAAACGAGTTTTCCTTCTTCGTTAAGCACAACCGAACTTGTTTGTTGAATCAAACATGTCCCATTCAACGTTATTATGGTTCCACGCGAGGTTAGAAACCCAGCGGAGTCCATTTGGTCACTCAAATCCTTGTATTCTCGGATTGCACCCAAATTGGCCTCCAATTGAGCCTACAACGTACAAACGAGTTTTCCTTTTTCATTAAGCACAACCGAACATTTTTGTCGAGTCAAACCTGTCCCATTTGACGTTATTATGGTGCCACGCGAGGTTAGAAACCAAACGGAGTCCATTTGGTCACTCAAATCCTTGTATTCTCGGATTGCACCCAAATTGGCCTCCAATTGAGCCTACAACGTACAAACGAGTTTTCCTTCTTCGTTAAGCACAACCGAACTTGTTTGTTGAGTCAAAGAAGTAACATTTGACGTTATTATGGTGCCTCGTGTGGATTGAAATCAAACGGAGTCCATTTGGTCACTCAAATCCTTGTATTCTCGGATTGCACCCAAATTGGCCTCCAATTGAGCCTACAACGTACAAACGAGTTTTCCTTCTTCGTTAAGCACAACCGAACTTGTTTGTTGAGTCAAAGAAGTCCTATTTGACGTTATTATGGTGCCTCGCGAGGATTGAAATCAAACGGAGTGCATTTGGTCACTCAAATCCTTGTATTCTCGGATTGCACCCAAATTGGCCTCCAATTGAGCCTACAACGTACAAACGAGTTTTCCTTCTTCGTTAAGCACAATCGAACTTGTTTGTTGAGTCAAAGAAGTCCCATTTGACATTATTATTGTGCCTCGTGGGCATTGAAATCAAACGGAGTCCATTTGGTCACTCAAATCCTTGTATTCTCGGATTGCACCCAAATTGGCCTCTAATTGAGCCTACAACGTACAAACGAGTTTTCCTTCTCCGTTAAACACAACCGAACTTGTTTGTTGAATCAAATATGTCCCATTTGACGTTATTATGGTGCCACGCAAGGTTAGAAACCAAGCAGAGTCCATTTGGTCACTCAAATCCTTGTATTCTCGGATTGCACCCAAATTGGCCTCCAATTGAGCCTACATTGTACAAACGAGTTTTCCTTCTTCGTTAAGCACAAACGAACTTGTTTGTTGAGTCAAATAAGTCCCATTTGACGTTATTATGGTGCCACGTGAGGATTGAAATCAAAACGGAGTCCATTTGGTCACTCAAATCCTTGTATTCTCGGATTGCACCCAAATTGGCCTCCCATTGAGCCTACAACGTACAAACGAGTTTTTCTTCTTCGTTAAGCACAACCGAACATGTTTGTTGAGTCAAACATGTTCAATTAGATGTTATTATGATGCCTCGCGAGGGTTGAAATCAAACGGAGTCCATTTGGTCACTCAAATCCTTGTATTCTCGGATTGCACCCAAATTGGCCTCCAATTGAGCCTACAACGTACAAACGAGTTTTCCTTCTTCGTTAAGCACAACCGAACTTGTTTGTTGAATCAAAAATGTCCCATTTGACGTTATTATGGTGCCACGCGAGGTTAGAAACCAAGCGGGGTCCATTTGGTCACTCAAATCCTTGTATTCTCGGATTGCACCCAAATTGGCCTCCAATTGAGCCTACAACGTACAAACGAGTTTTCCTTTTTCGTTAAGCACAACCGAAAATTTTTGTTGAGTCAAAGCTGTCCCATTTGATGTTATTATGGTGTCACGCGAGGTTAGAAACCAAACGGAGTCCATTTGGTCACTCAAATCCTTGTATTCTCGGATTGCACCCAAATTGGCCTCCAATTGAGCCTACATTGTCCAAACGAGTTTTCCTTCTTCGTTAAGCACAACCGAACTTTTTTGTTTAGTCAAATAAGTCCCATTTGATGTTATTATGGTTCCACGCGAGGTTTGAAATCAAACGGAGTCCATTTGGTCACTCAAATCCTTGTATTCTCGGATTGCACCCAAATTGGCCTCCAATTGAACCTACAACGTACAAACGAGTTTTCCTTCTTCATTAAGCACAACCGAACATGTTTGTTGAGTCAAACATGTTCCATTTGATGTTATTATGGTGCCTCGCGACTGTTGAAATCAAACGGAGTCCATTTGGTCACTCAAATCCTTTTATTCTCGGATTGCACCCAAATTGGCCTCCAATTGAGCCTACAACGTACAAACGAGTTTTCCTTCTTCGTTAAGCACAACCGAACTTGTTTGTTGAATCAAACATGTCCCATTCAACGTTATTATGGTTCCACGCGAGGTTAGAAACCCAGCGGAGTCCATTTGGTCACTCAAATCCTTGTATTCTCGGATTGCACCCAAATTGGCCTCCAATTGAGTCTACAACGTACAAACGAGTTTTCCTTTTTCATTAAGCACAACCGAACATTTTTGTCGAGTCAAACCTGTCCCATTTGACGTTATTATGGTGCCACGCGAGGTTAGAAACCAAACGGAGTCCATTTGGTCACTCACATCCTTGTATTCTCGGATTGCACCCAAATTGGCCTCCAATTGAGCCTACAACGTACAAACGAGTTTTCCTTCTTCGTTAAGCACAACCGAACTTGTTTGTTGAGTCAAAGAAGTAACATTTGACGTTATTATGGTGCCTCGTGAGGATTGAAATCAAACGGAGTCCATTTGGTCACTCAAATCCTTGTATTCTCGGATTGCACCCAAATTGGCCTCCAATTGAGCCTACAACGTACAAACGAGTTTTCCTTCTTCGTTAAGCACAACCGAACTTGTTTGTTGAGTCAAAGAAGTCCTATTTGACGTTATTATGGTGCCTCGTGAGGATTGAAATCAAACGGAGTGCATTTGGTCACTCAAATCCTTGTATTCTCGGATTGCACCCAAATTGGCCTCCAATTGAGCCTACAACGTACAAACGAGTTTTCCTTCTTCGTTAAGCACAATCGAACTTGTTTGTTGAGTCAAAGAAGTCCCATTTGACATTATTATGGTGCCTCGTGGGCATTGAAATCAAACGGAGTCCATTTGGTCACTCAAATCCTTGTATTCTCGGATTGCACCCAAATTGGCCTCTAATTGAGCCTACAACGTACAGACGAGTTTTCCTTCTCCGTTAAACACAACCGAACTTGTTTGTTGAATCAAATATGTCCCATTTGACGTTATTATGGTGCCACGCGAGGTTAGAAACCAAGCAGAGTCCATTTGGTCACTCAAATCCTTGTATTCTCGGATTGCACCCAAATTGGCCTCCAATTGAGCCTACATTGTACAAACGAGTTTTCCTTCTTCGTTAAGCACAACCGAACTTTTTTGTTTAGTCAAATAAGTCCCATTTGATGTTATTATGGTTCCACGCGAGGTTTGAAATCAAACGGAGTCCATTTGGTCACTCAAATCCTTGTATTCTCGGATTGCACCCAAATTGGCCTCCAATTGAACCTACAACGTACAAACGAGTTTTCCTTCTTCATTAAGCACAACCGAACATGTTTGTTGAGTCAAACATGTTCCATTTGATGTTATTATGGTGCCTCGCAACTGTTGAAATCAAACGGAGTCCATTTGGTCACTCAAATCCTTTTATTCTCGGATTGCACCCAAATTGGCATCCAATTGAGCCTACAACGTACAAACGAGTTTTCCTTCTTCGTTAAGCACAACCGAACTTGTTTGTTGAATCAAACATGTCCCATTTGACGTTATTATGGTGCCACGTGAGGTTAGAAACCAAGCGGAGTCCATTTGGTCACTCAAATCCTTGTATTCTCGGATTGCACCCAAATTGGCCTCCAATTGAGCCTACAACGTACAAACGAGTTTTTCTTTTTCGTTAAGCACAACCGAACATTTTTGTTGAGTCAAACCTGTCCCATTTGATGTTATTATGGTGCCACGCAAGGTTAGAAACCAAACGGAGTCCATTTGGTCACTCAAATTCTTGTATTCTCGGATTGCATCCAAATTGGCCTCCAATTGGGCCTACATTGTACAAACGAGTTTTCCTTCTTCGTTAAGCACAACCGAACTTGTTTGTTTAGTCAAATAAGTCTCATTTGACTTTATTATGGTTCCACGCGAGGTTTGAAATCAAACGGATTCCATTTGGTCACTTAAATCCTTGTATTCTCAGATTGCACCCAAATTGGCCTCCAATTGAGCCTACAACGTACAAACGAGTTTTCCTTCTTCATTAAGCACAACCGAACATGTTTGTTGAGTCAAACATTTTCCATTTGATGTTATTATGGTTCCTCGCGACTGTTGAAATCAAACGGAGTCCATTTGGTCACTCAAATCCTTGTATTCTCAGATTGCACCCAAATTGGCTTCCAATTGAGCCTAGAACGTACAAACGAGTTTTCCTTCTTCGTTAAGCACAACCGAACTTGTATGTTGAATCAAAAATTTCCAATTTGACGTTATTATGGTGCCACGCGAGGTTAGAAATCAAGCGGAGTCCATTTGGTCACTCAAATCCTTGTATTCTCGGATTGCACCCAAATTGGCCTCCAATTGAGCCTACATTGTACAAACGAGTTTTCCTTCTTCTTTAAGCACAACCGAACTTGTTTGTTGAATCAAACATGTCCCATTTGACGTTATTATGGTGCCACGTGAGGTTAGAAATCAAGCGGAGTCCATTTGGTCACTCAAATCCTTGTATTCTCGGATTGCACCCAAATTGGCCTCCAATTGAGCCTACATTGTACAAACGAGTTTTCCTTCTTCGTTAAGCACAACCGAACTTGTTTGTTGAGTCAAATAAGTCCCATTTGACGTTATTATGGTGCCTCGTGAGGATTGAAATCAAACGGAGTCCATTTGGTCACTCAAATCCTTGTATTCTCGGATTGCACCCAAATTGGCCTCCAATTGAGCCTACAACATACAAACGAGTTTTCCTTCTTCGTTAAGCACAACCGAACTTGTTTGTTGAGTCAAAGAAGTCCTATTTGACGTTATTATGGTGCCTCGCGAGGATTGAAATCAAACGGAGTGCATTTGGTCACTCAAATCCTTGTATTCTCAGATTGCACCCAAATTGGCCTCCAATTGAGCCTACAACGTACAAACGAGTTTTCCTTTCTCGTTAAGCACAACTGAAAATTTTTCTTGAGTCAAACCTATCCCATTTGATGTTATTATGGTGCCACGCGAGGTTAGAAACCAAATGGAGTCCATTTGGTCAATCAAATCCTTGTATTCTCGGATTGCACCCAAATTGGCCTCCAATTGAGCCTACATTGTACAAACGAGTTTTCCTTCTTCGTTAAGCACAACCGAACTTGTTTGTTTAGTCAAATAAGTCCCATTTGACGTTATTATGGTTCCACGTGAGGTTTGAAATCAAACGGAGTCCATTTGGTCACTCAAATCCTTGTATTCTCGGATTGCACCCAAACTGGCTTCCAATTGAGCCTACAACGTACAAACGAGTTTTCCTTTTTCATTAAGCACAACCGAACATGTTTGTTGAGTCAAACATGTTCCATTTGATGTTATTATGGTGCCTCGCGACTGTTGAAATCAAACGGAGTCCATTTGGTCACTCAAATCCTTTTATTCTCGGATCGCACCCAAATTGGCCTCCAATTGAGCCTACAACGTACAAACGAGTTTTCCTTCTTCGTTAAGCACAACCGAACTTGTTTGTTGAATCAAAAATGTCCCATTCGACGTTATTATGGTTCCACGCGAGGTTAGAAACCCAGCGGAGTCAATTTGGTCACTCAAATCCTTGTATTCTCGGATTGCACCCAAATTGGCCTCCAATTGAGCCTACAACGTACAAACGAGTTTTCCTTTTTCATTAAGCACAACCGAACATTTTTGTCGTGTCAAACCTGTCCCATTTGACGTTATTATGGTGCCACGCGAGGTTAGAAACCAAACGGAGTCCATTTGGTCACTCAAATCCTTGTATTCTCGGATTGCACCCAAATTGGCCTCCAATTGAGCCTACAACATACAAACGAGTTTTCCTTCTTCGTTAAGCACAACCGAACTTGTTTGTTGAGTCAAAGAAGTCCTATTTGACGTTATTATGGTGCCTCGCGAGGATTGAAATCAACCGGAGTGCATTTGGTCACTCAAATCCTTGTATTCTCGGATTGCACCCAAATTGGCCTCCAATTGAGCCTACAACGTACAAACGAGTTTTCCTTCTTCGTTAAGCACAACCAAACTTGTTTGTTGAGTCAAAGAAGTAACATTTGACGTTATTATGGTGCCTCGTGAGGATTGAAATCAAACGGAGTCCATTTGGTCACTCAAATCCTTGTATTCTCGGATTGCACCCAAATTGGCCTCCAATTGAGCCTACAACATACAAACGAGTTTTCCTTCTTCGTTAAGCACAACCGAACTTGTTTGTTGAGTCAAAGAAGTCCTATTTGACGTTATTATGGTGCCTCGCGAGGATTGAAATCAAACGGAGTGCATTTGGTCACTCAAATCCTTGTATTCTCGGATTGCACCCAAATTGGCCTCCAATTGAGCCTACAACGTACAAACGAGTTTTCCTTCTTCGTTAAGCACAATCGAACTTGTTTGTTGAGTCAAAGAAGTCCCATTTGACATTATTATGGTGCCTCGTGGGCATTGAAATCAAACGGAGTCCATTTGGTCACTCAAATCCTTGTATTCTCGGATTGCACCCAAATTGGCCTCTAATTGAGCCTACAACGTACAGACGAGTTTTCCTTCTCCGTTAAACACAACCGAACTTGTTTGTTGAATCAAATATGTCCCATTTGACGTTATTATGGTGCCACGCGAGGTTAGAAACCAAGCAGAGTCCATTTGGTCACTCAAATCCTTGTATTCTCGGATTGCACCCAAATTGGCCTCCAATTGAGCCTACATTGTACAAACGAGTTTTCCTTCTTCGTTAAGCACAAACGAACTTGTTTGTTGAGTCAAATAAGTCCCATTTGACGTTATTATGGTGCCACGCGAGGATTGAAATCAAACGGAGTCCATTTGGTCACTCAAATCCTTGTATTCTCGGATTGCACGCAAATTGGCCTCCCATTGAGCCTACAACGTACAAACGAGTTTTTCTTCTTCGTTAAGCACCACCGAACATGTTTGTTGAGTCAAACATGTTCAATTAGACGTTATTATGATGCCTCGTGAGGGTTGAAATCAAACGGAGTCCATTTGGTCACTCAAATCCTTGTATTCTCGGATTGCACCCAAATTGGCCTCCAATTGAGCCTACAACGTACAAACGAGTTTTCCTTCTTCGTTAAGCACAACCGAACTTGTTTGTTGAATCAAACATGTCCCATTTGACGTTATTATGGTGCCTCGCGAGGTTAGAAACCAAGCGGGGTCCATTTGGTCACTCAAATCCTTGTATTCTCGGATTGCACCCAAATTGGCCTCCAATTGAGCCTACAACGTACAAACGAGTTTTCCTTTTTCGTTAAGCACAACCGAACATTTTTGTTGAGTCAAACCTGTCCCATTTGATGTTATTATGGTGTCACGCGAGGTTAGAAACCAAACGGAGTCCATTTGGTCACTCAAATCCTTGTATTCTTGGATTGCACCCAAATTGGCCTCCAATTGAGCCTACATTGTACAAACGAGTTTTCCTTCTTCGTTAAGCACAACCGAACTTGTTTGTTTAGTCAAATAAGTCCCATTTGATGTTATTATGGTTCCACGCGAGGTTTGAAATCAAACGGAGTCCATTTGGTCACTCAAATCCTTGTATTCTCGGATTGCACCCAAATTGGCCTCCAATTGAACCTACAACGTACAAACGAGTTTTCCTTCTTCATTAAGCACAACCGAACATGTTTGTTGAGTCAAACATGTTCCATTTGATGTTATTATGGTGCCTCGCGACTGTTGAAATCAAACGGAGTCCATTTGGTCACTCAAATCCTTTTATTCTCGGATTGCACCCAAATTGGCATCCAATTGAGCCTACAACGTACAAACGAGTTTTCCTTCTTCGTTAAGCACAACCGAACTTGTTTGTTGAATCAAACATGTCCCATTTGACGTTATTATGGTGCCACGCGAGGTTAGAAACCAAGCGGAGTCCATTTGGTCACTCAAATCCTTGTATTCTCGGATTGCACCCAAATTGGCCTCCAATTGAGCCTACAACGTACAAACGAGTTTTTCTTTTTCGTTAAGCACAACCGAACATTTTTGTTGAGTCAAACCTGTCCCATTTGATGTTATTATGGTGCCACGCAAGGTTAGAAACCAAACGGAGTCCATTTGGTCACTCAAATTCTTGTATTCTCGGATTGCATCCAAATTGGCCTCCAATTGAGCCTACATTGTACAAACGAGTTTTCCTTCTTCGTTAAGCACAACCGAACTTGTTTGTTTAGTCAAATAAGTCCCATTTGACGTTATCATGGTTCCACGCGAGGTTTGAAATCAAACGGATTCCATTTGGTCACTTAAATCCTTGTATTCTCAGATTGCACCCAAATTGGCCTCCAATTGAGCCTACAACGTACAAACGAGTTTTCCTTCTTCATTAAGCACAACCGAACATGTTTGTTGAGTCAAACATTTTCCATTTGATTTTATTATGGTTCCTCGCGACTGTTGAAATCAAACGGAGTCCATTTGGTCACTCAAATCCTTGTATTCTCAGATTGCACCCAAATTGGCCTCCAATTGAGCCTAGAACGTACAAACGAGTTTTCCTTCTTCGTTAAGCACAACCGAACTTGTTTGTTGAATCAAAAATGTCCCATTTGACGTTATTATGGTGCCACACGAGGTTAGAAATCAAGCGGAGTCCATTTGGTCACTCAAATCCTTGTATTCTCAGATTGCACCCAAATTGGCCTCTAATTGAGCCTACAACGTACAAACGAGTTTTCCTTCTTCTTTAAGCACAACCGAACTTGTTTGTTGAATCAAACATGTCCCATTTGACGTTATTATGGTGCCACGTGAGGTTAGAAATCAAGTGGAGTCCATTTGGTCACTCAAATCCTTGTATTCTCGGATTGCACCCAAATTGGCCTCCAATTGAGCCTACATTGTACAAACAAGTTTTCCTTCTTCTTTAAGCACAACCGAACTTGTTTGTTGAATCAAACATGTCCCATTTGACGTTATTATGGTGCCACGTGAGGTTAGAAATCAAGCGGAGTCCATTTGGTCACTCAAATCCTTGTATTCTCGGATTGCACCCAAATTGGCCTCCAATTGAGCCAACATTGTACAAACGAGTTTTCCTTCTTCGTTAAGCACAACCGAACTTGTTTGTTGAGTCAAATAAGTCCCATTTGACGTTATTATGGTGCCTCGTGAGGATTGAAATCAAACGGAGTCCATTTGGTCACTCAAATCCTTGTATTCTCGGATTGCACCCAAATTGGCCTCCAATTGAGCCTACAACATACAAACGAGTTTTCCTTCTTCGTTAAGCACAACCGAACTTGTTTGTTGAGTCAAAGAAGTCCTATTTGACGTTATTATGGTGCCTCGCGAGGATTGAAATCAAACGGAGTGCATTTGGTCACTCAAATCCTTGTATTCTCAGATTGCACCCAAATTGGCCTCCAATTGAGCCTACAACGTACAAACGAGTTTTCCTTTCTCGTTAAGCACAACTGAAAATTTTTCTTGAGTCAAACCTATCCCATTTGATGTTATTATGGTGCCACGCGAGGTTAGAAACCAAATGGAGTCCATTTGGTCAATCAAATCCTTGTATTCTCGGATTGCACCCAAATTGGCCTCCAATTGAGCCTACATTGTACAAACGAGTTTTCCATCTTCGTTAAGCACAACCGAACTTGTTTGTTTAGTCAAATAAGTCCCATTTGACGTTATTATGGTTCCACGTGAGGTTTGAAATCAAACGGAGTCCATTTGGTCACTCAAATCCTTGTATTCTCGGATTGCACCCAAACTGGCTTCCAATTGAGCCTACAACGTACAAACGAGTTTTCCTTTTTCATTAAGCACAACCGAACATGTTTGTTGAGTCAAACATGTTCCATTTGATGTTATTATGGTGCCTCGCGACTGTTGAAATCAAACGGAGTCCATTTGGTCACTCAAATCCTTTTATTCTCGGATCGCACCCAAATTGGCCTCCAATTGAGCCTACAACGTACAAACGAGTTTTCCTTCTTCGTTAAGCACAACCAACTTGTTTGTTGAATCAAACATGTCCCATTCGACGTTATCATGGTTCCACGCGAGGTTTGAAATCAAACGGATTCCATTTGGTCACTTAAATCCTTGTATTCTCAGATTGCACCCAAATTGGCCTCCAATTGAGCCTACAACGTACAAACGAGTTTTCCTTCTTCATTAAGCACAACCGAACATGTTTGTTGAGTCAAACATTTTCCATTTGATTTTATTATGGTTCCTCGCGACTGTTGAAATCAAACGGAGTCCATTTGGTCACTCAAATCCTTGTATTCTCAGATTGCACCCAAATTGGCCTCCAATTGAGCCTAGAACGTACAAACGAGTTTTCCTTCTTCGTTAAGCACAACCGAACTTGTTTGTTGAATCAAAAATGTCCCATTTGACGTTATTATGGTGCCACACGAGGTTAGAAATCAAGCGGAGTCCATTTGGTCACTCAAATCCTTGTATTCTCAGATTGCACCCAAATTGGCCTCTAATTGAGCCTACAACGTACAAACGAGTTTTCCTTCTTCTTTAAGCACAACCGAACTTGTTTGTTGAATCAAACATGTCCCATTTGACGTTATTATGGTGCCACGTGAGGTTAGAAATCAAGCGGAGTCCATTTGGTCACTCAAATCCTTGTATTCTCGGATTGCACCCAAATTGGCCTCCAATTGAGCCTACATTGTACAAACAAGTTTTCCTTCTTCTTTAAGCACAACCGAACTTGTTTGTTGAATCAAACATGTCCCATTTGACGTTATTATGGTGCCACGTGAGGTTAGAAATCAAGCGGAGTCCATTTGGTCACTCAAATCCTTGTATTCTCGGATTGCACCCAAATTGGCCTCCAATTGAGCCAACATTGTACAAACGAGTTTTCCTTCTTCGTTAAGCACAACCGAACTTGTTTGTTGAGTCAAATAAGTCCCATTTGACGTTATTATGGTGCCTCGTGAGGATTGAAATCAAACGGAGTCCATTTGGTCACTCAAATCCTTGTATTCTCGGATTGCACCCAAATTGGCCTCCAATTGAGCCTACAACATACAAACGAGTTTTCCTTCTTCGTTAAGCACAACCGAACTTGTTTGTTGAGTCAAAGAAGTCCTATTTGACGTTATTATGGTGCCTCGCGAGGATTGAAATCAAACGGAGTGCATTTGGTCACTCAAATCCTTGTATTCTCAGATTGCACCCAAATTGGCCTCCAATTGAGCCTACAACGTACAAACGAGTTTTCCTTTCTCGTTAAGCACAACTGAAAATTTTTCTTGAGTCAAACCTATCCCATTTGATGTTATTATGGTGCCACGCGAGGTTAGAAACCAAATGGAGTCCATTTGGTCAATCAAATCCTTGTATTCTCGGATTGCACCCAAATTGGCCTCCAATTGAGCCTACATTGTACAAACGAGTTTTCCATCTTCGTTAAGCACAACCGAACTTGTTTGTTTAGTCAAATAAGTCCCATTTGACGTTATTATGGTTCCACGTGAGGTTTGAAATCAAACGGAGTCCATTTGGTCACTCAAATCCTTGTATTCTCGGATTGCACCCAAACTGGCTTCCAATTGAGCCTACAACGTACAAACGAGTTTTCCTTTTTCATTAAGCACAACCGAACATGTTTGTTGAGTCAAACATGTTCCATTTGATGTTATTATGGTGCCTCGCGACTGTTGAAATCAAACGGAGTCCATTTGGTCACTCAAATCCTTTTATTCTCGGATCGCACCCAAATTGGCCTCCAATTGAGCCTACAACGTACAAACGAGTTTTCCTTCTTCGTTAAGCACAACCAACTTGTTTGTTGAATCAAACATGTCCCATTCGACGTTATTATGGTTCCACGTGAGGTTAGAAACCCAGCGGAGTCCATTTGGTCACTCAAATCCTTGTATTCTCGGATTGCACCCAAATTGGCCTCCAATTGAGCCTACAACGTACAAACGAGTTTTCCTTTTTCATTAAGCACAACCGAACATTTTTGTCGTGTCAAACCTGTCCCATTTGACGTTATTATGGTGCCACGCAAGGTTAGAAACCAAACGGAGTCCATTTGGTCACTCAAATCCTTGTATTCTCGGATTGCACCCAAATTGGCCTCCAATTGAGCCTACAACGTACAAACGAGTTTTCCTTCTTCGTTAAGCACAACCAAACTTGTTTGTTGAGTCAAAGAAGTAACATTTGACGTTATTATGGTGCCTCGTGAGGATTGAAATCAAACGGAGTCCATTTGGTCACTCAAATCCTTGTATTCTCGGATTGCACCCAAATTGGCCTCCAATTGAGCCTACAACGTACAAACGAGTTTTTCTTTTTCGTTAAGCACAACCGAACATTTTTGTTGAGTCAAACCTGTCCCATTTGATGTTATTATGGTGCCACGCAAGGTTAGAAACCAAACGGAGTCCATTTGGTCACTCAAATTCTTGTATTCTCGGATTGCATCCAAATTGGCCTCCAATTGAGCCTTTTTTTTGAAAAGCACCTCCAATTGAGCCTACAACGTACAAACGAGTTTTTCTTTTTCGTTAAGCACAACCGAACATTTTTGTTGAGTCAAACCTGTCCCATTTGATGTTATTATGGTGCCACGCAAGGTTAGAAACCAAACGGAGTCCATTTGGTCACTCAAATTCTTGTATTCTCGGATTGCATCCAAATTGGCCTCCAATTGAGCCTACATTGTACAAACGAGTTTTCCTTCTTCGTTAAGCACAACCGAACTTGTTTGTTTAGTCAAATAAGTCCCATTTGACGTTATCATGGTTCCACGCGAGGTTTGAAATCAAACGGATTCCATTTGGTCACTTAAATCCTTGTATTCTCAGATTGCACCCAAATTGGCCTCCAATTGAGCCTACAACGTACAAACGAGTTTTCCTTCTTCATTAAGCACAACCGAACATGTTTGTTGAGTCAAACATTTTCCATTTGATTTTATTATGGTTCCTCGCGACTGTTGAAATCAAACGGAGTCCATTTGGTCACTCAAATCCTTGTATTCTCAGATTGCACCCAAATTGGCCTCCAATTGAGCCTAGAACGTACAAACGAGTTTTCCTTCTTCGTTAAGCACAACCGAACTTGTTTGTTGAATCAAAAATGTCCCATTTGACGTTATTATGGTGCCACACGAGGTTAGAAATCAAGCGGAGTCCATTTGGTCACTCAAATCCTTGTATTCTCAGATTGCACCCAAATTGGCCTCTAATTGAGCCTACAACGTACAAACGAGTTTTCCTTCTTCTTTAAGCACAACCGAACTTGTTTGTTGAATCAAACATGTCCCATTTGACGTTATTATGGTGCCACGTGAGGTTAGAAATCAAGCGGAGTCCATTTGGTCACTCAAATCCTTGTATTCTCGGATTGCACCCAAATTGGCCTCCAATTGAGCCTACATTGTACAAACAAGTTTTCCTTCTTCTTTAAGCACAACCGAACTTGTTTGTTGAATCAAACATGTCCCATTTGACGTTATTATGGTGCCACGTGAGGTTAGAAATCAAGCGGAGTCCATTTGGTCACTCAAATCCTTGTATTCTCGGATTGCACCCAAATTGGCCTCCAATTGAGCCAACATTGTACAAACGAGTTTTCCTTCTTCGTTAAGCACAACCGAACTTGTTTGTTGAGTCAAATAAGTCCCATTTGACGTTATTATGGTGCCTCGTGAGGATTGAAATCAAACGGAGTCCATTTGGTCACTCAAATCCTTGTATTCTCGGATTGCACCCAAATTGGCCTCCAATTGAGCCTACAACATACAAACGAGTTTTCCTTCTTCGTTAAGCACAACCGAACTTGTTTGTTGAGTCAAAGAAGTCCTATTTGACGTTATTATGGTGCCTCGCGAGGATTGAAATCAAACGGAGTGCATTTGGTCACTCAAATCCTTGTATTCTCAGATTGCACCCAAATTGGCCTCCAATTGAGCCTACAACGTACAAACGAGTTTTCCTTTCTCGTTAAGCACAACTGAAAATTTTTCTTGAGTCAAACCTATCCCATTTGATGTTATTATGGTGCCACGCGAGGTTAGAAACCAAATGGAGTCCATTTGGTCAATCAAATCCTTGTATTCTCGGATTGCACCCAAATTGGCCTCCAATTGAGCCTACATTGTACAAACGAGTTTTCCATCTTCGTTAAGCACAACCGAACTTGTTTGTTTAGTCAAATAAGTCCCATTTGACGTTATTATGGTTCCACGTGAGGTTTGAAATCAAACGGAGTCCATTTGGTCACTCAAATCCTTGTATTCTCGGATTGCACCCAAACTGGCTTCCAATTGAGCCTACAACGTACAAACGAGTTTTCCTTTTTCATTAAGCACAACCGAACATGTTTGTTGAGTCAAACATGTTCCATTTGATGTTATTATGGTGCCTCGCGACTGTTGAAATCAAACGGAGTCCATTTGGTCACTCAAATCCTTTTATTCTCGGATCGCACCCAAATTGGCCTCCAATTGAGCCTACAACGTACAAACGAGTTTTCCTTCTTCGTTAAGCACAACCAACTTGTTTGTTGAATCAAACATGTCCCATTCGACGTTATCATGGTTCCACGCGAGGTTTGAAATCAAACGGATTCCATTTGGTCACTTAAATCCTTGTATTCTCAGATTGCACCCAAATTGGCCTCCAATTGAGCCTACAACGTACAAACGAGTTTTCCTTCTTCATTAAGCACAACCGAACATGTTTGTTGAGTCAAACATTTTCCATTTGATTTTATTATGGTTCCTCGCGACTGTTGAAATCAAACGGAGTCCATTTGGTCACTCAAATCCTTGTATTCTCAGATTGCACCCAAATTGGCCTCCAATTGAGCCTAGAACGTACAAACGAGTTTTCCTTCTTCGTTAAGCACAACCGAACTTGTTTGTTGAATCAAAAATGTCCCATTTGACGTTATTATGGTGCCACACGAGGTTAGAAATCAAGCGGAGTCCATTTGGTCACTCAAATCCTTGTATTCTCAGATTGCACCCAAATTGGCCTCTAATTGAGCCTACAACGTACAAACGAGTTTTCCTTCTTCTTTAAGCACAACCGAACTTGTTTGTTGAATCAAACATGTCCCATTTGACGTTATTATGGTGCCACGTGAGGTTAGAAATCAAGCGGAGTCCATTTGGTCACTCAAATCCTTGTATTCTCGGATTGCACCCAAATTGGCCTCCAATTGAGCCTACATTGTACAAACAAGTTTTCCTTCTTCTTTAAGCACAACCGAACTTGTTTGTTGAATCAAACATGTCCCATTTGACGTTATTATGGTGCCACGTGAGGTTAGAAATCAAGCGGAGTCCATTTGGTCACTCAAATCCTTGTATTCTCGGATTGCACCCAAATTGGCCTCCAATTGAGCCAACATTGTACAAACGAGTTTTCCTTCTTCGTTAAGCACAACCGAACTTGTTTGTTGAGTCAAATAAGTCCCATTTGACGTTATTATGGTGCCTCGTGAGGATTGAAATCAAACGGAGTCCATTTGGTCACTCAAATCCTTGTATTCTCGGATTGCACCCAAATTGGCCTCCAATTGAGCCTACAACATACAAACGAGTTTTCCTTCTTCGTTAAGCACAACCGAACTTGTTTGTTGAGTCAAAGAAGTCCTATTTGACGTTATTATGGTGCCTCGCGAGGATTGAAATCAAACGGAGTGCATTTGGTCACTCAAATCCTTGTATTCTCAGATTGCACCCAAATTGGCCTCCAATTGAGCCTACAACGTACAAACGAGTTTTCCTTTCTCGTTAAGCACAACTGAAAATTTTTCTTGAGTCAAACCTATCCCATTTGATGTTATTATGGTGCCACGCGAGGTTAGAAACCAAATGGAGTCCATTTGGTCAATCAAATCCTTGTATTCTCGGATTGCACCCAAATTGGCCTCCAATTGAGCCTACATTGTACAAACGAGTTTTCCATCTTCGTTAAGCACAACCGAACTTGTTTGTTTAGTCAAATAAGTCCCATTTGACGTTATTATGGTTCCACGTGAGGTTTGAAATCAAACGGAGTCCATTTGGTCACTCAAATCCTTGTATTCTCGGATTGCACCCAAACTGGCTTCCAATTGAGCCTACAACGTACAAACGAGTTTTCCTTTTTCATTAAGCACAACCGAACATGTTTGTTGAGTCAAACATGTTCCATTTGATGTTATTATGGTGCCTCGCGACTGTTGAAATCAAACGGAGTCCATTTGGTCACTCAAATCCTTTTATTCTCGGATCGCACCCAAATTGGCCTCCAATTGAGCCTACAACGTACAAACGAGTTTTCCTTCTTCGTTAAGCACAACCAACTTGTTTGTTGAATCAAACATGTCCCATTCGACGTTATTATGGTTCCACGTGAGGTTAGAAACCCAGCGGAGTCCATTTGGTCACTCAAATCCTTGTATTCTCGGATTGCACCCAAATTGGCCTCCAATTGAGCCTACAACGTACAAACGAGTTTTCCTTTTTCATTAAGCACAACCGAACATTTTTGTCGTGTCAAACCTGTCCCATTTGACGTTATTATGGTGCCACGCAAGGTTAGAAACCAAACGGAGTCCATTTGGTCACTCAAATCCTTGTATTCTCGGATTGCACCCAAATTGGCCTCCAATTGAGCCTACAACGTACAAACGAGTTTTCCTTCTTCGTTAAGCACAACCAAACTTGTTTGTTGAGTCAAAGAAGTAACATTTGACGTTATTATGGTGCCTCGTGAGGATTGAAATCAAACGGAGTCCATTTGGTCACTCAAATCCTTGTATTCTCGGATTGCACCCAAATTGGCCTCCAATTGAGCCTACAACGTACAAACGAGTTTTTCTTTTTCGTTAAGCACAACCGAACATTTTTGTTGAGTCAAACCTGTCCCATTTGATGTTATTATGGTGCCACGCAAGGTTAGAAACCAAACGGAGTCCATTTGGTCACTCAAATTCTTGTATTCTCGGATTGCATCCAAATTGGCCTCCAATTGAGCCTTTTTTTTGAAAAGCACCTCCAATTGAGCCTACAACGTACAAACGAGTTTTTCTTTTTCGTTAAGCACAACCGAACATTTTTGTTGAGTCAAACCTGTCCCATTTGATGTTATTATGGTGCCACGCAAGGTTAGAAACCAAACGGAGTCCATTTGGTCACTCAAATTCTTGTATTCTCGGATTGCATCCAAATTGGCCTCCAATTGAGCCTACATTGTACAAACGAGTTTTCCTTCTTCGTTAAGCACAACCGAACTTGTTTGTTTAGTCAAATAAGTCCCATTTGACGTTATCATGGTTCCACGCGAGGTTTGAAATCAAACGGATTCCATTTGGTCACTTAAATCCTTGTATTCTCAGATTGCACCCAAATTGGCCTCCAATTGAGCCTACAACGTACAAACGAGTTTTCCTTCTTCATTAAGCACAACCGAACATGTTTGTTGAGTCAAACATTTTCCATTTGATTTTATTATGGTTCCTCGCGACTGTTGAAATCAAACGGAGTCCATTTGGTCACTCAAATCCTTGTATTCTCAGATTGCACCCAAATTGGCCTCCAATTGAGCCTAGAACGTACAAACGAGTTTTCCTTCTTCGTTAAGCACAACCGAACTTGTTTGTTGAATCAAAAATGTCCCATTTGACGTTATTATGGTGCCACACGAGGTTAGAAATCAAGCGGAGTCCATTTGGTCACTCAAATCCTTGTATTCTCAGATTGCACCCAAATTGGCCTCTAATTGAGCCTACAACGTACAAACGAGTTTTCCTTCTTCTTTAAGCACAACCGAACTTGTTTGTTGAATCAAACATGTCCCATTTGACGTTATTATGGTGCCACGTGAGGTTAGAAATCAAGCGGAGTCCATTTGGTCACTCAAATCCTTGTATTCTCGGATTGCACCCAAATTGGCCTCCAATTGAGCCTACATTGTACAAACAAGTTTTCCTTCTTCTTTAAGCACAACCGAACTTGTTTGTTGAATCAAACATGTCCCATTTGACGTTATTATGGTGCCACGTGAGGTTAGAAATCAAGCGGAGTCCATTTGGTCACTCAAATCCTTGTATTCTCGGATTGCACCCAAATTGGCCTCCAATTGAGCCAACATTGTACAAACGAGTTTTCCTTCTTCGTTAAGCACAACCGAACTTGTTTGTTGAGTCAAATAAGTCCCATTTGACGTTATTATGGTGCCTCGTGAGGATTGAAATCAAACGGAGTCCATTTGGTCACTCAAATCCTTGTATTCTCGGATTGCACCCAAATTGGCCTCCAATTGAGCCTACAACATACAAACGAGTTTTCCTTCTTCGTTAAGCACAACCGAACTTGTTTGTTGAGTCAAAGAAGTCCTATTTGACGTTATTATGGTGCCTCGCGAGGATTGAAATCAAACGGAGTGCATTTGGTCACTCAAATCCTTGTATTCTCAGATTGCACCCAAATTGGCCTCCAATTGAGCCTACAACGTACAAACGAGTTTTCCTTTCTCGTTAAGCACAACTGAAAATTTTTCTTGAGTCAAACCTATCCCATTTGATGTTATTATGGTGCCACGCGAGGTTAGAAACCAAATGGAGTCCATTTGGTCAATCAAATCCTTGTATTCTCGGATTGCACCCAAATTGGCCTCCAATTGAGCCTACATTGTACAAACGAGTTTTCCATCTTCGTTAAGCACAACCGAACTTGTTTGTTTAGTCAAATAAGTCCCATTTGACGTTATTATGGTTCCACGTGAGGTTTGAAATCAAACGGAGTCCATTTGGTCACTCAAATCCTTGTATTCTCGGATTGCACCCAAACTGGCTTCCAATTGAGCCTACAACGTACAAACGAGTTTTCCTTTTTCATTAAGCACAACCGAACATGTTTGTTGAGTCAAACATGTTCCATTTGATGTTATTATGGTGCCTCGCGACTGTTGAAATCAAACGGAGTCCATTTGGTCACTCAAATCCTTTTATTCTCGGATCGCACCCAAATTGGCCTCCAATTGAGCCTACAACGTACAAACGAGTTTTCCTTCTTCGTTAAGCACAACCAACTTGTTTGTTGAATCAAACATGTCCCATTCGACGTTATCATGGTTCCACGCGAGGTTTGAAATCAAACGGATTCCATTTGGTCACTTAAATCCTTGTATTCTCAGATTGCACCCAAATTGGCCTCCAATTGAGCCTACAACGTACAAACGAGTTTTCCTTCTTCATTAAGCACAACCGAACATGTTTGTTGAGTCAAACATTTTCCATTTGATTTTATTATGGTTCCTCGCGACTGTTGAAATCAAACGGAGTCCATTTGGTCACTCAAATCCTTGTATTCTCAGATTGCACCCAAATTGGCCTCCAATTGAGCCTAGAACGTACAAACGAGTTTTCCTTCTTCGTTAAGCACAACCGAACTTGTTTGTTGAATCAAAAATGTCCCATTTGACGTTATTATGGTGCCACACGAGGTTAGAAATCAAGCGGAGTCCATTTGGTCACTCAAATCCTTGTATTCTCAGATTGCACCCAAATTGGCCTCTAATTGAGCCTACAACGTACAAACGAGTTTTCCTTCTTCTTTAAGCACAACCGAACTTGTTTGTTGAATCAAACATGTCCCATTTGACGTTATTATGGTGCCACGTGAGGTTAGAAATCAAGCGGAGTCCATTTGGTCACTCAAATCCTTGTATTCTCGGATTGCACCCAAATTGGCCTCCAATTGAGCCTACATTGTACAAACAAGTTTTCCTTCTTCTTTAAGCACAACCGAACTTGTTTGTTGAATCAAACATGTCCCATTTGACGTTATTATGGTGCCACGTGAGGTTAGAAATCAAGCGGAGTCCATTTGGTCACTCAAATCCTTGTATTCTCGGATTGCACCCAAATTGGCCTCCAATTGAGCCAACATTGTACAAACGAGTTTTCCTTCTTCGTTAAGCACAACCGAACTTGTTTGTTGAGTCAAATAAGTCCCATTTGACGTTATTATGGTGCCTCGTGAGGATTGAAATCAAACGGAGTCCATTTGGTCACTCAAATCCTTGTATTCTCGGATTGCACCCAAATTGGCCTCCAATTGAGCCTACAACATACAAACGAGTTTTCCTTCTTCGTTAAGCACAACCGAACTTGTTTGTTGAGTCAAAGAAGTCCTATTTGACGTTATTATGGTGCCTCGCGAGGATTGAAATCAAACGGAGTGCATTTGGTCACTCAAATCCTTGTATTCTCAGATTGCACCCAAATTGGCCTCCAATTGAGCCTACAACGTACAAACGAGTTTTCCTTTCTCGTTAAGCACAACTGAAAATTTTTCTTGAGTCAAACCTATCCCATTTGATGTTATTATGGTGCCACGCGAGGTTAGAAACCAAATGGAGTCCATTTGGTCAATCAAATCCTTGTATTATCGGATTGCACCCAAATTGGCCTCCAATTGAGCCTACATTGTACAAACGAGTTTTCCATCTTCGTTAAGCACAACCGAACTTGTTTGTTTAGTCAAATAAGTCCCATTTGACGTTATTATGGTTCCACGTGAGGTTTGAAATCAAACGGAGTCCATTTGGTCACTCAAATCCTTGTATTCTCGGATTGCACCCAAACTGGCTTCCAATTGAGCCTACAACGTACAAACGAGTTTTCCTTTTTCATTAAGCACAACCGAACATGTTTGTTGAGTCAAACATGTTCCATTTGATGTTATTATGGTGCCTCGCGACTGTTGAAATCAAACGGAGTCCATTTGGTCACTCAAATCCTTTTATTCTCGGATCGCACCCAAATTGGCCTCCAATTGAGCCTACAACGTACAAACGAGTTTTCCTTCTTCGTTAAGCACAACCAACTTGTTTGTTGAATCAAACATGTCCCATTCGACGTTATTATGGTTCCACGTGAGGTTAGAAACCCAGCGGAGTCCATTTGGTCACTCAAATCCTTGTATTCTCGGATTGCACCCAAATTGGCCTCCAATTGAGCCTACAACGTACAAACGAGTTTTCCTTTTTCATTAAGCACAACCGAACATTTTTGTCGTGTCAAACCTGTCCCATTTGACGTTATTATGGTGCCACGCAAGGTTAGAAACCAAACGGAGTCCATTTGGTCACTCAAATCCTTGTATTCTCGGATTGCACCCAAATTGGCCTCCAATTGAGCCTACAACGTACAAACGAGTTTTCCTTCTTCGTTAAGCACAACCAAACTTGTTTGTTGAGTCAAAGAAGTAACATTTGACGTTATTATGGTGCCTCGTGAGGATTGAAATCAAACGGAGTCCATTTGGTCACTCAAATCCTTGTATTCTCGGATTGCACCCAAATTGGCCTCCAATTGAGCCTACAACGTACAAACGAGTTTTTCTTTTTCGTTAAGCACAACCGAACATTTTTGTTGAGTCAAACCTGTCCCATTTGATGTTATTATGGTGCCACGCAAGGTTAGAAACCAAACGGAGTCCATTTGGTCACTCAAATTCTTGTATTCTCGGATTGCATCCAAATTGGCCTCCAATTGAGCCTACAACGTACAAACGAGTTTTTCTTTTTCGTTAAGCACAACCGAACATTTTTGTTGAGTCAAACCTGTCCCATTTGATGTTATTATGGTGCCACGCAAGGTTAGAAACCAAACGGAGTCCATTTGGTCACTCAAATTCTTGTATTCTCGGATTGCATCCAAATTGGCCTCCAATTGAGCCTACATTGTACAAACGAGTTTTCCTTCTTCGTTAAGCACAACCGAACTTGTTTGTTTAGTCAAATAAGTCCCATTTGACGTTATCATGGTTCCACGCGAGGTTTGAAATCAAACGGATTCCATTTGGTCACTTAAATCCTTGTATTCTCAGATTGCACCCAAATTGGCCTCCAATTGAGCCTACAACGTACAAACGAGTTTTCCTTCTTCATTAAGCACAACCGAACATGTTTGTTGAGTCAAACATTTTCCATTTGATTTTATTATGGTTCCTCGCGACTGTTGAAATCAAACGGAGTCCATTTGGTCACTCAAATCCTTGTATTCTCAGATTGCACCCAAATTGGCCTCCAATTGAGCCTAGAACGTACAAACGAGTTTTCCTTCTTCGTTAAGCACAACCGAACTTGTTTGTTGAATCAAAAATGTCCCATTTGACGTTATTATGGTGCCACACGAGGTTAGAAATCAAGCGGAGTCCATTTGGTCACTCAAATCCTTGTATTCTCAGATTGCACCCAAATTGGCCTCTAATTGAGCCTACAACGTACAAACGAGTTTTCCTTCTTCTTTAAGCACAACCGAACTTGTTTGTTGAATCAAACATGTCCCATTTGACGTTATTATGGTGCCACGTGAGGTTAGAAATCAAGCGGAGTCCATTTGGTCACTCAAATCCTTGTATTCTCGGATTGCACCCAAATTGGCCTCCAATTGAGCCTACATTGTACAAACAAGTTTTCCTTCTTCTTTAAGCACAACCGAACTTGTTTGTTGAATCAAACATGTCCCATTTGACGTTATTATGGTGCCACGTGAGGTTAGAAATCAAGCGGAGTCCATTTGGTCACTCAAATCCTTGTATTCTCGGATTGCACCCAAATTGGCCTCCAATTGAGCCAACATTGTACAAACGAGTTTTCCTTCTTCGTTAAGCACAACCGAACTTGTTTGTTGAGTCAAATAAGTCCCATTTGACGTTATTATGGTGCCTCGTGAGGATTGAAATCAAACGGAGTCCATTTGGTCACTCAAATCCTTGTATTCTCGGATTGCACCCAAATTGGCCTCCAATTGAGCCTACAACATACAAACGAGTTTTCCTTCTTCGTTAAGCACAACCGAACTTGTTTGTTGAGTCAAAGAAGTCCTATTTGACGTTATTATGGTGCCTCGCGAGGATTGAAATCAAACGGAGTGCATTTGGTCACTCAAATCCTTGTATTCTCAGATTGCACCCAAATTGGCCTCCAATTGAGCCTACAACGTACAAACGAGTTTTCCTTTCTCGTTAAGCACAACTGAAAATTTTTCTTGAGTCAAACCTATCCCATTTGATGTTATTATGGTGCCACGCGAGGTTAGAAACCAAATGGAGTCCATTTGGTCAATCAAATCCTTGTATTCTCGGATTGCACCCAAATTGGCCTCCAATTGAGCCTACATTGTACAAACGAGTTTTCCATCTTCGTTAAGCACAACCGAACTTGTTTGTTTAGTCAAATAAGTCCCATTTGACGTTATTATGGTTCCACGTGAGGTTTGAAATCAAACGGAGTCCATTTGGTCACTCAAATCCTTGTATTCTCGGATTGCACCCAAACTGGCTTCCAATTGAGCCTACAACGTACAAACGAGTTTTCCTTTTTCATTAAGCACAACCGAACATGTTTGTTGAGTCAAACATGTTCCATTTGATGTTATTATGGTGCCTCGCGACTGTTGAAATCAAACGGAGTCCATTTGGTCACTCAAATCCTTTTATTCTCGGATCGCACCCAAATTGGCCTCCAATTGAGCCTACAACGTACAAACGAGTTTTCCTTCTTCGTTAAGCACAACCAACTTGTTTGTTGAATCAAACATGTCCCATTCGACGTTATCATGGTTCCACGCGAGGTTTGAAATCAAACGGATTCCATTTGGTCACTTAAATCCTTGTATTCTCAGATTGCACCCAAATTGGCCTCCAATTGAGCCTACAACGTACAAACGAGTTTTCCTTCTTCATTAAGCACAACCGAACATGTTTGTTGAGTCAAACATTTTCCATTTGATTTTATTATGGTTCCTCGCGACTGTTGAAATCAAACGGAGTCCATTTGGTCACTCAAATCCTTGTATTCTCAGATTGCACCCAAATTGGCCTCCAATTGAGCCTAGAACGTACAAACGAGTTTTCCTTCTTCGTTAAGCACAACCGAACTTGTTTGTTGAATCAAAAATGTCCCATTTGACGTTATTATGGTGCCACACGAGGTTAGAAATCAAGCGGAGTCCATTTGGTCACTCAAATCCTTGTATTCTCAGATTGCACCCAAATTGGCCTCTAATTGAGCCTACAACGTACAAACGAGTTTTCCTTCTTCTTTAAGCACAACCGAACTTGTTTGTTGAATCAAACATGTCCCATTTGACGTTATTATGGTGCCACGTGAGGTTAGAAATCAAGCGGAGTCCATTTGGTCACTCAAATCCTTGTATTCTCGGATTGCACCCAAATTGGCCTCCAATTGAGCCTACATTGTACAAACAAGTTTTCCTTCTTCTTTAAGCACAACCGAACTTGTTTGTTGAATCAAACATGTCCCATTTGACGTTATTATGGTGCCACGTGAGGTTAGAAATCAAGCGGAGTCCATTTGGTCACTCAAATCCTTGTATTCTCGGATTGCACCCAAATTGGCCTCCAATTGAGCCAACATTGTACAAACGAGTTTTCCTTCTTCGTTAAGCACAACCGAACTTGTTTGTTGAGTCAAATAAGTCCCATTTGACGTTATTATGGTGCCTCGTGAGGATTGAAATCAAACGGAGTCCATTTGGTCACTCAAATCCTTGTATTCTCGGATTGCACCCAAATTGGCCTCCAATTGAGCCTACAACATACAAACGAGTTTTCCTTCTTCGTTAAGCACAACCGAACTTGTTTGTTGAGTCAAAGAAGTCCTATTTGACGTTATTATGGTGCCTCGCGAGGATTGAAATCAAACGGAGTGCATTTGGTCACTCAAATCCTTGTATTCTCAGATTGCACCCAAATTGGCCTCCAATTGAGCCTACAACGTACAAACGAGTTTTCCTTTCTCGTTAAGCACAACTGAAAATTTTTCTTGAGTCAAACCTATCCCATTTGATGTTATTATGGTGCCACGCGAGGTTAGAAACCAAATGGAGTCCATTTGGTCAATCAAATCCTTGTATTCTCGGATTGCACCCAAATTGGCCTCCAATTGAGCCTACATTGTACAAACGAGTTTTCCATCTTCGTTAAGCACAACCGAACTTGTTTGTTTAGTCAAATAAGTCCCATTTGACGTTATTATGGTTCCACGTGAGGTTTGAAATCAAACGGAGTCCATTTGGTCACTCAAATCCTTGTATTCTCGGATTGCACCCAAACTGGCTTCCAATTGAGCCTACAACGTACAAACGAGTTTTCCTTTTTCATTAAGCACAACCGAACATGTTTGTTGAGTCAAACATGTTCCATTTGATGTTATTATGGTGCCTCGCGACTGTTGAAATCAAACGGAGTCCATTTGGTCACTCAAATCCTTTTATTCTCGGATCGCACCCAAATTGGCCTCCAATTGAGCCTACAACGTACAAACGAGTTTTCCTTCTTCGTTAAGCACAACCAACTTGTTTGTTGAATCAAACATGTCCCATTCGACGTTATCATGGTTCCACGCGAGGTTTGAAATCAAACGGATTCCATTTGGTCACTTAAATCCTTGTATTCTCAGATTGCACCCAAATTGGCCTCCAATTGAGCCTACAACGTACAAACGAGTTTTCCTTCTTCATTAAGCACAACCGAACATGTTTGTTGAGTCAAACATTTTCCATTTGATTTTATTATGGTTCCTCGCGACTGTTGAAATCAAACGGAGTCCATTTGGTCACTCAAATCCTTGTATTCTCAGATTGCACCCAAATTGGCCTCCAATTGAGCCTAGAACGTACAAACGAGTTTTCCTTCTTCGTTAAGCACAACCGAACTTGTTTGTTGAATCAAAAATGTCCCATTTGACGTTATTATGGTGCCACACGAGGTTAGAAATCAAGCGGAGTCCATTTGGTCACTCAAATCCTTGTATTCTCAGATTGCACCCAAATTGGCCTCTAATTGAGCCTACAACGTACAAACGAGTTTTCCTTCTTCTTTAAGCACAACCGAACTTGTTTGTTGAATCAAACATGTCCCATTTGACGTTATTATGGTGCCACGTGAGGTTAGAAATCAAGCGGAGTCCATTTGGTCACTCAAATCCTTGTATTCTCGGATTGCACCCAAATTGGCCTCCAATTGAGCCTACATTGTACAAACAAGTTTTCCTTCTTCTTTAAGCACAACCGAACTTGTTTGTTGAATCAAACATGTCCCATTTGACGTTATTATGGTGCCACGTGAGGTTAGAAATCAAGCGGAGTCCATTTGGTCACTCAAATCCTTGTATTCTCGGATTGCACCCAAATTGGCCTCCAATTGAGCCAACATTGTACAAACGAGTTTTCCTTCTTCGTTAAGCACAACCGAACTTGTTTGTTGAGTCAAATAAGTCCCATTTGACGTTATTATGGTGCCTCGTGAGGATTGAAATCAAACGGAGTCCATTTGGTCACTCAAATCCTTGTATTCTCGGATTGCACCCAAATTGGCCTCCAATTGAGCCTACAACATACAAACGAGTTTTCCTTCTTCGTTAAGCACAACCGAACTTGTTTGTTGAGTCAAAGAAGTCCTATTTGACGTTATTATGGTGCCTCGCGAGGATTGAAATCAAACGGAGTGCATTTGGTCACTCAAATCCTTGTATTCTCAGATTGCACCCAAATTGGCCTCCAATTGAGCCTACAACGTACAAACGAGTTTTCCTTTCTCGTTAAGCACAACTGAAAATTTTTCTTGAGTCAAACCTATCCCATTTGATGTTATTATGGTGCCACGCGAGGTTAGAAACCAAATGGAGTCCATTTGGTCAATCAAATCCTTGTATTCTCGGATTGCACCCAAATTGGCCTCCAATTGAGCCTACATTGTACAAACGAGTTTTCCATCTTCGTTAAGCACAACCGAACTTGTTTGTTTAGTCAAATAAGTCCCATTTGACGTTATTATGGTTCCACGTGAGGTTTGAAATCAAACGGAGTCCATTTGGTCACTCAAATCCTTGTATTCTCAGATTGCACCCAAATTGGCCTCCAATTGAGCCTACAACGTACAAACGAGTTTTCCTTCTTCATTAAGCACAACCGAACATGTTTGTTGAGTCAAACATTTTCCATTTGATTTTATTATGGTTCCTCGCGACTGTTGAAATCAAACGGAGTCCATTTGGTCACTCAAATCCTTGTATTCTCAGATTGCACCCAAATTGGCCTCCAATTGAGCCTAGAACGTACAAACGAGTTTTCCTTCTTCGTTAAGCACAACCGAACTTGTTTGTTGAATCAAAAATGTCCCATTTGACGTTATTATGGTGCCACACGAGGTTAGAAATCAAGCGGAGTCCATTTGGTCACTCAAATCCTTGTATTCTCAGATTGCACCCAAATTGGCCTCTAATTGAGCCTACAACGTACAAACGAGTTTTCCTTCTTCTTTAAGCACAACCGAACTTGTTTGTTGAATCAAACATGTCCCATTTGACGTTATTATGGTGCCACGTGAGGTTAGAAATCAAGCGGAGTCCATTTGGTCACTCAAATCCTTGTATTCTCGGATTGCACCCAAATTGGCCTCCAATTGAGCCTACATTGTACAAACAAGTTTTCCTTCTTCTTTAAGCACAACCGAACTTGTTTGTTGAATCAAACATGTCCCATTTGACGTTATTATGGTGCCACGTGAGGTTAGAAATCAAGCGGAGTCCATTTGGTCACTCAAATCCTTGTATTCTCGGATTGCACCCAAATTGGCCTCCAATTGAGCCAACATTGTACAAACGAGTTTTCCTTCTTCGTTAAGCACAACCGAACTTGTTTGTTGAGTCAAATAAGTCCCATTTGACGTTATTATGGTGCCTCGTGAGGATTGAAATCAAACGGAGTCCATTTGGTCACTCAAATCCTTGTATTCTCGGATTGCACCCAAATTGGCCTCCAATTGAGCCTACAACATACAAACGAGTTTTCCTTCTTCGTTAAGCACAACCGAACTTGTTTGTTGAGTCAAAGAAGTCCTATTTGACGTTATTATGGTGCCTCGCGAGGATTGAAATCAAACGGAGTGCATTTGGTCACTCAAATCCTTGTATTCTCAGATTGCACCCAAATTGGCCTCCAATTGAGCCTACAACGTACAAACGAGTTTTCCTTTCTCGTTAAGCACAACTGAAAATTTTTCTTGAGTCAAAC
The DNA here is from genome assembly GCA_963556465.1 of Berberis vulgaris. Classification (NCBI taxonomy): domain Eukaryota; kingdom Viridiplantae; phylum Streptophyta; class Magnoliopsida; order Ranunculales; family Berberidaceae; genus Berberis; species Berberis vulgaris. The sequence continues at coordinate 38,416,532 of OY747132.1, read as the reverse complement.
CTATCCCATTTGATGTTATTATGGTGCCACGCGAGGTTAGAAACCAAATGGAGTCCATTTGGTCAATCAAATCCTTGTATTCTCGGATTGCACCCAAATTGGCCTCCAATTGAGCCTACATTGTACAAACGAGTTTTCCATCTTCGTTAAGCACAACCGAACTTGTTTGTTTAGTCAAATAAGTCCCATTTGACGTTATTATGGTTCCACGTGAGGTTTGAAATCAAACGGAGTCCATTTGGTCACTCAAATCCTTGTATTCTCGGATTGCACCCAAACTGGCTTCCAATTGAGCCTACAACGTACAAACGAGTTTTCCTTTTTCATTAAGCACAACCGAACATGTTTGTTGAGTCAAACATGTTCCATTTGATGTTATTATGGTGCCTCGCGACTGTTGAAATCAAACGGAGTCCATTTGGTCACTCAAATCCTTTTATTCTCGGATCGCACCCAAATTGGCCTCCAATTGAGCCTACAACGTACAAACGAGTTTTCCTTCTTCGTTAAGCACAACCAACTTGTTTGTTGAATCAAACATGTCCCATTCGACGTTATCATGGTTCCACGCGAGGTTTGAAATCAAACGGATTCCATTTGGTCACTTAAATCCTTGTATTCTCAGATTGCACCCAAATTGGCCTCCAATTGAGCCTACAACGTACAAACGAGTTTTCCTTCTTCATTAAGCACAACCGAACATGTTTGTTGAGTCAAACATTTTCCATTTGATTTTATTATGGTTCCTCGCGACTGTTGAAATCAAACGGAGTCCATTTGGTCACTCAAATCCTTGTATTCTCAGATTGCACCCAAATTGGCCTCCAATTGAGCCTAGAACGTACAAACGAGTTTTCCTTCTTCGTTAAGCACAACCGAACTTGTTTGTTGAATCAAAAATGTCCCATTTGACGTTATTATGGTGCCACACGAGGTTAGAAATCAAGCGGAGTCCATTTGGTCACTCAAATCCTTGTATTCTCAGATTGCACCCAAATTGGCCTCTAATTGAGCCTACAACGTACAAACGAGTTTTCCTTCTTCTTTAAGCACAACCGAACTTGTTTGTTGAATCAAACATGTCCCATTTGACGTTATTATGGTGCCACGTGAGGTTAGAAATCAAGCGGAGTCCATTTGGTCACTCAAATCCTTGTATTCTCGGATTGCACCCAAATTGGCCTCCAATTGAGCCTACATTGTACAAACAAGTTTTCCTTCTTCTTTAAGCACAACCGAACTTGTTTGTTGAATCAAACATGTCCCATTTGACGTTATTATGGTGCCACGTGAGGTTAGAAATCAAGCGGAGTCCATTTGGTCACTCAAATCCTTGTATTCTCGGATTGCACCCAAATTGGCCTCCAATTGAGCCAACATTGTACAAACGAGTTTTCCTTCTTCGTTAAGCACAACCGAACTTGTTTGTTGAGTCAAATAAGTCCCATTTGACGTTATTATGGTGCCTCGTGAGGATTGAAATCAAACGGAGTCCATTTGGTCACTCAAATCCTTGTATTCTCGGATTGCACCCAAATTGGCCTCCAATTGAGCCTACAACATACAAACGAGTTTTCCTTCTTCGTTAAGCACAACCGAACTTGTTTGTTGAGTCAAAGAAGTCCTATTTGACGTTATTATGGTGCCTCGCGAGGATTGAAATCAAACGGAGTGCATTTGGTCACTCAAATCCTTGTATTCTCAGATTGCACCCAAATTGGCCTCCAATTGAGCCTACAACGTACAAACGAGTTTTCCTTTCTCGTTAAGCACAACTGAAAATTTTTCTTGAGTCAAACCTATCCCATTTGATGTTATTATGGTGCCACGCGAGGTTAGAAACCAAATGGAGTCCATTTGGTCAATCAAATCCTTGTATTCTCGGATTGCACCCAAATTGGCCTCCAATTGAGCCTACATTGTACAAACGAGTTTTCCATCTTCGTTAAGCACAACCGAACTTGTTTGTTTAGTCAAATAAGTCCCATTTGACGTTATTATGGTTCCACGTGAGGTTTGAAATCAAACGGAGTCCATTTGGTCACTCAAATCCTTGTATTCTCGGATTGCACCCAAACTGGCTTCCAATTGAGCCTACAACGTACAAACGAGTTTTCCTTTTTCATTAAGCACAACCGAACATGTTTGTTGAGTCAAACATGTTCCATTTGATGTTATTATGGTGCCTCGCGACTGTTGAAATCAAACGGAGTCCATTTGGTCACTCAAATCCTTTTATTCTCGGATCGCACCCAAATTGGCCTCCAATTGAGCCTACAACGTACAAACGAGTTTTCCTTCTTCGTTAAGCACAACCAACTTGTTTGTTGAATCAAACATGTCCCATTCGACGTTATTATGGTTCCACGCGAGGTTAGAAACCCAGCGGAGTCCATTTGGTCACTCAAATCCTTGTATTCTCGGATTGCACCCAAATTGGCCTCCAATTGAGCCTACAACGTACAAACGAGTTTTCCTTTTTCATTAAGCACAACCGAACATTTTTGTCGTGTCAAACCTGTCCCATTTGACGTTATTATGGTGCCACGCAAGGTTAGAAACCAAACGGAGTCCATTTGGTCACTCAAATCCTTGTATTCTCGGATTGCACCCAAATTGGCCTCCAATTGAGCCTACAACGTACAAACGAGTTTTCCTTCTTCGTTAAGCACAACCAAACTTGTTTGTTGAGTCAAAGAAGTAACATTTGACGTTATTATGGTGCCTCGTGAGGATTGAAATCAAACGGAGTCCATTTGGTCACTCAAATCCTTGTATTCTCGGATTGCACCCAAATTGGCCTCCAATTGAGCCTACAACATACAAACGAGTTTTCCTTCTTCGTTAAGCACAACCGAACTTGTTTGTTGAGTCAAAGAAGTCCTATTTGACGTTATTATGGTGCCTCGCGAGGATTGAAATCAAACGGAGTGCATTTGGTCACTCAAATCCTTGTATTCTCGGATTGCACCCAAATTGGCCTCCAATTGAGCCTACAACGTACAAACGAGTTTTCCTTCTTCGTTAAGCACAATCGAACTTGTTTGTTGAGTCAAAGAAGTCCCATTTGACATTATTATGGTGCCTCGTGGGCATTGAAATCAAACGGAGTCCATTTGGTCACTCAAATCCTTGTATTCTCGGATTGCACCCAAATTGGCCTCTAATTGAGCCTACAACGTACAGACGAGTTTTCCTTCTCCGTTAAACACAACCGAACTTGTTTGTTGAATCAAATATGTCCCATTTGACGTTATTATGGTGCCACGCGAGGTTAGAAACCAAGCAGAGTCCATTTGGTCACTCAAATCCTTGTATTCTCGGATTGCACCCAAATTGGCCTCCAATTGAGCCTACATTGTACAAACGAGTTTTCCTTCTTCGTTAAGCACAAACGAACTTGTTTGTTGAGTCAAATAAGTCCCATTTGACGTTATTATGGTGCCACGCGAGGATTGAAATCAAACGGAGTCCATTTGGTCACTCAAATCCTTGTATTCTCGGATTGCACGCAAATTGGCCTCCCATTGAGCCTACAACGTACAAACGAGTTTTTCTTCTTCGTTAAGCACCACCGAACATGTTTGTTGAGTCAAACATGTTCAATTAGACGTTATTATGATGCCTCGTGAGGGTTGAAATCAAACGGAGTCCATTTGGTCACTCAAATCCTTGTATTCTCGGATTGCACCCAAATTGGCCTCCAATTGAGCCTACAACGTACAAACGAGTTTTCCTTCTTCGTTAAGCACAACCGAACTTGTTTGTTGAATCAAAAATGTCCCATTTGACGTTATTATGGTGCCACACGAGGTTAGAAATCAAGCGGAGTCCATTTGGTCACTCAAATCCTTGTATTCTCAGATTGCACCCAAATTGGCCTCTAATTGAGCCTACAACGTACAAACGAGTTTTCCTTCTTCTTTAAGCACAACCGAACTTGTTTGTTGAATCAAACATGTCCCATTTGACGTTATTATGGTGCCACGTGAGGTTAGAAATCAAGCGGAGTCCATTTGGTCACTCAAATCCTTGTATTCTCGGATTGCACCCAAATTGGCCTCCAATTGAGCCTACATTGTACAAACAAGTTTTCCTTCTTCTTTAAGCACAACCGAACTTGTTTGTTGAATCAAACATGTCCCATTTGACGTTATTATGGTGCCACGTGAGGTTAGAAATCAAGCGGAGTCCATTTGGTCACTCAAATCCTTGTATTCTCGGATTGCACCCAAATTGGCCTCCAATTGAGCCAACATTGTACAAACGAGTTTTCCTTCTTCGTTAAGCACAACCGAACTTGTTTGTTGAGTCAAATAAGTCCCATTTGACGTTATTATGGTGCCTCGTGAGGATTGAAATCAAACGGAGTCCATTTGGTCACACAAATCCTTGTATTCTCGGATTGCACCCAAATTGGCCTCCAATTGAGCCTACAACATACAAACGAGTTTTCCTTCTTCGTTAAGCACAACCGAACTTGTTTGTTGAGTCAAAGAAGTCCTATTTGACGTTATTATGGTGCCTCGCGAGGATTGAAATCAAACGGAGTGCATTTGGTCACTCAAATCCTTGTATTCTCAGATTGCACCCAAATTGGCCTCCAATTGAGCCTACAACGTACAAACGAGTTTTCCTTTCTCGTTAAGCACAACTGAAAATTTTTCTTGAGTCAAACCTATCCCATTTGATGTTATTATGGTGCCACGCGAGGTTAGAAACCAAATGGAGTCCATTTGGTCAATCAAATCCTTGTATTCTCGGATTGCACCCAAATTGGCCTCCAATTGAGCCTACATTGTACAAACGAGTTTTCCATCTTCGTTAAGCACAACCGAACTTGTTTGTTTAGTCAAATAAGTCCCATTTGACGTTATTATGGTTCCACGTGAGGTTTGAAATCAAACGGAGTCCATTTGGTCACTCAAATCCTTGTATTCTCGGATTGCACCCAAACTGGCTTCCAATTGAGCCTACAACGTACAAACGAGTTTTCCTTTTTCATTAAGCACAACCGAACATGTTTGTTGAGTCAAACATGTTCCATTTGATGTTATTATGGTGCCTCGCGACTGTTGAAATCAAACGGAGTCCATTTGGTCACTCAAATCCTTTTATTCTCGGATCGCACCCAAATTGGCCTCCAATTGAGCCTACAACGTACAAACGAGTTTTCCTTCTTCGTTAAGCACAACCAACTTGTTTGTTGAATCAAACATGTCCCATTCGACGTTATCATGGTTCCACGCGAGGTTTGAAATCAAACGGATTCCATTTGGTCACTTAAATCCTTGTATTCTCAGATTGCACCCAAATTGGCCTCCAATTGAGCCTACAACGTACAAACGAGTTTTCCTTCTTCATTAAGCACAACCGAACATGTTTGTTGAGTCAAACATTTTCCATTTGATTTTATTATGGTTCCTCGCGACTGTTGAAATCAAACGGAGTCCATTTGGTCACTCAAATCCTTGTATTCTCAGATTGCACCCAAATTGGCCTCCAATTGAGCCTAGAACGTACAAACGAGTTTTCCTTCTTCGTTAAGCACAACCGAACTTGTTTGTTGAATCAAAAATGTCCCATTTGACGTTATTATGGTGCCACACGAGGTTAGAAATCAAGCGGAGTCCATTTGGTCACTCAAATCCTTGTATTCTCAGATTGCACCCAAATTGGCCTCTAATTGAGCCTACAACGTACAAACGAGTTTTCCTTCTTCTTTAAGCACAACCGAACTTGTTTGTTGAATCAAACATGTCCCATTTGACGTTATTATGGTGCCACGTGAGGTTAGAAATCAAGCGGAGTCCATTTGGTCACTCAAATCCTTGTATTCTCGGATTGCACCCAAATTGGCCTCCAATTGAGCCTACATTGTACAAACAAGTTTTCCTTCTTCTTTAAGCACAACCGAACTTGTTTGTTGAATCAAACATGTCCCATTTGACGTTATTATGGTGCCACGTGAGGTTAGAAATCAAGCGGAGTCCATTTGGTCACTCAAATCCTTGTATTCTCGGATTGCACCCAAATTGGCCTCCAATTGAGCCAACATTGTACAAACGAGTTTTCCTTCTTCGTTAAGCACAACCGAACTTGTTTGTTGAGTCAAATAAGTCCCATTTGACGTTATTATGGTGCCTCGTGAGGATTGAAATCAAACGGAGTCCATTTGGTCACTCAAATCCTTGTATTCTCGGATTGCACCCAAATTGGCCTCCAATTGAGCCTACAACATACAAACGAGTTTTCCTTCTTCGTTAAGCACAACCGAACTTGTTTGTTGAGTCAAAGAAGTCCTATTTGACGTTATTATGGTGCCTCGCGAGGATTGAAATCAAACGGAGTGCATTTGGTCACTCAAATCCTTGTATTCTCAGATTGCACCCAAATTGGCCTCCAATTGAGCCTACAACGTACAAACGAGTTTTCCTTTCTCGTTAAGCACAACTGAAAATTTTTCTTGAGTCAAACCTATCCCATTTGATGTTATTATGGTGCCACGCGAGGTTAGAAACCAAATGGAGTCCATTTGGTCAATCAAATCCTTGTATTCTCGGATTGCACCCAAATTGGCCTCCAATTGAGCCTACATTGTACAAATGAGTTTTCCATCTTCGTTAAGCACAACCGAACTTGTTTGTTTAGTCAAATAAGTCCCATTTGACGTTATTATGGTTCCACGTGAGGTTTGAAATCAAACGGAGTCCATTTGGTCACTCAAATCCTTGTATTCTCGGATTGCACCCAAACTGGCTTCCAATTGAGCCTACAACGTACAAACGAGTTTTCCTTTTTCATTAAGCACAACCGAACATGTTTGTTGAGTCAAACATGTTCCATTTGATGTTATTATGGTGCCTCGCGACTGTTGAAATCAAACGGAGTCCATTTGGTCACTCAAATCCTTTTATTCTCGGATCGCACCCAAATTGGCCTCCAATTGAGCCTACAACGTACAAACGAGTTTTCCTTCTTCGTTAAGCACAACCAACTTGTTTGTTGAATCAAACATGTCCCATTCGACGTTATTATGGTTCCACGCGAGGTTAGAAACCCAGCGGAGTCCATTTGGTCACTCAAATCCTTGTATTCTCGGATTGCACCCAAATTGGCCTCCAATTGAGCCTACAACGTACAAACGAGTTTTCCTTTTTCATTAAGCACAACCGAACATTTTTGTCGTGTCAAACCTGTCCCATTTGACGTTATTATGGTGCCACGCAAGGTTAGAAACCAAACGGAGTCCATTTGGTCACTCAAATCCTTGTATTCTCGGATTGCACCCAAATTGGCCTCCAATTGAGCCTACAACGTACAAACGAGTTTTCCTTCTTCGTTAAGCACAACCAAACTTGTTTGTTGAGTCAAAGAAGTAACATTTGACGTTATTATGGTGCCTCGTGAGGATTGAAATCAAACGGAGTCCATTTGGTCACTCAAATCCTTGTATTCTCGGATTGCACCCAAATTGGCCTCCAATTGAGCCTACAACATACAAACGAGTTTTCCTTCTTCGTTAAGCACAACCGAACTTGTTTGTTGAGTCAAAGAAGTCCTATTTGACGTTATTATGGTGCCTCGCGAGGATTGAAATCAAACGGAGTGCATTTGGTCACTCAAATCCTTGTATTCTCGGATTGCACCCAAATTGGCCTCCAATTGAGCCTACAACGTACAAACGAGTTTTCCTTCTTCGTTAAGCACAATCGAACTTGTTTGTTGAGTCAAAGAAGTCCCATTTGACATTATTATGGTGCCTCGTGGGCATTGAAATCAAACGGAGTCCATTTGGTCACTCAAATCCTTGTATTCTCGGATTGCACCCAAATTGGCCTCTAATTGAGCCTACAACGTACAGACGAGTTTTCCTTCTCCGTTAAACACAACCGAACTTGTTTGTTGAATCAAATATGTCCCATTTGACGTTATTATGGTGCCACGCGAGGTTAGAAACCAAGCAGAGTCCATTTGGTCACTCAAATCCTTGTATTCTCGGATTGCACCCAAATTGGCCTCCAATTGAGCCTACATTGTACAAACGAGTTTTCCTTCTTCGTTAAGCACAAACGAACTTGTTTGTTGAGTCAAATAAGTCCCATTTGACGTTATTATGGTGCCACGCGAGGATTGAAATCAAACGGAGTCCATTTGGTCACTCAAATCCTTGTATTCTCGGATTGCACGCAAATTGGCCTCCCATTGAGCCTACAACGTACAAACGAGTTTTTCTTCTTCGTTAAGCACCACCGAACATGTTTGTTGAGTCAAACATGTTCAATTAGACGTTATTATGATGCCTCGTGAGGGTTGAAATCAAACGGAGTCCATTTGGTCACTCAAATCCTTGTATTCTCGGATTGCACCCAAATTGGCCTCCAATTGAGCCTACAACGTACAAACGAGTTTTCCTTCTTCGTTAAGCACAACCGAACTTGTTTGTTGAATCAAACATGTCCCATTTGACGTTATTATGGTGCCACGCGAGGTTAGAAACCAAGCGGGGTCCATTTGGTCACTCAAATCCTTGTATTCTCGGATTGCACCCAAATTGGCCTCCAATTGAGCCTACAACGTACAAACGAGTTTTTCTTTTTCGTTAACCACAACCGAATATTTTTGTTGAGTCAAACCTGTCCCATTTGATGTTATTATGGTGTCACGCGAGGTTAGAAACCAAACGGAGTCCATTTGGTCACTCAAATCCTTGTATTCTTGGATTGCACCCAAATTGGCCTCCAATTGAGCCTACATTGTACAAACGAGGTTTCCTTCTTCGTTAAGCACAACCGAACTTGTTTGTTTAGTCAAATAAGTCCCATTTGATGTTATTATGGTTCCACGCGAGGTTTGAAATCAAACGGAGTCCATTTGGTCACTCAAATCCTTGTATTCTCGGATTGCACCCAAATTGGCCTCCAATTGAACCTACAACGTACAAACGAGTTTTCCTTCTTCATTAAGCACAACCGAACATGTTTGTTGAGTCAAACATGTTCCATTTGATGTTATTATGGTGCCTCGCGACTGTTGAAATCAAACGGAGTCCATTTGGTCACTCAAATCCTTTTATTCTCGGATTGCACCCAAATTGGCATCCAATTGAGCCTACAACGTACAAACGAGTTTTCCTTCTTCGTTAAGCACAACCGAACTTGTTTGTTGAATCAAACATGTCCCATTTGACGTTATTATGGTGCCACGCGAGGTTAGAAACCAAGCGGAGTCCATTTGGTCACTCAAATCCTTGTATTCTCGGATTGCACCCAAATTGGCCTCCAATTGAGCCTACAACGTACAAACGAGTTTTTCTTTTTCGTTAAGCACAACCGAACATTTTTGTTGAGTCAAACCTGTCCCATTTGATGTTATTATGGTGCCACGCAAGGTTAGAAACCAAACGGAGTCCATTTGGTCACTCAAATTCTTGTATTCTCGGATTGCATCCAAATTGGCCTCCAATTGAGCCTACATTGTACAAACGAGTTTTCCTTCTTCGTTAAGCACAACCGAACTTGTTTGTTTAGTCAAATAAGTCCCATTTGACGTTATCATGGTTCCACGCGAGGTTTGAAATCAAACGGATTCCATTTGGTCACTTAAATCCTTGTATTCTCAGATTGCACCCAAATTGGCCTCCAATTGAGCCTACATCGTACAAACGAGTTTTCCTTCTTCATTAAGCACAACCGAACATGTTTGTTGAGTCAAACATTTTCCATTTGATTTTATTATGGTTCCTCACGACTGTTGAAATCAAACGGAGTCCATTTGGTCACTCAAATCCTTGTATTCTCAGATTGCACCCAAATTGGCCTCCAATTGAGCCTAGAACGTACAAACGAGTTTTCCTTCTTCGTTAAGCACAACCGAACTTGTTTGTTGAATCAAAAATGTCCCATTTGACGTTATTATGGTGCCACACGAGGTTAGAAATCAAGCGGAGTCCATTTGGTCACTCAAATCCTTGTATTCTCAGATTGCACCCAAATTGGCCTCTAATTGAGCCTACAACGTACAAACGAGTTTTCCTTCTTCTTTAAGCACAACCGAACTTGTTTGTTGAATCAAACATGTCCCATTTGACGTTATTATGGTGCCACGTGAGGTTAGAAATCAAGCGGAGTCCATTTGGTCACTCAAATCCTTGTATTCTCGGATTGCACCCAAATTGGACTCCAATTGAGCCTACATTGTACAAACGAGTTTTCCTTCTTCGTTAAGCACAACCGAACTTGTTTGTTGAGTCAAATAAGTCCCATTTGACGTTATTATGGTGCCACGCGAGGATTGAAATCAAACGGAGTCCATTTGGTCACTCAAATCCTTGTATTCTCGGATTGCACCCAAATTGGCCTCCCATTGAGCCTACAACGTACAAACGAGTTTTTCTTCTTCGTTAAGCACAACCGAACATGTTTGTTGAGTCAAATATGTTCCATTTGATGTTATTATGTTGCCTCGTGAGGGTTGAAATCAAACGGAGTCCATTTGGTCACTCAAATCCTTGTATTCTCGAATTGCACCCAAATTGGCCTCCAATTGAGCCTAGAACGTACAAACGAGTTTTCCTTCTTCGTTAAGCACAACCGAAATTGTTTGTTGAATCAAAAATGTCCTATTTGACGTTATTATGGTGCCACGCGAGGTTAGAAATCAAGCGGAGTCCATTTGGTCACTCAAATCCTTGTATTCTCAGATTGCACCCAAATTGGCCTCCAATTGAGCCTACAACGTACAAACGAGTTTTCCTTCTTCATTAAGCACAACCGAACATGTTTGTTGAGTCAAACATTTTCCATTTGATTTTATTATGGTTCCTCGCGACTGTTGAAATCAAACGGAGTCCATTTGGTCACTCAAATCCTTGTATTCTCAGATTGCACCCAAATTGGCCTCCAATTGAGCCTACAACGTACAAACGAGTTTTCCTTCTTCTTTAAGCACAACCGAACTTGTTTGTTGAATCAAACATGTCCCATTTGACGTTATTATGGTGCCACGTGAGGTTAGAAATCAAGCGGAGTCCATTTGGTCACTCAAATCCTTGTATTCTCGGATTGCACCCAAATTGGCCTCCAATTGAGCCTACATTGTACAAACGAGTTTTCCTTCTTCTTTAAGCACAACCGAACTTGTTTGTTGAATCAAACATGTCCCATTTGACGTTATTATGGTGCCACGTGAGGTTAGAAATCAAGCGGAGTCCATTTGGTCACTCAAATCCTTGTATTCTCGGATTGCACCCAAATTGGCCTCCAATTGAGCCTACATTGTACAAACGAGTTTTCCTTCTTCGTTAAGCACAACCGAACTTGTTTGTTGAGTCAAATAAGTCCCATTTGACGTTATTATGGTGCCTCGTGAGGATTGAAATCAAACGGAGTCCATTTGGTCACTCAAATCCTTGTATTCTCGGATTGCACCCAAATTGGCCTCCAATTGAGCCTACAACATACAAACGAGTTTTCCTTCTTCGTTAAGCACAACCGAACTTGTTTGTTGAGTCAAAGAAGTCCTATTTGACGTTATTATGGTGCCTCGCGAGGATTGAAATCAAACGGAGTGCATTTGGTCACTCAAATCCTTGTATTCTCAGATTGCACCCAAATTGGCCTCCAATTGAGCCTACAACGTACAAACGAGTTTTCCTTTCTCGTTAAGCACAACTGAAAATTTTTCTTGAGTCAAACCTATCCCATTTGATGTTATTATGGTGCCACGCGAGGTTAGAAACCAAATGGAGTCCATTTGGTCAATCAAATCCTTGTATTCTCGGATTGCACCCAAATTGGCCTCCAATTGAGCCTACATTGTACAAACGAGTTTTTCATCTTCGTTAAGCACAACCGAACTTGTTTGTTTAGTCAAATAAGTCCCATTTGACGTTATTATGGTTCCACGTGAGGTTTGAAATCAAACGGAGTCCATTTGGTCACTCAAATCCTTGTATTCTCGGATTGCACCCAAACTGGCTTCCAATTGAGCCTACAACGTACAAACGAGTTTTCCTTTTTCATTAAGCACAACCGAACATGTTTGTTGAGTCAAACATGTTCCATTTGATGTTATTATGGTGCCTCGCGACTGTTGAAATCAAACGGAGTCCATTTGGTCACTCAAATCCTTTTATTCTCGGATCGCACCCAAATTGGCCTCCAATTGAGCCTACAACGTACAAACGAGTTTTCCTTCTTCGTTAAGCACAACCGAACTTGTTTGTTGAATCAAACATGTCCCATTCGACGTTATTATGGTTCCACGCGAGGTTAGAAACCCAGCGGAGTCCATTTGGTCACTCAAATCCTTGTATTCTCGGATTGCACCCAAATTGGCCTCCAATTGAGCCTACAACGTACAAACGAGTTTTCCTTTTTCATTAAGCACAACCGAACATTTTTGTCGTGTCAAACCTGTCCCATTTGACGTTATTATGGTGCCACGCAAGGTTAGAAACCAAACGGAGTCCATTTGGTCACTCAAATCCTTGTATTCTCGGATTGCACCCAAATTGGCCTCCAATTGAGCCTACAACGTACAAACGAGTTTTCCTTCTTCGTTAAGCACAACCAAACTTGTTTGTTGAGTCAAAGAAGTAACATTTGACGTTATTATGGTGCCTCGTGAGGATTGAAATCAAACGGAGTCCATTTGGTCACTCAAATCCTTGTATTCTCGGATTGCACCCAAATTGGCCTCCAATTGAGCCTACAACATACAAACGAGTTTTCCTTCTTCGTTAAGCACAACCGAACTTGTTTGTTGAGTCAAAGAAGTCCTATTTGACGTTATTATGGTGCCTCGCGAGGATTGAAATCAAACGGAGTGCATTTGGTCACTCAAATCCTTGTATTCTCGGATTGCACCCAAATTGGCCTCCAATTGAGCCTACAACGTACAAACGAGTTTTCCTTCTTCGTTAAGCACAATCGAACTTGTTTGTTGAGTCAAAGAAGTCCCATTTGACATTATTATGGTGCCTCGTGGGCGTTGAAATCAAACGGAGTCCATTTGGTCACTCAAATCCTTGTATTCTCGGATTGCACCCAAATTGGCCTCTAATTGAGCCTACAACGTACAGACGAGTTTTCCTTCTCCGTTAAACACAACCGAACTTGTTTGTTGAATCAAATATGTCCCATTTGACGTTATTATGGTGCCACGCGAGGTTAGAAACCAAGCAGAGTCCATTTGGTCACTCAAATCCTTGTATTCTCGGATTGCACCCAAATTGGCCTCCAATTGAGCCTACATTGTACAAACGAGTTTTCCTTCTTCGTTAAGCACAAACGAACTTGTTTGTTGAGTCAAATAAGTCCCATTTGACGTTATTATGGTGCCACGCGAGGATTGAAATCAAACGGAGTCCATTTGGTCACTCAAATCCTTGTATTCTCGGATTGCACGCAAATTGGCCTCCCATTGAGCCTACAACGTACAAACGAGTTTTTCTTCTTCGTTAAGCACCACCGAACATGTTTGTTGAGTCAAACATGTTCAATTAGACGTTATTATGATGCCTCGTGAGGGTTGAAATCAAACGGAGTCCATTTGGTCACTCAAATCCTTGTATTCTCGGATTGCACCCAAATTGGCCTCCAATTGAGCCTACAACGTACAAACGAGTTTTCCTTCTTCGTTAAGCACAACCGAACTTGTTTGTTGAATCAAACATGTCCCATTCGACGTTATTATGGTGCCACGCGAGGTTAGAAACCAAGCGGGGTCCATTTGGTCACTCAAATCCTTGTATTCTCGGATTGCACCCAAATTGGCCTCCAATTGAGCCTACAACGTACAAACGAGTTTTTCTTTTTCGTTAAGCACAACCGAACATTTTTGTTGAGTCAAACCTGTCCCATTTGATGTTATTATGGTGTCACGCGAGGTTAGAAACCAAACGGAGTCCATTTGGTCACTCAAATCCTTGTATTCTTGGATTGCACCCAAATTGGCCTCCAATTGAGCCTACATTGTACAAACGAGTTTTCCTTCTTCGTTAAGCACAACCGAACTTGTTTGTTTAGTCAAATAAGTCCCATTTGATGTTATTATGGTTCCACGCGAGGTTTGAAATCAAACGGAGTCCATTTGGTCACTCAAATCCTTGTATTCTCGGATTGCACCCAAATTGGCCTCCAATTGAACCTACAACGTACAAACGAGTTTTCCTTCTTCATTAAGCACAACCGAACATGTTTGTTGAGTCAAACATGTTCCATTTGATGTTATTATGGTGCCTCGCGACTGTTGAAATCAAACGGAGTCCATTTGGTCACTCAAATCCTTTTATTCTCGGATTGCACCCAAATTGGCATCCAATTGAGCCTACAACGTACAAACGAGTTTTCCTTCTTCGTTAAGCACAACCGAACTTGTTTGTTGAATCAAACATGTCCCATTTGACGTTATTATGGTGCCACGCGAGGTTAGAAACCAAGCGGAGTCCATTTGGTCACTCAAATCCTTGTATTCTCGGATTGCACCCAAATTGGCCTCCAATTGAGCCTACAACGTACAAACGAGTTTTTCTTTTTCGTTAAGCACAACCGAACATTTTTGTTGAGTCAAACCTGTCCCATTTGATGTTATTATGGTGCCACGCAAGGTTAGAAACCAAACGGAGTCCATTTGGTCACTCAAATTCTTGTATTCTCGGATTGCATCCAAATTGGCCTCCAATTGAGCCTACATTGTACAAACGAGTTTTCCTTCTTCGTTAAGCACAACCGAACTTGTTTGTTTAGTCAAATAAGTCCCATTTGACGTTATCATGGTTCCACGCGAGGTTTGAAATCAAACGGATTCCATTTGGTCACTTAAATCCTTGTATTCTCAGATTGCACCCAAATTGGCCTCCAATTGAGCCTACAACGTACAAACGAGTTTTCCTTCTTCATTAAGCACAACCGAACATGTTTGTTGAGTCAAAAATTTTCCATTTGATTTTATTATGGTTCCTCGCGACTGTTGAAATCAAACGGAGTCCATTTGGTCACTCAAATCCTTGTATTCTCAGATTGCACCCAAATTGGCCTCCAATTGAGCCTAGAACGTACAAACGAGTTTTCCTTCTTCGTTAAGCACAACCGAACTTGTTTGTTGAATCAAAAATGTCCCATTTGACGTTATTATGGTGCCACACGAGGTTAGAAATCAAGCGGAGTCCATTTGGTCACTCAAATCCTTGTATTCTCAGATTGCACCCAAATTGGCCTCAAATTGAGCCTACAACGTACAAACGAGTTTTCCTTCTTCTTTAAGCACAACCGAACTTGTTTGTTGAATCAAACATGTCCCATTTGACGTTATTATGGTGCCACGTGAGGTTAGAAATCAAGCGGAGTCCATTTGGTCACTCAAATCCTTGTATTCTCGGATTGCACCCAAATTGGACTCCAATTGAGCCTACATTGTACAAACGAGTTTTCCTTCTTCGTTAAGCACAACCGAACTTGTTTGTTGAGTCAAATAAGTCCCATTTGACGTTATTATGGTGCCACGCGAGGATTGAAATCAAACGGAGTCCATTTGGTCACTCAAATCCTTGTATTCTCGGATTGCACCCAAATTGGCCTCCCATTGAGCCTACAACGTACAAACGAGTTTTTCTTCTTCGTTAAGCACAACCGAACATGTTTGTTGAGTCAAAGATGTTCCATTTGATGTTATTATGTTGCCTCGTGAGGGTTGAAATCAAACGGAGTCCATTTGGTCACTCAAATCCTTGTATTCTCGAATTGCACCCAAATTGGCCTCCAATTGAGCCTAGAACGTACAAACGAGTTTTCCTTCTTCGTTAAGCACAACCGAAATTGTTTGTTGAATCAAAAATGTCCTATTTGACGTTATTATGGTGCCACGCGAGGTTAGAAATCAAGCGGAGTCCATTTGGTCACTCAAATCCTTGTATTCTCAGATTGCACCCAAATTGGCCTCCAATTGAGCCTACAACGTACAAACGAGTTTTCCTTTCTCGTTAAGCACAACCGAAAATTTTTCTTGAGTCAAACCTGTCCCATTTGATGTTATTATGGTGCCACGCGAGGTTAGAAATCAAACGGAGTCCATTTGGTCACTCAAATCCTTGTATTCTCGGATTGCACCCAAATTGGCCTCCAATTAAGCCTACATTGTACAAACGAGTTTTCCTTCTTCGTTAAGCACAACCGAACTTGTTTGTTTAGTCAAATAAGTCCCATTTGACGTTATTATGGTTCCACGCGAGGTTTGAAATCAAACGGAGTCCATTTGGTCACTCAAATCCTTGTATTCTCAGATTATACCCAAATTGGCCTCCAATTTAGCCTACAACGTACAAACGAGTTTTCCTTCTTCATTAAGCACAACCGAACATGTTTGTTGAGTCAAACATTTTCCATTTGATGTTATTATGGTTCCTCGTGACTTTTGAAATCAAACGGAGTCCGTTTGGTCACTCAAATCCTTTTATTCTCGGATTGCACCCAAATTGGCCTCCAATTGAGCCTACAACGTACAAATGAGTTTTCCTTCTTCGTTAAGCACAACCGAACTTGTTTGTTGAATCAAACATGTCCCATTTGACGTTATTATGTTTCCACAATAGGTTAGAAACCCAGCGGAGTCCATTTGGTCACTCAAATCCTTGTATTCTCGGATTGCACCCAAATTGGCCTCCAATTGAGCCTACAACGTACAAACGAGTTTTCCTTTTTCGTTAAGCACAACCGAACATTTTTGTTGAGTCAAACCTGTCCCATTTGATGTTATTATGGTGCCACGCGAGGTTAGAAACCAAACGGAGTCCATTTGGTCACTCAAATCCTTGTATTCTCGGATTGCACCCAAATTGGCCTCCAATTGAGCCTACATTGTACAAACGAGTTTTCCTTCTTCGTTAAGCACAACCGAACTTGTTTGTTTAGTCAAATAAGTCCCATTTGACGTTATTATGGTTCCACGTGAGGTTTGAAATCAAACGGAGTCCATTTGGTCACTCAAATCCTTGTATTCTCGGATTGCACCCAAACTGGCTTCCAATTGAGCCTACAACGTACAAACGAGTTTTCCTTTTTCATTAAGCACAACCGAACATGTTTGTTGAGTCAAACATGTTCCATTTTATGTTATTATGGTGCCTCGCGACTGTTGAAATCAAACGGAGTCCATTTGGTCACTCAAATCCTTTTATTCTCGGATTGCACCCAAATTGGCCGCCAATTGAGCCTACAACGTACAAACGAGTTTTCCTTCTTCGTTAAGCACAACCGAACTTGTTTGTTGAATCAAACATGTTCCATTCGACGTTATTATGGTTCCACGCGAGGTTAGAAACCCAGCGGAGTCCATTTGGTCACTCAAATCCTTGTATTCTCGGATTGCACCCAAATTGGCCTCCAATTGAGCCTACAACGTACAAACGAGTTTTCCTTCTTCATTAAGCACAACCGAACATGTTTGTTGAGTCAAACATTTTCCATTTGATGTTATTATGGTTCCTCGCGACTGTTTAAATCAAACGGAGTCCATTTGGTCACTCAAATCCTTTTATTCTCGGATTGCACCCAAATTGGCCTCTAATTGAGCCTACAACGTACAAACGAGTTTTCCTTCTTCGTTAAGCACAACCGAACTTGTTTGTTGAATAAAAAATGTCCCATTTGACGTTATTATGGTGCCACACGAGGTTAGAAATCAAGCGGAGTCCATTTGGTCACTCAAATCCTTGTATTCTCAGATTGCACCCAAATTGGCCTCTAATTGAGCCTACAACGTACAAACGAGTTTTCCTTCTTCTTTAAGCACAACCGAACTTGTTTGTTGAATCAAACATGTCCCATTTGACGTTATTATGGTGCCACGTGAGGTTAGAAATCAAGCGGAGTCCATTTGGTCACTCAAATCCTTGTATTCTCGGATTGCACCCAAATTGGACTCCAATTGAGCCTACATTGTACAAACGAGTTTTCCTTCTTCGTTAAGCACAACCGAACTTGTTTGTTGAGTCAAATAAGTCCCATTTGACGTTATTATGGTGCCACGCGAGGATTGAAATCAAACGGAGTCCATTTGGTCACTCAAATCCTTGTATTCTCGGATTGCACCCAAATTGGCCTCCCATTGAGCCTACAACGTACAAACGAGTTTTTCTTCTTCGTTAAGCACAACCGAACATGTTTGTTGAGTCAAATATGTTCCATTTGATGTTATTATGTTGCCTCGTGAGGGTTGAAATCAAACGGAGTCCATTTGGTCACTCAAATCCTTGTATTCTCGAATTGCACCCAAATTGGCCTCCAATTGAGCCTAGAACGTACAAACGAGTTTTCCTTCTTCGTTAAGCACAACCGAAATTGTTTGTTGAATCAAAAATGTCCTATTTGACGTTATTATGGTGCCACGCGAGGTTAGAAATCAAGCGGAGTCCATTTGGTCACTCAAATCCTTGTATTCTCAGATTGCACCCAAATTGGCCTCCAATTGAGCCTACAACGTACAAACGAGTTTTCCTTTCTCGTTAAGCACAACCGAAAATTTTTCTTGAGTCAAACCTGTCCCATTTGATGTTATTATGGTGCCACGCGAGGTTAGAAACCAAACGGAGTCCATTTGGTCACTCAAATCCTTGTATTCTCGGATTGCACCCAAATTGGCCTCCAATTAAGCCTACATTGTACAAACGAGTTTTCCTTCTTCGTTAAGCACAACCGAACTTGTTTGTTTAGTCAAATAAGTCCCATTTGACGTTATTATGGTTCCACGCGAGGTTTGAAATCAAACGGAGTCCATTTGGTCACTCAAATCCTTGTATTCTCAGATTATACCCAAATTGGCCTCCAATTTAGCCTACAACGTACAAACGAGTTTTCCTTCTTCATTAAGCACAACCGAACATGTTTGTTGAGTCAAACATTTTCCATTTGATGTTATTATGGTTCCTCGTGACTTTTGAAATCAAACGGAGTCCGTTTGGTCACTCAAATCCTTTTATTCTCGGATTGCACCCAAATTGGCCTCCAATTGAGCCTACAACGTACAAACGAGTTTTCCTTCTTCGTTAAGCACAACCGAACTTGTTTGTTGAATCAAACATGTCCCATTTGACGTTATTATGTTTCCACAATAGGTTAGAAACCCAGCGGAGTCCATTTGGTCACTCAAATCCTTGTATTCTCGGATTGCACCCAAATTGGCCTCCAATTGAGCCTACAACGTACAAACGAGTTTTCCTTTTTCGTTAAGCACAACCGAACATTTTTGTTGAGTCAAACCTGTCCCATTTGATGTTATTATGGTGCCACGCGAGGTTAGAAACCAAACGGAGTCCATTTGGTCACTCAAATCCTTGTATTCTCGGATTGCACCCAAATTGGCCTCCAATTGAGCCTACATTGTACAAACGAGTTTTCCTTCTTCGTTAAGCACAACCGAACTTGTTTGTTTAGTCAAATAAGTCCCATTTGACGTTATTATGGTTCCACGTGAGGTTTGAAATCAAACGGAGTCCATTTGGTCACTCAAATCCTTGTATTCTCGGATTGCACCCAAACTGGCTTCCAATTGAGCCTACAACGTACAAACGAGTTTTCCTTTTTCATTAAGCACAACCGAACATGTTTGTTGAGTCAAACATGTTCCATTTTATGTTATTATGGTGCCTCGCGACTGTTGAAATCAAACGGAGTCCATTTGGTCACTCAAATCCTTTTATTCTCGGATTGCACCCAAATTGGCCGCCAATTGAGCCTACAACGTACAAACGAGTTTTCCTTCTTCGTTAAGCACAACCGAACTTGTTTGTTGAATCAAACATGTTCCATTCGACGTTATTATGGTTCCACGCGAGGTTAGAAACCCAGCGGAGTCCATTTGGTCACTCAAATCCTTGTATTCTCGGATTGCACCCAAATTGGCCTCCAATTGAGCCTACAACGTACAAACGAGTTTTCCTTCTTCATTAAGCACAACCGAACATGTTTGTTGAGTCAAACATTTTCCATTTGATGTTATTATGGTTCCTCGCGACTGTTTAAATCAAACGGAGTCCATTTGGTCACTCAAATCCTTTTATTCTCGGATTGCACCCAAATTGGCCTCTAATTGAGCCTACAACGTACAAACGAGTTTTCCTTCTTCTTTAAGCACAACCGAACTTGTTTGTTGAATCAAACATGTCCCATTTGACGTTATTATGGTGCCACGTGAGGTTAGAAATCAAGCGGAGTCCATTTGGTCACTCAAATCCTTGTATTCTCGGATTGCACCCAAATTGGCCTCCAATTGAGCCTACATTGTACAAACGAGTTTTCCTTCTTCGTTAAGCACAACCGAACTTGTTTGTTGAGTCAAATAAGTCCCATTTGACGTTATTATGGTGCCACGCGAGGATTGAAATCAAACGGAGTCCATTTGGTCACTCAAATCCTTGTATTCTCGGATTGCACCCAAATTGGCCTCCCATTGAGCTACAACGTACAAACGAGTTTTTCTTCTTCGTTAAGCACAACCGAACATGTTTGTTGAGTCAAACATGTTCCATTTGATGTTATTATGTTGCCTCGTGAGGGTTGAAATCAAACGGAGTCCATTTGGTCACTCAAATCCTTGTATTCTCGAATTGCACCCAAATTGGCCTCCAATTGAGCCTAGAACGTACAAACGAGTTTTCCTTCTTCGTTAAGCACAACCGAACTTGTTTGTTGAATCAAAAATGTCCCATTTGACGTTATTATGGTGCCACGTGAGGTTAGAAATCAAGCGGAGTCCATTTGGTCACTCAAATCGTTGTATTCTCAGATTGCACCCAAATTGGCCTCCAATTGAGCCTACAACGTACAAACGAGTTTTCCTTTCTCGTTAAGCACAACCGAAAATTTTTCTTGAGTCAAACCTGTCCCATTTGATGTTATTATGGTGCCACGCGAGGTTAGAAACCAAACGGAGTCCATTTGGTCACTCAAATCCTTGTATTCTCGGATTGCACCCAAATTGGCCTCCAATTAAGCCTACATTGTACAAACGAGTTTTCCTTCTTCGTTAAGCACAACCGAACTTGTTTGTTTAGTCAAATAAGTCCCATTTGACGTTATTATGGTTCCACGCGAGGTTTGAAATCAAACGGAGTCCATTTGGTCACTCAAATCCTTGTATTCTCAGATTATACCCAAATTGGCCTCCAATTTAGCCTACAACGTACAAACGAGTTTTCCTTCTTCATTAAGCACAACCGAACATGTTTGTTGAGTCAAACATTTTCCATTTGATGTTATTATGGTTCCTCGTGACTTTTGAAATCAAACGGAGTCCGTTTGGTCACTCAAATCCTTTTATTCTCGGATTGCACCCAAATTGGCCTCCAATTGAGCCTACAACGTACAAACGAGTTTTCCTTCTTCGTTAAGCACAACCGAACTTGTTTGTTGAATCAAACATGTCCCATTTGACGTTATTATGTTTCCACAATAGGTTAGAAACCCAGCGGAGTCCATTTGGTCACTCAAATCCTTGTATTCTCGGATTGCACCCAAATTGGCCTCCAATTGAGCCTACAACGTACAAACGAGTTTTCCTTTTTCGTTAAGCACAACCGAACATTTTTGTTGAGTCAAACCTGTCCCATTTGATGTTATTATGGTGCCACGCGAGGTTAGAAACCAAACGGAGTCCATTTGGTCACTCAAATCCTTGTATTCTCGGATTGCACCCAAATTGGCCTCCAATTGAGCCTACATTGTACAAACGAGTTTTCCTTCTTCGTTAAGCACAACCGAACTTGTTTGTTTAGTCAAATAAGTCCCATTTGACGTTATTATGGTTCCACGTGAGGTTTGAAATCAAACGGAGTCCATTTGGTCACTCAAATCCTTGTATTCTCGGATTGCACCCAAACTGGCTTCCAATTGAGCCTACAACGTACAAACGAGTTTTCCTTTTTCATTAAGCACAACCGAACATGTTTGTTGAGTCAAACATGTTCCATTTTATGTTATTATGGTGCCTCGCGACTGTTGAAATCAAACGGAGTCCATTTGGTCACTCAAATCCTTTTATTCTCGGATTGCACCCAAATTGGCCGCCAATTGAGCCTACAACGTACAAACGAGTTTTCCTTCTTCGTTAAGCACAACCGAACTTGTTTGTTGAATCAAACATGTTCCATTCGACGTTATTATGGTTCCACGCGAGGTTAGAAACCCAGCGGAGTCCATTTGGTCACTCAAATCCTTGTATTCTCGGATTGCACCCAAATTGGCCTCCAATTGAGCCTACAACGTACAAACGAGTTTTCCTTCTTCATTAAGCACAACCGAACATGTTTGTTGAGTCAAACATTTTCCATTTGATGTTATTATGGTTCCTCGCGACTGTTTAAATCAAACGGAGTCCATTTGGTCACTCAAATCCTTTTATTCTCGGATTGCACCCAAATTGGCCTCTAATTGAGCCTACAACGTACAAACGAGTTTTCCTTCTTCTTTAAGCACAACCGAACTTGTTTGTTGAATCAAACATGTCCCATTTGACGTTATTATGGTGCCACGTGAGGTTAGAAATCAAGCGGAGTCCATTTGGTCACTCAAATCCTTGTATTCTCGGATTGCACCCAAATTGGCCTCCAATTGAGCCTACATTGTACAAACGAGTTTTCCTTCTTCGTTAAGCACAACCGAACTTGTTTGTTGAGTCAAATAAGTCCCATTTGACGTTATTATGGTGCCACGCGAGGATTGAAATCAAACGGAGTCCATTTGGTCACTCAAATCCTTGTATTCTCGGATTGCACCCAAATTGGCCTCCCATTGAGCTACAACGTACAAACGAGTTTTTCTTCTTCGTTAAGCACAACCGAACATGTTTGTTGAGTCAAACATGTTCCATTTGATGTTATTATGTTGCCTCGTGAGGGTTGAAATCAAACGGAGTCCATTTGGTCACTCAAATCCTTGTATTCTCGAATTGCACCCAAATTGGCCTCCAATTGAGCCTAGAACGTACAAACGAGTTTTCCTTCTTCGTTAAGCACAACCGAACTTGTTTGTTGAATCAAAAATGTCCCATTTGACGTTATTATGGTGCCACGTGAGGTTAGAAATCAAGCGGAGTCCATTTGGTCACTCAAATCGTTGTATTCTCAGATTGCACCCAAATTGGCCTCCAATTGAGCCTACAACGTACAAACGAGTTTTCCTTTCTCGTTAAGCACAACCGAAAATTTTTCTTGATTCAAACCTGTCCCATTTGATGTTATTATGGTGCCACGCGAGGTTAGAAACCAAACGGAGTCCATTTGGTCACTCAAATCCTTGTATTCTCGGATTGCACCCAAATTGGCCTCCAATTAAGCCTACATTGTACAAACGAGTTTTCCTTCTTCGTTAAGCACAACCGAACTTGTTTGTTTAGTCAAATAAGTCCCATTTGACGTTATTATGGTTCCACGCGAGGTTTGAAATCAAACGGAGTCCATTTGGTCACTCAAATCCTTGTATTCTCAGATTATACCCAAATTGGCCTCCAATTTAGCCTACAACGTACAAACGAGTTTTCCTTCTTCATTAAGCACAACCGAACATGTTTGTTGAGTCAAACATTTTCCATTTGATGTTATTATGGTTCCTCGTGACTTTTGAAATCAAACGGAGTCCGTTTGGTCACTCAAATCCTTTTATTCTCGGATTGCACCCAAATTGGCCTCCAATTGAGCCTACAACGTACAAACGAGTTTTCCTTCTTCGTTAAGCACAACCGAACTTGTTTGTTGAATCAAACATGTCCCATTTGACGTTATTATGTTTCCACAATAGGTTAGAAACCCAGCGGAGTCCATTTGGTCACTCAAATCCTTGTATTCTCGGATTGCACCCAAATTGGCCTCCAATTGAGCCTACAACGTACAAACGAGTTTTCCTTTTTCGTTAAGCACAACCGAACATTTTTGTTGAGTCAAACCTGTCCCATTTGATGTTATTATGGTGCCACGCGAGGTTAGAAACCAAACGGAGTCCATTTGGTCACTCAAATCCTTGTATTCTCGGATTGCACCCAAATTGGCCTCCAATTGAGCCTACATTGTACAAACGAGTTTTCCTTCTTCGTTAAGCACAACCGAACTTGTTTGTTTAGTCAAATAAGTCCCATTTGACGTTATTATGGTTCCACGTGAGGTTTGAAATCAAACGGAGTCCATTTGGTCACTCAAATCCTTGTATTCTCGGATTGCACCCAAACTGGCTTCCAATTGAGCCTACAACGTACAAACGAGTTTTCCTTTTTCATTAAGCACAACCGAACATGTTTGTTGAGTCAAACATGTTCCATTTTATGTTATTATGGTGCCTCGCGACTGTTGAAATCAAACGGAGTCCATTTGGTCACTCAAATCCTTTTATTCTCGGATTGCACCCAAATTGGCCGCCAATTGAGCCTACAACGTACAAACGAGTTTTCCTTCTTCGTTAAGCACAACCGAACTTGTTTGTTGAATCAAACATGTTCCATTCGACGTTATTATGGTTCCACGCGAGGTTAGAAATCCAGCGGAGTCCATTTGGTCACTCAAATCCTTGTATTCTCGGATTGCACCCAAATTGGCCTCCAATTGAGCCTACAACGTACAAACGAGTTTTCCTTCTTCATTAAGCACAACCGAACATGTTTGTTGAGTCAAACATTTTCCATTTGATGTTATTATGGTTCCTCGCGACTGTTTAAATCAAACGGAGTCCATTTGGTCACTCAAATCCTTTTATTCTCGGATTGCACCCAAATTGGCCTCTAATTGAGCCTACAACGTACAAACGAGTTTTCCTTCTTCTTTAAGCACAACCGAACTTGTTTGTTGAATCAAACATGTCCCATTTGACGTTATTATGGTGCCACGTGAGGTTAGAAATCAAGCGGAGTCCATTTGGTCACTCAAATCCTTGTATTCTCGGATTGCACCCAAATTGGCCTCCAATTGAGCCTACATTGTACAAACGAGTTTTCCTTCTTCGTTAAGCACAACCGAACTTGTTTGTTGAGTCAAATAAGTCCCATTTGACGTTATTATGGTGCCACGCGAGGATTGAAATCAAACGGAGTCCATTTGGTCACTCAAATCCTTGTATTCTCGGATTGCACCCAAATTGGCCTCCCATTGAGCTACAACGTACAAACGAGTTTTTCTTCTTCGTTAAGCACAACCGAACATGTTTGTTGAGTCAAACATGTTCCATTTGATGTTATTATGTTGCCTCGTGAGGGTTGAAATCAAACGGAGTCCATTTGGTCACTCAAATCCTTGTATTCTCGAATTGCACCCAAATTGGCCTCCAATTGAGCCTAGAACGTACAAACGAGTTTTCCTTCTTCGTTAAGCACAACCGAACTTGTTTGTTGAATCAAAAATGTCCCATTTGACGTTATTATGGTGCCACGTGAGGTTAGAAATCAAGCGGAGTCCATTTGGTCACTCAAATCGTTGTATTCTCAGATTGCACCCAAATTGGCCTCCAATTGAGCCTACAACGTACAAACGAGTTTTCCTTTCTCGTTAAGCACAACCGAAAATTTTTCTTGAGTCAAACCTGTCCCATTTGATGTTATTATGGTGCCACGCGAGGTTAGAAACCAAACGGAGTCCATTTGGTCACTCAAATCCTTGTATTCTCGGATTGCACCCAAATTGGCCTCCAATTAAGCCTACATTGTACAAACGAGTTTTCCTTCTTCGTTAAGCACAACCGAACTTGTTTGTTTAGTCAAATAAGTCCCATTTGACGTTATTATGGTTCCACGCGAGGTTTGAAATCAAACGGAGTCCATTTGGTCACTCAAATCCTTGTATTCTCAGATTATACCCAAATTGGCCTCCAATTTAGCCTACAACGTACAAACGAGTTTTCCTTCTTCATTAAGCACAACCGAACATGTTTGTTGAGTCAAACATTTTCCATTTGATGTTATTATGGTTCCTCGTGACTTTTGAAATCAAACGGAGTCCGTTTGGTCACTCAAATCCTTTTATTCTCGGATTGCACCCAAATTGGCCTCCAATTGAGCCTACAACGTACAAACGAGTTTTCCTTCTTCGTTAAGCACAACCGAACTTGTTTGTTGAATCAAACATGTCCCATTTGACGTTATTATGTTTCCAAAATAGGTTAGAAACCCAGCGGAGTCCATTTGGTCACTCAAATCCTTGTATTCTCGGATTGCACCCAAATTGGCCTCCAATTGAGCCTACAACGTACAAACGAGTTTTCCTTTTTCGTTAAGCACAACCGAACATTTTTGTTGAGTCAAACCTGTCCCATTTGATGTTATTATGGTGCCACGCGAGGTTAGAAACCAAACGGAGTCCATTTGGTCACTCAAATCCTTGTATTCTCGGATTGCACCCAAATTGGCCTCCAATTGAGCCTACATTGTACAAACGAGTTTTCCTTCTTCGTTAAGCACAACCGAACTTGTTTGTTTAGTCAAATAAGTCCCATTTGACGTTATTATGGTTCCACGTGAGGTTTGAAATCAAACGGAGTCCATTTGGTCACTCAAATCCTTGTATTCTCGGATTGCACCCAAACTGGCTTCCAATTGAGCCTACAACGTACAAACGAGTTTTCCTTTTTCATTAAGCACAACCGAACATGTTTGTTGAGTCAAACATGTTCCATTTTATGTTATTATGGTGCCTCGCGACTGTTGAAATCAAACGGAGTCCATTTGGTCACTCAAATCCTTTTATTCTCGGATTGCACCCAAATTGGCCGCCAATTGAGCCTACAACGTACAAACGAGTTTTCCTTCTTCGTTAAGCACAACCGAACTTGTTTGTTGAATCAAACATGTTCCATTCGACGTTATTATGGTTCCACGCGAGGTTAGAAACCCAGCGGAGTCCATTTGGTCACTCAAATCCTTGTATTCTCGGATTGCACCCAAATTGGCCTCCAATTGAGCCTACAACGTACAAACGAGTTTTCCTTCTTCATTAAGCACAACCGAACATGTTTGTTGAGTCAAACATTTTCCATTTGATGTTATTATGGTTCCTCGCGACTGTTTAAATCAAACGGAGTCCATTTGGTCACTCAAATCCTTTTATTCTCGGATTGCACCCAAATTGGCCTCTAATTGAGCCTACAACGTACAAACGAGTTTTCCTTCTTCTTTAAGCACAACCGAACTTGTTTGTTGAATCAAACATGTCCCATTTGACGTTATTATGGTGCCTCGCGTGGGTTGAAATCAAACGGAGTCCATTTGGTCACTCAAATCCTGGTATTCTCGGATTGCACCCAAATTGGCCTCCAATTGAGCCTACAACGTACAAACGAGTTTTCCTTCTTCGTTAAGCACAACCGAACTTGTTTGTTGAATCAAACATGTCCCATTTGACGTTATTATGGTGCCACGCGAGGTTAGAAATCAAACGGAGTCCATTTGGTCACTCAAATCCTTGTATTCTCGGATTGCACCCAAATTGGCCTCCCATTGAGCTACAACGTACAAACGAGTTTTCCTTCTTCATTAAGCACAACCGAACATGTTTGTTGAATCAAACATGTTCCATTCGACGTTATTATGGTTCCACGCGAGGTTAGAAACCCAGCGGAGTCCATTTGGTCACTCAAATCCTTGTATTCTCGGATTGCACCCAAATTGGCCTCCAATTGAGCCTACAACGTACAAACGAGTTTTCCTTCTTCATTAAGCACAACCGAACATGTTTGTTGAGTCAAACATTTTCCATTTGATGTTATTATGGTTCCTCGCGACTGTTTAAATCAAACGGAGTCCATTTGGTCACTCAAATCCTTTTATTCTCGGATTGCACCCAAATTGGCCTCTAATTGAGCCTACAACGTACAAACGAGTTTTCCTTCTTCTTTAAGCACAACCGAACTTGTTTGTTGAATCAAACATGTCCCATTTGACGTTATTATGGTGCCACGTGAGGTTAGAAATCAAGCGGAGTCCATTTGGTCACTCAAATCCTTGTATTCTCGGATTGCACCCAAATTGGCCTCCAATTGAGCCTACATTGTACAAACGAGTTTTCCTTCTTCGTTAAGCACAACCGAACTTGTTTGTTGAGTCAAATAAGTCCCATTTGACGTTATTATGGTGCCACGCGAGGATTGAAATCAAACGGAGTCCATTTGGTCACTCAAATCCTTGTATTCTCGGATTGCACCCAAATTGGCCTCCCATTGAGCTACAACGTACAAACGAGTTTTTCTTCTTCGTTAAGCACAACCGAACATGTTTGTTGAGTCAAACATGTTCCATTTGATGTTATTATGTTGCCTCGTGAGGGTTGAAATCAAACGGAGTCCATTTGGTCACTCAAATCCTTGTATTCTCGAATTGCACCCAAATTGGCCTCCAATTGAGCCTAGAACGTACAAACGAGTTTTCCTTCTTCGTTAAGCACAACCGAACTTGTTTGTTGAATCAAAAATGTCCCATTTGACGTTATTATGGTGCCACGTGAGGTTAGAAATCAAGCGGAGTCCATTTGGTCACTCAAATCGTTGTATTCTCAGATTGCACCCAAATTGGCCTCCAATTGAGCCTACAACGTACAAACGAGTTTTCCTTTCTCGTTAAGCACAACCGAAAATTTTTCTTGATTCAAACCTGTCCCATTTGATGTTATTATGGTGCCACGCGAGGTTAGAAACCAAACGGAGTCCATTTGGTCACTCAAATCCTTGTATTCTCGGATTGCACCCAAATTGGCCTCCAATTAAGCCTACATTGTACAAACGAGTTTTCCTTCTTCGTTAAGCACAACCGAACTTGTTTGTTTAGTCAAATAAGTCCCATTTGACGTTATTATGGTTCCACGCGAGGTTTGAAATCAAACGGAGTCCATTTGGTCACTCAAATCCTTGTATTCTCAGATTATACCCAAATTGGCCTCCAATTTAGCCTACAACGTACAAACGAGTTTTCCTTCTTCATTAAGCACAACCGAACATGTTTGTTGAGTCAAACATTTTCCATTTGATGTTATTATGGTTCCTCGTGACTTTTGAAATCAAACGGAGTCCGTTTGGTCACTCAAATCCTTTTATTCTCGGATTGCACCCAAATTGGCCTCCAATTGAGCCTACAACGTACAAACGAGTTTTCCTTCTTCGTTAAGCACAACCGAACTTGTTTGTTGAATCAAACATGTCCCATTTGACGTTATTATGTTTCCACAATAGGTTAGAAACCCAGCGGAGTCCATTTGGTCACTCAAATCCTTGTATTCTCGGATTGCACCCAAATTGGCCTCCAATTGAGCCTACAACGTACAAACGAGTTTTCCTTTTTCGTTAAGCACAACCGAACATTTTTGTTGAGTCAAACCTGTCCCATTTGATGTTATTATGGTGCCACGCGAGGTTAGAAACCAAACGGAGTCCATTTGGTCACTCAAATCCTTGTATTCTCGGATTGCACCCAAATTGGCCTCCAATTGAGCCTACATTGTACAAACGAGTTTTCCTTCTTCGTTAAGCACAACCGAACTTGTTTGTTTAGTCAAATAAGTCCCATTTGACGTTATTATGGTTCCACGTGAGGTTTGAAATCAAACGGAGTCCATTTGGTCACTCAAATCCTTGTATTCTCGGATTGCACCCAAACTGGCTTCCAATTGAGCCTACAACGTACAAACGAGTTTTCCTTTTTCATTAAGCACAACCGAACATGTTTGTTGAGTCAAACATGTTCCATTTTATGTTATTATGGTGCCTCGCGACTGTTGAAATCAAACGGAGTCCATTTGGTCACTCAAATCCTTTTATTCTCGGATTGCACCCAAATTGGCCGCCAATTGAGCCTACAACGTACAAACGAGTTTTCCTTCTTCGTTAAGCACAACCGAACTTGTTTGTTGAATCAAACATGTTCCATTCGACGTTATTATGGTTCCACGCGAGGTTAGAAATCCAGCGGAGTCCATTTGGTCACTCAAATCCTTGTATTCTCGGATTGCACCCAAATTGGCCTCCAATTGAGCCTACAACGTACAAACGAGTTTTCCTTCTTCATTAAGCACAACCGAACATGTTTGTTGAGTCAAACATTTTCCATTTGATGTTATTATGGTTCCTCGCGACTGTTTAAATCAAACGGAGTCCATTTGGTCACTCAAATCCTTTTATTCTCGGATTGCACCCAAATTGGCCTCTAATTGAGCCTACAACGTACAAACGAGTTTTCCTTCTTCTTTAAGCACAACCGAACTTGTTTGTTGAATCAAACATGTCCCATTTGACGTTATTATGGTGCCACGTGAGGTTAGAAATCAAGCGGAGTCCATTTGGTCACTCAAATCCTTGTATTCTCGGATTGCACCCAAATTGGCCTCCAATTGAGCCTACATTGTACAAACGAGTTTTCCTTCTTCGTTAAGCACAACCGAACTTGTTTGTTGAGTCAAATAAGTCCCATTTGACGTTATTATGGTGCCACGCGAGGATTGAAATCAAACGGAGTCCATTTGGTCACTCAAATCCTTGTATTCTCGGATTGCACCCAAATTGGCCTCCCATTGAGCTACAACGTACAAACGAGTTTTTCTTCTTCGTTAAGCACAACCGAACATGTTTGTTGAGTCAAACATGTTCCATTTGATGTTATTATGTTGCCTCGTGAGGGTTGAAATCAAACGGAGTCCATTTGGTCACTCAAATCCTTGTATTCTCGAATTGCACCCAAATTGGCCTCCAATTGAGCCTAGAACGTACAAACGAGTTTTCCTTCTTCGTTAAGCACAACCGAACTTGTTTGTTGAATCAAAAATGTCCCATTTGACGTTATTATGGTGCCACGTGAGGTTAGAAATCAAGCGGAGTCCATTTGGTCACTCAAATCGTTGTATTCTCAGATTGCACCCAAATTGGCCTCCAATTGAGCCTACAACGTACAAACGAGTTTTCCTTTCTCGTTAAGCACAACCGAAAATTTTTCTTGAGTCAAACCTGTCCCATTTGATGTTATTATGGTGCCACGCGAGGTTAGAAACCAAACGGAGTCCATTTGGTCACTCAAATCCTTGTATTCTCGGATTGCACCCAAATTGGCCTCCAATTAAGCCTACATTGTACAAACGAGTTTTCCTTCTTCGTTAAGCACAACCGAACTTGTTTGTTTAGTCAAATAAGTCCCATTTGACGTTATTATGGTTCCACGCGAGGTTTGAAATCAAACGGAGTCCATTTGGTCACTCAAATCCTTGTATTCTCAGATTATACCCAAATTGGCCTCCAATTTAGCCTACAACGTACAAACGAGTTTTCCTTCTTCATTAAGCACAACCGAACATGTTTGTTGAGTCAAACATTTTCCATTTGATGTTATTATGGTTCCTCGTGACTTTTGAAATCAAACGGAGTCCGTTTGGTCACTCAAATCCTTTTATTCTCGGATTGCACCCAAATTGGCCTCCAATTGAGCCTACAACGTACAAACGAGTTTTCCTTCTTCGTTAAGCACAACCGAACTTGTTTGTTGAATCAAACATGTCCCATTTGACGTTATTATGTTTCCAAAATAGGTTAGAAACCCAGCGGAGTCCATTTGGTCACTCAAATCCTTGTATTCTCGGATTGCACCCAAATTGGCCTCCAATTGAGCCTACAACGTACAAACGAGTTTTCCTTTTTCGTTAAGCACAACCGAACATTTTTGTTGAGTCAAACCTGTCCCATTTGATGTTATTATGGTGCCACGCGAGGTTAGAAACCAAACGGAGTCCATTTGGTCACTCAAATCCTTGTATTCTCGGATTGCACCCAAATTGGCCTCCAATTGAGCCTACATTGTACAAACGAGTTTTCCTTCTTCGTTAAGCACAACCGAACTTGTTTGTTTAGTCAAATAAGTCCCATTTGACGTTATTATGGTTCCACGTGAGGTTTGAAATCAAACGGAGTCCATTTGGTCACTCAAACCTTGTATTCTCGGATTGCACCCAAACTGGCTTCCAATTGAGCCTACAACGTACAAACGAGTTTTCCTTTTTCATTAAGCACAACCGAACATGTTTGTTGAGTCAAACATGTTCCATTTTATG
Organism: Berberis vulgaris; assembly: GCA_963556465.1. Taxonomy (NCBI): domain Eukaryota; kingdom Viridiplantae; phylum Streptophyta; class Magnoliopsida; order Ranunculales; family Berberidaceae; genus Berberis; species Berberis vulgaris. The sequence continues at coordinate 38,384,488 of OY747132.1, read as the reverse complement.
TTATTATGGTGCCTCGCGACTGTTGAAATCAAACGGAGTCCATTTGGTCACTCAAATCCTTTTATTCTCGGATTGCACCCAAATTGGCCGCCAATTGAGCCTACAACGTACAAACGAGTTTTCCTTCTTCGTTAAGCACAACCGAACTTGTTTGTTGAATCAAACATGTTCCATTCGACGTTATTATGGTTCCACGCGAGGTTAGAAACCCAGCGGAGTCCATTTGGTCACTCAAATCCTTGTATTCTCGGATTGCACCCAAATTGGCCTCCAATTGAGCCTACAACGTACAAACGAGTTTTCCTTCTTCATTAAGCACAACCGAACATGTTTGTTGAGTCAAACATTTTCCATTTGATGTTATTATGGTTCCTCGCGACTGTTTAAATCAAACGGAGTCCATTTGGTCACTCAAATCCTTTTATTCTCGGATTGCACCCAAATTGGCCTCTAATTGAGCCTACAACGTACAAACGAGTTTTCCTTCTTCTTTAAGCACAACCGAACTTGTTTGTTGAATCAAACATGTCCCATTTGACGTTATTATGGTGCCTCGCGTGGGTTGAAATCAAACGGAGTCCATTTGGTCACTCAAATCCTGGTATTCTCGGATTGCACCCAAATTGGCCTCCAATTGAGCCTACAACGTACAAACGAGTTTTCCTTCTTCGTTAAGCACAACCGAACTTGTTTGTTGAATCAAACATGTCCCATTTGACGTTATTATGGTGCCACGCGAGGTTAGAAATCAAACGGAGTCCATTTGGTCACTCAAATCCTTGTATTCTCGGATTGCACCCAAATTGGCCTCCCATTGAGCTACAACGTACAAACGAGTTTTTCTTCTTCGTTAAGCACAACCGAACATGTTTGTTGAGTCAAACATGTTCCATTTGATGTTATTATGTTGCCTCGTGAGGGTTGAAATCAAACGGAGTCCATTTGGTCACTCAAATCCTTGTATTCTCGAATTGCACCCAAATTGGCCTCCAATTGAGCCTAGAACGTACAAACGAGTTTTCCTTCTTCGTTAAGCACAACCGAACTTGTTTGTTGAATCAAAAATGTCCCATTTGACGTTATTATGGTGCCACGTGAGGTTAGAAATCAAGCGGAGTCCATTTGGTCACTCAAATCGTTGTATTCTCAGATTGCACCCAAATTGGCCTCCAATTGAGCCTACAACGTACAAACGAGTTTTCCTTTCTCGTTAAGCACAACCGAAAATTTTTCTTGAGTCAAACCTGTCCCATTTGATGTTATTATGGTGCCACGCGAGGTTAGAAACCAAACGGAGTCCATTTGGTCACTCAAATCCTTGTATTCTCGGATTGCACCCAAATTGGCCTCCAATTAAGCCTACATTGTACAAACGAGTTTTCCTTCTTCGTTAAGCACAACCGAACTTGTTTGTTTAGTCAAATAAGTCCCATTTGACGTTATTATGGTTCCACGCGAGGTTTGAAATCAAACGGAGTCCATTTGGTCACTCAAATCCTTGTATTCTCAGATTATACCCAAATTGGCCTCCAATTGAGCCTACAACGTACAAACGAGTTTTCCTTCTTCATTAAACACAACCGAACATGTTTGTTGAGTCAAACATTTTCCATTTGATGTTATTATGGTTCCTCGTGACTTTTGAAATCAAACGGAGTCCGTTTGGTCACTCAAATCCTTTTATTCTCGGATTGCACCCAAATTGGCCTCCAATTGAGCCTACAACGTACAAACGAGTTTTCCTTCTTCGTTAAGCACAACCGAACTTGTTTGTTGAATCAAACATGTCCCATTTGACGTTATTATGGTTCCACAATAGGTTAGAAACCCAGCGGAGTCCATTTGGTCACTCAAATCCTTGTATTCTCGGATTGCACCCAAATTGGCCTCCAATTGAGCCTACAACGTACAAACGAGTTTTCCTTTTTCGTTAAGCACAACCGAACATTTTTGTTGAGTCAAACCTGTCCCATTTGATGTTATTATGGTGCCACGCGAGGTTAGAAACCAAACGGAGTCCATTTGGTCACTCAAATCCTTGTATTCTCGGATTGCACCCAAATTGGCCTCCAATTGAGCCTACATTGTACAAACGAGTTTTCCTTCTTCGTTAAGCACAACCGAACTTGTTTGTTTAGTCAAATAAGTCCCATTTGACGTTATTATGGTTCCACGTGAGGTTTGAAATCAAACGGAGTCCATTTGGTCACTCAAATCCTTGTATTCTCGGATTGCACCCAAACTGGCTTCCAATTGAGCCTACAACGTACAAACGAGTTTTCCTTTTTCATTAAGCACAACCGAACATGTTTGTTGAGTCAAACATGTTCCATTTTATGTTATTATGGTGCCTCGCGACTGTTGAAATCAAACGGAGTCCATTTGGTCACTCAAATCCTTTTATTCTCGGATTGCACCCAAATTGGCCGCCAATTGAGCCTACAACGTACAAACGAGTTTTCCTTCTTCGTTAAGCACAACCGAACTTGTTTGTTGAATCAAACATGTTCCATTCGACGTTATTATGGTTCCACGCGAGGTTAGAAACCCAGCGGAGTCCATTTGGTCACTCAAATCCTTGTATTCTCGGATTGCACCCAAATTGGCCTCCAATTGAGCCTACAACGTACAAACGAGTTTTCCTTCTTCATTAAGCACAACCGAACATGTTTGTTGAGTCAAACATTTTCCATTTGATGTTATTATGGTTCCTCGCGACTGTTTAAATCAAACGGAGTCCATTTGGTCACTCAAATCCTTTTATTCTCGGATTGCACCCAAATTGGCCTCTAATTGAGCCTACAACGTACAAACGAGTTTTCCTTCTTCTTTAAGCACAACCGAACTTGTTTGTTGAATCAAACATGTCCCATTTGACGTTATTATGGTGCCACGTGAGGTTAGAAATCAAGCGGAGTCCATTTGGTCACTCAAATCCTTGTATTCTCGGATTGCACCCAAATTGGCCTCCAATTGAGCCTACATTGTACAAACGAGTTTTCCTTCTTCGTTAAGCACAACCGAACTTGTTTGTTGAGTCAAATAAGTCCCATTTGACGTTATTATGGTGCCACGCGAGGATTGAAATCAAACGGAGTCCATTTGGTCACTCAAATCCGTGTATTCTCGGATTGCACCCAAATTGGCCTCCCATTGAGCTACAACGTACAAACGAGTTTTTCTTCTTCGTTAAGCACAACCGAACATGTTTGTTGAGTCAAACATGTTCCATTTGATGTTATTATGTTGCCTCGTGAAGGTTGAAATCAAACGGAGTCCATTTGGTCACTCAAATCCTTGTATTCTCGAATTGCACCCAAATTGGCCTCCAATTGAGCCTAGAACGTACAAACGAGTTTTCCTTCTTCGTTAAGCACAACCGAACTTGTTTGTTGAATCAAAAATGTCCCATTTGACGTTATTATGGTGCCACGTGAGGTTAGAAATCAAGCGGAGTCCATTTGGTCACTCAAATCGTTGTATTCTCAGATTGCACCCAAATTGGCCTCCAATTGAGCCTACAACGTACAAACTAGTTTTCCTTTCTCGTTAAGCACAACCGAAAATTTTTCTTGAGTCAAACCTGTCCCATTTGATGTTATTATGGTGCCACGCGAGGTTAGAAACCAAACGGAGTCCATTTGGTCACTCAAATCCTTGTATTCTCGGATTGCACCCAAATTGGCCTCCAATTAAGCCTACATTGTACAAACGAGTTTTCCTTCTTAGTTAAGCACAACCGAACTTGTTTGTTTAGTCAAATAAGTCCCATTTGACGTTATTATGGTTCCACGTGAGGTTTGAAATCAAACGGAGTCCATTTGGTCACTCAAATCCTTGTATTCTCGGATTGCACCCAAACTGGCTTCCAATTGAGCCTACAACGTACAAACGAGTTTTCCTTTTTCATTAAGCACAACCGAACATGTTTGTTGAGTCAAACATGTTCCATTTTATGTTATTATGGTGCCTCGCGACTGTTGAAATCAAACGGAGTCCATTTGGTCACTCAAATCCTTTTATTCTCGGATTGCACCCAAATTGGCCTCTAATTGAGCCTACAACGTACAAACGAGTTTTCCTTCTTCTTTAAGCACAACCGAACTTGTTTGTTGAATCAAACATGTCCCATTTGACGTTATTATGGTGCCACGTGAGGTTAGAAATCAAGCGGAGTCCATTTGGTCACTCAAATCCTTGTATTCTCGGATTGCACCCAAATTGGCCTCCAATTGAGCCTACATTGTACAAACGAGTTTTCCTTCTTCGTTAAGCACAACCGAACTTGTTTGTTGAGTCAAATAAGTCCAATTTGACGTTATTATGGTGCCACGCGAGGATTGAAATCAAACGGAGTCCATTTGGTCACTCAAATCCGTGTATTCTCGGATTGCACCCAAATTGGCCTCCCATTGAGCTACAACGTACAAACGAGTTTTTCTTCTTCGTTAAGCACAACCGAACATGTTTGTTGAGTCAAACATGTTCCATTTGATGTTATTATGTTGCCTCGTGAAGGTTGAAATCAAACGGAGTCCATTTGGTCACTCAAATCCTTGTATTCTCGAATTGCACCCAAATTGGCCTCCAATTGAGCCTAGAACGTACAAACGAGTTTTCCTTCTTCGTTAAGCACAACCGAACTTGTTTTATGAATCAAAAATGTCCCATTTGACGTTATTATGGTGCCACGTGAGGTTAGAAATCAAGCGGAGTCCATTTGATCACTCAAATCGTTGTATTCTCAGATTGCACCCAAATTGGCCTCCAATTGAGCCTACAACGTACAAACTAGTTTTCCTTTCTCGTTAAGCACAACCGAAAATTTTTCTTGAGTCAAACCTGTCCCATTTGATGTTATTATGGTGCCACGCGAGGTTAGAAACCAAACGGAGTCCATTTGGTCACTCAAATCCTTGTATTCTCGGATTGCACCCAAATTGGCCTCCAATTAAGCCTACATTGTACAAACGAGTTTTCCTTCTTCGTTAAGCACAACCGAACTTGTTTGTTTAGTCAAATAAGTCCCATTTGACGTTATTATGGTTCCACGCGAGGTTTGAAATCAAACGGAGTCCATTTGGTCACTCAAATCCTTGTATTCTCAGATTATACCCAAATTGGCCTCCAATTGAGCCTACAACGTACAAACGAGTTTTCCTTCTTCATTAAGCACAACCGAACATGTTTGTTGAGTCAAACATTTTCCATTTGATGTTATTATGGTTCCTCGTGACTTTTGAAATCAAACGGAGTCCGTTTGGTCACTCAAATCCTTTTATTCTCGGATTGCACCCAAATTGGCCTCCAATTGAGCCTACAACGTACAAACGAGTTTTCCTTCTTCGTTAAGCACAACCGAACTTGTTTGTTGAATCAAACATGTCCCATTTGACGTTATTATGGTTCCACAAAAAGTTAGAAACCCAGCGGAGTCCATTTGGTCACTCAAATCCTTGTATTCTCGGATTGCACCCAAATTGGCCTCCAATTGAGCCTACAACGTACAAACGAGTTTTCCTTTTTCGTTAAGCACAACCGAACATTTTTGTTGAGTCAAACCTGTCCCATTTGATGTTATTATGGTGCCACGCGAGGTTAGAAACCAAACGGAGTCCATTTGGTCACTCAAATCCTTGTATTCTCGGATTGCACCCAAATTGGCCTCCAATTGAGCCTACATTGTACAAACGAGTTTTCCTTCTTCGTTAAGCACAACCGAACTTGTTTGTTTAGTCAAATAAGTCCCATTTGACGTTATTATGGTTCCACGTGAGGTTTGAAATCAAACGGAGTCCATTTGGTCACTCAAATCCTTGTATTCTCGGATTGCACCCAAACTGGCTTCCAATTGAGCCTACAACGTACAAACGAGTTTTCCTTTTTCATTAAGCACAACCGAACATGTTTGTTGAGTCAAACATGTTCCATTTTATGTTATTATGGTGCCTCGCGACTGTTGAAATCAAACGGAGTCCATTTGGTCACTCAAATCCTTTTATTCTCGGATTGCACCCAAATTGGCCGCCAATTGAGCCTACAACGTACAAACGAGTTTTCCTTCTTCGTTAAGCACAACCGAACTTGTTTGTTGAATCAAACATGTTCCATTCGACGTTATTATGGTTCCACGCGAGGTTAGAAACCCAGCGGAGTCCATTTGGTCACTCAAATCCTTGTATTCTCGGATTGCACCCAAATTGGCCTCCAATTGAGCCTACAACGTACAAACGAGTTTTCCTTCTTCATTAAGCATAACCGAACATGTTTGTTGAGTCAAACATTTTCCATTTGATGTTATTATGGTTCCTCGCGACTGTTTAAATCAAACGGAGTCCATTTGGTCACTCAAATCCTTTTATTCTCGGATTGCACCCAAATTGGCCTCTAATTGAGCCTACAACGTACAAACGAGTTTTCCTTCTTCTTTAAGCACAACCGAACTTGTTTGTTGAATCAAACATGTCCCATTTGACGTTATTATGGTGCCACGTGAGGTTAGAAATCAAGCGGAGTCCATTTGGTCACTCAAATCCTTGTATTCTCGGATTGCACCCAAATTGGCCTCCAATTGAGCCTACATTGTACAAACGAGTTTTCCTTCTTCGTTAAGCACAACCGAACTTGTTTGTTGAGTCAAATAAGTCCCATTTGACGTTATTATGGTGCCACGCGAGGATTGAAATCAAACGGAGTCCATTTGGTCACTCAAATCCTTGTATTCTCGGATTGCACCCAAATTGGCCTCCAATTGAGCCTACAACGTACAAACGAGTTTTCCTTTCTCGTTAAGCACAACCGAAAATTTTTCTTGAGTCAAACCTGTCCCATTTGATGTTATTATGGTGCCACGCGAGGTTAGAAACCAAACGGAGTCCATTTGGTCACTCAAATCCTTGTATTCTCGGATTGCACCCAAATTGGCCTCCAATTAAGCCTACATTGGACAAACGAGTTTTCCTTCTTCGTTAAGGACAACCGAACTTGTTTGTTTAGTCAAATAAGTCCCATTTGACGTTATTATGGTTCCACAATAGGTTAGAAACCCAGCGGAGTCCATTTGGTCACTCAAATCCTTGTATTCTCGGATTGCACCCAAATTGGCCTCCATTTGAGCCTACAACGTACAAACGAGTTTTCCTTTTTCGTTAAGCACAACCGAACATTTTTGTTGAGTCAAACCTGTCCCATTTGATGTTATTATGGTGCCACGCGAGGTTAGAAACCAAACGGAGTCCATTTGGTCACTCAAATCCTTGTATTCTCGGATTGCACCCAAATTGGCCTCCAATTGAGCCTACATTGTACAAACGAGTTTTCCTTCTTCGTTAAGCACAACCGAACTTGTTTGTTTAGTCAAATAAGTCCCATTTGACGTTATTATGGTTCCACGTGAGGTTTGAAATCAAACGGAGTCCATTTGGTCACTCAAATCCTTGTATTCTCGGATTGCACCCAAATTGGCCTCCAATTGAGCCTACAACGTACAAACGAGTTTTCCTTTTTCATTAAGCACAACCGAACATGTTTGTTGAGTCAAACATTTTCCATTTGATGTTATTATGGTTCCTCGTGACTTTTGAAATCAAACGGAGTCCGTTTGGTCACTCAAATCCTTTTATTCTCGGATTGCACCCAAATTGGCCTCCAATTGAGCCTACAACGTACAAACGAGTTTTCCTTCTTCGTTAAGCACAACCGAACTTGTTTGTTGAATCAAACATGTCCCATTTGACGTTATTATGGTTCCACAATAGGTTAGAAACCCAGCGGAGTCCATTTGGTCACTCAAATCCTTGTATTCTCGGATTGCACCCAAATTGGCCTCCAATTGAGCCTACAACGTACAAACGAGTTTTCCTTTTTCGTTAAGCACAACCGAACATTTTTGTTGAGTCAAACCTGTCCCATTTGATGTTATTATGGTGCCACGCGAGGTTAGAAACCAAACGGAGTCCATTTGGTCACTCAAATCCTTGTATTCTCGGATTGCACCCAAATTGGCCTCCAATTGAGCCTACATTGTACAAACGAGTTTTCCTTCTTCGTTAAGCACAACCGAACTTGTTTGTTTAGTCAAATAAGTCCCATTTGACGTTATTATGGTTCCACGTGAGGTTTGAAATCAAACGGAGTCCATTTGGTCACTCAAATCCTTGTATTCTCGGATTGCACCCAAATTGGCCTCCAATTGAGCCTACAACGTACAAACGAGTTTTCCTTTTTCATTAAGCACAACCGAACATGTTTGTTGAGTCAAACATGTTCCATTTGATGTTATTATGGTGCCTCGCGACTGTTGAAATCAAACGGAGTCCATTTGGTCACTCAAATCCTTGTATTCTCGGATTGCACCCAAATTGGCCTCCAATTGAGCCTACAACGTACAAACGAGTTTTCCTTCTTCGTTAAGCACAACCGAAATTGTTTGTTGAATCAAACATGTCCCTTTCGACGTTATTATGGTTCCACGCGAGGTTAGAAACCCAGCGGAGTCCATTTGGTCACTCAAATCCTTGTATTCTCGGATTGCACCCAAATTGGCCTCCAATTGAGCCTACAACGTACAAACGAGTTTTCCTTCTTCATTAAGCACAACCGAACATGTTTGTTGAGTCAAACATTTTCCATTTGATGTTATTATGGTTCCTCGCGACTGTTTAAATCAAACGGAGTCCATTTGGTCACTCAAATCCTTTTATTCTCGGATTGCACCCAAATTGGCCTCTAATTGAGCCTACAACGTACAAACGAGTTTTCCTTCTTCTTTAAGCACAACCGAACTTGTTTGTTGAATCAAACATGTCCCATTTGACGTTATTTTGGTGCCACGTGAGGTTAGAAATCAAGCGGAGTCCATTTGGTCACTCAAATCCTTGTATTCTCGGATTGCACCCAAATTGGCCTCCAATTGAGCCTACATTGTACAAACGAGTTTTCCTTCTTCGTTAAGCACAACCGAACTTGTTTGTCGAGTCAAATAAGTCCCATTTGACGTTATTATGGTGCCACGTGAGGATTGAAATCAAACGGAGTCCATTTGGTCACTCAAATCCTTGTATTCTCGGATTGCACCCAAATTGGCCTCCCATTGAGCCTACAACGTACAAACGAGTTTTTCTTATTCGTTAAGCACAACCGAACATGTTTGTTGAGTCAAACATGTTCCATTTGATGTTATTATATTGCCTCGCGAGGGTTGAAATCAAACGGAGTCCATTTGGTCACTCAAATCCTTGTATTCTCGAATTGCACCCAAATTGGCCTCCAATTGAGCCTAGAACGTACAAACGAGTTTTCCTTCTTCGTTAAGCACAACCGAACTTGTTTGTTGAATCAAAAATGTCCCATTTGACGTTATTATGGTGCCACGCGAGGTTAGAAATCAAGCGGAGTCCATTTGGTCACTCAAATCCTTGTATTCTCAGATTGCACCAAAATTGGCCTCCAATTGAGCCTACAACGTACAAACGAGTTTTCCTTTCTCGTTAGGCACAACCGAAAATTTTTCTTGAGTCAAACCTGTCCCATTTGATGTTATTATGGTGCCACGCGAGGTTAGAAACAAAACGGAGTCCATTTGGTCACTCAAATCCTTGTATTCTCGGATTGCACCCAAATTGGCCTCCAATTAAGCCTACATTGTACAAACGAGTTTTCCTTCTTCGTTAAGCACAACCAAACTTGTTTGTTTAGTCAAATAAGTCCCATTTGACGTTATTATGGTTCCACGCGAGGTTTGAAATCAAACGGAGTCCATTTGGTCACTCAAATCCTTGTATTCTCAGATTATACCCAAATTGGCCTCCAATTGAGCCTACAACGTACAAACGAGTTTTCCTTCTTCATTAAGCACAACCGAACATGTTTGTTGAGTCAAACATTTTCCATTTGATGTTATTATGGTTCCTCGTGACTTTTGAAATCAAACGGAGTCCGTTTGGTCACTCAAATCCTTTTATTCTCGGATTGCACCCAAATTGGCCTCCAATTGAGCCTACAACGTACAAACGAGTTTTCCTTCTTCGTTAAGCACAACCGAACTTGTTTGTTGAATCAAACATGTCCCATTTGACGTTATTATGGTTCCACAATAGGTTAGAAACCCAGCGGAGTCCATTTGGTCACTCAAATCCTTGTATTCTCGGATTGCACCCAAATTGGCCTCCAATTGAGCCTACAACGTACAAACGAGTTTTCCTTTTTCGTTAAGCACAACCGAACATTTTTGTTGAGTCAAACCTGTCCCATTTGATGTTATTATGGTGCCACGCGAGGTTAGAAACCAAACGGAGTCCATTTGGTCACTCAAATCCTTGTATTCTCGGATTGCACCCAAATTGGCCTCCAATTGAGCCTACATTGTACAAACGAGTTTTCCTTCTTCGTTAAGCACAACCGAACTTGTTTGTTTAGTCAAATAAGTCCCATTTGACGTTATTATGGTTCCACGTGAGGTTTGAAATCAAACGGAGTCCATTTGGTCACTCAAATCCTTGTATTCTCGGATTGCACCCAAACTGGCTTCCAATTGAGCCTACAACGTACAAACGAGTTTTCATTTTTCATTAAGCACAACCGAACATGTTTGTTGAGTCAAACATGTTCCATTTAATGTTATTATGGTGCCTCGCGACTGTTGAAATCAAACGGAGTCCATTTGGTCACTCAAATCCTTGTATTCTCGGATTGCACCCAAATTGGCCTCCAATTGAGCCTACAACGTACAAACGAGTTTTCCTTTTTCGTTAAGCACAACCGAACATTTTTGTTGAGTCAAACCTGTCCCATTTGATGTTATTATGGTGCCACGTGAGGTTAGAAACCAAACGGAGTCCATTTGGTCACTCAAATCCTTGTATTCTCGGATTGCACCCAAATTGGCCTCCAATTGAGCCTACATTGTACAAACGAGTTTTCCTTCTTCGTTAAGCACAACCGAACTTGTTTGTTTAGTCAAATAAGTCCCATTTGATGTTATTATGGTTCCACGTGAGGTTTGAAATCAAACGGAGTCCATTTGGTCACTCAAATCCTTGTATTCTCGGATTGCACCCAAATTGGCCTCCAATTGAGCCTACAACGTACAAACGAGTTTTCCTTCTTCGTTAAGCACAACCGAACTTGTTTGTTGAGTCAAAGAAGTCCTATTTGACGTTATTATGGTGCCTCGCGAGGATTGAAATCAAACGGAGTGCATTTGGTCACTCAAATCCTTGTATTCTCGGATTGCACCCAAATTGGCCTCCAATTGAGCCTACAACGTACAAACGAGTTTTCCTTCTTCATTAAGCACAACCGAACATGTTTGTTGAGTCAAACATTTTCCATTTGATGTTATTATGGTTCCTCGTGACTTTTGAAATCAAACGGAGTCCGTTTGGTCACTCAAATCCTTTTATTCTCGGATTGCACCCAAATTGGCCTCCAATTGAGCCTACAACGTACAAACGAGTTTTCCTTCTTCGTTAAGCACAACCGAACTTGTTTGTTGAATCAAACATGTCCCATTTGACGTTATTATGGTTCCACAATAGGTTAGAAACCCAGCGGAGTCCATTTGGTCAATCAAACCTGTCCCATTTGATGTTATTATGGTGCCACGCGAGGTTAGAAACCAAATGGAGTCCATATGGTCACTCAAATCATTGTATTCTCGGATTGCACCCAAATTGGCCTCCAATTGAGCCTACATTGTACAAACGAGTTTTCCTTCTTCGTTAAGCACAACCGAACTTGTTTGTTTAGTCAAATAAGTCCCATTTGACGTTATTATGGTTCCACGTGAGGTTTGAAATCAAACGGAGTCCATTTGGTCACTCAAATCCTTGTATTCTCGGATTGCACCCAAACTGGCTTCCAATTGAGCCTACAACGTACAAACGAGTTTTCCTTCTTCATTAAGCACAACCGAACATGTTTGTTGAGTCAAACATGTTCCATTTGATGTTATTATGGTGCCTCGCGAATGTTGAAATCAAACGGAGTCCATTTGGTCACTCAAATCCTTTTATTCTCGGATTGCACCCAAATTGGCATCCAATTGAGCCTACAACGTACAAACGAGTTTTCCTTCTTCGTTAAGCACAACCGAACTTGTTTGTTGAATCAAACATGTCCCATTCAACGTTATTATGGTGCCACGCGAGGTTAGAAACCAAACGGACTCCATTTGGTCACTCAAATCCTTGTATTCTCGGATTGCACCCAAATTGGCCTCCAATTGAGCCTACAACGTACAAACGAGTTTTCCTTCTTCGTTAAGCACAACTGAACTTGTTTGTTGAGTCAAAGAAGTCCTATTTGACGTTATTATGGTGCCTCGCGAGGATTGAAATCAAACGGAGTGCATTTGGTCACTCAAATCCTTGTATTCTCGGATTGCACCCAAATTGGCCTCCAATTGAGCCTACAACGTACAAACGAGTTTTCCTTCTTCGTTAAGCACAACCGAACTTGTTTGTTGAGTCAAAGAAGTCCCATTTGACGTTATTATGGTGCCTCGTGGGCATTGAAATCAAACGGAGTCCATTTGGTCACTCAAATCCTTGTATTCTCGGATTGCACCCAAATTGGCCTCTAATTGAGCCTACAACGTACATACGAGTTTTCCTTCTCCGTTAAACACAACCGAACTTGTTTGTTGAATCAAATATGTCCCATTTGACATTATTATGGTGCCACGCGAGGTTAGAAACCAAGCGGAGTCCATTTGGTCACTCAAATCCTTGTATTCTCGGATTGCACCCAAATTGGCCTCCAATTGAGCCTACATTGTACAAACGAGTTTTCCTTCTTCGTTAAGCACAAACGAACTTGTTTGTTGAGTCAAATAAGTCCCATTTGACGTTATTATGGTGCCACGTGAGGATTGAAATCAAACGGAGTCCATTTGGTCACTCAAATCCTTGTATTCTCGGATTGCACCCAAATTGGCCTCCCATTGAGCCTACAACGTACAAACGAGTTTTTCTTCTTCGTTAAGCACAACAGAACATGTTTGTTGAGTCAAACATGTTCAATTAGACGTTATTATGATGCCTCGCGAGGGTTGAAATCAAACGGAGTCCATTTGGTCACTCAAATCCTTGTATTCTCGGATTGCACCCAAATTGGCCTCCAATTGAGCCTACAACGTACAAACGAGTTTTCCTTCTTCGTTAAGCACAACCGAACTTGTTTGTTGAATCAAACATGTCCCATTTGACGTTATTATGGTGCCACGCGAGGTTAGAAACCAAGCGGGGTCCATTTGGCCACTCAAATCCTTGTATTCTCGGATTGCACCCAAATTGGCCTCCAATTGAGCCTACAACGTACAAACGAGTTTTCCTTTTTCGTTAAGCACAACCGAACATTTTTGTTGAGTCAAACCTGTCCCATTTGATGTTATTATGGTGCCACGCGAGGTTAGAAACCAAACGGAGTCCATTTGGTCACTCAAATCCTTGTATTCTCGGATTGCACCCAAATTGGCCTCCAATTGAGCCTACATTGTACAAACGAGTTTTCCTTCTTCGTTAAGCACAACCGAACTTGTTTGTTTAGTCAAATAAGTCCCATTTGATGTTATTATGGTTCCACGCGAGGTTTGAAATCAAAAGGAGTCCATTTGGTCACTCAAATCCTTGTATTCTCGGATTGCACCCAAATTGGCCTCCAATTGAGCCTAGAACGTACAAACGAGTTTTCCTTCTTCGTTAAGCACAACCGAACTTGTTTGTTGAATCAAATATGTCCCATTTGACATTATTATGGTGCCACGCGAGGTTAGAAACCAAGCGGAGTCCATTTAGTCACTCAAATCCTTGTATTCTCGGATTGCACCCAAATTGGCCTCCAATTGAGCCTACATTGTACAAACGAGTTTTCCTTCTTCGTTAAGCACAAACGAACTTGTTTGTTGAGTCACATAAGTCCAATTTGACGTTATTATGGTGCCACGCGAGGATTGAAATCAAACGGAGTCCATTTGGTCACTCAAATCCTTGTATTCTCGGATTGCACCCAAATTGGCCTCCAATTGAGCCTACATTGTACAAACGAGTTTTCCTTCTTCGTTAAGCACAAACGAACTTGTTTGTTGAGTCAAATAAGTCCCATTTGACGTTATTATGGTGCCACGTGAGGATTGAAATCAAACGGAGTCCATTTGGTCACTCAAATCCTTGTATTCTCGGATTGCACCCAAATTGGCCTCCCATTGAGCCTACAACGTACAAACGAGTTTTTCTTCTTCGTTAAGCACAACCGAACATGTTTGTTGAGTCAAACATGTTCAATTAGACGTTATTATGATGCCTCGCGAGGGTTGAAATCAAACGGAGTCCATTTGGTCACTCAAATCCTTGTATTCTCGGATTGCACCCAAATTGGCCTCCAATTGAGCCTACAACGTACAAACGAGTTTTCCTTCTTCGTTAAGCACAACCGAACTTGTTTGTTGAATCAAACATGTCCCATTTGACGTTATTATGGTGCCACGCGAGGTTAGAAACCAAGCGGGGTCCATTTGGCCACTCAAATCCTTGTATTCTCGGATTGCACCCAAATTGGCCTCCAATTGAGCCTACAACGTACAAACGAGTTTTCCTTTTTCGTTAAGCACAACCGAACATTTTTGTTGAGTCAAACCTGTCCCATTTGATGTTATTATGGTGCCACGCGAGGTTAGAAACCAAACGGAGTCCATTTGGTCACTCAAATCCTTGTATTCTCGGATTGCACCCAAATTGGCCTCCAATTGAGCCTACATTGTACAAACGAGTTTTCCTTCTTCGTTAAGCACAACCGAACTTGTTTGTTTAGTCAAATAAGTCCCATTTGATGTTATTATGGTTCCACGTGAGGTTTGAAATCAAAAGGAGTCCATTTGGTCACTCAAATCCTTGTATTCTCGGATTGCACCCAAATTGGCCTCCAATTGAGCCTAGAACGTACAAACGAGTTTTCTTTCTTCGTTAAGCACAATCGAACTTGTTTGTTGAATCAAATATGTCCCATTTGACATTATTATGGTGCCACGTGAGGTTAGAAACCAAGCGGAGTCCATTTGGTCACTCAAATCCTTGTATTCTCGGATTGCACCCAAATTGGCCTCCAATTGAGCCTACATTGTACAAACGAGTTTTCCTTCTTCGTTAAGCACAAACGAACTTGTTTGTTGAGTCACATAAGTCCCATTTGACGTTAATATGGTGCCACGCGAGGATTGAAATCAAACGGAGTCCATTTGGTCACTCAAATCCTTGTATTCTCGGATTGCACCCAAATTGGCCTCCCATTGAGCCTACAACGTACAAACGAGTTTTTCTTCTTCGTTAAGCACAACCGAACATGTTTGTTGAGTCAAACATGTTCAATTAGACGTTATTATGATGCCTCACGAGGGTTGAAATCAAACGGAGTCCATTTGGTCACTCAAATCCTTGTATTCTCGGATTGCACCCAAATTGGCCTCCAATTGAGCCTACAACGTACAAACGAGTTTTCCTTCTTCGTTAAGCACAACCGTACTTGTTTGTTGAATCAAACATGTCCCATTTGACGTTATTATGGTGCCACGCGAGGTTAGAAACCAAGCGGAGTCCATTTGGTCACTCAAATCCTTGTATTCTCGGATTGCACCCAAATTGGCCTCCAATTGAGCCTACAACGTACAAACGAGTTTTTCTTTTTCGTTAAGCACCACCGAACATTTTTATTGAGTCAAACCTGTCCCATTTGATGTTATTATGGTGCCACGCAAGGTTAGAAACCAAACTGAGTCCATTTGGTCACTCAAATTCTTGTATTCTCGGATTGCATCCGAATTGGCTTCCAATTGAGCCTACATTGTACAAACGAGTTTTCCTTCTTCGTTAAGCACAACCGAACTTGTTTGTTTAGTCAAATAATTCCCATTTGACGTTATTATGGTTCCACGCGAGGTTTGAAATCAAACGGATTCCATTTGGTCACTTAAATCCTTGTATTCTCAGATTGCACCCAAATTGGCCTCCAATTGAGCCTACAACGTACAAACGAGTTTTCCTTCTTCATTAAGCACAACCGAACATGTTTGTTGAGTCAAACATTTTCCATTTGATGTTATTATGGTTCCTCGCGACTGTTGAAATCAAACGGAGTCCATTTGGTCACTCAAATCCTTGTATTCTCGGATTGCACCCAAATTGGCCTCCAATTGAGCCTAGAACGTACAAACGAGTTTTCCTTCTTCGTTAAGCACAACCGAACTTGTTTGTTGAATCAAAAATGTCCCATTTGACGTTATTATGGTGCCACGCGAGGTTAGAAATCAAGCGGAGTCCATTTGGTCACTCAAATCCTTGTATTCTCAGATTGCACCCAAATTGGCCTTCAATTGAGCCTACAACGTACAAACGAGTTTTCCTTTCTCGTTAAGCACAACCGAACATTTTTGTTGAGTCAAACCTGTCCCATTTGATGTTATTATGGTGCCACGCGAGGTTAGAAACCAAACGGAGTCCATTTGGTCACTCAAATCCTTGTATTCTCGGATTGCACCCAAATTGGCCTCCAATTAAGCCTACATTGTACAAACGAGTTTTCCTTCTTCGTTAAGCACAACCGAACTTGTTTTTTTAGTCAAATAAGTCCCATTTGACGTTATTATGGTTCCACACGAGGTTTGAAATCAAACGGAGTCCATTTGGTCACTCAAATCCTTGTATTCTCAGATTATACCCAAATTGGCCTCCAATTGAGCCTACAACGTACAAACGAGTTTTCCTTCTTCATTAAGCACAACCGAACATGTTTGTTGAATCAAACATGTCCCATTTGACGTTATTATGGTGCCACGTGAGGTTAGAAACCAAGCGGAGTCCATTTGGTCACTCAAATCCTTGTATTCTCGGATTGCACCCAAATTGGCCTCCAATTGAGCCTACAACGTACAAACGAGTTTTTCTTTTTCGTTAAGCACAACCGAACATTTTTGTTGAGTCAAACCTGTCCCATTTGATGTTATTATGGTGCCCCGCAAGGTTAGAAACCAAACGGAGTCCATTTGGTCACTCAAATTCTTGTATTCTCGGATTGCATCCAAATTGGCCTCCAATTGAGCCTACATTGTACAAACGAGTTTTCCTTCTTCGTTAAGCACAACCGAACTTGTTTGTTTAGTCAAATAAGTCCCATTTGATGTTATTATGGTTCCACGTGAGGATTGAAATCAAACGGATTCCATTTGGTCACTCAAATCCTTGTATTCTCAGATTGCACCCAAATTGGCCTCCAATTGAGCCTACAAAGTACAAACGAGTTTTCCTTCTTCATTAAGCACAACCGAACATGTTTGTTGAGTCAAACATTTTCCATTTGATGTAATTATGGTTCCTCGCGACTGTTGAAATCAAACGGAGTCCATTTGGTCACTCAAATCCTTTTATTCTCGGATTGCACCCAAATTGGCCTCTAATTGAGCCTACAACGTACAAACGAGTTTTCCTTCTTCTTTAAGCACAAACGAACTTGTTTGTTGAATCAAACATGTCCCATTTGACGTTATTATGGTGCCACGCGAGGTTAGAAATCAAGCGGAGTCCATTTGGTCACTCAAATCCTTGTATTCTCGGATTGCACCCAAATTGGCCTCCAATTGAGCCTACATTGTACAAACGAGTTTTCCTTCTTCGTTAAGCACAAACGAACGTGTTTGTTGAGTCAAATAAGTCCCATTTGACGTTATCATGGTGCCACGCGAGGATTGAAATCAAACGGAGTCCATTTGGTCACTCAAATCCTTGTATTCTCGGATTGCACCCAAATTGGCCTCCCATTGAGCCTACAACGTACAAACGAGTTTTTCTTCTTCGTTAAGCACAACCGAACTTGTTTGTTGAATCAAATATGTCCCATTTGACATTATTATGGTGCCACGCGAGGTTAGAAACCAAGCGGAGTCCATTTGGTCACTCAAATCCTTGTATTCTCGGATTGCACCCAAATTGGCCTCCAATTGAGCCTACATTGTACAAACGAGTTTTCCTTCTTCGTTAAGCACAAACGAACTTGTTTGTTGAGTCACATAAGTCCCATTTGACGTTATTATGGTGCCACGCGAGGATTGAAATCAAACGGAGTCCATTTGGTCACTCAAATCCTTGTATTCTCGGATTGCACCCAAATTGGCCTCCCATTGAGCCTACAACGTACAAACGAGTTTTTCTTCTTCGTTAAGCACAACCGAACATGTTTGTTGAGTCAAACATGTTCAATTAGACGTTATTATGATGCCTCACGAGGGTTGAAATCAAACGGAGTCCATTTGGTCACTCAAATCTTTGTATTCTCGGATTGCACCCAAATTGGCCTCCAATTGAGCCTACAACGTACAAACGAGTTTTCCTTCTTCGTTAAGCACAACCGAACTTGTTTGTTGATTCAAACATGTCCCATTTGACGTTATTATGGTGCCACGCGAGGTTAGAAACCAAGCGGGGTCCATTTGGCCACTCAAATCCTTGTATTCTCGGATTGCACCCAAATTGGCCTCCAATTGAGCCTACAACGTACAAACGAGTTTTCCTTCTTCGTTAAGCACAACCGAACTTGTTTGTTGAATCAAACATGTCCCATTTGACGTTATTATGGTGCCACGTGAGGTTAGAAACCAAGCGGAGTCCATTTGGTCACTCAAATCCTTGTATTCTCGGATTGCACCCAAATTGGCCTCCAATTGAGCCTACAACGTACAAACGAGTTTTTCTTTTTCGTTAAGCACAACCGAACATTTTTGTTGAGTCAAACCTGTCCCATTTGATGTTATTATGGTGCCCCGCAAGGTTAGAAACCAAACGGAGTCCATTTGGTCACTCAAATTCTTGTATTCTCGGATTGCATCCAAATTGGCCTCCAATTGAGCCTACATTGTACAAACGAGTTTTCCTTCTTCGTTAAGCACAACCGAACTTGTTTGTTTAGTCAAATAAGTCCCATTTGATGTTATTATGGTTCCACGTGAGGATTGAAATCAAACGGATTCCATTTGGTCACTCAAATCCTTGTATTCTCAGATTGCACCCAAATTGGCCTCCAATTGAGCCTACAAAGTACAAACGAGTTTTCCTTCTTCATTAAGCACAACCGAACATGTTTGTTGAGTCAAACATTTTCCATTTGATGTTATTATGGTTCCTCGCGACTGTTGAAATCAAACGGAGTCCATTTGGTCACTCAAATCCTTTTATTCTCGGATTGCACCCAAATTGGCCTCTAATTGAGCCTACAACGTACAAACGAGTTTTCCTTCTTCTTTAAGCACAACCGAACTTGTTTGTTGAATCAAACATGTCCCATTTGACGTTATTATGGTGCCACGCGAGGTTAGAAATCAAGCGGAGTCCATTTGGTCACTCAAATCCTTGTATTCTCGGATTGCACCCAAATTGGCCTCCAATTGAGCCTACATTGTACAAACGAGTTTTCCTTCTTCGTTAAGCACAAACGAACGTGTTTGTTGAGTCAAATAAGTCCCATTTGACGTTATCATGGTGCCACGCGAGGATTGAAATCAAACGGAGTCCAT
Organism: Berberis vulgaris; assembly: GCA_963556465.1. Taxonomy (NCBI): domain Eukaryota; kingdom Viridiplantae; phylum Streptophyta; class Magnoliopsida; order Ranunculales; family Berberidaceae; genus Berberis; species Berberis vulgaris. The sequence goes on along the minus strand of OY747132.1, from coordinate 38,364,936 downwards.
TTGGTCACTCAAATCCTTGTATTCTCGGATTGCACACAAATTGGCCTCCCATTGAGCCTACAACGTACAAACGAGTTTTTCTTCTTCGTTAAGCACAACCGAACATGTTTGTTGAGTCAAACATGTTCCATTTGATGTTATTATGTTGCCTCGCGAGGGTTGAAATCAAACGGAGTCCATTTGGTCACTCAAATCCTTGTATTCTCGGATTGCACCCAAATTGGCCTCCAATTGAGCCTACATTGTACAAACGAGTTTTCCTTCTTCGTTAAGCACAACCGAACTTGTTTGTTGAGTCAAAGAAGTCCCATTTGACGTTATTATGGTGCCTCGTGGGCATTGAAATCAAACGGAGTCCATTTGGTCACTCAAATCCTTGTATTCTCGGATTGCACCCAAATTGGCCTCTAATTGAGCCTACAACGTACAGACGAGTTTTCCTTCTCCGTTAAACACAACCGAACTTGTTTGTTGAATCAAATATGTCCCATTTGACATTATTATGGTGCCACGCGAGGTTAGAAACCAAGCGGAGTCCATTTGGTCACTCAAATCCTTGTATTCTCGGATTGCACCCAAATTGGCCTCCAATTGAGCCTACATTGTACAAACGAGTTTTCCTTCTTCGTTAAGCACAAACGAACTTGTTTGTTGAGTCAAATAAGTCCCATTTGACGTTATTATGGTGCCACGTGAGGATTGAAATCAAACGGAGTCCATTTGGTCACTCAAATCCTTGTATTCTCGGATTGCACCCAAATTGGCCTCCCATTGAGCCTACAACGTACAAACGAGTTTTTCTTCTTCGTTAAGCACAACCGAACATGTTTGTTGAGTCAAACATGTTCAATTAGACGTTATTATGATGCCTCGCGAGGGTTGAAATCAAACGGAGTCCATTTGGTCACTCAAATCCTTGTATTCTCGGATTGCACCCAAATTGGCCTCCAATTGAGCCTACAACGTACAAACGAGTTTTCCTTCTTCGTTAAGCACAACCGAACTTGTTTGTTGAATCAAACATGTCCCATTTGACGTTATTATGGTGCCACGCAAGGTTAGAAACCAAGCGGGGTCCATTTGGCCACTCAAATCCTTGTATTCTCGGATTGCACCCAAATTGGCCTCCCATTGAGCCTACAACGTACAAACGAGTTTTCCTTTTTCGTTAAGCACAACCGAACATTTTTGTTGAGTCAAACCTGTCCCATTTGATGTTATTATGGTGCCACGCGAGGTTAGAAACCAAACGGAGTCCATTTGGTCACTCAAATCCTTGTATTCTCGGATTGCACCCAAATTGGCCTCCAATTGAGCCTACATTGTACAAACGAGTTTTCCTTCTTCGTTAAGCACAACCGAACTTGTTTGTTTAGTCAAATAAGTCCCATTTGATGTTATTATGGTTCCACACGAGGTTTGAAATCAAAAGGAGTCCATTTGGTCACTCAAATCCTTGTATTCTCGGATTGCACCCAAATTGGCCTCCAATTGAGCCTAGAACGTACAAACGAGTTTTCCTTCTTCGTTAAGCACAACCGAACTTGTTTGTTGAATCAAATATGTCCCATTTGACATTATTATGGTGCCACGCGAGGTTAGAAACCAAGCGGAGTCCATTTGGTCACTCAAATCCTTGTATTCTCGGATTGCACCAAAATTGGCCTCCAATTGAGCCTACATTGTACAAACGAGTTTTCCTTCTTCGTTAAGCACAAACGAACTTGTTTGTTGAGTCAAATAAGTCCCATTTGACGTTATTATGGTGCCACGCGAGGATTGAAATCAAACGTAGTCCATTTGGTCACTCAAATCCTTGTATTCTCGGATTGCACCCAAATTGGCCTCCCATTGAGCCTACAACGTACAAACGAGTATTTCTTCTTCGTTAAGCACAACCGAACATGTTTGTTGAGTCAAACATGTTCAATTAGACGTTATTATGATGCCTCGCGAGGGTTGAAATCAAACGGAGTCCATTTGGTCACTCAAATCCTTGTATTCTCGGATTGCACCCAAATTGGCCTCCAATTGAGCCTACAACGTACGAACGAGTTTTCCTTCTTCGTTAAGCACAACCGAACTTGTTTGTTGAATCAAACATGTCCCATTTGACGTTATTATGGTGCCACGCGAGGTTAGAAACCAAGCGGGGTCCATTTGGCCACTCAAATCCTTGTATTCTCGGATTGCACCCAAATTGGCCTCCAATTGAGCCTACAACGTACAAACGAGTTTTCCTTTTTCGTTAAGCACAACCGAACATTTTTGTTGAGTCAAACCTGTCCCATTTGATGTTATTATGGTGCCACGCGAGGTTAGAAACCAAACGGAGTCCATTTGGTCACTCAAATCCTTGTATTCTCGGATTGCACCCAAATTGGCCTCCAATTGAGCCTACATTGTACAAACGAGTTTTCCTTCTTCGTTAAGCACAACCGAACTTGTTTGTTTAGTCAAATAAGTCCCATTTGATGTTATTATGGTTCCACGCGAGGTTTGAAATCAAAAGGAGTCCATTTGGTCACTCAAATCCTTGTATTCTCGAATTGCACCCAAATTGGCCTCCAATTGAACCTTTTTTTTTTTTTTTTTTTTTTTTTTTTTTTTTTTGAAAGGCAAGCGCGGGGTATAAATGGGCTCCCCAGACCACTAAAAGAAAGAAAGAAAAGAACTATTACATTCGCATATACTTTCTACCACTCGCATCCTCAAAAATGATTTTTTTGAGGTCCTCCGCAAAGGAGCTAGGAGTCACCTCTATGAACTCCGCATTTGGCATTAAACTAGCGAGCTTGTCAGCTGCCTTGTTAGTTTCTCGCATGACGTGGAATACCTTACAGTCCTCGAACCCTTGTATCAGACTTTTAATCCGTCTTGTAGAGTGCTTTGCTTCCCATGGAGGAGGCTTGTTCGTGGTGATGTATTGTACCGCATTTGCTGAATCAATGCAGACGATCAGCTTGTGGTAACTGCCCTGCCTCGCCATTGTAAGACCCATTTCCACTCCTTGGAGCTCATGAAGAAGCACAGACTGACCTCTGTGAGAGCCTGAAGCTGCTGCCAGAACAGCCCCCGAATGGTCTCTAATTATAGCTCCATAACCACCTTTTGTTCCCACCAAGGATCCATCCGAGTTAACTGTGACCCAGCCTGGTTCAGGCCTGTTCCAGGTGTGCCACGTGCTGGACGGGAGCTTGAGATTGATCTCCATACTCCATTTATCAAAGAAACTCCTTGCTTGAGGGGTATCCTCCTCTGTTGGCTCCAAAACAAATACTCTTAAGCGCACATCAGCAATTATCTTTGCTGTGAGATCAGACTGGGACAGCTGCTTGTGATCAAACATTCTCCTGTTGCGCTCCAACCAGATGTGGTATATTGTAGCATTAAGAACAAGTTTTTTAACCATAGAGCAGGTATTGGTCCCTGCGAACCTCTGGCTGCACCATTGTAGCTCCTCCACCCATCCTAGAGGCCGGTGGTTGTACCCCATGAGCTGCAACATGGAAGACCATATCATTCTAGTATAACTGCACCTGAAGAAGAGGTGTTCTTCATTTTCAGGTTCCTTGAGGCATAGACTGCAGATGGAGTTGGGCAGCTGCTTCCATTTCTGAAGCTTGTCCTGCGTTTTTAAACTGTTGTTCATTGCTAGCCATCCAATAAAACTATGTCTAGGTATTCTCCCTTTGAACCAAGCAAGTTTCGTCCAAGGAAGAATAGGGTTCTTGTGTCTCACAGCATTGTACGCACTCTTACTGGAGTATTCCCCATCAGTTCCTCCCTTCCAAACCACTTCATCCTCGTAATTACAGTCAATATCAACAGCTTGGAGGTCCTCAAAGATGCCTGTAACTGTAGGCTGAGCAGTATCTCGTATAGACCAGGTCCCTTGTCTGATAATGGCACTAACCTTTGCATTCTTATTGAAGAGAGAGTTATATGTAAGTTGTTGGGGGAAGTACTCCATTAGAATCCCCTTAGGATGCCAGGGGTCCTTCCATAAGGAAGTGTTCCTGCCATTGCCAATGGCATGAGTGATCAACTTACTTGCTTGCTGCCTGCATTTGAGAATACTTCTCCAGCACCATGATGCGTCTTGTGGGATGCCCATTATCCAAAAGTCCCTGCCTCTAAGAAGATGTTTCTTTATCCACTGTACCCAGAGAGTGTCCTTGTTCGCAACAATGTTCCATATGTGCCTAATCATGGCTGCCAGGTTATGAGTTTCAATGCAACGTACTCCCAAGCCTCCTTCCTTATAGGGCTGACACACTTTGGTCCAACTGACAAGGGGCACTTTGAGGTAGCTCTCTGATGCAGACCAGAGGAAGTTCCGAAGGATAGAGTTTATTTCATTGATAGCTTCCTTTGGAAGTACATAACAGGCACTCCAATACACTTGCATACTGTTCAAGACTGCTTTGAGAAGAGTGAGTCTACCCGCATACGATAACGTCCTGTTCTTCCAGGAGCCGACCCTTTTCCTGATTCTTTCAAGAAGAGGGAAGCAATCTAGATAGGAGAGTCTGGTTGAAATCAGGGGCAGTCCAAGATAACGAACTGGAAGAGCAGCAATGTTGAATTGCAAAATTGCAGAGATATGTTGCATTTCTCCACTTGGGACTCCTGCACTAAATAGATTACTCTTATTGCAATTCACTTTGAGACCAGTACATTTCCTGAATTGTTCCATCACAGTGGCAAGAGCTGTTGCAGATTGAGTATCCCCATAGAAGAAGGCTATAAGATCATCCGCAAAACTCAGATGGGTGATAGAAGGGTCCTGACATTTGTGGTGAAGCTTGTATGTACCTTGCTCTACTTGATGCTTGAGAAGAAGATGTAGAAGTTCCATCACCAAAACGAAAAGGTAAGGCGACATGGGACAGCCTTGACGGATCCCTCTTGTCGCCTTGATGAAACCCTTCGGGGAGCCATTCACTGATATGGAAAACCGGGGGGTGGAAATACAAGTATATATCCATCCAATGAACTGTTCTGGGAACTGTAGTCTGCGCAGAATATGAGTGATCGCCTCCCACCGTATTGTGTCATACGCCTTCCGGAGATCAATTTTTGCTGCACATCTTGGTGGCCCTTGATCTCGATGGTAGTGCCTGACTAGCTCATGAGCAAGCATGATATTGTCCTGGATAAGCCTGCCCTTGATGAAAGCTGATTGGTTTGAGCTGACTAGTCTTTGTACTATGCTGCTCATTCTGATCTTCATAATCTTTGTTAGGCATTTGTATATTACATTGCAGCATGATATAGGTCTGAAATCATTCAAGGAGGATGCATTAGTAATTTTAGGAATTAAAACTACACAGGTTGCATTTACCTCTCGTAATAACTGGCCACTGGCAAAGAAATTGATGATTGCTTTGCTGAATTCATTCCCCAGAAGACGCCAAGCTGTTTTGTAAAAGAAGGAGGAGAAACCATCTGGGCCTGGAGCCTTGTTGGAGTCTATCATTGATAAGGCTTCTGTAATCTCATCTCGGGTGACTTGTTTAATGAGTTCATGCTTTTCTTCATCAGTTACAGTTCTTTCGAAATTGATGTTCTCAATAATACTGTAATCATATTGCTCAAGCTGCCCTCCAAATACTTCTTCATAGAATCGCACGCATTCTGCGCCTATTTCCTCTATGTCCTCTAGTTTCTCCTGCTGAGCTGTATATAAGGATAGGATTTTGTTTTTCTTCCTCCTTTCCCTCATGTAGTCATGAAAATACGCTACATTTTCATCTCCGACTTGCATGTGCTTTGCTTTAGCCTTTTGTTTTGCTTCTGACTCCTCCCCTCTAACTGCTGTGACATATGCTGTGATGGCTTGCCGTTCTTTCATCACAAGGGTTGCGTTAAGTGGCTGTTGCTGAAGTTGAGCTTGAGTTCTATCCATGTGTTGCTTAGCTTGCAGTACATTGGTGTTGGCATTGACAAATCTTGCCTTCCTCCACTCTATCAGGCTTTGTTTGACCCTTTTGAGCTTCATACATAAGCAGTACATTGGATTGCCTTCAACTGGAGCTCGCCATGCCTGTTCAACTGTGTTCATGTACCCCGGCTCATAGACCCAGTAATTGTAAAACTTGAAAGGAATTGGCCCTGCATTCTTTTGTTCATATATGGTGAGAACCACCGGAGAATGATCTGAAATTCCAGCTGTTAGAAAATCTGCTTCCGAGTCTGGTATAGTATGGAGCCATTCCTGGTTGACCATGACTCTATCCAACTTGGACATAATCATGTTCGTTCCGGTTTGTTTGTTGTTCCATGTTAGAAAACAGCCTTTAGACTTTCAATCATAGAGAGGAATTTGCTGAACACAGTGAAGTAAGTCCATGAAATGGAAAGGCCTAATCTCATCTCCCCCTACTCTTTCCTGCGAGTTCAGGATGGAATTGAAGTCGCCTAGGACTGCCCATGGAGATTTAGTGTTGCTGCCCAAGAGTTCTAACTCCTTCCATAATCTCTTCCTCTCCATGTAATGACTGCAACCATAAACAAAACTCATGAGACAAGTGTAACCATTGGGCCAAATTGTTTCTGCTGTAATAGACTGTTCGGAGCGAGCTATTATTGTAACATTAACATCTTGCGGATCCCAGGCGACCCAAATACGACCACCATGAACCAAGTCATTATTATCCACCACTGACCATTCTTTGAACAAAGATCTTTGGATTTGGGTCTTCTTCTCATTGCTAACTTTAGTCTCCACTAATCCTATCATACTAACTTTCTGAGATCGAATTAGCTTTGCAACTTCCCGTTGCTTTAGAGAGTCATTTAGACCTCTTATATTCCAGCATGCTATTTTAATCATTGGATACCTGCGGAGTCGCGTCCAACGCCCTGGTATGGGCTTTTATTCCCTCCTTTCTTACCTCCCTGAGTAGAAGTTTTGGTCTGACTTTTTTTGATCCTCAGAGATGTCCTGTTTGCATTTGGAAGAGCTCTGGTCTGAGCCAGAGGATTATTGGGACTGATTTTTGCTTGATTGTCTACCAAAGTATGTTCCTGTGAAGCAGGGGGGCTTGTGTTCCTACTCTGTCCCATATTGACCTGGTCTGTATTTTCGTCGGGAGCAATGAGATGAGTTTCTAGATGTGTATCATTCAATTCCCCGCTGTTTTGAATCGCACTCTGGTCCTTGTCCGCACTGTCTGGATTGTTTTCCTGAATATCAACACTAAGGTACTCTGCTGTCTTGCTGTTTTGCTGTGTGGCATTTGCTGTCCTGTTTGTTTCCTGGACCTTAAAACTGTGATTCCCTGCTGCCTTGCCGTGTTGCTGAGTTGTGTGAGCTTTTCTGTTGTTTTCCTGGTCTTTAGGGCTGTGTTTCCTAGTTTCTATAGCCGCCACCATTGCATTGGTTTGGTTCTTGTTGATGTTGTTTTGCTTAAATGAGTGTTTCCCCCTTGCTATCATCCAACCCTCCTCTGCTGCATTGCTGTCCCCTGCATTGTACCCCATTGCATTGTGCCCCATAGCATTGTTCTCACTTTCAATGTTCCCTATTGCATTGTGCCCCATAGCATTGTTCTCACTTTCAATGTTCCCTATAGCATTGTGCCCCATAGCATTGTTCTCACTTTCAATGTTCCCTATAGCATTGTGCCCCATAGCATTGTTCTCACTTTCAATGTTCCCTATTGCATTGTGCCCCATAGCATTGTTCTCACTTTCAATGTTCCCTATAGCATTGTTCTCACTTTGCAATGTTCCCTATTGCATTGTGCCTCCAATTGAACCTACAACGTACAAACGAGTTTTACTTCTTCATTAAGCACAACCGAACATGTTTGTTGAGTCAAACATGTTCCATTTGATGTTATTATGGTGCCTCGCGACTGTTGAAATCAAACGGAGTCCATTTAGTCACTCAAATCCTTTTATTCTCGGATTGCACCCAAATTGGCCTCCAATTGAGCCTACAACGTACAAACGAGTTTTCCTTTTTCGTTAAGCACAACCGAACATTTTTGTTGAGTCAAACCTGTCCCATTTGATGTTATTATGGTGCCACGCGAGGTTAGAAACCAAACGGAGTAAATTTGGTCACTCAAATCCTTGTATTCTCGGATTGCACCCAAATTGGCCTCCAATTGAGCCTACATTGTACAAACGAGTTTTCCTTCTTCGTTAAGCACAACCGAACTTGTTTGTTTAGTCAAATAAGTCCCATTTGATGTTATTATGGTTCCACGCGAGGTTTGAAATCAAAAGGAGTCCATTTGGTCACTCAAATCCTTGTATTCTCGGATTGCACCCAAATTGGACTCCAATTGAGCCTAGAACGTACAAATGAGTTTTCCTTCTTCGTTAAGCACAACCGAACTTGTTTGTTGAATCAAATATGTCCCATTTGACATTATTATGGTGCCACGCGAGGTTAGAAACCAAGCGGAGTCCATTTGGTCACTCAAATCCTTGTATTCTCGGATTGCACCAAAATTGGCCTCCAATTGAGCCTACATTGTACAAACGAGTTTTCCTTCTTCGTTAAGCACAAACGAACTTGTTTGTTGAGTCAAATAAGTCCCATTTGACGTTATTATGGTGCCACGCGAGGATTGAAATCAAACGGAGTCCATTTGGTCACTCAAATCCTTGTATTCTCGGATTGCACCCAAATTGGCCTCCCATTGAGCCTACAACGTACAAACGAGTTTTTCTTCTTCGTTAAGCACAACCGAACATGTTTGTTGAGTCAAACATGTTCAATTAGACGTTATTATGATGCCTCACGAGGGTTGAAATCAAACGGAGTCCATTTGGTCACTCAAATCCTTGTATTCTCGGATTGCACCCAAATTGGCCTCCAATTGAGCCTACAACGTACAAACGAGTTTTCCTTCTTCGTTAAGCACAACCGAACTTGTTTGTTGAATCAAACATGTCCCATTTGACGTTATTATGGTGCCACGTGAGGTTAGAAACCAAGCGGGGTCCATTTGGCCACTCAAATCCTTGTATTCTCGGATTGCACCCAAATTGGCCTCCAATTGAGCCTACAACGTACAAACGAGTTTTCCTTCTTCGTTAAGCACAACCGAACTTGTTTGTTGAATCAAACATCTCCCATTTGACGTTATTATGGTGCCACGCGAGGTTAGAAACCAAGCGGAGTCCATTTGGTCACTCAAATCCTTGTATTCTCGGATTGCACCCAAACTGGCTTCCAATTGAGCCTACAATGTACAAACGAGTTTTCCTTCTTCATTAAGCACAACCGAACATGTTTGTTGAGTCAAACATGTTCCAATTGATGTTATTATGGTGCCTCGCGACTGTTGAAATCAAACGGAGTCCATTTGGTCACTCAAATCCTTTTATTCTCGGATTGCACCCAAATTGGACTCCAATTGAGCCTACAACGTACAAACGAGTTTTCCTTATTCGTTAAGCACAACCGAACTTGTTTGTTGAATCAAACATGTCCCATTCGACGTTATTATGGTTCCACGCGAGGTTAGAAACCCAGCGGAGTCCATTTGGTCACTCAAATCCTTGTATTCTCGGATTGCACCCAAATTGGCGTCCAATTGAGCCTACAACGTACAAACGAGTTTTCCTTTTTCATTAAGCACAACCGAACATTTTTGTCGAGTCAAACCTGTCCCATTAGACGTTATTATGGTGCCACGCGAGGTTAGAAACCAAACGGAGTCCATTTGGTCACTCAAATCCTTGTATTCTCGGATTGCACCCAAATTGGCCTCCAATTGAGCCTACAACGTACAAACGAGTTTTCCTTCTTCGTTAAGCACAACCGAACTTGTTTGTTGAGTCAAAAAAGTAACATTTGACGTTATTATGGTGCCTCGTGAGGATTGAAATCAAACGGAGTCCATTTGGTCACTCAAATCCTTGTATTCTCGGATTGCACCCAAATTGGCCTCAAATTGAGCCTACAACGTACAAACGAGTTTTCCTTCTTCGTTAAGCACAACCGAACTTGTTTGTTGAGTCAAAGAAGTCCTATTTGACGTTATTATGGTGCCTCGTGCGGATTGAAATCAAACGGAGTGCATTTGGTCACTCAAATCCTTGTATTCTCGGATTGCACCCAAATTGGCCTCTAATTGAGCCTACAACGTACAGACGAGTTTTCCTTCTCCGTTAAACACAACCGAACTTGTTTGTTGAATCAAATATGTCCCATTTGACGTTATTATGGTGCCACGCGAGGTTAGAAACCAAGCGGAGTCCATTTGGTCACTCAAATCCTTGTATTCTCGGATTGCACCCAAATTGGCCTCCAATTGAGCCTACATTGTACAAACGAGTTTTCCTTCTTCGTTAAGCACAAACGAACTTGTTTGTTGAATCAAATAAGTCCCATTTGACGTTATTATGGTGCCACGCGAGGATTGAAATCAAACGGAGTCCATTTGGTCACTCAAATCCTTGTATTCTCGGATTGCACCCAAATTGGCCTCCCATTGAGCCTACAACGTACAAACGAGTTTTTCTTCTTCGTTAAGCACAACCGAACATGTTTGTTGAGTCAAACATGTTCAATTAGACGTTATTATGATGCCTCGCGAGGGTTGAAATCAAACGGAGTCCATTTGGTCACTCAAATCCTTGTATTCTCGGATTGCACCCAAATTGGCCTCCAATTGAGCCTACAACGTACAAACGAGTTTTCCTTCTTCGTTAAGCACAACCGAACTTGTTTGTTGAATCAAACATGTCCCATTTGACGTTATTATGGTGCCACGCGAGGTTAGAAACCAAGCGGGGTCCATTTGGCCACTCAAATCCTTGTATTCTCGGATTGCACCCAAATTGGCCTCCAATTGAGCCTACAACGTACAAACGAGTTTTCCTTTTTCGTTAAGCACAACCGAACATTTTTGTTGAGTCAAACCTGTCCCATTTGATGTTATTATGGTGCCACGCGAGGTTAGAAACCAAACGGAGTCCATTTGGTCACTCAAATCCTTGTATTCTCGGATTGCACCCAAATTGGCCTCCAATTGAGCCTACATTGTACAAACGAGTTTTCCTTCTTCGTTAAGCACAACCAAACTTGTTTGTTTAGTCAAATAAGTCCCATTTGATGTTATTATGGTTCCACGCGAGGTTTGAAATCAAACGGAGTCCATTTGGTCACTCAAATCCTTGTATTCTCGGATTGCACCCAAATTGGCCTCCAATTGAACCTACAACGTACAAACGAGTTTTTCTTCTTCATTAAGCACAACCGAACATGTTTGTTGAGTCAAACATGTTCCATTTGATGTAATTATGGTGCCTCGCGACTGTTGAAATCAAAAGGAGTCCATTTGGTCACTCAAATCCTTTTATTCTCGGATTGCACCCAAATTGGCCTCCAATTGAGCCTACAACGTACAAACGAGTTTTCCTTCTTCGTTAAGCACAACCGAACTTGTTTGTTGAATCAAACATGTCCCATTTGACGTTATTATGGTGCCACGTGAGGTTAGAAACCAAGCGGAGTCCATTTGGTCACTCAAATCCTTGTATTCTCGGATTGCACCCAAATTGGCCTCCAATTGAGCCTACAACGTACAAACGAGTTTTTCTTTTTCGTTAAGCACAACCGAACATTTTTTTTGAGTCAAACCTGTCCCATTTGATGTTATTATGGTGCCCCGCAAGGTTAGAAACCAAACGGAGTCCATTTGGTCACTCAAATTCTTGTATTCTCGGATTGCATCCAAATTGGCCTCCAATTGAGCCTACATTGTACAAACGAGTTTTCCTTCTTCGTTAAGCACAACCGAACTTGTTTGTTTAGTCAAATAAGTCCCATTTGACGTTATTATGGTTCCACGCGAGGTTTGAAATCAAACGGATTCCATTTGGTCACTCAAATCCTTGTATTCTCAGATTGCACCCAAATTGGCCTCCAATTGAGCCTACAAAGTACAAACGAGTTTTCCTTCTTCATTAAGCACAACCGAACATGTTTGTTGAGTCAAACATTTTGCATTTGATGTTATTATGGTTCCTCGCGACTGTTGAAATCAAACGGAGTCCATTTGGTCACTCAAATCCTTTTATTCTCGGATTGCACCCAAATTGGCCTCTAATTGAGCCTACAACGTACAAACGAGTTTTCCTTCTTCTTTAAGCACAACCGAACTTGTTTGTTGAATCAAACATGTCCCATTTGATGTTATTATGGTGCCACGCGAGGTTAGAAATCAAGCGGAGTCCATTTGGTCACTCAAATCCTTGTATTCTCGGATTGCACCAAAATTGGCCTCCAATTGAGCCTACATTGTACAAACGAGTTTTCCTTCTTCGTTAAGCACAAACGAACGTGTTTGTTGAGTCAAATAAGTCACATTTGACGTTATTATGGTGCCACGGGAGGATTGAAATCAAACGGAGTCCATTTGGTCACTCAAATCCTTGTATTCTCGGATTGCACCCAAATTGGCCTCCCATTGAGCCTACAACGTACAAACGAGTTTTTCTTCTTCGTTAAGCACAACCGAACATGTTTGTTGAGTCAAACATGTTCCATTTGATGTTATTATGTTGCCTCGCGAGGGTTGAAATTAAACGGAGTCCATTTGGTCACTCAAATCCTTGTATTCTCGGATTGCACCCAAATTGGCCTCCAATTGAGCCTAGAACGTACAAACGAGTTTTCCTTCTTCGTTAAGCACAACCGAACTTGTTTGTTGAATCAAAAATGTCCCATTTGACGTTATTATGGTGCCACGCGAGGTTAGAAATCAAGCGGAGTCCATTTGGTCACTCAAATCCTTGTATTCTCAGATTGCACCCAAATTGGCGTCCAATTGAGCCTACAACGTACAAACGAGTTTTCCTTTTTCATTAAGCACAACCGAACATTTTTGTCGATTCAAACCTGTCCCATTAGACGTTATTATGGTGCCACGCGAGGTTAGAAACCAAACGGAGTCCATTTGGTCACTCAAATCCTTGTATTCTCGGATTGCACCCAAATTGGCCTCCAATTGAGCCTACAACGTACAAACGAGTTTTCCTTCTTCGTTAAGCACAACCAAACTTGTTTGTTGAGTCAAAGAAGTAACATTTGACGTTATTATGGTGCCTCGTGAGGATTGAAATCAAACGGAGTCCATTTGGTCACTCAAATCCTTGTATTCTCGGATTGCACCCAAATTGGCCTCCAATTGAGCCTACAACGTACAAACGAGTTTTCCTTCTTCGTTAAGCACAACCGAACTTGTTTGTTGAGTCAAAGAAGTCCTATTTGACGTTATTATGGTGCCTCGCGAGGATTGAAATCAAACGGAGTGCATTTGGTCACTCAAATCCTTGTATTCTCGGATTGCACCCAAATTGGCCTCTAATTGAGCCTACAACGTACAAACGAGTTTTCCTTCTTCTTTAAGCACAACCGAACTTGTTTGTTGAATCAAACATGTCCCATTTGATGTTATTATGGTGCCACGCGAGGTTAGAAATCAAGCGGAGTCCATTTGGTCACTCAAATCCTTGTATTCTCGGATTGCACCAAAATTGGCCTCCAATTGAGCCTACATTGTACAAACGAGTTTTCCTTCTTCGTTAAGCACAAACGAACGTGTTTGTTGAGTCAAATAAGTCACATTTGACGTTATTATGGTGCCACGGGAGGATTGAAATCAAACGGAGTCCATTTGGTCACTCAAATCCTTGTATTCTCGGATTGCACCCAAATTGGCCTCCCATTGAGCCTACAACGTACAAACGAGTTTTTCTTCTTCGTTAAGCACAACCGAACATGTTTGTTGAGTCAAACATGTTCCATTTGATGTTATTATGTTGCCTCGCGAGGGTTGAAATTAAACGGAGTCCATTTGGTCACTCAAATCCTTGTATTCTCGGATTGCACCCAAATTGGCCTCCAATTGAGCCTAGAACGTACAAACGAGTTTTCCTTCTTCGTTAAGCACAACCGAACTTGTTTGTTGAATCAAAAATGTCCCATTTGACGTTATTATGGTGCCACGCGAGGTTAGAAATCAAGCGGAGTCCATTTGGTCACTCAAATCCTTGTATTCTCAGATTGCACCCAAATTGGCGTCCAATTGAGCCTACAACGTACAAACGAGTTTTCCTTTTTCATTAAGCACAACCGAACATTTTTGTCGAGTCAAACCTGTCCCATTAGACGTTATTATGGTGCCACGCGAGGTTAGAAACCAAACGGAGTCCATTTGGTCACTCAAATCCTTGTATTCTCGGATTGCACCCAAATTGGCCTCCAATTGAGCCTACAACGTACAAACGAGTTTTTCTTCTTCGTTAAGCACAACCGAACTTGTTTGTTGAGTCAAAGAAGTAACATTTGACGTTATTATGGTGCCTCATGAGGATTGAAATCAAACGGAGTCCTTTTGGTCACTCAAATCCTTGTATTCTCGGATTGCACCCAAATTGGCCTCCAATTGAGCCTACAACGTACAAACGAGTTTTCCTTCTTCGTTAAGCACAACCGAACTTGTTTGTTGAGTCAAAGAAGTCCTATTTGACGTTATTATGGTGCCTCGCGAGGATTGAAATCAAACGGAGTGCATTTGGTCACTCAAATCCTTGTATTCTCGGATTGCACCCAAATTGGCCTCTAATTGAGCCTACAACGTACAGACGAGTTTTCCTTCTCCGTTAAACAGAACCGAACTTGTTTGTTGAATCAAATATGTCCCATTTGACGTTATTATGGTGCCACGCGAGGTTAGAAACCAAGCGGAGTCCATTTGGTCACTCAAATCCTTGTATTCTCGGATTGCACCCAAATTGGCCTCCAATTGAGCCTACATTGTACAAACGAGTTTTCCTTCTTCGTTAAGCACAAACGAACTTGTTTGTTGAATCAAATAAGTCATATTTGACGTTATTATGGTGCCACGCGAGGATTGAAATCAAACGGAGTCCATTTGGTCACTCAAATCCTTGTATTCTCGGATTGCACCCAAATTGGCCTCCCATTGAGCCTACAACGTACAAACGAGTTTTTCTTCTTCGTTAAGCACAACCGAAAATGTTTGTTGAGTCAAACATGTTTAATTAGACGTTATTATGATGCCTCACGAGGGTTGAAATCAAACGGAGTCCATTTGGTCACTCAAATCCTTGTATTCTCGGATTGCACCCAAATTGGCCTCCAATTGAGCCTACAACGTACAAACGAGTTTTCCTTCTTCGTTAAGCACAACCGAACTTGTTTGTTGAATCAAACATGTCCCATTTGACGTTGTTATGGTGCCACGAGAGGTTAGAAACCAAGCGGGGTCCATTTGGCCACTCAAATCCTTGTATTCTCGGATTGCACCCAAATTGGCCTCCAATTGAGCCTACAACGTACAAACGAGTTTTCCTTTTTCGTTAAGCACAACCGAACATTTTTGTTGAGTCAAACCTGTCCCATTTGATGTTATTATGGTGCCACGCGAGGTTAGAAACCAAACGGAGTCCATTTGGTCACTCAAATCCTTGTATTCTCGGATTGCACCCAAATTGGCCTCCAATTGAGCCTACATTGTACAAACGAGTTTTCCTTCTTCGTTAAGCACAACCAAACTTGTTTGTTTAGTCAAATAAGTCCCATTTGATGTTATTATGGTTCCACGCGAGGTTTGAAATCAAACGGAGTCCATTTGGTCACTCAAATCCTTGTATTCTCGGATTGCACCCAAATTGGCCTCCAATTGAACCTACAACGTACAAACGAGTTTTCCTTCTTCATTAAGCACAACCGAACATGTTTGTTGAGTCAAACATTTTCCATTTGATGTTATTATGGTTCCTCGCGACTGTTGAAATCAAACGGAGTCCATTTGGTCACTCAAATCCTTTTATTCTCGGATTGCACCCAAATTGGCCTCCAATTGAGCCTACAACGTACAAACGAGTTTTCCTTCTTCTTTAAGCACAACCGAACTTGTTTGTTGAATCAAACATGTCCCATTTGATGTTATTATGGTGCCACGCGAGGTTAGAAATCAAGCGGAGTCCATTTGGTCACTCAAATCCTTGTATTCTCGGATTGCACCAAAATTGGCCTCCAATTGAGCCTACATTGTACAAACGAGTTTTCCTTCTTCGTTAAGCACAAACGAACGTGTTTGTTGAGTCAAATAAGTCCCATTTGACGTTATTATGGTGCCACAGGAGGATTGAAATCAAACGGAGTCCATTTGGTCACTCAAATCCTTGTATTCTCGGATTGCACCCAAATTGGCCTCCCATTGAGCCTACAACGTACAAACGAGTTTTTCTTCTTCGTTAAGCACAACCGAACATGTTTGTTGAGTCAAACATGTTCCATTTGATGTTATTATGTTGCCTCGCGAGGGTTGAAATTAAACGGAGTCCATTTGGTCACTCAAATCCTTGTATTCTCGGATTGCACCCAAATTGGCCTCCAATTGAGCCTAGAACGTACAAACGAGTTTTCCTTCTTCGTTAAGCACAACCGAACTTGTTTGTTGAATCAAAAATGTCCCATTTGACGTTATTATGCTGCCACGCGAGGTTATAAATCAAGCGGAGTCCATTTGGTCACTCAAATCCTTGTATTCTCAGATTGCACCCAAATTGGCCTCCAATTGAGCCTACAACGTACAAACGAGTTTTCCTTTCTCGTTAAGCACAACCGAACATTTTTGTTGAGTCAAACCTGTCCCATTTGATGTTATTATGGTGCCACGTGAGGTTAGAAACCAAACGGAGTCCATTTGGTCACTCAAATCCTTGTATTCTCGGATTGCACCCAAATTGGCCTCCAATTAAGCCTACATTGTACAAACGAGTTTTTCTTCTTCGTTAAGCACAACCGAACTTGTTTGTTTAGTCGTATAAGTCCCATTTGACGTTATTATGGTTCCACGCGAGGTTTGAAACCAAACGGAGTCCATTTGGTCACTCAAATCCTTGTATTCTCAGATTATACCCAAATTGGCCTCCAATTGAGCCTACAACGTACAAACGAGTTTTCCTTCTTCATTAAGCACAACCGAACATGTTTGTTGAGTCAAACATTTTCCATTTGATGTTATTATGGTTCCTCGCGACTTTTGAAATCAAACGGAGTCCGTTTGGTCACTCAAACCTTTTATTCTCGGATTGCACCCAAATTGGCCTCCAATTGAGCCTACAACGTACAAACGAGTTTTCCTTCTTCGTTAAGCACAACCGAACTTGTTTGTTCAATCAAACATGTCCCATTTGACGTTATTATGGTTCCACAATAGGTTAGAAACCCAGCGGAGTCCATTTGGTCACTCAAATCCTTGTATTCTCGGATTGCACCCAAATTGGCCTCCAATTGAGCCTACAACTTACAAACGAGTTTTCCTTTTTCATTAAGCACAACCGAACATTTTTGTTGAGTCAAACCTTTCCCATTTGACGTTATTATGGTGCCATGTGAGGTTAGAAACCAAACGGAGTCCATTTGGTCACTCAAATCCTTGTATTCTCGGATTGCACCCAAATTGGCCTCCAATTGAGCCTACAACGTACAAACGAGTTTTCCTTCTTCGTTAAGCACAACCAAACTTGTTTGTTGAGTCAAAGAAGTCACATTTGATGTTATTATGGTGCCTCTCGAGGATTGAAATCAAAGGGAGTCCATTTGGTCACTCAAATCCTTGTATTCTCGGATTGCACCCAAATTGGACTCCAATTGAGCCTACAACGTACAAACGAGTTTTCCTTCTTCGTTAAGCACAACCGAACTAGTTTGTTGAGTCAAAAAAGTCCCATTTGACGTTATTATGGTGCCTCGCGAGGATTTAAATCAAACGGAGTGCATTTGGTCACTCAAATCCTTGTATTCTCGGATTGCACCCAAATTGGCCTCCAATTGAGCCTACAACGTACAAACGAGTTTTCCTTCTTCGTTAAGCACAACCAAACTTTTTTGTTGAGTCAAAGAAGTCCTATTTGACGTTATTATGGTGCCACGTGAGGATTGAAATCAAACGGAGTCCATTTGGTCACTCAAATCCTTGTATTCTCGATTTGCACCCAAATTGGCCTCCAATTGAGCCTACATTGTACAAACGAGTTTTCCTTCTTCGTTAAGCACAACCGAACTTTTTTGTTGATTCAAATAAGTCCCATTTGACGTTATTATGGTGCCACGTGAGGATTGAAATCAAACGGAGTCCATTTGGTCACTCAAATCCTTGTATTCTCGGATTGCACCCAAATTGGCCTCCAATTGAGCCTACATTGTACAAACGAGTTTTCCTTCTTCGTTAAGCACAACCGAACTTTTTTGTTGATTCAAATAAGTCCCATTTGACGTTATTATGGTGCCACGTGAGGATTGAAATCAAACGGAGTCCATTTGGTCACTCAAATCCTTGTATTCTCTGATTGCACCCAAATTGGCCTCCAATTAAGCCTACATTGTACAAACGAGTTTTCCTTTTTCATTAAGCACAACCGAACTTGTTTGTTGAATCAAACATGTCCCATTTGACGTTATTATGGTGCCACACGATGTTAGAAACCAAGCGGAGTCCATTTGGTCACTCAAATCCTTGTATTCTCGAATTGCACCCAAATTGGCCTCCAATTGAGCCTACAACGTATAAACGAGTTTCCCTTTTTCGTTAAGCACAACCGAACATTTTTGTTGAGTCAAACCTGTCCCATTTGATGTTATTATGGTGCCACGTGAGGTTAGAAACCAAACGGATTCCATTTGGTCACTCAAATCCTTGTATTCTCGGATTGCACCCAAATTGGCCTCCAATTGAGCCTACATTGTACAAACGAGTTTTCCTTCTTCGTTAAGCACAACCGAACTTGTTTGTTTAGTCAAATAAGTCCCATTTCACGCTATTATGGTTCCACGCGAGGTTTGAAATCAAACGGAGTCCATTTGGTCACTCAAATCCTTGTATTCTCGGATTGCACCCAAACTGGCTTCCAATTGAGCCTACAACGTACAAACGAGTTTTCCTTCTTCATTAAGCACAACCGAACATGTTTGTTGAGTCAAACATGTTAAATTTGATGTTATTATGGTGCCTCGCAACTGTTGAAATCAAACGGAGTCCATTTGGTCACTCAAATCCTTTTATTCTCGGATTGCACCCAAATTGGCCTCCAATTGAGCCTACAATGTACAAACGAGTTTTCCTTCTTCGTTAAGCACAACCGAACTTGTTTGTTGAATCAAACATGTCCCATTTGACGTTATTATGGTGCCACGCGAGGTTAGAAACCAAGCGGAGTCCATTTGGTCACTCAAATCCTTGTATTCTCGGATTGCACCCAAATTGGCCTCCAATTGCGCCTACAACGTACAAACTAGTTTTTCTTTTTCGTTAAGCACAACCGAACATTTTTGTTGAGTCAAACCTGTCCCATTTGATGTTATTATGGTGCCACGCGAGGTTAGAAACCAAACGGAGTCCATTTGGTCACTCAAATTCTTGTATTCTCGGATTGCATCCAAATTGGCCTCCAATTGAGCCTACATTGTACAATCGAGTTTTCCTTCTTCGTTAAGCACAACCGAACTTGTTTGTTTAGTCAAATAAGTCCCATTTGACGTTATTATGGTTCCACACGAGGTTTGAAATCAAACGGATTCCATTTGGTCACTCAAATCCTTGTATTCTCGGATTGCACCCAAATTGGCCTCCAATTGAGCCTACAACATACAAACGAGTTTTCCTTCTTCATTAAGCACAACCGAACATGTTTGTTGAGTCAAACATGTTCCATTTGATGTTATTATGGTGCCTCGCGACTGTTGAAATCAAACGGAGTCCATTTGGTCACTCAAATCCTTTTATTCTCGGATTGCACCCAAATTGGCCTCCAATTGAGCCTACAACGTACAAACGAGTTTTCCTTCTTCGTTAAGCACAACCGAACATGTTTGTTCAATCAAACATGTCCCATTTGACTTTATTATGGTTCCACGCGAGGTTAGAAACCCAGCGGAGTCCATTTAGTCACTCAAATCCTTGTATTCTCGGATTGCACCCAAATTGGCCTTCAATTGAGCCTACAACGTACAAACGAGTTTTCCATTTTCATTAAGCACAACCGAACATTTTTGTTGAGTCAAACCTGTCCCATTTGACGTTATTATGGTGCCACGCGAGGTTAGAAACCAAACGGAGTCCATTTGGTCACTCAAATCCTTGTATTCTCGGATTGCACCCAAATTGGCCTCCAATTGAGCCTACAACGTACAAACGAGTTTTCCTTCTTCGTTAAGCACAACCGAACTTGTTTGTTGAGTCAAAGAAGTCACATTTGACGTTATTATGGTACCTCGCGAGGATTGAAATCAAACGGAGTCCATTTGGTCACTCAAATCCTTGTATTCTCGGACTGCACCCAAATTGGCCTCCAATTGAGCCTACAACGTACAAACGAGTTTTCCTTCTTCGTTAAGCACAACCGAACTTGTTTGTTGAGTCAAAGAAGTCCCATTTGACGTTATTATGGTGCCTCGCAAGGATTGAAATCAAACGGAGTGCATTTGGTCACTCAAATCCTTGTATTCTCGGATTGCACCCAAATTGGCCTCCAATTGAGCCTACAACGTACAAACGAGTTTTCCTTCTTCGTTAAGCACAACCGAACTTGTTTGTTGCGTCAAAGAAGTCCCATTTGACCTTATTATGGTGCCTCGTGAGGATTGAAATCAAACGGAGTCCATTTGGTCACTCAAATCCTTGTATTTTCGGATTGCACCCAAATTGGCCTCTAATTTAGCCTACAACGTACAAACGAGTTTTCCTTCTTCGTTAAGCACAACCGAAACTTTTTGTTGAGTCAAACATGTCCCATTTGTCGTTATTATGGTGCCACACGAGGATTGAAATTAAACGGAGTGCATTTGGTCACTCAAATCCTTGTATTCTCGGATTGCACCCAAATTGGCCTCCAATTGAGCCTACATTGTACAAACGAGTTTTCCTTCTTCGTTAAGCACAACCGAACTTTTTTGTTGAGTCAAAATTGTCCCATTTAACGTTATTATGGTGCCATGCGAGGTTAGAAACCAAGCGGAGTCCATTTGGTCACTCAAATCCTTGTATTCTCGGATTGCACCCAAATTGGCCTCTAATTGAGCCTACAACGTACAAACGAGTTTTCCTTCTTCGTTAAGCACAACCGAAACTTTTTGTTGAGTCAAACATGTCCAATTTGTCGTTATTATGGGGCCACGAGTGGATTGAAATTAAACGGAGTGCATTTGGTCACTCAAATCCTTGTATTCTCGGATTGCACCCAAATTGGCCTCCAATTGAGCCTACAACGTACAAACGAGTTTTCCTTCTTCGTTAAGCACAACCGAACTTGTTTGTTGAGTCAAAGAAGTCCAATTTGACGTTATTATGGTGCCTCGCGAGGATTGAAATCAAACGGAGTGCATTTGGTCACTCAAATCCTTGTATTCTCGGATTGCACCCAAATTGGCCTCCAATTGAGCCTACAATGTACAAACGAGTTTTCCTTCTTCGTTAAGCACAACCGAACTTGTTTGTTGAGTCAAAGAAGTCCCATTTGACCTTATTATGGTGCCTCGTGAGGATTGAAATCAAACGGAGTCCATTTGGTCAGTCAAATCCTTGTATTTTCGGATTGCACCCAAATTGGCCTCTAATTTAGCCTACAACGTACAAACGAGTTTTCCTTCTTCGTTAAGCACAACCGAAACTTTTTGTTGAGTCAAACATGTCCCATTTGTCGTTATTATGGTGCCACACGAGGATTGAAATTAAACGGAGTGCATTTGGTCACTCAAATCCTTGTATTCTCGGATTGCACCCAAATTGGCCTCCAATTGAGCCTACATTGTACAAACGAGTTTTCCTTCTTCGTTAAGCACAACCGAACTTTTTTGTTGAGTCAAAATTGTCCCATTTAACGTTATTATGGTGCCATGCGAGGTTAGAAACCAAGCGGAGTCCATTTGGTCACTCAAATCCTTGTATTCTCGGATTGCACCCAAATTGGCCTCTAATTGAGCCTACAACGTACAAACGAGTTTTCCTTCTTCGTTAAGCACAACCGAAACTTTTTGTTGAGTCAAACATGTCCAATTTGTCGTTATTATGGGGCCACGAGTGGATTGAAATTAAACGGAGTGCATTTGGTCACTCAAATCCTTGTATTCTCGGATTGCACCCAAATTGGCCTCCAATTGAGCCTACAACGTACAAACGAGTTTTCCTTCTTCGTTAAGCACAACCGAACTTGTTTGTTGAGTCAAAGAAGTCCCATTTGACGTTATTATGGTGCCTCGCGAGGATTGAAATCAAACGGAGTGCATTTGGTCACTCAAATCCTTGTATTCTCGGATTGCACCCAAATTGGCCTCCAATTGAGCCTACAACGTACAAACGAGTTTTCCTTCTTCGTTAAGCACAACCGAACTTGTTTGTTGAGTCAAAGAAGTCCCATTTGACCTTATTATGGTGCCTCGTGAGGATTGAAATCAAACGGAGTCCATTTGGTCACTCAAATCCTTGTATTTTCGGATTGCACCCAAATTGGCCTCTAATTTAGCCTACAACGTACAAACGAGTTTTCCTTCTTCGTTAAGCACAACCGAAACTTTTTGTTGAGTCAAACATGTCCCATTTGTCGTTATTATGGTGCCACACGAGGATTGAAATTAAACGGAGTGCATTTGGTCACTCAAATCCTTGTATTCTCGGATTGCACCCAAATTGGCCTCCAATTGAGCCTACATTGTACAAACGAGTTTTCCTTCTTCGTTAAGCACAACCGAACTTTTTTGTTGAGTCAAAATTGTCCCATTTAACGTTATTATGGTGCCATGCGAGGTTAGAAACCAAGCGGAGTCCATTTGGTCACTCAAATCCTTGTATTCTCGGATTGTACCCAAATTGGCCTCCAATTGAGCCTTTTTTTTTTTTTTTTTTGAAAGGCAAGCCGGTTTTTTCAGCATAGGATCCGTAACCTACTCCCGAGATGCGACCTACTGGTCGAAATATCACCCCGAAATAAAGATGCCTCCAGTGGGTCTCGAAGCAAGGACCTGTGGAACAAGTCCACAACTCCTTAACCACTTGACCAAACGAGTTTTCCTTTTTCGTTAAGCACAACCGAACATTTTTGTTCAGTCAAACCTGTCCCATTTGATGTTATTATGGTGCCACGTGAGGTTAGAAACCAAACGGAGTCCATTTGGTCACTCAAATCTTTGTATTCTCGGATTGCACCCAAATTGGCCTCCAATTGAGCCTACATTGTACAAACGAGTTTTCCTTCTTCGTTAAGCACAACCGAACTTGTTTGTTTACTCAAATAAGTCCCATTTGACGTTATTATGGTTCCACGCGAGGTTTGAAATCAAACGGAGTCCATTTGGTCACTCAAATCCTTGTATTCTCGGATTGCACCCAAATTGGCTTCCAATTGAGCCTACAACGTACACACGAGTTTTCCTTCTTCGTTAAGCACAACCGAACTTGTTTGTTGAGTCAAAGAAGTACCATTTGACGTTATTATGGTGCCTCGCAAGGATTGAAATCAAACGGAGTGCATTTGGTCACTCAAATCCTTGTATTCTCGGATTGCACCCAAATTGGCCTCCAATTGAGCCTACAACGTACAAACGAGTTTTCCTTCTTCGTTAAGCACAACCGAACTTGTTTGTTGAGTCAAAGAAGTCCCATTTGACATTATTATGGTGCCTCGTGAGGATTGAAATCAAACAGAGTCCATTTGGTCACTCAAATCCTTGTATTCTCGGATTGCACCCAAATTGGCCTCTAATTGAGCCTACAACGACAGACGAGTTTTCCTTCTTCGTTAAGCACAACCGAACTTGTTTGTTGAATCAAACATGTCCCATTTGACGTTATTATGGTACCTCGCGAGGGTCGAAATCAAACGGAGTCCATTTGGTCACTCAAATCCTTGTATTCTCGGATTGCACCCAAATTGGCCTCCAATTGAGCCTACAACGTACAAACGAGTTTTCCTTTTTCGTTAAGCACAACCGAAAATTTTTGTTGAGTCAAAATTGTCCCATTTGACGTTATTATGGTGCCACGCGCGGTTAGAAACCAAACGGAGTCCATTTGGTCACTCAAATCCTTGTATTCTCGGATTGCACCCAAATTGGCCTCTAATTGAGCCTACAACGTACAAAAGAGTTTTTCTTCTTCGTTAAGCACAACCGAAAGTTTTTGTTGAGTCAAACATGTCCCATTTGTCGTTATTATGGTGCCACGCCAGAATTGAAATTAAACGGAGTGCATTTGGTCACTCAAATCCTTGTATTCTCGGATTGCACATAAATTGGGCTCCAATTGAGCCTACAAAGTACAAACGAGTTTTCCTTCTTCGTTAAGCACAACCGTACTTGTTTCTTGAATGAAACATGACCCATTTGACGTTATTATGGTGCCACGCGAGGTTAGAAAGCAAGCGGAGTCCATTTGGTCACTCAAATCCTTGTATTCTCGGATTGCACCCAAATTGGCCTCCAATTGAGCCTACAACGTACAAACGAGTTTTCCTTTTTCATTAAGCACAACCGAACATTTTTGTTAAGTCAAACCTGTCCCATTTGACGTTATTATGGTGCCACACGAGGTTAGAAACCAAACGGAGTCCATTTGGTCACTCAAATCCTTGTATTCTCGGATTGCACCCAAATTGGCCTCCAATTGAGCCTACAACGTACAAACGAGTTTTCCTTCGTCGTTAAGCACAACCGAACTTGTTTGTTGAGTCAAATAAGTCACATTTGACGTTATTATGGTGCCTCGCGAGGATTGAAATCAAACGGAGTCCATTTGGTCACTCAAATCCTTGTATTCTCGGATTGCACCCAAATTGGCCTCCAATTGAGCCTACAACGTACAAACGAGTTTTCCTTCTTCGTTAAGAAACAACCGTACTTGTTTGTTGAGTCAAAGAAGTACCATTTGACGTTATTATGGTGCCTCGTGAGGATTGAAATCAAACGGAGTGCATTTGGTCACTCAAATCCTTGTGTTCTCGGATTGCACCCAAATTGGCCTCCAATTGAGCCTACAACGTACAAACGAGTTTTCCTTCTTCGTTAAGCACAACCGAACTTGTTGTTGAGTCAAAGAAGTCCCATTTGACGTTATTATGGTGCCTCATGAGGATTGAAATCAAACGGAGTCCATTTGGTCACTCAAATCCTTGTATTCTCGGATTGCACCCAAATTGGCCTCTAATTGAGCCTACAACGTACAGACGAGTTTTCCTTCTTCGTTAAGCACAACCGAACTTGTTTGTTGAATCAAACATGTCCCATTTGACGTTATTATGGTGCCTCACGAGGGTTGAAATCAAACGGAGTCCATTTGGTCACTCAAATCCTTGTATTCTCGGATTGCACCCAAATTGGCCTCCAATTGAGCCTACAACGTACAAACGAGATTCCCTCTTCGTTAAGCACAACCGAACCTTTTTATTGAGTCAAACATGTCCTATTTGACATTATTATGGTGCCACATGCGGATTTAAATCAAACGGAGTCCATTCGGTCACTCAAATCATTGTATTCTCGGATTGCACCCAAATTGGCCTCCAACTGAGCCTACAACGTACAAACGAGTTTTCTTTCTTCGTTAAGAACAACCAAACTTGTTTGTTGAGTCAAATATGTCGCATTTGACGTTATTATAGTGCCACGAGAGGATTGAAATCAAAAGGAGTCCATTTGGTCACTCAAATCCTTGTATTCTCGGATTGCACCCAAATTGACCTCCAATTGAGCCTACAACGTACAAACGAGTTTTCCTTCTTCGTTAAGCACAACCGTACTTGTTTGTTGAATGAAACATGACCCATTTGACGTTATTATGGTGCCACGCGAGGTTAGAAAGCAAGCGGAGTCCATTTGGTCACTCAAATCCTTGTATTCTCGGATTGCACCCAAATTGGCCTCCAATTGAGCCTACAACGTACAAACGAGTTTTCCTTCTTCGTTAAGCACAAACGAACGTGTTTGTTGAGTCAAATAAGTCACATTTGACGTTATTATGGTGCCACGGGAGGATTGAAATCAAACGGAGTCCATTTGGTCACTCAAATCCTTGTATTCTCGGATTGCACCCAAATTGGCCTCCCATTGAGCCTACAACGTACAAACGAGTTTTTCTTCTTCGTTAAGCACAACCGAACATGTTTGTTGAGTCAAACATGTTCCATTTGATGTTATTATGTTGCCTCGCGAGGGTTGAAATTAAACGGAGTCCATTTGGTCACTCAAATCCTTGTATTCTCGGATTGCACCCAAATTGGCCTCCAATTGAGCCTAGAACGTACAAACGAGTTTTCCTTCTTCGTTAAGCACAACCGAACTTGTTTGTTGAATCAAAAATGTCCCATTTGACGTTATTATGGTGCCACGCGAGGTTAGAAATCAAGCGGAGTCCATTTGGTCACTCAAATCCTTGTATTCTCAGATTGCACCCAAATTGGCGTCCAATTGAGCCTACAACGTACAAACGAGTTTTCCTTTTTCATTAAGCACAACCGAACATTTTTGTCGAGTCAAACCTGTCCCATTAGACGTTATTATGGTGCCACGCGAGGTTAGAAACCAAACGGAGTCCATTTGGTCACTCAAATCCTTGTATTCTCGGATTGCACCCAAATTGGCCTCCAATTGAGCCTACAACGTACAAACGAGTTTTCCTTCTTCGTTAAGCACAACCGAACTTGTTTGTTGAGTCAAAGAAGTAACATTTGACGTTATTATGGTGCCTCGTGAGGATTGAAATCAAACGGAGTCCATTTGGTCACTCAAATCCTTGTATTCTCGGATTGCACCCAAATTGGCCTCCAATTGAGCCTACAACGTACAAACGAGTTTTCCTTCTTCGTTAAGCACAACCGAACTTGTTTGTTGAGTCAAAGAAGTCCTATTTGACGTTATTATGGTGCCTCGTGAGGATTGAAATCAAACGGAGTGCATTTGGTCACTCAAATCCTTGTATTCTCGGATTGCACCCAAATTGGCCTCTAATTGAGCCTACAACGTACAGACGAGTTTTCCTTCTCCATTAAACACAACCGAACTTGTTTGTTGAATCAAATATGTCCCATTTGACGTTATTATGGTGCCACGCGAGGTTAGAAACCAAGCGGAGTCCATTTGGTCACTCAAATCCTTGTATTCTCGGATTGCACCCAAATTGGCCTCCAATTGAGCCTACATTGTACAAACGAGTTTTCCTTCTTCGTTAAGCACAAACGAACTTGTTTGTTGAATCAAATAAGTCCCATTTGACGTTATTATGGTGCCACGCGAGGATTGAAATCAAACGGAGTCCATTTGGTCACTCAAATCCTTGTATTCTCGGATTGCACCCAAATTGGCCTCCCATTGAGCCTACAACGTACAAACGAGTTTTTCTTTTTCGTTAAGCACAACCGAACATGTTTGTTGAGTCAAACATGTTTAATTAGACGTTATTATGATGCCTCACGAGGGTTGAAATCAAACGGAGTCCATTTGGTCACTCAAATCCTTGTATTCTCGGATTGCACCCAAATTGGCCTCCAATTGAGCCTACAACGTACAAACGAGTTTTCCTTCTTCGTTAAGCACAACCGAACTTGTTTGTTGAATCAAACATGTCCCATTTGACGTTATTATGGTGCCACGCGAGGTTAGAAACCAAGCGGGGTCCATTTGGCCACTCAAATCCTTGTATTCTCGGATTGCACCCAAATTGGCCTCCAATTGAGCCTACAACGTACAAACGAGTTTTCCTTTTTCGTTAAGCACAACCGAACATTTTTGTTGAGTCAAACCTGTCCCATTTGATGTTATTATGGTGCCACGCGAGGTTAGAAACCAAACGGAGTCCATTTGGTCACTCAAATCCTTGTATTCTCGGATTGCACCCAAATTGGCCTCCAATTGAGCCTACATTGTACAAACGAGTTTTCCTTCTTCGTTAAGCACAACCAAACTTGTTTGTTTAGTCAAATAAGTCCCATTTGATGTTATTATGGTTCCACGCGAGGTTTGAAATCAAACGGAGTCCATTTGGTCACTCAAATCCTTGTATTCTCGGATTGCACCCAAATTGGCCTCCAATTGAACCTACAACGTACAAACGAGTTTTCCTTCTTCATTAAGCACAACCGAACATGTGTGTTGAGTCAAACATGTTCCATTTGATGTTATTATGGTGCCTCGCGACTGTTGAAATCAAACGGAGTCCATTTGGTCACTCAAATCCTTTTATTCTCGGATTGCACCCAAATTGGCCTCCAATTGAGCCTACAACGTACAAACGAGTTTTCCTTCTTCGTTAAGCACAACCGAACTTGTTTGTTGAATCAAACATGTCCCATTTGACGTTATTATGGTGCCACGCGAGGTTAGAAATCAAGCGGAGTCCATTTGGTCACTCAAATCCTTGTATTCTCGGATTGCACCCAAATTGGCCTCCAATTGAGCCTACAACGTACAAACGAGTTTTCCTTTCTCGTTAAGCACAACCGAACATTTTTGTTGAGTCAAACCTGTCCCATTTGATGTTATTATGGTGCCACGTGAGGTTAGAAACCAAACGGAGTCCATTTGGTCACTCAAATCCTTGTATTCTCGGATTGCACCCAAATTGGCCTCCAATTAAGCCTACATTGTACAAACGAGTTTTTCTTCTTCGTTAAGCACAACCGAACTTGTTTGTTTAGTCGTATAAGTCCCATTTGACGTTATTATGGTTCCACGCGAGGTTTGAAACCAAACGGAGTCCATTTGGTCACTCAAATCCTTGTATTCTCAGATTATACCCAAATTGGCCTCCAATTGAGCCTACAACGTACAAACGAGTTTTCCTTCTTCATTAAGCACAACCGAACATGTTTGTTGAGTCAAACATTTTCCATTTGATGTTATTATGGTTCCTCGCGACTTTTGAAATCAAACGGAGTCCGTTTGGTCACTCAAATCCTTTTATTCTCGGATTGCACCCAAATTGGCCTCCAATTGAGCCTACAACGTACAAACGAGTTTTCCTTCTTCGTTAAGCACAACCGAACTTGTTTGTTCAATCAAACATGTCCCATTTGACGTTATTATGGTTCCACAATAGGTTAGAAACCCAGCGGAGTCCATTTGGTCACTCAAATCCTTGTATTCTCGGATTGCACTCAAATTGGCCTCCAATTGAGCCTACAACTTACAAACGAGTTTTCCTTTTTCATTAAGCACAACCGAACATTTTTGTTGAGTCAAACCTGTCCCATTTGACGTTATTATGGTGCCATGTGAGGTTAGAAACCAAACGGAGTCCATTTGGTCACTCAAATCCTTGTATTCTCGGATTGCACCCAAATTGGCCTCCAATTGAGCCTACAACGTACAAACGAGTTTTCCTTCTTCGTTAAGCACAACCAAACTTGTTTGTTGAGTCAAAGAAGTCACATTTGATGTTATTATGGTGCCTCTCGAGGATTGAAATCAAAGGGAGTCCATTTGGTCACTCAAATCCTTGTATTCTCGGATTGCACCCAAATTGGACTCCAATTGAGCCTACAACGTACAAACGAGTTTTCCTTCTTCGTTAAGCACAACCGAACTAGTTTGTTGAGTCAAAAAAGTCCCATTTGACGTTATTATGGTGCCTCGCGAGGATTTAAATCAAACGGAGTGCATTTGGTCACTCAAATCCTTGTATTCTCGGATTGCACCCAAATTGGCCTCCAATTGAGCCTACAACGTACAAACGAGTTTTCCTTCTTCGTTAAGCACAACCGAACTTGTTTGTTGAGTCAAAGAAGTCCTATTTGACGTTATTATGGTGCCACGTGAGGATTGAAATCAAACGGAGTCCATTTGGTCACTCAAATCCTTGTATTCTCGGATTGCACCCAAATTGGCCTCCAATTGAGCCTACAACGTACAGACGAGTTTTCCTTCTTCGTTAAGCACAACCGAACTTGTTTGTTGAATCAAATATGTCCCATTTGACGTTATTATGGTGCCACGCGAGGTTAGAAACCAAGCGGAGTCCATTTGGTCACTCAAATCCTTGTATTCTCGATTTGCACCCAAATTGGCCTCCAATTGAGCCTACATTGTACAAACGAGTTTTCCTTCTTCGTTAAGCACAACCGAACTTTTTTGTTGATTCAAATAAGTCCCATTTGACGTTATTATGGTGCCACGTGAGGATTGAAATCAAACGGAGTCCATTTGGTCACTCAAATCCTTGTATTCTCGGATTGCACCCAAATTGGCCTCCAATTGAGCCTACATTGTACAAACGAGTTTTCCTTCTTCGTTAAGCACAACCGAACTTTTTTGTTGATTCAAATAAGTCCCATTTGACATTATTATGGTGCCACGTGAGGATTGAAATCAAACGGAGTCCATTTGGTCACTCAAATCCTTGTATTCTCGGATTGCACCCAAATTGGCCTCCAATTAAGCCTACATTGTACAAACGAGTTTTCCTTTTTCGTTAAGCACAACCGAACTTGTTTGTTGAATCAAACATGTCCCATTTGACGTTATTATGGTGCCACACGAGGTTAGAAACCAAGCGGAGTCCATTTGGTCACTCAAATCCTTGTATTCTCGAATTGCACCCAAATTGGCCTCCAATTGAGCCTACAACGCATAAACGAGTTTCCCTTTTTCGTTAAGCACAACCGAACATTTTTGTTGAGTCAAACCTGTCCCATTTGATGTTATTATGGTGCCACGTGAGGTTAGAAACCAAACGGATTCCATTTGGTCACTCAAATCCTTGTATTCTCGGATTGCACCCAAATTGGCCTCCAATTGAGCCTACATTGTACAAACGAGTTTTCCTTCTTCGTTAAGCACAACCGAACTTTTTGTTTAGTCAAATAAGTCCCATTTCACGCTATTATGGTTCCACGCGAGGTTTGAAATCAAACGGAGTCCATTTGGTCACTCAAATCCTTGTATTCTCGGATTGCACCCAAACTGGCTTCCAATTGAGCCTACAACGTACAAACGAGTTTTCCTTCTTCATTAAGCACAACCGAACATGTTTGTTGAGTCAAACATGTTAAATTTGATGTTATTATGGTGCCTCGCAACTGTTGAAATCAAACGGAGTCCATTTGGTCACTCAAATCCTTTTATTCTCGGATTGCACCCAAATTGGCCTCCAATTGAGCCTACAACGTACAAACGAGTTTTCCTTCTTCGTTAAGCACAACCGAACTTGTTTGTTGAATCAAACATGTCCCATTTGACGTTATTATGGTGCCACGCGAGGTTAGAAACCAAGCGGAGTCCATTTGGTCACTCAAATCCTTGTATTCTCGGATTGCACCCAAATTGGCCTCCAATTGAGCCTACAACGTACAAACTAGTTTTTCTTTTTCGTTAAGCACAACCGAACATTTTTGTTGAGTCAAACCTGTCCCATTTGATGTTATTATGGTGCCACGCGAGGTTAGAAACCAAACGGAGTCCATTTGGTCACTCAAATTCTTGTATTCTCGGATTGCATCCAAATTGGCCTCCAATTGAGCCTACATTGTACAATCGAGTTTTCCTTCTTCGTTAAGCACAACCGAACTTGTTTGTTTAGTCAAATAAGTCCCATTTGACGTTATTATGGTTCCACACGAGGTTTGAAATCAAACGGATTCCATTTGGTCACTCAAATCCTTGTATTCTCGGATTGCACCCAAATTGGCCTCCAATTGAGCCTACAACATACAAACGAGTTTTCCTTCTTCATTAAGCACAACCGAACATGTTTGTTGAGTCAAACATGTTCCATTTGATGTTATTATGGTGCCTCGCGACTGTTGAAATCAAACGGAGTCCATTTGGTCACTCAAATCCTTTTATTCTCGGATTGCACCCAAATTGGCCTCCAATTGAGCCTACAACGTACAAACGAGTTTTCCTTCTTCGTTAAGCACAACCGAACATGTTTGTTCAATCAAACATGTCCCATTTGACGTTATTATGGTTCCACGCGAGGTTAGAAACCCAGCGGAGTCCATTTAGTCACTCAAATCCTTGTATTCTCGGATTGCACCCAAATTGGCCTTCAATTGAGCCTACAACGTACAAACGAGTTTTCCATTTTCATTAAGCACAACCGAACATTTTTGTTGAGTCAAACCTGTCCCATTTGACGTTATTATGGTGCCACGCGAGGTTAGAAACCAAACGGAGTCCATTTGGTCACTCAAATCCTTGTATTCTCGGATTGCACCCAAATTGGCCTCCAATTGAGCCTACAACGTACAAACGAGTTTTCCTTCTTCGTTAAGCACAACCAAACTTGTTTGTTGAGTCAAAGAAGTCACATTTGACGTTATTATGGTACCTCGCGAGGATTGAAATCAAACGGAGTCCATTTGGTCACTCAAATCCTTGTATTCTCGGACTGCACCCAAATTGGCCTCCAATTGAGCCTACAACGTACAAACGAGTTTTCCTTCTTCGTTAAGCACAACCGAACTTGTTTGTTGAGTCAAAGAAGTCCCATTTGACGTTATTATGGTGCCTCGCAAGGATTGAAATCAAACGGAGTGCATTTGGTCACTCAAATCCTTGTATTCTCGGATTGCACCCAAATTGGCCTCCAATTGAGCCTACAACGTACAAACGAGTTTTCCTTCTTCGTTAAGCACAACCGAACTTGTTTGTTGCGTCAAAGAAGTCCCATTTGACCTTATTATGGTGCCTCGTGAGGATTGAAATCAAACGGAGTCCATTTGGTCACTCAAATCCTTGTATTTTCGGATTGCACCCAAATTGGCCTCTAATTTAGCCTACAACGTACAAACGAGTTTTCCTTCTTCGTTAAGCACAACCGAAACTTTTTGTTGAGTCAAACATGTCCCATTTGTCGTTATTATGGTGCCACACGAGGATTGAAATTAAACGGAGTGCATTTGGTCACTCAAATCCTTGTATTCTCGGATTGCACCCAAATTGGCCTCCAATTGAGCCTACATTGTACAAACGAGTTTTCCTTCTTCGTTAAGCACAACCGAACTTTTTTGTTGAGTCAAAATTGTCCCATTTAACGTTATTATGGTGCCATGCGAGGTTAGAAACCAAGCGGAGTCCATTTGGTCACTCAAATCCTTGTATTCTCGGATTGCACCCAAATTGGCCTCTAATTGAGCCTACAACGTACAAACGAGTTTTCCTTCTTCGTTAAGCACAACCGAAACTTTTTGTTGAGTCAAACATGTCCAATTTGTCGTTATTATGGGGCCACGAGTGGATTGAAATTAAACGGAGTGCATTTGGTCACTCAAATCCTTGTATTCTCGGATTGCACCCAAATTGGACTCCAATTGAGCCTACAACGTACAAACGAGTTTTCCTTCTTCGTTAAGCACAACCGAACTTGTTTGTTGAGTCAAAGAAGTCCCATTTGACGTTATTATGGTGCCTCGCGAGGATTGAAATCAAACGGAGTGCATTTGGTCACTCAAATCCTTGTATTCTCGGATTGCACCCAAATTGGCCTCCAATTGAGCCTACAACGTACAAACGAGTTTTCCTTCTTCGTTAAGCACAACCGAACTTGTTTGTTGAGTCAAAGAAGTCCCATTTGACCTTATTATGGTGCCTCGTGAGGATTGAAATCAAACGGAGTCCATTTGGTCACTCAAATCCTTGTATTTTCGGATTGCACCCAAATTGGCCTCTAATTTAGCCTACAACGTACAAACGAGTTTTCCTTCTTCGTTAAGCACAACCGAAACTTTTTGTTGAGTCAAACATGTCCCATTTGTCGTTATTATGGTGCCACACGAGGATTGAAATTAAACGGAGTGCATTTGGTCACTCAAATCCTTGTATTCTCGGATTGCACCCAAATTGGCCTCCAATTGAGCCTACATTGTACAAACGAGTTTTCCTTCTTCGTTAAGCACAACCGAACTTTTTTGTTGAGTCAAAATTGTCCCATTTAACGTTATTATGGTGCCATGCGAGGTTAGAAACCAAGCGGAGTCCATTTGGTCACTCAAATCCTTGTATTCTCGGATTGTACCCAAATTGGCCTCCAATTGAGCCTACAACGTACAAACGAGTTTTCCTTTTTCGTTAAGCACAACCGAACATTTTTGTTCAGTCAAACCTGTCCCATTTGATGTTATTATGGTGCCACGTGAGGTTAGAAACCAAACGGAGTCCATTTGGTCACTCAAATCTTTGTATTCTCGGATTGCACCCAAATTGGCCTCCAATTGAGCCCACATTGTACAAACGAGTTTTCCTTCTTCGTTAAGCACAACCGAACTTGTTTGTTTACTCAAATAAGTCCCATTTGACGTTATTATGGTTCCACGCGAGGTTTGAAATCAAACGGAGTCCATTTGGTCACTCAAATCCTTGTATTCTCGGATTGCACCCAAATTGGCTTCCAATTGAGCCTACAACGTACACACGAGTTTTCCTTCTTCGTTAAGCACAACCGAACTTGTTTGTTGAGTCAAAGAAGTACCATTTGACGTTATTATGGTGCCTCGCAAGGATTGAAATCAAACGGAGTGCATTTGGTCACTCAAATCCTTGTATTCTCGGATTGCACCCAAATTGGCCTCCAATTGAGCCTACAACGTACAAAAGAGTTTTCCTTCTTCGTTAAGCACAACCGAACTTGTTTGTTGAGTCAAAGAAGTCCCATTTGACATTATTATGGTGCCTCGTGAGGATTGAAATCAAACAGAGTCCATTTGGTCACTCAAATCCTTGTATTCTCGGATTGCACCCAAATTGGCCTCTAATTGAGCCCACAACGACAGACGAGTTTTCCTTCTTCGTTAAGCACAACCGAACTTGTTTGTTGAATCAAACATGTCCCATTTGACGTTATTATGGTACCTCGCGAGGGTCGAAATCAAACGGAGTCCATTTGGTCACTCAAATCCTTGTATTCTCGGATTGCACCCAAATTGGCCTCCAATTGAGCCTACAACGTACAAACGAGTTTTCCTTTTTCGTTAAGCACAACCGAAAATTTTTGTTGAGTCAAAATTGTCCCATTTGACGTTATTATGGTGCCACGCGCGGTTAGAAACCAAACGGAGTCCATTTGGTCACTCAAATCCTTGTATTCTCGGATTGCACCCAAATTGGCCTCTAATTGAGCCTACAACGTACAAAAGAGTTTTTCTTCTTCGCTAAGCACAACCGAAAGTTTTTGTTGAGTCAAACATGTCCCATTTGTCGTTATTATGGTGCCACGCCAGAATTGAAATTAAACGGAGTGCATTTGGTCACTCAAATCCTTGTATT
This sequence comes from Berberis vulgaris, assembly GCA_963556465.1. Taxonomy (NCBI): domain Eukaryota; kingdom Viridiplantae; phylum Streptophyta; class Magnoliopsida; order Ranunculales; family Berberidaceae; genus Berberis; species Berberis vulgaris. The sequence continues at coordinate 38,329,688 of OY747132.1, read as the reverse complement.
CTCGGATCGCACATAAATTGGGCTCCAATTGAGCCTACAAAGTACAAACGAGTTTTCCTTCTTCGTTAAGCACAACCGTACTTGTTTCTTGAATGAAACATGACCCATTTGACGTTATTATGGTGCCACGCGAGGTTAGAAAGCAAGCTCGAGTCCATTTGGTCACTCAAATCCTTGTATTCTCGGATTGCACCCAAATTGGCCTCCAATTGAGCCTACAACGTACAAACGAGTTTTCCTTTTTCATTAAGCACAACCGAACATTTTTGTTAAGTCAAACCTGTCCCATTTGACGTTATTATGGTGCCACACGAGGTTAGAAACCAAACGGAGTCCATTTGGTCACTCAAATCCTTGTATTCTCGGATTGCACCCAAATTGGCCTCCAATTGAGCCTACAACGTACAAACGAGTTTTCCTTCTTCGTTAAGAAACAACCGTACTTGTTTGTTGAGTCAAAGAAGTACCATTTGACGTTATTATGGTGCCTCGTGAGGATTGAAATCAAACGGAGTGCATTTGGTCACTCAAATCCTTGTGTTCTCGGATTGCACCCAAATTGGCCTCCAATTGAGCCTACAACGTACAAACGAGTTTTCCTTCTTCGTTAAGCACAACCGAACTTGTTGTTGAGTCAAAGAAGTCCCATTTGACGTTATTATGGTGCCTCATGAGGATTGAAATCAAACGGAGTCCATTTGGTCACTCAAATCCTTGTATTCTCGGATTGCACCCAAATTGGCCTCTAATTGAGCCTACAACGTACAGACGAGTTTTCCTTCTTCGTTAAGCACAACCGAACTTGTTTGTTGAATCAAACATGTCCCATTTGACGTTATTATGGTGCCTCACGAGGGTTGAAATCAAACGGAGTCCATTTGGTCACTCAAATCCTTGTATTCTCGGATTGCACCCAAATTGGCCTCCAATTGAGCCTACAACGTACAAACGAGTTTCCTTCTTCGTTAAGCACAACCGAACCTTTTTATTGAGTCAAACATGTCCTATTTGACATTATTATGGTGCCACATGCGGATTTAAATCAAACGGAGTCCATTCGGTCACTCAAATCATTGTATTCTCGGATTGCACCCAAATTGGCCTCCAACTGAGCCTACAACGTACAAACGAGTTTTCCTTCTTCGTTAAGAACAACCAAACTTGTTTGTTGAGTCAAATATGTCGCATTTGACGTTATTATAGTGCCACGAGAGGATTGAAATCAAAAGGAGTCCATTTGGTCACTCAAATCCTTGTATTCTCGGATTGCACCCAAATTGACCTCCAATTGAGCCTACAACGTACAAACGAGTTTTCCTTCTTCGTTAAGCACAACCGTACTTGTTTGTTGAATGAAACATGACCCATTTGACGTTATTATGGTGCCACGCGAGGTTAGAAAGCAAGCGGAGTCCATTTGGTCACTCAAATCCTTGTATTCTCGGATTGCACCCAAATTGGCCTCCAATTGAGCCTACAACGTACAAACGAGTTTTCCTTTTTCATTAAGCACAACCGAACATTTTTGTTGAGTCAAACCTGTCCCATTTGACGTTATTATGGTGCCACACGAGGTTAGAAACCAAACGGAGTCCATTTGGTCACTCAAATCCTTGTATTCTCGGATTGCACCCAAATTGGCCTCCAATTGAGCCTACAACGTACAAACGAGTTTTCCTTCGTCGTTAAGCACAACCGAACTTGTTTGTTGAGTCAAATAAGTCACATTTGACGTTATTATGGTGCCTCGCGAGGATTGAAATCAAACGGAGTCCATTTGGTCACTCAAATCCTTGTATTCTCGGATTGCACCCAAATTGGCCTCCAATTGAGCCTACAACGTACAAACGAGTTTTCCTTCTTCGTTAAGCACAACCGTACTTGTTTGTTGAGTCAAAGAAGTACCATTTGACGTTATTATGGTGCCTCGCGAGGATTGAAATCAAACGGAGTGCATTTGGTCACTCAAATCCTTGTGTTCTCGGATTGCACCCAAATTGGCCTCCAATTGAGCCTACAACGTACAAACGAGTTTTCCTTCTTCGTTAAGCACAACCGAACTTGTTTGTTGAGTCAAAGAAGTCCCATTTGACGTTATTATGGTGCCTCGTGAGGATTGAAATCAAACGGATTCCATTTGGTCACTCAAATCCTTGTATTCTCGGATTGCACCCAAATTGGCCTCTAATTGAGCCTACAAAGTACAGACGAGTTTTCCTTCTTCGTTAAGCACAACCGAACTTGTTTGTTGAATCAAACATGTCCCATTTGACGTTATTATGGTGCCTCGCGAGGGTTGAAATCAAACGGAGTCCATTTGGTCACTCAAATCCTTGTATTCTCGGATTGCACCCAAATTGGCCTCCAATTGAGCCTACAACGTACAAACGAGTTTTCAATTTTCGTTAAGCACAACCGAACATTTTTGTTGAGTCAAAATTGTCCCATTTGACGTTATTATGGTGCCACGCGAGGTTAGAAACCAAACGGAGTCCATTTGGTCACTCAAATCATTGTATTCTCGGATTGCACCCAAATTGGCCTCTAATTGAGCCTACAACGTACAAACGAGTTTTCCTTCTTTGTTAAGCACAACCGAACCTTTTTGTTGAGTCAAACATGTCCCATTTGACGTTATTATGGTGCCCCGCAAGGATTGAAATCAAACGGAGTCCATTTGGTCACTCAAATCCTTGTATTCTTGGATTGCACCCAAATTGGCCTCCAATTGAGCCTACAACGTACAAACGAGTTTCCTTCTTCGTTAAGCACAACCGAACCTTTTTATTGAGTCAAACATGTCCTATTTGACATTATTATGGTGCCACATGCGGATTTAAATCAAACGGAGTCCATTCGGTCACTCAAATCATTGTATTCTCGGATTGCACCCAAATTGGCCTCCAACTGAGCCTACAACGTACAAACGAGTTTTCCTTCTTCGTTAAGAACAACCAAACTTGTTTGTTGAGTCAAATATGTCGCATTTGACGTTATTATAGTGCCACGAGAGGATTGAAATCAAAAGGAGTCCATTTGGTCACTCAAATCCTTGTATTCTCGGATTGCACCCAAATTGACCTCCAATTGAGCCTACAACGTACAAACAAGTTTTCCTTCTTCGTTAAGCACAACCGAACTTGTTTGTTGAGTCAAATAAGTCCCATTTGATGTTATTATGGTGCCACGTGAGGATTGAAATCAAACGGAGTCCATTTGGTCACTCAAATCTTTGTATTCTCGTATTGCACCCAAATTGGCCTCCAATTGAGCCTACAACATACGAACGAGTTTTCCTTCTTCGTTAAGTACAACCGAACATGTTTGTTGAGTCAAACATGTTCCATTTGATGTTATTATGGTGCCTCGCGAGGATTGAAATCAAACGGAGTCCATTTGGTTACTCAAATCCTTGTATTCTCGGATTGCACCCAAATTGGCCTCCAATTCAGCCTACAACGTACAAACGAGTATTTCTTTTTCGTTAAGCACAACCGAACTTTTTTTTTGAGTCAAACCTGTCCCATTTGATGTTATTATGGTGCCTCATGAGTTAGAAACCAAACGGAGTCCATTTGGTCACTCAAATCCCTGTATTCTCGGATTGCACCCAAATTGGCCTCCAATTGAGCCTACAACGTACAAACGAGTTTTCCTTCTTCGTTAAGCACAACCAAATGTTGAGTCAAAGAAGTCCCATTTGATGCTATTATGGTGCCTCGCGAGGATTGAAATCACACGGAGTCCATTTGGTCACTCAAATCCTTGTATTCTCGGATTGCACCCAAATTGGCCTCCAATTGACCCTACAACGTACAAACGAGTTTTCCTTCTTCGTTAAGCACAACCGAACTTGTTTGTTGAGTCAAAGAAGTCACATTTGACGTTATTATGGTGCCTCGCGAGGATTGAAATCAAACGGAGTCCATTTGGTCACTCAAATCCTTGTATTCTCGGATTGCACCCAAATTGGCCTCCAATTGAGCCTACAACGTACAAACGAGTTTTCCTTCATCGTTAAGCACAACCGTACTTGTTTGTTGAGTCAAAGAAGTACCATTTGACGTTATTATGGTGCCTCGTGAGGATTGAAATCAAACGGAGTGCATTTGGTCACTCAAATCCTTGTGTTCTCGGATTGCACCCAAATTGGCCACCAATTTAGCCTACAACGTACAAACGAGTTTTCCTTCTTCGTTAAGCACAACCGAACTTGTTTGTTGAGTCAAAGAAGTCCCATTTGACGTTATTATGGTGCCTCGTGAGGATTGAAATCAAACGGAGTCCATTTGGTCACTCAAATCCTTGTATTCTCGGATTGCACCCAAATTGGCCTCTAATTGAGCCTACAACGTACAGACGAGTTTTCCTTCTTCGTTAAGCACAACCGAACTTGTTTGTTGAATCAAACATGTCCCATTTGACGTTATTATGGTGCCTCGCGAGGGTTGAAATCAAACGGAGTCCATTTGGTCACTCAAATCCTTGTATTCTCGGATTGCACCCAAATTGGCCTCCAATTGAGCCTACAACGTACAAACGAGTTTTCCTTTTTCGTTAAGCACAACCGAAAATTTTTGTTGAGTCAAAATTGTCCCATTTGACGTTATTATGGTGCCACGCGCGGTTAGAAACCAAACGGAGTCCATTTGGTCACTCAAATCCTTGTATTCTCGGATTGCACCCAAATTGGCCTCTAATTGAGCCTACAACGTACAAAAGAGTTTTTCTTCTTCGTTAAGCACAACCGAAAGTTTTTGTTGATTCAAACATGTCCCATTTGTCGTTATTATGGTGCCACGCCAGAATTGAAATTAAACGGAGTGCATTTGGTCACTCAAATCCTTGTATTCTCGGATTGCACATAAATTGGGCTCCAATTGAGCCTACAAAGTACAAACGAGTTTTCCTTCTTCGTTAAGCACAACCGTACTTGTTTCTTGAATGAAACATGACCCATTTGACGTTATTATGGTGCCACGCGAGGTTAGAAAGCAAGCGGAGTCCATTTGGTCACTCAAATCCTTGTATTCTCGGATTGCACCCAAATTGGCCTCCAATTGAGCCTACAACGTACAAACGAGTTTTCCTTTTTCATTAAGCACAACCGAACATTTTTGTTGAGTCAAACCTGTCCCATTTGACGTTATTATGGTGCCACACGAGGTTAGAAACCAAACGGAGTCCATTTGGTCACTCAAATCCTTGTATTCTCGGATTGCACCCAAATTGGCCTCCAATTGAGCCTACAACGTACAAACGAGTATTCCTTCGTCGTTAAGCACAACCGAACTTGTTTGTTGAGTCAAATAAGTCACATTTGACGTTATTATGGTGCCTCGCGAGGATTGAAATCAAACGGAGTCCATTTGGTCACTCAAATCCTTGTATTCTCGGATTGCACCCAAATTGGCCTCCAATTGAGCCTACAACGTACAAACGAGTTTTCCTTCTTCGTTAAGAAACAACCGTACTTGTTTGTTGAGTCAAAGAAGTACTGTAACGACCCGATCCGCACAGTAAGATATTGTCCGCTTTGGGCCCAACCGGCCCGCACGGCTTTAAAAGGCCTCTTACTATGGGGATCCAACCTCGCACATATATAGCACATAACCATCCCGCACCCAGGCGATGTGGGACTATGATCCCCCTTGGTAGCTAGCCCAACCCCTCTTGGGATCCACGGGCCTATTGGGCTCCAACCCTCACCCTCACCCTCCCCCTCAGGTCCGCCCACACAAGGGTCTCACAGTCCACCCCCTTAAGGCCCAACGTCCTCGTTGGCCACACAGGCACAACGTCCACGTTGCCCGAGGGCCCACCTCCATGTGTCACGCCCCGACCCGCCACGGGAATCGCAGCGTGCCGATGCGTGAACTAACACCTACACAGGCGGATCGTAACCGGCCACAACATCATAATATAACACATTCTTGATACGATAAACAAACGAAAATAAAACTACGCTAAAGTTTGAACAAAATAAATATATATTTGATTCGCCCCGCCAGAGTCATAGCGACAAAATCAGTATACAAACATTTAGTTTAACAATAGAGTACATCTGAAACACAGAGGAAGCAAAACATACCCGTACAGGGCGGACACAACCAAAAAGCTCAAAACACGCCTACAACGAAAATCGAGGCCTACGCGCCACGATCAGCAGGAACTCCAACACTGCCTGCACTCCAATAGAAGCACACCCCTTGCGGGGTCAGCAAAGCACAAAGCTAGCTGGTGCGAGCGAACTAAATACAAATAACGGGATAATAAACAAGGAAAATTCACGCCACACAACAATGAATAAGCAATAAGTTCTACAGTCTAAATCACACCGTGTCTCTAAGGATAATGTTTCTAAGTTCAAGCAACAACACAAACCTTTCAGATTCAACAATAACTACCAGTTTATTATATGTCGATTATTACACGTGATTCAACATGATAAATATCAAGCAATGAAAATAAAACAATCTCATAATTCTTCCTAGCCTCCTAGGTATAGCAATCAAGTTGAAATCAAAAATCATGTAAAACCCTGTATAAGTGTCTCATATCGTAGGTATCCGCATACCCTACGAATGTGTCTCACCCAGACACATCCCACAACGTGCACCAGTACCACTTCGGGCTTGTTTGTATCCTAATGGGGTGCCATCTGCCAGGATACAAACTCAAACGTCCTGAACGACTGGCCTAACACGGCCAACCTAACATAATCAAAATCAAGCGCGCTGGGAGGGAAAGCGAGTAATCTCCAAAGCACATCCTCCGGGACCCGTCCTACTGCACTCTATAGTGGCAAGTGCGTGCGGGAGCTCACCGCACCTCAGCAAGCTTGCCACATGCAGTAGCGTCCACAATGTCAGGTGCGAGTCATCTCAAGCACCATCCAACTCTCGATGCGAGCAAGCTCCTAAGCATCGGCAAACAGGCATTATAGCGGGGTAAAGACACTTATACTACTATCCACATGCACAAATGACGAGTCTGTGCATAACCAAACGTACAAGCGTGCAATCATAAATAATTCGGCAATTTTTTTTATAAAATCACGACTATGCCAGGGTCCCAACATGACCCAATTCACCACAATAAATTTACTCGAGTCGCTTATCATACATGCTCAAGACTCGAAAATCCACGGTAACATGATAGGCTATGCAAACTAGAAAACAAAGCATACCAGTCTCATGTCATTACACCAAAGCCTAATCACACCAAAATTACTATTCGATTTCATTCAAGTATATCATGTTTTCCGAAAATCCAATGCATAATTCATTCACACATAACTAACACAATCCTCGAAATATCCGAAAACTCCAAATTTTCGGATCTGAATACAATTCCACACAATTGACGGTAAACGTAAAAATTCATTTCAGGATTTCAAATACTTATTTCTTAAAATACAAATTATAGTTTCACTCACCTGGCGGAATGGATTTTCAAAACCCAATTCCTACCGGTCGAAGCTCCAAACACGCAATACCACGAATGCGGGGCCACGAAAATTCTAAAACTGCAAGGCGGACTCGGAAATGAGTAAACTAGCCGAAAACTGAAATAAATAAATAAATACAAGCGGCGCGTGACTAAAAGGAAAACTTACAGGCAAAAGGAATTCGGCAACCACCCCGCCGCAACCCAAAGTGGGGCGAAAACGTGCCGAAACCCTCCCTACACCGGTCTGAACGCTACCAAACTGCACCACAGCCCACAAAAGAGTCTAAGGACACTCAGAGCCACGAAAAGGAGACTCACCCACGCACCCAAAGCCCGGTTTCACGCCGAGGAACCCTCCAAACAAACATGCACCCTGATTTTTTGAAAAAATTTTGGCCAACCCCAAAACAGTCTTGCATGTCGGTTCTAAGGGCTCCCAAGGACGCCACCAAGGCCCTAACACGGCTGATCGAAGCTAAAAACCCGATCAAACCCCAAACCCAAATGAAAACTGATTTTTTTTTTTTTTTTTTTTTTTTTTTGAAAAAAAGCAACTGAGAAATAAATAGGGGGAAGAGAGAACGAACCGAGGAGGAGGAGGAGGTGAGATTGGGCAAGAAAATCCACCCAAAAAAACTGCCAAGAAAATGGAGGAGGCGACGTCGCAGCGCTGCGTCGCTCGCTGTAACGAATAGAAAAAAAGAAAGAAAGAAAGAAAGAGAAGAAGAAAGGGGGAAGGGGAGGGGTCATACTGTTTTAAAGGGGTGGGTGGCTATGTGCCCCCACCACCTTTGCTGAGTACATCCCGATTTAAAAACTATTTTTTTTTTTTTTTTTTTTTTTTTTTTTTTTTGAAAAACCGCAGGTCTCACAAGTACCATTTGACGTTATTATGGTGCCTCGTGAGGATTGAAATCAAACGGAGTGCATTTGGTCACTCAAATCCTTGTGTTCTCGGATTGCACCCAAATTGGCCTCCAATTGAGCCTACAACGTACAAACGAGTTTTCCTTCTTCGTTAAGCACAACCGAACTTGTTGTTGAGTCAAAGAAGTCCCATTTGACGTTATTATGGTGCCTCATGAGGATTGAAATCAAACGGAGTCCATTTGGTCACTCAAATCCTTGTATTCTCGGATTGCACCCAAATTGGCCTCTAATTGAGCCTAAAACGTACAGACGAGTTTTCCTTCTTCGTTAAGCACAACCGAACTTGTTTGTTGAATCAAACATGTCCCATTTGACGTTATTATGGTGCCTCGCGAGGGTTGAAATCAAACGGAGTCCATTTGGTCACTCAAATCCTTGTATTCTCGGATTGCACCCAAATTGGCCTCCAATTGAGCCTACAACGTACAAACGAGTTTCCTTCTTCGTTAAGCACAACCGAACCTTTTTATTGAGTCAAACATGTCCTATTTGACATTATTATGGTGCCACATGCGGATTTAAATCAAACGGAGTCCATTCGGTCACTCAAATCATTGTATTCTCGGATTCCACCCAAATTGGCCTCCAATTGAGCCTACAACGTACAAACGAGTTTTCCTTCTTCGTTAAGAACAACCAAACTTGTTTGTTGAGTCAAATATGTCGCATTTGACGTTATTATAGTGCCACGAGAGGATTGAAATCAAAAGGAGTCCATTTGGTCACTCAAATCCTTGTATTCTCGGATTGCACCCAAATTGACCTCCAATTGAGCCTACAACGTACAAACGAGTTTTCCTTCTTCGTTAAGCACAACCGTACTTGTTTGTTGAATGAAACATGACCCATTTGACGTTATTATGGTGCCACGCGAGGTTAGAAAGCAAGCGGAGTCCATTTGGTCACTCAAATCCTTGTATTCTCGGATTGCACCCAAATTGGCCTCCAATTGAGCCTACAACGTACAAACGAGTTTTCCTTTTTCATTAAGCACAACCGAACATTTTTGTTGAGTCAAACCTGTCCCATTTGACGTTATTATGGTGCCACACGAGGTTAGAAACCAAACGGAGTCCATTTGGTCACTCAAATCCTTGTATTCTCGGATTGCACCCAAATTGGCCTCCAATTGAGCCTACAACGTACAAACGAGTTTTCCTTCGTCGTTAAGCACAACCGAACTTGTTTGTTGAGTCAAATAAGTCACATTTGATGTTATTATGGTGCCTCGCGAGGATTGAAATCAAACGGAGTCCATTTGGTCACTCAAATCCTTGTATTCTCGGATTGCACCCAAATTGGCCTCCAATTGAGCCTACAACGTACAAACGAGTTTTCCTTCTTCGTTAAGCACAACCGTACTTGTTTGTTGAGTCAAAGAAGTACCATTTGACGTTATTATGGTGCCTCGCGAGGATTGAAATCAAACGGAGTGCATTTGGTCACTCAAATCCTTGTGTTCTCGGATTGCACCCAAATTGGCTTCCAATTGAGCCTACAACGTACAAACGAGTTTTCCTTCTTCGTTAAGCACAACCGAACTTGTTTGTTGAGTCAAAGAAGTCCCATTTGACGTTATTATGGTGCCTCGTGAGGATTGAAATCAAACGGAGTCCATTTGGTCACTCAAATCCTTGTATTCTCGGATTGCACCCAAATTGGCCTCCAATTGACCCTACAACGTACAAACGCTTTTTCCTAGTTCGTTAAGCACAACCGAAACTTTTTGTTGAGTCAAACATGTCCCATTTGTCATAATTACGGTGCCCCGCAAGGATTTAAATCAAACGGAGTCCATTTGGTTACTCAAATCCTTGTATGCTCGGATTCCACCCAAATTGGCCTCCAATTGAGCCTACAACGTACAAACGAGTTTTCCTTCTTCGTTGAGGACAACCGAACCTTTTTGTTGAGTCAAACATGGCCCATTTGATGTTATTATGGTGCCATGCGAGGATTGAAATCAAACGGAGTCCATTTGGTAACTCAAATCTTTGTATTCTCGGATTGCACCTAAATTGGCTTCCAATTGAGCCTACAACGTACAAACGAGTTTTTCCTTATTCGTTAAGCACAACCGAACATTTTTGTTGAGTCAAACATATCCCATTTGACGATATAATGGTGCCACGGGAGGATTGAAATCAAACGGAGTCCATTTGGTCACTCAAATCCTTGTATTCTCGGATTGCACCCAAATTGGCCTCCAATTGACCCTACAACGTACAAACGCTTTTTCCTAGTTCGTTAAGCACAACCGAAACTTTTTGTTGAGTCAAACATGTCCCATTTGTCATAATTACGGTGCCCCGCAAGGATTTAAATCAAACGGAGTCCATTTGGTTACTCAAATCCTTGTATGCTCGGATTCCACCCAAATTGGCCTCCAATTGAGCCTACAACGTACAAACGAGTTTTCCTTCTTCGTTAAGGACAACCGAACCTTTTTGTTGAGTCAAACATGGCCCATTTGATGTTATTATGGTGCCATGCGAGGATTGAAATCAAACGGAGTCCATTTGGTAACTCAAATCTTTGTATTCTCGGATTGCACCTAAATTGGCCTCCAATTGAGCCTACAACGTACAAACGAGTTTTTCTTTTTCGTTAAGCACAACCGAACTTTTTTTTTGAGTCAAACCTGTCCCATTTGACGTTATTATGGTGCCTCGTGAGTTAGAAACCAAACGGAGTCCATTTGGTCACTCAAATCCCTGTATTCTCGGATTGCACCCAAATTGGCCTCCAATTGAGCCTACAACGTACAAACGAGTTTTCCTTCTTCGTTAAGCACAACCAAATGTTGAATCAAAGAAGTCCCATTTGATGCTATTATGGTGCCTCGCGAGGATTGAAATCACACGGAGTCCATTTGGTCACTCAAATCCTTGTATTCTCGGATTGCACCCAAATTGGCCTCCAATTGACCCTACAACGTACAAACGCTTTTTCCTAGTTCGTTAAGCACAACCGAAACTTTTTGTTGAGTCAAACATGTCCCATTTGTCATAATTACGGTGCCCCGCAAGGATTTAAATCAAACGGAGTCCATTTGGTTACTCAAATCCTTGTATGCTCGGATTCCACCCAAATTGGCCTCCATTTGAGCCTACAACGTACAAACGAGTTTTCCTTCTTCGTTAAGGACAACCGAACCTTTTTGTTGAGTCAAACATGGCCCATTTGATGTTATTATGGTGCCATGCGAGGATTGAAATGAAACGGAGTCCATTTGGTAACTCAAATCTTTGTATTCTCGGATTGCACCTAAATTGGCCTCCAATTGAGCCTACAACGTACAAACGAGTTTTTCCTTATTCGTTAAGCACAACCGAACATTTTTGTTGAGTCAAACATATCCCATTTGACGATATAATGGTGCCACGGGAGGATTGAAATCAAACGGAGTCCATTTGGTCACTCAAATCCTTGTATTCTCGGATTGCACCCAAATTGGCCTCCAATTGAGCCTACAACGTACAAACGCGTTTTCCTTCATCGTTAAGTACAACCGAAACTTTTTGTTGAGTCAAACATGTCCCATTTGTCATTATTATGGTGCCCCACGAGGATTGAAATCAAACGGAGTCCATTTGGTCACTCAAACCCTTGTATTCTCGGATTGCACCCAAATTGGCCTCCAATTGAGCCTACAACGTACAAACGAGTTTTCCTTCTTCGTTAAGCACAACCGAACCTTTTTGTAGAGTCAAACATCTCCCATTTGACGTTATTATGGTGCCACGCGAGGTTAGAAAGCAAGCGGAGTCCATTTGGTCACTCAAATCCTGGTATTCTCAGATTGCACCCAAATTGGCCTCCAATTGAGCCTACAACGTACAAACGAGTTTTCCTTCTTCGTTAAGCTCAACCGAACTTGTTTGTTGAATCAAACATGTCCCATTTGACGTTATTATAGTGCCCCGCGGGGTTAGAAACCAAGCGGAGTCCATTAGGTCACTCAAATTCTTGGATTCTAGGATTGCACCCAAATTGGCCTCCAATTGAGCCTACAACGTACAAACGAGTTTTCCTTCTTCGTTAAGCACAACCGAACTTGTTTGTTGAGTCAAAGAAGTACTATTTGACGTTATTATGGTGCCTCGCGAGGATTGAAATCAAACGGAGTGCATTTGGTCACTCAAATCCTTGTGTTCTCGGATTGCACCCAAATTGGCCTCCAATTGAGCCTACAACGTACAAACGAGTTTTCCTTCTTCGTTAAGCACAACCGAACTTGTTTGTTGAGTCAAAGAAGTCCCATTTGACGTTATTATGGTGCCTCGTGAGGATTGAAATCAAACGGAGTCCATTTGGTCACTCAAATCCTTGTATTCTCGGATTGCACCCAAATTGGCCTCCAATTGAGCCTACAACGTACAAACGAGTTTTCCTTCTTCGTTAAGCACAACCGTACTTGTTTGTTGAGTCAAAGAAGTACCATTTGACGTTATTATGGTGCCTCGCGAGGATTGAAATCAAACGGAGTGCATTTGGTCACTCAAATCCTTGTGTTCTCGGATTGCACCCAAATTGGCCTCCAATTGAGCCTACAACGTACAAACGAGTTTTCCTTCTTCGTTAAGAACAACCGAACTTGTTTGTTGAGTCAAAGAAGTCCCATTTGACGTTATTATGGTGCCTCGTGAGGATTGAAATCAAACGGAGTCCATTTGGTCACTCAAATCCTTGTATTCTCGGATTGCACCCAAATTGGCCTCTAATTGAGCCTACAACGTACAGACGAGTTTTCCTTCTTCGTTAAGCACAACCGAACTTGTTTGTTGAATCAAACATGTCCCATTTGACGTTATTATGGTGCCTCGCGAGGGTTGAAATCAAACGGAGTCCATTTGGTCACTCAAATCCTTGTATTCTCGGATTGCACCCAAATTGACCTTCAATTGAGCCTACAACGTTCAAACGAGTTTTCCTTTTTCGTTAAGCACAACCGAACATTTTTGTTGAGTCAAAATTGTCCCATTTGACGTTATTATGGTGCCACGCGAGGTTAGAAACCAAACGGAGTCCATTTGGTCACTCAAATCATTGTATTCTCGGATTGCACCCAAATTGGCCTCTAATTGAGCCTACAACGTACAAACGAGTTTTCCTTTTTCGTTAAGCACAACCGAACCTTTTTGTTGAGTCAAACATGTCACATTTGACGTTATTATGGTGCCCCGCGAGGATTGAAATCAAACGGAGTCCATTTGGTCACTCAAATCCTTGTATTCTCGGATTGCACCCAAATTGGCCTCCAATTGAGCCTACAACGTACAAACGAGTTTCCTTCTTCGTTAAGCACAACCGAACCTTTTTATTGAGTCAAACATGTCCTATTTGACATTATTATGGTGCCACATGCGGATTAAATCAAACGGAGTCCATTCGGTCACTCAAATCATTGTATTCTCGGATTGCACCAAAATTGGCCTCCAACTGAGCCTACAACGTACAAACGATTTTCCTTCTTCGTTAAGAACAACCGAACTTGTTTGTTGAGTCAAATATGTCGCATTGGACGTTATTATAGTGCCACGAGAGGATTGAAATCAAAAGGAGTCCATTTGGTCACTCAAATCCTTGTATTCTCGGATTGCACCCAAATTGACCTCCAATTGAGCCTACAACGTACAAACAAGTTTTCCTTCTTCGTTAAGCACAACCGAAGTTGTTTGTTGAGTCAAATATGTCCCATTTGACGTTATTATGGTGCCACGTGAGGATTGAAATCAAACGGAGTCCATTTGGTCACTCAAATCCTTGTATTCTCGTATTGCACCCAAATTGGCCTCCAATTGAGCCTACAACATACAAACGAGTTTTCCTTCTTCGTTAAGTACAACCGAACATGTTTGTTGAGTCAAACATGTTCCATTTGATGTTATTATGGTGCTTCGCGAGGATTGAAATCAAACGGAGTCCATTTGGTCACTCAAATCCTTGTATTCTCGGATTGCACCCAAATTGGCCTCCAATTCAGCCTACAACGTACAAACGAGTATTTCTTTTTCGTTAAGCACAACCGAACTTTTTTTTTGAGTCAAACCTGTCCCATTTCACGTTATTATGGTGCCTCGTGAGTTAGAAACCAAACGGAGTCCATTTGGTCACTCAAATCCCTGTATTCTCGGATTGCACCCAAATTGGCCTCCAATTGAGCCTACAACGTACAAACGAGTTTTCCTTCTTCGTTAAGCACAACCAAATGTTGAGTCAGAGAAGTCCCATTTGATGCTATTATGGTGCCTCGCGAGGATTGAAATCACACGGAGTCCATTTGGTCACTCAAATCCTTGTATTCTCGGATTGCACCCAAATTGGCCTCCAATTGACCCTACAACGTACAAACGCTTTTTCCTAGTTCGTTAAGCACAACCGAAACTTTTTGTTGAGTCAAACATGTCCCATTTGTCATAATTACGGTGCCCCGCAAGGATTTAAATCAAACGGAGTCCATTTGGTTACTCAAATCCTTGTATGCTCGGATTCCACCCAAATTGGCCTCCAATTGAGCCTACAACGTACAAACGAGTTTTCCTTCTTCGTTAAGCACAACCGAACCTTTTTGTTGAGTCAAACATGGCCCATTTGATGTTATTATGGTGCCACGCGAGGATTGAAATCAAACGGAGTCCATTTGGTAACTCAAATCCTTGTATTCTCGGATTGCACATAAATTGGCCTCCAATTGAGCCTACAACGTACAAACGAGTTTTCCTTCTTCGTTAAGCACAACCGAACTTGTTTGGTGAATCAAACATGTCCAATTTGACGTTATTATAGTACCACTCGAGGTTAGAAACCAAGCGGAGTCCATTTGGTCACTCAAATCCTTGTATTCTCGGATTGCACCCAAATTGGCCTCCAATTGAGCCTACAACGTACAAACGAGTTTTCCTTATTCGTTAAGCACAAACGAACATTTTTGTTGAGTCAAACATATCCCATTTGACGATATAATGGTTCCACGGGAGGATTGAAATCAAACGGAGTCCATTTGGTCACTCAAACCCTTGTATTCTCGGATTGCACCCAAATTGGCCTCCAATTGAGCCTACAACGTACAAACGAGTTTTCCTTCTTCGTTAAGCACAACCGAACCTTTTTGTAGAGTCAAACATCTCCCATTTGACGTTATTATGGTGCCCCGCGAGGTTAGAAAGCAAGCGGAGTCCATTTGGTCACTCAAATCCTTGTATTCTCAGATTGCACCCAAATTGGCCTCCAATTGAGCCTACAACGTACAAACGAGTTTTCCTTATTCGTTAAGCACAACCGAACCTTTTTGTTGAGTCAAACCTGTCCCATTTGACATTATAATGGTGCCACGGGTGGATTGAAATCAAACGGAGTCCATTTGTTCACTCAAATCCTTGTATTCTCGGATTGCACCCAAATTGGCCTCCAATTGAGCCTACAACGTACAAACGAGTTTTCCTTCTTCGTTAAGCTCAACCAAACTTGTTTGTTGAATCAAACATGTCCCATTTGACATTATTATGGTGCCCCGCGGGGTTAGAAACCAAGCGGAGTCCATTAGGTCACTCAAATTCTTGGATTCTAGGATTGCACCCAAATTGGCCTCCAATTGAGCCTACAACGTACAAACGAGTTTTCCTTCTTCGTTAAGCACAATCGAACTTGTTTGTTGAGTCAAATAAGTCCCATTTGACGTTATTATGGTGCCACGCGAGGATTGAAATTAAACGGAGTCCATTTGGTCACTCAATTCCTTGTATTCTCGGTTTGCACCCAAATTGGCCTCCAATTGAGCCTACAACGTACAAACGCGTTTTCCTTCATCGTTAAGCACAACCGACACTTTTTGTTCAGTCAAACATGTCCCATTTGTCGTTATTATGGTGCCTCATGAGCTTTGAAATCAAACGGAGTCCATTTGGTCACTCAAATCCTTGTATTCTCGGATTGCACCCAAATTGGCATCCAATTGAGCCTACAACGTACAAACGAGTTTTCCTTCTTCGTTAAGCTCAACCGAACTTGTTTGTTTAATCAAACATGTCCCATTTGACGTTATTATGGTGCCCCGCTAGGTTAGAAACCAAGCGGAGTCCATTAGGTCACTCAAATCCTTGTATTCTAGGATTGCACCCAAATTGGCCTCCAATTGAGCCTACAACGTACTAACGAGTTTTCCTTCTTCGTTAAGCACAACCGAACATTTTTGTTGAGTCATACATGTTCCATTTGACATTATTATGGTGCCACGCGAGGATTGAAATCAAACGGAGTACATTTGGTCACTCAAATCCTCGTATTCTCGGATTGCACCCAAATTGACCTCCAATTGAGCCTACAACGTACAAACGCGTTTTCCTTCTTCGCTAAGCACAACCGAAACTTTTTGTTGAGTCAAACATGTCCCATTTGTCCTTATTATGGTTCCACGCGAGGATTGAAATCAGACGGAGTGCATTTGGTCACTCAAATCCTTGTATTCTCGGATTGCAACCAAATTGGCCTCCAATTGAGCCTACAACGTACTAACGAGTTTTCCTTCTTCATTAAGCACAAACGAACATGTGTGTTGAGTCAAACATGTTATATTTGACGTTATTACGGTGCCACGCGAGGATTGAAATCAAACGGAGTCCATTTGGTCACTCAAATCCTTGTATTCTCGGATTGCACCCAAATTGGCCTCCAATTGGCCCTACAATGTACAAACGCGTTTTCCTACTTCGTTAAGCACAACCGAAACTTTTTGTTGAGTCAAACATGGCCCATTTGATGTTATCATGGTGCCACGCGAGGATTGAAATCAAACGGAGTCCATTTGGTAACTCAAATCCTTGTATTCTCGGATTGCACCTAAATTGGCCTCCAATTGAGCCTACAACGTACAAACGAGTTTTCCTTCTTCGTTAAGCACAACCGAACTTGTTTGTTGAATCAAACATGTCCCATTTGACGTTATTATAGTGCCACTCGAGGTTAGAAACCAAGCGGAGTCCATTTGGTCACTCAAATCCTTGTATTCTCGGATTGCACCCAAATTGGCCTCCAATTGAGCCTACAACGTACAAACGAGTTTTCCTTATTCGTTAAGCACAACCGAACCTTTTTGTTTAGTCAAACATATCCCATTTGACGTTATAATGGTGCCACGGGAGGATTGAAATCAAACGGAGTCCATTTGGTCACTCAAATCCTTGTATTCTCGGATTGCACCCAAATTGGCCTCCAATTGAGCCTACAACGTACAAACGCGTTTTCCTTCATCGTTAAGTACAACCGAAACTTTTGGTTGAGTCAAAAATGTCCCATTTGTCGTTATTATGGTGCCCCATGAGGATTGAAATCAAACGGAGTCCATTTGGTCACTCAAACCCTTGTATTCTCGGATTGCACCCAAATTGGCCTCCAATTGAGCCTACAACGTACAAACGAGTTTTCCTTCTTCGTTAAGCACAACCGAACCTTTTTGTAGAGTCAAACATCTCCCATTTGACGTTATTATGGTGCCACACGAGGTTAGAAAGCAAGCGGAGTCCATTTGGTCACTCAAATCCTTGTATTCTCAGATTGCACCCAAATTGGCCTCCAATTGAGCCTACAACATACAAACGAGTTTTCCTTATTCGTTAAGCACAACCGAACCTTTTTGTTGAGTCAAACCTGTCCCATTTGACATTATAATGGTGCCACGGGTGGATTGAAATCAAACGGAATCCATTTGGTCACTCAAATTCTTGTATTCTAGGATTGCACCCAAATTGGCCTCCAATTGAGCCTACAACGTACAAACGAGTTTTTCTTCTTCGTTAAGCACAACCGAACCTTTTTGTAGAGTCAAACATCTCCCATTTGACGTTATTATGGTGCCACACGAGGTTAGAAAGCAAGCGGAGTCCATTTGGTCACTCAAATCCTTGTATTCTCAGATTGCACCCAAATTGGCCTCCAATTGAGCCTACAACATACAAACGAGTTTTCCTTATTCGTTAAGCACAACCGAACCTTTTTGTTGAGTCAAACCTGTCCCATTTGACATTATAATGGTGCCACGGGTGGATTGAAATCAAACGGAATCCATTTGGTCACTCAAATTCTTGTATTCTAGGATTGCACCCAAATTGGCCTCCAATTGAGCCTACAACGTACAAACGAGTTTTTCTTCTTCGTTAAGCACAACCGAACCTTTTTGTAGAGTCAAACATCTCCCATTTGACGTTATTATGGTGCCACGCGAGGATTGAAATCAAACGGAGTCCATTTAGTCACTCAAATCAATGTATTCTCGGATTGCACCCAAATTGGCCTCCAATTGAGCCTACAACGTACAAACGAGTTTTCCTTTTTCGTTAAGCACAACCGAACATTTTTGTTGAGTCAAAATTGTCCCATTTGACGTTATTATGGTGCCACGCGAGGTTAGAAACCAAACGGAGTCCATTTGGTCACTCAAATCATTTTATTCTCGGATTGCACCCAAATTGGCCTCTAATTGAGCCTACAACGTACAAACGAGTTTTCCTTCTTCGTTAAGCACAACCGAACCTTTTTATTGAGTCAAAAATGTCCTATTTGACATTATTATGGTGCCACATGCGGATTTAAATCAAACGGAGTCCATTCGGTCACTCAAATCATTGTATTCTCGGATTGCACCCAAATTGGCCTCCAGTTGAGCCTACAACGTACAAACGAGTTTTCCTTCTTCGTTAAGAACAACCGAACTTGTTTGTTGAGTCAAATATGTCGCATTTGACGTTAATATAGTGCCACGAGAGGATTGAAATCAAAAGGAGTCCATTTGGTCACTCAAATCCTTGTATTCTCGGATTGCACCCAAATTGACCTCCAATTGAGCCTACAACGTACAAACAAGTTTTCCTTCTTCGTTAAGCACAACCGAACTTGTTTGTTGAGTCAAATAAGTCCCATTTGACGTTATTATGGTGCCACGTGAGGATTGAAATCAAACGGAGTCCATTTGGTCACTCAAATCCTTGTATTCTCGGATTGCACCCAAATTGGCCTCCAATTCAGCCTACAACGTACAAACGAGTATTTCTTTTTCGTTAAGCACAACCGAACTTTTTTTTTGAGTCAAACCTGTCCCATTTGACGTTATTATGGTGCCTCGTGAGTTAGAAACCAAACGGAGTCCATTTGGTCACTCAAATCCCTGTATTCTCGGATTGCACCCAAATTGGCATCCAATTGAGCCTACAACGTACAAACGAGTTTTCTTTCTTCGTTAAGCTCAACCGAACTTGTTTGTTTAATCAAACATGTCCCATTTGACGTTATTATGGTGCCCCGCTAGGTTAGAAACCAAGCTGAGTCCATTATGTCACTCAAATCCTTGTATTCTAGGATTGCACCCAAATTGGCCTCCAATTGAGCCTACAACGTACAAACGAGTTTTCCTTCTTCGTTAAGCACGACCGAACATGTTTGTTGAGTCAAAGAAGTCACATTTGACGCTATTATGGTGCCTCGCGAGGATTGAAATCAAACGGAGTCCATTTGGTCATTCAAATCCTTGTATTCTCGGATTGCACCCAAATTGGCCTCAGATTGAGCCTACAACGTACAAACGAGTTTTCCTTCTTCGTTAAGCACAACCGAACATTTTTGTTGAGTCATACATGTTCCATTTGACATTATTATGGTGCCACGCGAGGATTGAAATCAAACGGAGTCCATTTGGTCACTCAAATCCTCGTATTCTCGGATTGCACCCAAATTGGCCTCCAATTGAGCCTACAACGTACAAACGCGTTTTCCTTCTTCGCTAAGCACAACCGAAACTTTTTGTTGAGTCAAACATGTCCCATTTGTCCTTATTATGGTTCCACGCGAGGATTGAAATCAGACGGAGTGCATTTGGTCACTCAAATCCTTGTATTCTCGGATTGCAACCAAATTGGCCTCCAATTGAGCCTACAACGTACAAACGAGTTTTCCTTCTTCCTTAATCACAAACGAACATGTTTGTTGAGTCAAACATGTTATATTTGACGTTATTATGGTGCCACGCGAGAATTGAAATCAAACGGAGTCCATTTGGTCACTCAAATCCTTGTATTCTCGGATTGCACCCAAATTGGCCTCCAATTGACCCTACAATGTACAAACGCGTTTTCCTACTTCGTTAAGCACAACCGAAACTTTTTGTTGAGTCAAACATGTCCCATTTGTCATAGTTACGGTGCCCCGCAAGGATTTAAATCAAACGGAGTCCATTTGGTTACTCAAATCCTTGTATGCTCGGATTCCACCCAAATTGGCCTCCAATTGAGCCTACAACGTACAAACGAGTTTTCCTTCTTCGTTAAGCACAACCGAACCTTTTTGTTGAGTCAAACCTGGCCCATTTGATGTTATCATGGTGCCACGCGAGGATTGAAATCAAACGGAGTCCATTTGGTAACTCAAATCCTTGTATTCTCGGATTGCACCTAAATTGGCCTCCAATTGACCCTACAACGTACAAACGAGTTTTCCTTCTTCGTTAAGCACAACCGAACTTGTTTGTTGAATCAAACATGTCCCATTTGACGTTATTATGGTGCCACTCGAGGTTAGAAACCAAGCGGAGTCCATTTGGTCACTCAAATCCTTGTATTCTCGGATTGCACCCAAATTGGCCTCCAATTGAGCCTACAACGTACAAACGAGTTTTCCTTATTCGTTAAGCACAACCGAACCTTTTTGTTTAGTCAAAAATATCCCATTTGACGTTATAATGGTGCCACGGGAGGATTGAAATCAAACGGAGTCCATTTGGTCACTCAAATCTTTGTATTCTCGGATTGCACCCAAATTGGCCTCCAATTGAGCCTACAACGTACAAACGCGTTTTCCTTCATCGTTAAGTACAACCGAAACTTTTGGTTGAGTCAAAAATGTCCCATTTGTCGTTATTATGGTGCCCCATGAGGATTGAAATCAAACGGAGTCAATTTGGTCACTCAAACCCTTGTATTCTCGGATTGCACCCAAATTGGCCTCCAATTGAGCCTACAACGTACAAACGAGTTTTCCTTCTTCGTTAAGCACAACCGAACCTTTTTGTAGAGTCAAACATCTCCCATTTGACGTTATTATGGTGCCACACGAGGTTAGAAAGCAAGCGGAGTCCATTTGGTCACTCAAATCCTTGTATTCTCAGATTGCACCCAAATTGGCCTCCAATTGAGCCTACAACGTACAAACGAGTTTTCCTTATTCGTTAAGCACAACCGAACCTTTTTGTTGAGTCAAACCTGTGACATTTGACATTATAATGGTGCCACGGGTGGATTGAAATCAAACAGAGTCCATTTGGTCACTCAAATCCTTGTATTCTTGGATTGCACCCAAATTGGCCTCCAATTGAGCCTACAACGTACAAACGAGTTTTCCTTCTTCGTTAAGCTCAACCGAACTTGTTTGTTGAATCAAACATGTCCCATTTGAAGTTATTATGGTGCCCCGCGAGGTTAGAAACCAAGCGGAGTCCATTAGGTCACTCAAATTCTTGTATTCTAGGATTGCACCCAAATTGGCCTCCAATTGAGCCTACAACGTACAAACGAGTTTTCCTTCTTCGTTAAGCATAACCGAACCTTTTTGTAGAGTCAAACATCTCCCATTTGACGTTATTATGGTGCCACGCGAGGATTGAAATCAAACGGAGTCCATTTAGTCACTCAAATCAATGTATTCTCGGATTGCACCCAAATTGGCCTCCAATTGAGCCTACAACGTACAAACGAGTTTTCCTTTTTCGTTAAGCACAACCGAACATTTTTGTTGAGTCAAAATTGTCCCATTTGACGTTATTATGGTGCCCCGCTAGGTTAGAAACCAAGCTGAGTCCATTATGTCACTCAAATCCTTGTATTCTAGGATTGCACCCAAATTGGCCTCCAATTGAGCCTACAACGTACAAACGAGTTTTCCTTCTTCGTTAAGCACGACCGAACATGTTTGTTGAGTCAAAGAAGTCCCATTTGACGCTATTATGGTGCCTCGCGAGGATTGAAATCAAACGGAGTCCATTTGGTCATTCAAATCCTTGTATTCTCCGATTGCACCCAAATTGGCCTCAGATTGAGCCTACAACGTACAAACGAGTTTTCCTTCTTCGTTAAGCACAACCGAACATTTTTGTTGAGTCATACATGTTCCATTTGACATTATTATGGTGCCACGCGAGGATTGAAATCAAACGGAGTCCATTTGGTCACTCAAATCCTCGTATTCTCGGATTGCACCCAAATTGGCCTCCAATTGAGCCTACAACGTACAAACGCGTTTTCCTTCTTCGCTAACACAACCGAAACTTTTTGTTGAGTCAAACATGTCCCATTTGTCCTTATTATGGTTCCACGCGAGGATTGAAATCAGACGGAGTGCATTTGGTCACTCAAATCCTTGTATTCTCGGATTGCAACCAAATTGGCCTCCAATTGAGCCTACAACGTACAAACGAGTTTTCCTTCTTCATTAATCACAAACGAACATGTTTGTTGAGTCAAACATGTTATATTTGACGTTATTATGGTGCCACGCGAGGATTGAAATCAAACGGAGTCCATTTGGTCACTCAAATCCTTGTATTCTCGGATTGCACCCAAATTGGCCTCCAATTGACCCTACAATGTACAAACGCGTTTTCCTACTTCGTTAAGCACAACCGAAACTTTTTGTTGAGTCAAACATGTCCCATTTGTCATAATTACGGTGCCCCGCAAGGATTTAAATCAAACGGAGTCCATTTGGTTACTCAAATCCTTGTATGCTCGGATTCCACCCAAATTGGCCTCCAATTGAGCCTACAACGTACAAACGAGTTTTCCTTCTTCGTTAAGCACAACCGAACCTTTTTGTTGAGTCAAACCTGGCCCATTTGATGTTATCATGGTGCCACGCGAGGATTGAAATCAAACGGAGTCCATTTGATAACTCAAATCCTTGTATTCTCGGATTGCACCTAAATTGGCCTCCAATTGACCCTACAACGTACAAACGAGTTTTCCTTCTTCGTTAAGCACAACCGAACTTGTTTGTTGAATCAAACATGTCCCATTTGACGTTATTATGGTGCCACTCGAGGTTAGAAACCAAGCGGAGTCCATTTGGTCACTCAAATCCTTGTATTCTCGGATTGCACCCAAATTGGCCTCCAATTGAGCCTACAACGTACAAACGAGTTTTCCTTATTCGTTAAGCACAACCGAACCTTTTTGTTTAGTCAAACATATCCCATTTGACGTTATAATGGTGCCACGGGAGGATTGAAATCAAACGGAGTCCATTTGGTCACTCAAATCCTTGTATTCTCGGATTGCACCCAAATTGGCCTCCAATTGAGCCTACAACGTACAAACGCGTTTTCCTTCATCGTTAAGTACAACCGAAACTTTTGGTTGAGTAAAAAATGTCCCATTTGTCGTTATTATGGTGCCCCATGAGGATTGAAATCAAACGGAGTCCATTTGGTCACTCAAACCCTAGTATTCTCGGATTGCACCCAAATTGGCCTCCAATTGAGCCTACAACGTACAAACGAGTTTTCCTTCTTCGTTAAGCACAACCGAACCTTTTTGTAGAGTCAAACATCTCCCATTTGACGTTATTATGGTGCCACACGAGGTTAGAAAGCAAGCGGAGTCCATTTGGTCACTCAAATCCTTGTATTCTCAGATTGCACCCAAATTGGCCTCCAATTGAGCCTACAACGTACAAACGAGTTTTCCTTCTTCGTTAAGCTCAACCGAACTTGTTTGTTGAATCAAACATGTCCCATTTGAAGTTATTATGGTGCCCCGCGAGGTTAGAAACCAAGCGGAGTCCATTAGGTCACTCAAATTCTTGTATTCTAGGATTGCACCCAAATTGGCCTCCAATTGAGCCTACAACGTACAAACGAGTTTTCCTTCTTCGTTAAGCATAACCGAACCTTTTTGTAGAGTCAAACATCTCCCATTTGACGTTATTATGGTGCCACGCGAGGATTGAAATCAAACGGAGTCCATTTAGTCACTCAAATCAATGTATTCTCGGATTGCACCCAAATTGGCCTCCAATTGAGCCTACAACGTACAAACGAGTTTTCCTTTTTCGTTAAGCACAACCGAACATTTTTGTTGAGTCAAAATTGTCCCATTTGACGTTATTATGGTGCCACGCGAGGTTAGAAACCAAACGGAGTCCATTTGGTCACTCAAATCATTGTATTCTCGGATTGCACCCAAATTGGCCTCTAATTGAGCCTACAACGTACAAACGAGTTTTCCTTCTTCGTTAAGCACAACCGAACCTTTTTGTTGAGTCAAACATGTCCCATTTGACGTTATTATGGTGCCCCGCGAGGATTGAAATCAAACGGAGTCCATTTGGTCACTCAAATCTTTGTATTCTCGGATTGCACCCAAATTGGCCTCCAATTGAGCCTACAACGTACAAACGAGTTTCCTTCTTCGTTAAGCCCAACCGAACCTTTTTATTGAGTCAAAAATGTCCTATTTGACATTATTATGGTGCCACATGCGGATTTAAATCAAACGGAGTCCATTCGGTCACTCAAATCATTGTATTCTCGGATTGCACCCAAATTGGCCTCCAATTGAGCCTACAACGTACAAACGAGTTTTCCTTCTTCGTTAAGAACAACCGAACTTGTTTGTTGAGTCAAATATGTCGCATTTGACGTTATTATAGTGCCACAAGAGGATTGAAATCAAAAGGAGTCCATTTGGTCACTCAAATCCTTGTATTCTCGGATTGCACCCAAATTGACCTCCAATTGAGCCTACAACGTACAAACAAGTTTTCCTTATTCGTTAAGCACAACCGAACTTGTTTGTTGAGTCAAATAAGTCCCATTTGACGTTATTATGGTGCCACGTGAGGATTGAAATCAAACGGAGTCCATTTGGTCACTCAAATCCTTGTATTCTCGTATTGCACCCAAATTGGCCTCCAATTGAGCCTACAACATACAAACGAGTTTTCCTTCTTCGTTAAGTACAACCGAACATGTTTGTTGAGTCAAACATGTTCCATTTGATGTTATTATGGTGCCTCGTGAGGATGGAAATCAAACGGAGTCCATTTGGTCACTCAAATCCTTGTATTCTCGGATTGCACCCAAATTGGCCTCAGATTGAGCCTACAACGTACAAACGAGTTCTCCTTCTTCGTTAAGCACAACCGAACATTTTTGTTGAGTCATACATGTTCCATTTGACATTATTATGGTGCCACGCGAGGATTGAAATCAAACGGAGTCCATTTGGTCACTCAAATCCTCGTATTCTCGGATTGCACCCAAATTGGCCTCCAATTGAGCCTACAACGTACAAACGCGTTTTCCTTCTTCGCTAAGCACAACCGAAACTTTTTGTTGAGTCAAACATGTCCCATTTGTCCTTATTATGGTTCCACGCGAGGATTGAAATCAGACGGAGTGCATTTGGTCACTCAAATCCTTGTATTCTCGGATTGCAACCAAATTGGCCTCCAATTGAGCCTACAACGTACAAACGAGTTTTCCTTCTTCCTTAATCACAAACGAACATGTTTGTTGAGTCAAACATGTTATATTTGACGTTATTATGGTGCCACGCGAGAATTGAAATCAAACGGAGTCCATTTGGTCACTCAAATCCTTGTATTCTCGGATTGCACCCAAATTGGCCTCCAATTGACCCTACAATGTACAAACGCGTTTTCCTACTTCGTTAAGCACAACCGAAACTTTTTGTTGAGTCAAACATGTCCCATTTGTCATAGTTACGGTGCCCCGCAAGGATTTAAATCAAACGGAGTCCATTTGGTTACTCAAGTCCTTGTATGCTCGGATTCCACCCAAATTGGCCTCCAATTGAGCCTACAACGTACAAACGAGTTTTCCTTCTTCGTTAAGCACAACCGAACCTTTTTGTTGAGTCAAACCTGGCCCATTTGATGTTATCATGGTGCCACGCGAGGATTGAAATCAAACGGAGTCCATTTGGTAACTCAAATCCTTGTATTCTCGGATTGCACCTAAATTGGCCTCCAATTGACCCTACAACGTACAAACGAGTTTTCCTTCTTCGTTAAGCACAACCGAACTTGTTTGTTGAATCAAACATGTCCCATTTGACGTTATTATGGTGTCACTCGAGGTTAGAAACCAAGCGGAGTCCATTTGGTCACTCAAATCCTTGTATTCTCGGATTGCACCCAAATTGGCCTCCAATTGAGCCTACAACGTACAAACGAGTTTTCCTTATTCGTTAAGCACAACCGAACCTTTTTGTTTAGTCAAACATATCCCATTTGACGTTATAATGGTGCCACGGGAGGATTGAAATCAAACGGAGTCCATTTGGTCACTCAAATCCTTGTATTCTCGGATTGCACCCAAATTGGCCTCCAATTGAGCCTACAACGTACAAACGCGTTTTCCTTCATCGTTAAGTACAACCGAAACTTTTGGTTGAGTCAAAAATGTCCCATTTGTCGTTATTATGGTGCCCCATGAGGATTGAAATCAAACGGAGTCCATTTGGTCACTCAAACCCTAGTATTCTCGGATTGCACCCAAATTGGCCTCCAATTGAGCCTACAACGTACAAACGAGTTTTCCTTCTTCGTTAAGCACAACCGAACCTTTTTGTAGAGTCAAACATCTCCCATTTGACGTTATTATGGTGCCACACGAGGTTAGAAAGCAAGCGGAGTCCATTTGGTCACTCGAATCCTTGTATTCTCAGATTGCACCCAAATTGGCCTCCAATTGAGCCTACAACGTACAAACGAGTTTTCCTTCTTCCTTAATCACAAACGAACATGTTTGTTGAGTCAAACATGTTATATTTGACGTTATTATGGTGCCACGCGAGAATTGAAATCAAACGGAGTCCATTTGGTCACTCAAATCCTTGTATTCTCGGATTGCACCCAAATTGGCCTCCAATTGACCCTACAATGTACAAACGCGTTTTCCTACTTCGTTAAGCACAACCGAAACTTTTTGTTGAGTCAAACATGTCCCATTTGTCATAGTTACGGTGCCCCGCAAGGATTTAAATCAAACGGAGTCCATTTGGTTACTCAAATCCTTGTATGCTCGGATTCCACCCAAATTGGCCTCCAATTGAGCCTACAACGTACAAACGAGTTTTCCTTCTTCGTTAAGCACAACCGAACCTTTTTGTTGAGTCAAACCTGGCCCATTTGATGTTATCATGGTGCCACGCGAGGATTGAAATCAAACGGAGTCCATTTGGTAACTCAAATCCTTGTATTCTCGGATTGCACCTAAATTGGCCTCCAATTGACCCTACAACGTACAAACGAGTTTTCCTTCTTCGTTAAGCACAACCGAACTTGTTTGTTGAATCAAACATGTCCCATTTGACGTTATTATGGTGTCACTCGAGGTTAGAAACCAAGCGGAGTCCATTTGGTCACTCAAATCCTTGTATTCTCGGATTGCACCCAAATTGGCCTCCAATTGAGCCTACAACGTACAAACGAGTTTTCCTTATTCGTTAAGCACAACCGAACCTTTTTGTTTAGTCAAACATATCCCATTTGACGTTATAATGGTGCCACGGGAGGATTGAAATCAAACGGAGTCCATTTGGTCACTCAAATCCTTGTATTCTCGGATTGCACCCAAATTGGCCTCCAATTGAGCCTACAACGTACAAACGCGTTTTCCTTCATCGTTAAGTACAACCGAAACTTTTGGTTGAGTCAAAAATGTCCCATTTGTCGTTATTATGGTGCCCCATGAGGATTGAAATCAAACGGAGTCCATTTGGTCACTCAAACCCTAGTATTCTCGGATTGCACCCAAATTGGCCTCCAATTGAGCCTACAACGTACAAACGAGTTTTCCTTCTTCGTTAAGCACAACCGAACCTTTTTGTAGAGTCAAACATCTCCCATTTGACGTTATTATGGTGCCACACGAGGTTAGAAAGCAAGCGGAGTCCATTTGGTCACTCAAATCCTTGTATTCTCAGATTGCACCCAAATTGGCCTCCAATTGAGCCTACAACGTACAAACGAGTTTTCCTTCTTCCTTAATCACAAACGAACATGTTTGTTGAGTCAAACATGTTATATTTGACGTTATTATGGTGCCACGCGAGAATTGAAATCAAACGGAGTCCATTTGGTCACTCAAATCCTTGTATTCTCGGATTGCACCCAAATTGGCCTCCAATTGACCCTACAATGTACAAACGCGTTTTCCTACTTCGTTAAGCACAACCGAAACTTTTTGTTGAGTCAAACATGTCCCATTTGTCATAGTTACGGTGCCCCGCAAGGATTTAAATCAAACGGAGTCCATTTGGTTACTCAAATCCTTGTATGCTCGGATTCCACCCAAATTGGCCTCCAATTGAGCCTACAACGTACAAACGAGTTTTCCTTCTTCGTTAAGCACAACCGAACCTTTTTGTTGAGTCAAACCTGGCCCATTTGATGTTATCATGGTGCCACGCGAGGATTGAAATCAAACGGAGTCCATTTGGTAACTCAAATCCTTGTATTCTCGGATTGCACCTAAATTGGCCTCCAATTGACCCTACAACGTACAAACGAGTTTTCCTTCTTCGTTAAGCACAACCGAACTTGTTTGTTGAATCAAACATGTCCCATTTGACGTTATTATGGTGCCACTCGAGGTTAGAAACCAAGCGGAGTCCATTTGGTCACTCAAATCCTTGTATTCTCGGATTGCACCCAAATTGGCCTCCAATTGAGCCTACAACGTACAAACGAGTTTTCCTTATTCGTTAAGCACAACCGAACCTTTTTGTTTAGTCAAAAATATCCCATTTGACGTTATAATGGTGCCACGGGAGGATTGAAATCAAACGGAGTCCATTTGGTCACTCAAATCCTTGTATTCTCGGATTGCACCCAAATTGGCCTCCAATTGAGCCTACAACGTACAAACGCGTTTTCCTTCATCGTTAAGTACAACCGAAACTTTTGGTTGAGTCAAAAATGTCCCATTTGTCGTTATTATGGTGCCCCATGAGGATTGAAATCAAACGGAGTCCATTTGGTCACTCAAACCCTTGTATTCTCGGATTGCACCCAAATTGGCCTCCAATTGAGCCTACAACGTACAAACGAGTTTTCCTTCTTCGTTAAGCACAACCGAACCTTTTTGTAGAGTCAAACATCTCCCATTTGACGTTATTATGGTGCCACACGAGGTTAGAAAGCAAGCGGAGTCCATTTGGTCACTCAAATCCTTGTATTCTCAGATTGCACCCAAATTGGCCTCCAATTGAGCCTACAACGTACAAACGAGTTTTCCTTATTCGTTAAGCACAACCGAACCTTTTTGTTGAGTCAAACCTGTGACATTTGACATTATAATGGTGCCACGGGTGGATTGAAATCAAACAGAGTCCATTTGGTCACTCAAATCCTTGTATTCTTGGATTGCACCCAAATTGGCCTCCAATTGAGCCTACAACGTACAAACGAGTTTTCCTTCTTCGTTAAGCTCAACCGAACTTGTTTGTTGAATCAAACATGTCCCATTTGAAGTTATTATGGTGCCCCGCGAGGTTAGAAACCAAGCGGAGTCCATTAGGTCACTCAAATTCTTGTATTCTAGGATTGCACCCAAATTGGCCTCCAATTGAGCCTACAACGTACAAACGAGTTTTCCTTCTTCGTTAAGCATAACCGAACCTTTTTGTAGAGTCAAACATCTCCCATTTGACGTTATTATGGTGCCACGCGAGGATTGAAATCAAACGGAGTCCATTTAGTCACTCAAATCAATGTATTCTCGGATTGCACCCAAATTGGCCTCCAATTGAGCCTACAACGTACAAACGAGTTTTCCTTTTTCGTTAAGCACAACCGAACATTTTTGTTGAGTCAAAATTGTCCCATTTGACGTTATTATGGTGCCCCGCTAGGTTAGAAACCAAGCTGAGTCCATTATGTCACTCAAATCCTTGTATTCTAGGATTGCACCCAAATTGGCCTCAGATTGAGCCTACAACGTACAAACGAGTTTTCCTTCTTCGTTAAGCACAACCGAACATTTTTGTTGAGTCATACATGTTCCATTTGACATTATTATGGTGCCACGCGAGGATTGAAATCAAACGGAGTCCATTTGGTCACTCAAATCCTCGTATTCTCGGATTGCACCCAAATTGGCCTCCAATTGAGCCTACAACGTACAAACGCGTTTTCCTTCTTCGCTAACACAACCGAAACTTTTTGTTGAGTCAAACATGTCCCATTTGTCCTTATTATGGTTCCACGCGAGGATTGAAATCAGACGGAGTGCATTTGGTCACTCAAATCCTTGTATTCTCGGATTGCAACCAAATTGGCCTCCAATTGAGCCTACAACGTACAAACGAGTTTTCCTTCTTCATTAATCACAAACGAACATGTTTGTTGAGTCAAACATGTTATATTTGACGTTATTATGGTGCCACGCGAGGATTGAAATCAAACGGAGTCCATTTGGTCACTCAAATCCTTGTATTCTCGGATTGCACCCAAATTGGCCTCCAATTGACCCTACAATGTACAAACGCGTTTTCCTACTTCGTTAAGCACAACCGAAACTTTTTGTTGAGTCAAACATGTCCCATTTGTCATAATTACGGTGCCCCGCAAGGATTTAAATCAAACGGAGTCCATTTGGTTACTCAAATCCTTGTATGCTCGGATTCCACCCAAATTGGCCTCCAATTGAGCCTACAACGTACAAACGAGTTTTCCTTCTTCGTTAAGCACAACCGAACCTTTTTGTTGAGTCAAACCTGGCCCATTTGATGTTATCATGGTGCCACGCGAGGATTGAAATCAAACGGAGTCCATTTGATAACTCAAATCCTTGTATTCTCGGATTGCACCTAAATTGGCCTCCAATTGACCCTACAACGTACAAACGAGTTTTCCTTCTTCGTTAAGCACAACCGAACTTGTTTGTTGAATCAAACATGTCCCATTTGACGTTATTATGGTGCCACTCGAGGTTAGAAACCAAGCGGAGTCCATTTGGTCACTCAAATCCTTGTATTCTCGGATTGCACCCAAATTGGCCTCCAATTGAGCCTACAACGTACAAACGAGTTTTCCTTATTCGTTAAGCACAACCGAACCTTTTTGTTGAGTCAAACATATCCCATTTGACGTTATAATGGTGCCACGGGAGGATTGAAATCAAACGGAGTCCATTTGGTCACTCAAATCCTTGTATTCTCGGATTGCACCCAAATTGGCCTCCAATTGAGCCTACAACGTACAAACGCGTTTTCCCTCATCGTTAAGTACAACCGAAACTTTTGGTTGAGTCAAAAATGTCCCATTTGTCGTTATTATGGTGCCCCATGAGGATTGAAATCAAACGGAGTCCATTTGGTCACTCAAACCCTAGTATTCTCGGATTGCACCCAAATTGGCCTCCAATTGAGCCTACAACGTACAAACGAGTTTTCCTTCTTCGTTAAGCACAACCGAACCTTTTTGTAGAGTCAAACATCTCCCATTTGACGTTATTATGGTGCCACACGAGGTTAGAAAGCAAGCGGAGTCCATTTGGTCACTCAAATCCTTGTATTCTCAGATTGCACCCAAATTGGCCTCCAATTGAGCCTACAACGTACAAACGAGTTTTCCTTCTTCGTTAAGCTCAACCGAACTTGTTTGTTGAATCAAACATGTCCCATTTGAAGTTATTATGGTGCCCCGCGAGGTTAGAAACCAAGCGGAGTCCATTAGGTCACTCAAATTCTTGTATTCTAGGATTGCACCCAAATTGGCCTCCAATTGAGCCTACAACGTACAAACGAGTTTTCCTTCTTCGTTAAGCATAACCGAACCTTTTTGTAGAGTCAAACATCTCTCATTTGACGTTATTATGGTGCCACGCGAGGATTGAAATCAAACGGAGTCCATTTAGTCACTCAAATCAATGTATTCTCGGATTGCACCCAAATTGGCCTCCAATTGAGCCTACAACGTACAAACGAGTTTTCCTTTTTCGTTAAGCACAACCGAACATTTTTGTTGAGTCAAAATTGTCCCATTTGACGTTATTATGGTGCCACGCGAGGTTAGAAACCAAACGGAGTCCATTTGGTCACTCAAATCATTGTATTCTCGGATTGCACCCAAATTGGCCTCTAATTGAGCCTACAACGTACAAACGAGTTTTCCTTCTTCGTTAAGCACAACCGAACCTTTTTGTTGAGTCAAACATGTCCCATTTGACGTTATTATGGTGCCCCGCGAGGATTGAAATCAAACGGAGTCCATTTGGTCACTCAAATCTTTGTATTCTCGGATTGCACCCAAATTGGCCTCCAATTGAGCCTACAACGTACAAACGAGTTTCCTTCTTCGTTAAGCACAACCGAACCTTTTTATTGAGTCAAAAATGTCCTATTTGACATTATTATGGTGCCACATGCGGATTTAAATCAAACGGAGTCCATTCGGTCACTCAAATCATTGTATTCTCGGATTGCACCCAAATTGGCCTCCAATTGAGCCTACAACGTACAAACGAGTTTTCCTTCTTCGTTAAGAACAACCGAACTTGTTTGTTGAGTCAAATATGTCGCATTTGACGTTATTATAGTGCCACAAGA
The DNA here is from genome assembly GCA_963556465.1 of Berberis vulgaris. Taxonomy (NCBI): domain Eukaryota; kingdom Viridiplantae; phylum Streptophyta; class Magnoliopsida; order Ranunculales; family Berberidaceae; genus Berberis; species Berberis vulgaris. The sequence goes on along the minus strand of OY747132.1, from coordinate 38,296,692 downwards.
GGATTGAAATCAAAAGGAGTCCATTTGGTCACTCAAATCCTTGTATTCTCGGATTGCACCCAAATTGACCTCCAATTGAGCCTACAACGTACAAACAAGTTTTCCTTCTTCGTTAAGCACAACCGAACTTGTTTGTTGAGTCAAATAAGTCCCATTTGACGTTATTATGGTGCCACGTGAGGATTGAAATCAAACGGAGTCCATTTGGTCACTCAAATCCTTGTATTCTCGTATTGCACCCAAATTGGCCTCCAATTGAGCCTACAACATACAAACGAGTTTTCCTTCTTCGTTAAGTACAACCGAACATGTTTGTTGAGTCAAACATGTTCCATTTGATGTTATTATGGTGCCTCGTGAGGATGGAAATCAAACGGAGTCCATTTGGTCACTCAAATCCTTGTATTCTCGGATTGCACCCAAATTGGCCTCAGATTGAGCCTACAACGTACAAACGAGTTCTCCTTCTTCGTTAAGCACAACCGAACATTTTTGTTGAGTCATACATGTTCCATTTGACATTATTATGGTGCCACGCGAGGATTGAAATCAAACGGAGTCCATTTGGTCACTCAAATCCTCGTATTCTCGGATTGCACCCAAATTGGCCTCCAATTGAGCCTACAACGTACAAACGCGTTTTCCTTCTTCGCTAAGCACAACCGAAACTTTTTGTTGAGTCAAACATGTCCCATTTGTCCTTATTATGGTTCCACGCGAGGATTGAAATCAGACGGAGTGCATTTGGTCACTCAAATCCTTGTATTCTCGGATTGCAACCAAATTGGCCTCCAATTGAGCCTACAACGTACAAACGAGTTTTCCTTCTTCCTTAATCACAAACGAACATGTTTGTTGAGTCAAACATGTTATATTTGACGTTATTATGGTGCCACGCGAGAATTGAAATCAAACGGAGTCCATTTGGTCACTCAAATCCTTGTATTCTCGGATTGCACCCAAATTGGCCTCCAATTGACCCTACAATGTACAAACGCGTTTTCCTACTTCGTTAAGCACAACCGAAACTTTTTGTTGAGTCAAACATGTCCCATTTGTCATAGTTACGGTGCCCCGCAAGGATTTAAATCAAACGGAGTCCATTTGGTTACTCAAGTCCTTGTATGCTCGGATTCCACCCAAATTGGCCTCCAATTGAGCCTACAACGTACAAACGAGTTTTCCTTCTTCGTTAAGCACAACCGAACCTTTTTGTTGAGTCAAACCTGGCCCATTTGATGTTATCATGGTGCCACGCGAGGATTGAAATCAAACGGAGTCCATTTGGTAACTCAAATCCTTGTATTCTCGGATTGCACCTAAATTGGCCTCCAATTGACCCTACAACGTACAAACGAGTTTTCCTTCTTCGTTAAGCACAACCGAACTTGTTTGTTGAATCAAACATGTCCCATTTGACGTTATTATGGTGTCACTCGAGGTTAGAAACCAAGCGGAGTCCATTTGGTCACTCAAATCCTTGTATTCTCGGATTGCACCCAAATTGGCCTCCAATTGAGCCTACAACGTACAAACGAGTTTTCCTTATTCGTTAAGCACAACCGAACCTTTTTGTTTAGTCAAACATATCCCATTTGACGTTATAATGGTGCCACGGGAGGATTGAAATCAAACGGAGTCCATTTGGTCACTCAAATCCTTGTATTCTCGGATTGCACCCAAATTGGCCTCCAATTGAGCCTACAACGTACAAACGCGTTTTCCTTCATCGTTAAGTACAACCGAAACTTTTGGTTGAGTCAAAAATGTCCCATTTGTCGTTATTATGGTGCCCCATGAGGATTGAAATCAAACGGAGTCCATTTGGTCACTCAAACCCTTGTATTCTCGGATTGCACCCAAATTGGCCTCCAATTGAGCCTACAACGTACAAACGAGTTTTCCTTCTTCGTTAAGCACAACCGAACCTTTTTGTAGACTCAAACATCTCCCATTTGACGTTATTATGGTGCCACACGAGGTTAGAAAGCAAGCGGAGTCCATTTGGTCACTCAAATCCTTGTATTCTCAGATTGCACCCAAATTGGCCTCCAATTGAGCCTACAACGTACAAACGAGTTTTCCTTATTCGTTAAGCACAACCGAACCTTTTTGTTGAGTCAAACCTGTCCCATTTGACATTATAATGGTGCCACGGGTGGATTGAAATCAAACAGAGTCCATTTGGTCACTCAAATCCTTGTATTCTTGGATTGCACCCAAATTGGCCTCCAATTGAGCCTACAACGTACAAACGAGTTTTCTTTCTTCGTTAAGCTCAACCGAACTTGTTTGTTGAATCAAACATGTCCCATTTGAAGTTATTATGGTGCCCCGCGAGGTTAGAAACCAAGCGGAGTCCATTAGGTCACTCAAATTCTTGTATTCTAGGATTGCACCCAAATTGGCCTCCAATTGAGCCTACAACGTACAAACGAGTTTTCCTTCTTCGTTAAGCATAACCGAACCTTTTTGTAGAGTCAAACATCTCCCATTTGACGTTATTATGGTGCCACGCGAGGATTGAAATCAAACGGAGTCCATTTAGTCACTCAAATCAATGTATTCTCGGATTGCACCCAAATTGGCCTCCAATTGAGCCTACAACGTACAAACGAGTTTTCCTTTTTCGTTAAGCACAACCGAACATTTTTGTTGAGTCAAAATTGTCCCATTTGACGTTATTATGGTGCCCCGCTAGGTTAGAAACCAAGCTGAGTCCATTATGTCACTCAAATCCTTGTATTCTAGGATTGCACCCAAATTGGCCTCCAATTGAGCCTACAACGTACAAACGAGTTTTCCTTCTTCGTTAAGCACGACCGAACATGTTTGTTGAGTCAAAGAAGTCCCATTTGACGCTATTATGGTGCCTCGCGAGGATTGAAATCAAACGGAGTCCATTTGGTCATTCAAATCCTTGTATTCTCGGATTGCACCCAAATTGGCCTCAGATTGAGCCTACAACGTACAAACGAGTTTTCCTTCTTCGTTAAGCACAACCGAACATTTTTGTTGAGTCATACATGTTCCATTTGACATTATTATGGTGCCACGCGAGGATTGAAATCAAACGGAGTCCATTTGGTCACTCAAATCCTCGTATTCTCGGATTGCACCCAAATTGGCCTCCAATTGAGCCTACAACGTACAAACGCGTTTTCCTTCTTCGCTAACACAACCGAAACTTTTTGTTGAGTCAAACATGTCCCATTTGTCCTTATTATGGTTCCACGCGAGGATTGAAATCAGACGGAGTGCATTTGGTCACTCAAATCCTTGTATTCTCGGATTGCAACCAAATTGGCCTCCAATTGAGCCTACAACGTACAAACGAGTTTTCCTTCTTCATTAATCACAAACGAACATGTTTGTTGATTCAAACATGTTATATTTGACGTTATTATGGTGCCACGCGAGGATTGAAATCAAACGGAGTCCATTTGGTCACTCAAATCCTTGTATTCTCGGATTGCACCCAAATTGGCCTCCAATTGACCCTACAATGTACAAACGCGTTTTCCTACTTCGTTAAGCACAACCGAAACTTTTTGTTGAGTCAAACATGTCCCATTTGTCATAATTACGGTGCCCCGCAAGGATTTAAATCAAACGGAGTCCATTTGGTTACTCAAATCCTTGTATGCTCGGATTCCACCCAAATTGGCCTCCAATTGAGCCTACAACGTACAAACGAGTTTTCCTTCTTCGTTAAGCACAACCGAACCTTTTTGTTGAGTCAAACCTGGCCCATTTGATGTTATCATGGTGCCACGCGAGGATTGAAATCAAACGGAGTCCATTTGGTAACTCAAATCCTTGTATTCTCGGATTGCACCTAAATTGGCCTCCAATTGACCCTACAACGTACAAACGAGTTTTCCTTCTTCGTTAAGCACAACCGAACTTGTTTGTTGAATCAAACATGTCCCATTTGACGTTATTATGGTGTCACTCGAGGTTAGAAACCAAGCGGAGTCCATTTGGTCACTCAAATCCTTGTATTCTCGGATTGCACCCAAATTGGCCTCCAATTGAGCCTACAACGTACAAACGAGTTTTCCTTATTCGTTAAGCACAACCGAACCTTTTTGTTTAGTCAAACATATCCCATTTGACGTTATAATGGTGCCACGGGAGGATTGAAATCAAACGGAGTCCATTTGGTCACTCAAATCCTCGTATTCTCGGATTGCACCCAAATTGGCCTCTAATTGAGCCTACAACGTACAAACGCGTTTTCCTTCTTCGCTAAGCACAACCGAAACTTTTTGTTGAGTCAAACATGTCCCATTTGTCCTTATTATGGTTCCACGCGAGGATTGAAATCAGACGGAGTGCATTTGGTCACTCAAATCCTTGTATTCTCGGATTGCAACCAAATTGGCCTCCAATTGAGCCTACAACGTACAAACGAGTTTTCCTTCTTCCTTAATCACAAACGAACATGTTTGTTGAGTCAAACATGTTATATTTGACGTTATTATGGTGCCACGCGAGAATTGAAATCAAACGGAGTCCATTTGGTCACTCAAATCCTTGTATTCTCGGATTGCACCCAAATTGGCCTCCAATTGACCCTACAATGTACAAACGCGTTTTCCTACTTCGTTAAGCACAACCGAAACTTTTTGTTGAGTCAAACATGTCCCATTTGTCATAGTTACGGTGCCCCGCAAGGATTTAAATCAAACGGAGTCCATTTGGTTACTCAAGTCCTTGTATGCTCGGATTCCACCCAAATTGGCCTCCAATTGAGCCTACAACGTACAAACGAGTTTTCCTTCTTCGTTAAGCACAACCGAACCTTTTTGTTGAGTCAAACCAGGCCCATTTGATGTTATCATGGTGCCACGCGAGGATTGAAATCAAACGGAGTCCATTTGGTAACTCAAATCCTTGTATTCTCGGATTGCACCTAAATTGGCCTCCAATTGACCCTACAACGTACAAACGAGTTTTCCTTCTTCGTTAAGCACAACCGAACTTGTTTGTTGAATCAAACATGTCCCATTTGACGTTATTATGGTGTCACTCGAGGTTAGAAACCAAGCGGAGTCCATTTGGTCACTCAAATCCTTGTATTCTCGGATTGCACCCAAATTGGCCTCCAATTGAGCCTACAACGTACAAACGAGTTTTCCTTATTCGTTAAGCACAACCGAACCTTTTTGTTTAGTCAAACATATCCCATTTGACGTTATAATGGTGCCACGGGAGGATTGAAATCAAACGGAGTCCATTTGGTCACTCAAATCCTTGTATTCTCGGATTGCACCCAAATTGGCCTCCAATTGAGCCTACAACGTACAAACGCGTTTTCCTTCATCGTTAAGTACAACCGAAACTTTTGGTTGAGTCAAAAATGTCCCATTTGTCGTTATTATGGTGCCCCATGAGGATTGAAATCAAACGGAGTCCATTTGGTCACTCAAACCCTTGTATTCTCGGATTGCACCCAAATTGGCCTCCAATTGAGCCTACAACGTACAAACGAGTTTTCCTTCTTCGTTAAGCACAACCGAACCTTTTTGTAGACTCAAACATCTCCCATTTGACGTTATTATGGTGCCACACGAGGTTAGAAAGCAAGCGGAGTCCATTTGGTCACTCAAATCCTTGTATTCTCAGATTGCACCCAAATTGGCCTCCAATTGAGCCTACAACGTACAAACGAGTTTTCCTTATTCGTTAAGCACAACCGAACCTTTTTGTTGAGTCAAACCTGTCCCATTTGACATTATAATGGTGCCACGGGTGGATTGAAATCAAACAGAGTCCATTTGGTCACTCAAATCCTTGTATTCTTGGATTGCACCCAAATTGGCCTCCAATTGAGCCTACAACGTACAAACGAGTTTTCTTTCTTCGTTAAGCTCAACCGAACTTGTTTGTTGAATCAAACATGTCCCATTTGAAGTTATTATGGTGCCCCGCGAGGTTAGAAACCAAGCGGAGTCCATTAGGTCACTCAAATTCTTGTATTCTAGGATTGCACCCAAATTGGCCTCCAATTGAGCCTACAACGTACAAACGAGTTTTCCTTCTTCGTTAAGCATAACCGAACCTTTTTGTAGAGTCAAACATCTCCCATTTGACGTTATTATGGTGCCACGCGAGGATTGAAATCAAACGGAGTCCATTTAGTCACTCAAATCAATGTATTCTCGGATTGCACCCAAATTGGCCTCCAATTGAGCCTACAACGTACAAACGAGTTTTCCTTTTTCGTTAAGCACAACCGAACATTTTTGTTGAGTCAAAATTGTCCCATTTGACGTTATTATGGTGCCCCGCTAGGTTAGAAACCAAGCTGAGTCCATTATGTCACTCAAATCCTTGTATTCTAGGATTGCACCCAAATTGGCCTCCAATTGAGCCTACAACGTACAAACGAGTTTTCCTTCTTCGTTAAGCACGACCGAACATGTTTGTTGAGTCAAAGAAGTCCCATTTGACGCTATTATGGTGCCTCGCGAGGATTGAAATCAAACGGAGTCCATTTGGTCATTCAAATCCTTGTATTCTCGGATTGCACCCAAATTGGCCTCAGATTGAGCCTACAACGTACAAACGAGTTTTCCTTCTTCGTTAAGCACAACCGAACATTTTTGTTGAGTCATACATGTTCCATTTGACATTATTATGGTGCCACGCGAGGATTGAAATCAAACGGAGTCCATTTGGTCACTCAAATCCTCGTATTCTCGGATTGCACCCAAATTGGCCTCCAATTGAGCCTACAACGTACAAACGCGTTTTCCTTCTTCGCTAACACAACCGAAACTTTTTGTTGAGTCAAACATGTCCCATTTGTCCTTATTATGGTTCCACGCGAGGATTGAAATCAGACGGAGTGCATTTGGTCACTCAAATCCTTGTATTCTCGGATTGCAACCAAATTGGCCTCCAATTGAGCCTACAACGTACAAACGAGTTTTCCTTCTTCATTAATCACAAACGAACATGTTTGTTGATTCAAACATGTTATATTTGACGTTATTATGGTGCCACGCGAGGATTGAAATCAAACGGAGTCCATTTGGTCACTCAAATCCTTGTATTCTCGGATTGCACCCAAATTGGCCTCCAATTGACCCTACAATGTACAAACGCGTTTTCCTACTTCGTTAAGCACAACCGAAACTTTTTGTTGAGTCAAACATGTCCCATTTGTCATAATTACGGTGCCCCGCAAGGATTTAAATCAAACGGAGTCCGTTTGGTTACTCAAATCCTTGTATGCTCGGATTCCACCCAAATTGGCCTCCAATTGAGCCTACAACGTACAAACGAGTTTTCCTTCTTCGTTAAGCACAACCGAACCTTTTTGTTGAGTCAAACCTGGCCCATTTGATGTTATCATGGTGCCACGCGAGGATTGAAATCAAACGGAGTCCATTTGGTAACTCAAATCCTTGTATTCTCGGATTGCACCTAAATTGGCCTCCAATTGACCCTACAACGTACAAACGAGTTTTCCTTCTTCGTTAAGCACAACCGAACTTGTTTGTTGAATCAAACATGTCCCATTTGACGTTATTATGGTGTCACTCGAGGTTAGAAACCAAGCGGAGTCCATTTGGTCACTCAAATCCTTGTATTCTCGGATTGCACCCAAATTGGCCTCCAATTGAGCCTACAACGTACAAACGAGTTTTCCTTATTCGTTAAGCACAACCGAACCTTTTTGTTTAGTCAAACATATCCCATTTGACGTTATAATGGTGCCACGGGAGGATTGAAATCAAACGGAGTCCATTTGGTCACTCAAATCCTCGTATTCTCGGATTGCACCCAAATTGGCCTCCAATTGAGCCTACAACGTACAAACGCGTTTTCCTTCTTCGCTAAGCACAACCGAAACTTTTTGTTGAGTCAAACATGTCCCATTTGTCCTTATTATGGTTCCACGCGAGGATTGAAATCAGACGGAGTGCATTTGGTCACTCAAATCCTTGTATTCTCGGATTGCAACCAAATTGGCCTCCAATTGAGCCTACAACGTACAAACGAGTTTTCCTTCTTCCTTAATCACAAACGAACATGTTTGTTGAGTCAAACATGTTATATTTGACGTTATTATGGTGCCACGCGAGAATTGAAATCAAACGGAGTCCATTTGGTCACTCAAATCCTTGTATTCTCGGATTGCACCCAAATTGGCCTCCAATTGACCCTACAATGTACAAACGCGTTTTCCTACTTCGTTAAGCACAACCGAAACTTTTTGTTGAGTCAAACATGTCCCATTTGTCATAGTTACGGTGCCCCGCAAGGATTTAAATCAAACGGAGTCCATTTGGTTACTCAAGTCCTTGTATGCTCGGATTCCACCCAAATTGGCCTCCAATTGAGCCTACAACGTACAAACGAGTTTTCCTTCTTCGTTAAGCACAACCGAACCTTTTTGTTGAGTCAAACCTGGCCCATTTGATGTTATCATGGTGCCACGCGAGGATTGAAATCAAACGGAGTCCATTTGGTAACTCAAATCCTTGTATTCTCGGATTGCACCTAAATTGGCCTCCAATTGACCCTACAACGTACAAACGAGTTTTCCTTCTTCGTTAAGCACAACCGAACTTGTTTGTTGAATCAAACATGTCCCATTTGACGTTATTATGGTGTCACTCGAGGTTAGAAACCAAGCGGAGTCCATTTGGTCACTCAAATCCTTGTATTCTCGGATTGCACCCAAATTGGCCTCCAATTGAGCCTACAACGTACAAACGAGTTTTCCTTATTCGTTAAGCACAACCGAACCTTTTTGTTTAGTCAAACATATCCCATTTGACGTTATAATGGTGCCACGGGAGGATTGAAATCAAACGGAGTCCATTTGGTCACTCAAATCCTTGTATTCTCGGATTGCACCCAAATTGGCCTCCAATTGAGCCTACAACGTACAAACGCGTTTTCCTTCATCGTTAAGTACAACCGAAACTTTTGGTTGAGTCAAAAATGTCCCATTTGTCGTTATTATGGTGCCCCATGAGGATTGAAATCAAACGGAGTCCATTTGGTCACTCAAACCCTTGTATTCTCGGATTGCACCCAAATTGGCCTCCAATTGAGCCTACAACGTACAAACGAGTTTTCCTTCTTCGTTAAGCACAACCGAACCTTTTTGTAGACTCAAACATCTCCCATTTGACGTTATTATGGTGCCACACGAGGTTAGAAAGCAAGCGGAATCCATTTGGTCACTCAAATCCTTGTATTCTCAGATTGCACCCAAATTGGCCTCCAATTGAGCCTACAACGTACAAACGAGTTTTCCTTATTCGTTAAGCACAACCGAACCTTTTTGTTGAGTCAAACCTGTCCCATTTGACATTATAATGGTGCCACGGGTGGATTGAAATCAAACAGAGTCCATTTGGTCACTCAAATCCTTGTATTCTTGGATTGCACCCAAATTGGCCTCCAATTGAGCCTACAACGTACAAACGAGTTTTCTTTCTTCGTTAAGCTCAACCGAACTTGTTTGTTGAATCAAACATGTCCCATTTGAAGTTATTATGGTGCCCCGCGAGGTTAGAAACCAAGCGGAGTCCATTAGGTCACTCAAATTCTTGTATTCTAGGATTGCACCCAAATTGGCCTCCAATTGAGCCTACAACGTACAAACGAGTTTTCCTTCTTCGTTAAGCATAACCGAACCTTTTTGTAGAGTCAAACATCTCCCATTTGACGTTATTATGGTGCCACGCGAGGATTGAAATCAAACGGAGTCCATTTAGTCACTCAAATCAATGTATTCTCGGATTGCACCCAAATTGGCCTCCAATTGAGCCTACAACGTACAAACGAGTTTTCCTTTTTCGTTAAGCACAACCGAACATTTTTGTTGAGTCAAAATTGTCCCATTTGACGTTATTATGGTGCCCCGCTAGGTTAGAAACCAAGCTGAGTCCATTATGTCACTCAAATCCTTGTATTCTAGGATTGCACCCAAATTGGCCTCCAATTGAGCCTACAACGTACAAACGAGTTTTCCTTCTTCGTTAAGCACGACCGAACATGTTTGTTGAGTCAAAGAAGTCCCATTTGACGCTATTATGGTGCCTCGCGAGGATTGAAATCAAACGGAGTCCATTTGGTCATTCAAATCCTTGTATTCTCGGATTGCACCCAAATTGGCCTCAGATTGAGCCTACAACGTACAAACGAGTTTTCCTTCTTCGTTAAGCACAACCGAACATTTTTGTTGAGTCATACATGTTCCATTTGACATTATTATGGTGCCACGCGAGGATTGAAATCAAACGGAGTCCATTTGGTCACTCAAATCCTCGTATTCTCGGATTGCACCCAAATTGGCCTCCAATTGAGCCTACAACGTACAAACGCGTTTTCCTTCTTCGCTAACACAACCGAAACTTTTTGTTGAGTCAAACATGTCCCATTTGTCCTTATTATGGTTCCACGCGAGGATTGAAATCAGACGGAGTGCATTTGGTCACTCAAATCCTTGTATTCTCGGATTGCAACCAAATTGGCCTCCAATTGAGCCTACAACGTACAAACGAGTTTTCCTTCTTCATTAATCACAAACGAACATGTTTGTTGATTCAAACATGTTATATTTGACGTTATTATGGTGCCACGCGAGGATTGAAATCAAACGGAGTCCATTTGGTCACTCAAATCCTTGTATTCTCGGATTGCACCCAAATTGGCCTCCAATTGACCCTACAATGTACAAACGCGTTTTCCTACTTCGTTAAGCACAACCGAAACTTTTTGTTGAGTCAAACATGTCCCATTTGTCATAATTACGGTGCCCCGCAAGGATTTAAATCAAACGGAGTCCATTTGGTTACTCAAATCCTTGTATGCTCGGATTCCACCCAAATTGGCCTCCAATTGAGCCTACAACGTACAAACGAGTTTTCCTTCTTCGTTAAGCACAACCGAACCTTTTTGTTGAGTCAAACCTGGCCCATTTGATGTTATCATGGTGCCACGCGAGGATTGAAATCAAACGGAGTCCATTTGGTAACTCAAATCCTTGTATTCTCGGATTGCACCTAAATTGGCCTCCAATTGACCCTACAACGTACAAACGAGTTTTCCTTCTTCGTTAAGCACAACCGAACTTGTTTGTTGAATCAAACATGTCCCATTTGACGTTATTATGGTGCCACTCGAGGTTAGAAACCAAGCGGAGTCCATTTGGTCACTCAAATCCTTGTATTCTCGGATTGCACCCAAATTGGCCTCCAATTGAGCCTACAACGTACAAACGAGTTTTCCTTATTCGTTAAGCACAACCGAACCTTTTTGTTGAGTCAAACATATCCCATTTGACGTTATAATGGTGCCACGGGAGGATTGAAATCAAACGGAGTCCATTTGGTCACTCAAATCCTTGTATTCTCGGATTGCACCCAAATTGGCCTCCAATTGAGCCTACAACGTACAAACGCATTTTCCTTCATCGTTAAGTACAACCGAAACTTTTGGTTGAGTCAAAAATGTCCCATTTGTCGTTATTATGGTGCCCCATGAGGATTGAAATCAAACGGAGTCCATTTGGTCACTCAAACCCTAGTATTCTCGGATTGCACCCAAATTGGCCTCCAATTGAGCCTACAACGTACAAACGAGTTTTCCTTCTTCGTTAAGCACAACCGAACCTTTTTGTAGAGTCAAACATCTCCCATTTGACGTTATTATGGTGCCACACGAGGTTAGAAAGCAAGCGGAGTCCATTTGGTCACTCAAATCCTTGTATTCTCAGATTGCACCCAAATTGGCCTCCAATTGAGCCTACAACGTACAAACGAGTTTTCCTTATTCGTTAAGCACAACCGAACCTTTTTGTTGAGTCAAACCTGTGCCATTTGACATTATAATGGTGCCACGGGTGGATTGAAATCAAACAGAGTCCATTTGGTCACTCAAATCCTTGTATTCTTGGATTGCACCCAAATTGGCCTCCAATTGAGCCTACAACGTACAAACGAGTTTTCCTTCTTCGTTAAGCTCAACCGAACTTGTTTGTTGAATCAAACATGTCCCATTTGAAGTTATTATGGTGCCCCGCGAGGTTAGAAACCAAGCGGAGTCCATTAGGTCACTCAAATTCTTGTATTCTAGGATTGCACCCAAATTGGCCTCCAATTGAGCCTACAACGTACAAACGAGTTTTCCTTCTTCGTTAAGCATAACCGAACCTTTTTGTAGAGTCAAACATCTCCCATTTGACGTTATTATGGTGCCACGCGAGGATTGAAATCAAACGGAGTCCATTTAGTCACTCAAATCAATGTATTCTCGGATTGCACCCAAATTGGCCTCCAATTGAGCCTACAACGTACAAACGAGTTTTCCTTTTTCGTTAAGCACAACCGAACATTTTTGTTGAGTCAAAATTGTCCCATTTGACGTTATTATGGTGCCACGCGAGGTTAGAAACCAAACGGAGTCCATTTGGTCACTCAAATCATTGTATTCTCGGATTGCACCCAAATTGGCCTCTAATTGAGCCTACAACGTACAAACGAGTTTTCCTTCTTCGTTAAGCACAACCGAACCTTTTTGTTGAGTCAAACATGTCCCATTTGACGTTATTATGGTGCCCCGCGAGGATTGAAATCAAACGGAGTCCATTTGGTCACTCAAATCTTTGTATTCTCGGATTGCACCCAAATTGGCCTCCAATTGAGCCTACAACGTACAAACGAGTTTCCTTCTTCGTTAAGCACAACCGAACCTTTTTATTGAGTCAAAAATGTCCTATTTGACATTATTATGGTGCCACATGCGGATTTAAATCAAACGGAGTCCATTCGGTCACTCAAATCATTGTATTCTCGGATTGCACCCAAATTGGCCTCCAATTGAGCCTACAACGTACAAACGAGTTTTCCTTCTTCGTTAAGAACAACCGAACTTGTTTGTTGAGTCAAATATGTCGCATTTGACGTTATTATAGTGCCACAAGAGGATTGAAATCAAAAGGAGTCCATTTGGTCACTCAAATCCTTGTATTCTCGGATTGCACCCAAATTGACCTCCAATTGAGCCTACAACGTACAAACAAGTTTTCCTTCTTCGTTAAGCACAACCGAACTTGTTTGTTGAGTCAAATAAGTCCCATTTGACGTTATTATGGTGCCACGTGAGGATTGAAATCAAACGGAGTCCATTTGGTCACTCAAATCCTTGTATTCTCGTATTGCACCCAAATTGGCCTCCAATTGAGCCTACAACATACAAACGAGTTTTCCTTCTTCGTTAAGTACAACCGAACATGTTTGTTGAGTCAAACATGTTCCATTTGATGTTATTATGGTGCCTCGTGAGGATGGAAATCAAACGGAGTCCATTTGGTCACTCAAATCCTTGTATTCTCGGATTGCACCCAAATTGGCCTCAGATTGAGCCTACAACGTACAAACGAGTTCTCCTTCTTCGTTAAGCACAACCGAACATTTTTGTTGAGTCATACATGTTCCATTTGACATTATTATGGTGCCACGCGAGGATTGAAATCAAACGGAGTCCATTTGGTCACTCAAATCCTCGTATTCTCGGATTGCACCCAAATTGGCCTCCAATTGAGCCTACAACGTACAAACGCGTTTTCCTTCTTCGCTAAGCACAACCGAAACTTTTTGTTGAGTCAAACATGTCCCATTTGTCCTTATTATGGTTCCACGCGAGGATTGAAATCAGACGGAGTGCATTTGGTCACTCAAATCCTTGTATTCTCGGATTGCAACCAAATTGGCCTCCAATTGAGCCTACAACGTACAAACGAGTTTTCCTTCTTCATTAAGCACAAACGAACATGTTTGTTGATTCAAACATGTTATATTTGACGTTATTATGGTGCCACGCGAGGATTGAAATCAAACGGAGTCCATTTGGTCACTCAAATCCTTGTATTCTCGGATTGCACCCAAATTGGCCTCCAATTGACCATACAATGTACAAACGCGTTTTCCTACTTCGTTAAGCACAACCAAAACTTTTTGTTGAGTCAAACATGTCCCATTTGTCATAATTACGGTGCCCCGCAAGGATTTAAGTCAAACGGAGTCCATTTGGTTACTCAAATCCTTGTATGCTCGGATTCCACCCAAATTGGCCTCCAATTGAGCCTACAACGTACAAATTAGTTTTCCTTCTTCGTTAAGCACAACCGAACCTTTTTGTTGAGTCAAACATGGCCCATTTGATGTTATCATGGTGCCACGCGAGGATTGAAATCAAACGGAGTCCATTTGGTAACTCAAATCCTTGTATTCTCGGATTGCACCTAAATTGGCCTCCAATTGAGCCTACAACGTACAAACGAGTTTTCCTTCTTCGTTAAGCACAACCGAACTTGTTTGTTGAATCAAACATGTCCCATTTGACGTTATTATGGTGTCACTCGAGGTTAGAAACCAAGCGGAGTCCATTTGGTCACTCAAATCCTTGTATTCTCGGATTGCACCCAAATTGGCCTCCAATTGAGCCTACAACGTACAAACGAGTTTTCCTTATTCGTTAAGCACAACCGAACCTTTTTGTTGAGTCAAACATATCCCATTTGACGTTATAATGGTGCCACGGGAGGATTAAAATCAAACGGAGTCCATTTGGTCACTCAAATCCTTGTATTCTCGGATTGCACCCAAATTGGCCTCCAATTGAGCCTACAACGTACAAACGCGTTTTCCTTCATCGTTAAGTGCAACCGAAACTTTTGGTTGAGTCAAACATGTCCCATTTTTCGTTATTATGGTGCCCCATGAGGATTGAAATCAAACGGAGTCCATTTGGTCACTCAAACCCTTGTATTCTCGGATTGCACCCAAATTGGCCTCCAATTGAGCCTACAACGTACAAACGAGTTTTCCTTCTTCGTTAAGCACAACCGAACCTTTTTGTAGAGTCAAACATCTCCCATTTGACGTTATTATGGTGCCACACGAGGTTAGAAAGCAAGCGGAGTCCATTTGGTCGATCAAATCCTTGTATTCTCAGATTGCACCCAAATTGGCCTCCAATTGAGCCTACAACGTACAAACGAGTTTTCCTTATTCGTTAAGCACAACCGAACCTTTTTGTTGAGTCAAACCTGTCCCATTTGACATTATAATGGTGCCACGGGTGGATTGAAATCAAACGGAGTCCATTTGGTCACTCAAATCCTTGTATTCTCGGATTGCACCCAAATTGGCCTCCAATTGAGCCTACAACGTACAAACGAGTTTTCCTTCTTCGTTAAGCTCAACCGAACTTGTTTGTTGAATCAAACATGTCCCATTTGACGTTATTATGGTGCCCCATGAGGTTAGAAACCAAGCGGAGTCCATTAGGTCACTCAAATTCTTGTATTCTAGGATTGCACCCAAATTGGCCTCCAATTGAGCCTACAACGTACAAACGAGTTTTCCTTCTTCGTTAAGCACAACCGAACTTGTTTGTTGAGTCAAATAAGTCCCATTTGACGTTATTATGGTGCCACGCGAGGATTGAAATCAAACGGAGTCCATTAGGTCACTCAAATCCTTGTATTCTCGGATTGCACCCAAATTGGCCTCCAATTGAGCCTACAACGTACAAACGAGTTTTCCTTCTTCGTTAAGCTCAACCGAACTTGTTTGTTGAATCAAACATGTCCCATTTGACGTTATTATGGTGCCCCATGAGGTTAGAAACCAAGCGGAGTCCATTAGGTCACTCAAATTCTTGTATTCTAGGATTGCACCCAAATTGGCCTCCAATTGAGCCTACAACGTACAAACGAGTTTTCCTTCTTCGTTAAGCACAACCGAACTTGTTTGTTGAGTCAAATAAGTCCCATTTGACGTTATTATGGTTCCACGCGAGGATTGAAATCAAACGGAGTCCATTTAGTCACTCAAATCAATGTATTCTCGGATTGCACCCAAATTGGCCTCCAATTGAGCCTACAACGTACAAACGAGTTTTCCTTTTTCGTTAAGCCCAACCGAACATTTTTGTTGAGTCAAAATTGTCCCATTTGACGTTATTATGGTGCCACGCGAGGTTAGAAACCAAACGGAGTCCATTTGGTCACTCAAATCATTGTATTCTCGGATTGCACCCAAATTGGCCTCTAATTGAGCCTACAACGTACAAACGAGTTTTCCTTCTTCGTTAAGCACAACCGAACCTTTTTGTTGAGTCAAACATGTCCCATTTGACGTTATTATGGTGCCCCGCGAGGATTGAAATCAAACGGAGTCCATTTGGTCACTCAAATCCTTGTATTCTCGGATTGCACCCAAATTGGCCTCCAATTGAGCCTACAACGTACAAACGAGTTTCCTTCTTCGTTAAGCACAACCGAACCTTTTTATTGAGTCAAACATGTCCTATTTGACATTATTATGGTGCCACATGCGGATTTAAATCAAACGGAGTCCATTCGGTCACTCAATTCTCGGATTGCACCCAAATTGGCCTCCAATTGAGCCTACAACGTACAAACGAGTTTTCCTTCTTCGTTAAGAACAACCGAACTTGTTTGTTGAGTCAAATATGTCGCATTTGACGTTATTATAGTGCCACGAGAGGATTGAAATCAAAAGGAGTCCATTTGGTCACTCAAATCCTTGTATTCTCGGATTGCACCCAAATTGGCCTCCAATTCAGCCTACAACGTACAAACGAGTTTTCTTTTTCGTTAAGCACAACCGAACTTTTTTGTTGAGTCAAACCTGTCCCAATTGACGTTATTATGGTGCCTCGTGAGTTAGAAACCAAACGGAGTCCATTTGGTCACTCAAATCCCTGTATTCTCGGATTGCACCCAAATTGGCCTCCAATTGAGCCTACAACGTACAAACGAGTTTTTCTTCTTCGTTAAGCACAACCAAATGTTGAGTCAAAGAAGTCCCATTTGACGCTATTATGGTGCCTCGCGAGGATTGAAATCACACGGAGTCCATTTGGTCACTCAAATCCTTGTATTCTCGGATTGCACCCAAATTGGCCTCCAATTGACCCTACAACTTACAAACGCTTTTTCCTAGTTCGTTAAGCACAACCGAAACTTTTTGTTGAGTCAAACATGTCCCATTTTTCATAATTACGGTGCCCCGCAAGGATTTAAATAAAATGGAGTCCATTTGGTTACTCAAATCCTTGTATGCTCGGATTCCACCCAAATTGGCCTCCAATTGAGCCTACAACGTACAAACGAGTTTTCCTTCTTCGTTAAGCACAACCGAACCTTTTTGTTGAGTCAAACATGGCCCATTTGATGTTATTATGGTGCCACGCGAGGATTGAAATCAAACGGAGTCCATTTGGTAACTCAAATCCTTGTATTCTCGGATTGCACCTAAATTGGCCTCCAATTGAGCCTACAACGTACAAACGAGTTTTCCTTCTTCGTTAAGCACAACCGAACTTGTTTGTTGAATCAAACATGTCCCATTTGACGTTATTATGGTACCACTCAAGGTTAGAAACCAAGCGGAGTCCATTTGGTCACTCAAATCCTTGTATTCTCGGATTGCACCCAAATTGGCCTCCAATTGAGCCTGCAACGTACAAACGAGTTTTCCATATTCGTTAAGCACAACCGAACATTTTTGTTGAGTCAAACATATCCCATTTGACGATATAATGGTGCCACGGGAGGATTGAAATCAAACGGAGTCCATTTGGTCACTCAAATCCTTGTATTCTCGGATTGCACCCAAATTGGCCTCCAATTGAGCCTACAACGTACAAACGCGTTTTCCTTCATCGTTAAGTACAACCGAAACTTTTTGTTGAGTCAAACATGTCCCATTTGTCATTATTATGGTGCCCCACGAGGATTGAAATCAAACGGAGTCCATTTGGTCAATCAAACCCTTGTATTCTCGGATTGCACCCAAATTGGCCTCCAATTGAGCCTACAACGTACAAACAAGTTTTCCTTATTCGTTAAGCACAACCGAACCTTTTTGTTGAGTCAAACATGTCCCATTTGATGTTATAATGGTGCCACGGGTGGATTGAAATCAAACGGAGTCCATTTGGTCACTCAATTCCTTGTATTCTCAGTTTGCACCCAAATTGGCCTCCAATTGAGCCTACAACGTACAAACGCGTTTTCCTTCATCGTTAAGCACAACCGACACTTTTTGTTCAGTCAAACATGTCCCATTTGTCATTATTATGGTGCCTCACGAGCTTTGAAATCAAACGGAGTCCATTTGGTCACTCAAATCCTTGTATTCTCGGATTGCACCCAAATTGGCATCCAATTGAGCCTACAACGTACAAACGAGTTTTCCTTCTTCGTTAAGCTCAACCGAACTTGTTTGTTTAATCAAACATGTCCCATTTGACGTTATTATGGTGCCCCGCTAGGTTAGAAACCAAGCGGAGTCCATTAGGTCACTCAAATCCTTGTATTCTAGGATTGCACCGAAATTGGCCTCCAATTGAGCCTACAACGTACAAACGAGTTTTCCTTCTTCGTTAAGCACAACCGAACTTGTTTGTTGAGTCAAATAAGTCCCCTTTGACGTTATTATGGTGCCACGCGTGGATTGAAATCAAACGGAGTCCATTTGGTCACTCAAATCCTTGTATTCTCGAATGTCACCCAAATTGGCTTCCAATTGACCCTACAACGTACAAACGAGTTTTCTTTCTTCGTTAAGCACAACCGAACATGTTTGTTGAGTCAAACCTGTCCCATTTGACATTATAATGGTGCCACGGGTGGATTGAAATCAAACGGAGTCCATTTGGTCACTCAAATCCTTGTATTCTCGGATTGCACCCAAATTGGCCTCAGATTGAGCCTACAACGTACAAACGAGTTTTCCTTCTTCGTTAAGCACAACCGAACATTTTTATTGAGTCATACATGTTCCATTTGACATTATTATGATGCCACGTGAGGATTGAAATCAAACGGAGTCCATTTGGTCACTCAAATCCTCGTATTCTCGGATTGCACCCAAATTGGCCTCCAATTGAGCCTACAACGTACAAACGCGTTTTCCTTCTTCGCTAAGCACAACCGAAACTTTTTGTTGAGTCAACCATGTCCCATTTGTCCTTATTATGGTGCCACGCGAGGATTGAAATCAGACGGAGTGCATTTGGTCACTCAAATCCTTGTATTCTCGGATTGCAACCAAATTGGCCTCCAATTGAGCCTACAACGTACAAACGAGTTTTCCTTCTTCATTAAGCACAAACGAACATGTTTGTTGAGTCAAACATGTTATATTTGACGTTATTATGGTGCCACGCGAGGATTGAAATCAAACGGAGTCCATTTGGTCACTCAAATCCTTGTATTCTCGGATTGCACCCAAATTGGCCTCCAATTGACCCTACAATGTACAAACGCGTTTTCCTACTTCGTTAAGCACAACCGAAACTTTTTGTTGAGTCAAACATGTCCCATTTGTCATAATTACGGTGCCCCTCAAGGATTTAAATCAAACGGAGTCCATTTGGTTACTCAAATCCTTGTATGCTCGGATTCCACCCAAATTGGCCTCCAATTGAGCCTACAACGTACAAACGAGTTTTCCTTCTTCGTTAAGCACAACCGAACCTTTTTGTTGAGTCAAACATGGCCCATTTGATGTTATCTTGGTGCCACGTGAGGATTCAAATCAAACGGAGTCCATTTGGTAACTCAAATCCTTGTATTCTCGGATTGCACCTAAATTGGCCTCCAATTGAGCCTACAACGTACAAACGAGTTTTCCTTCTTCGTTAAGCACAACCGAACTTGTTTGTTGAATCAAACATGTCCCATTTGACGTTATTATGGTGCCACTCGAGGTTAGAAACCAAGCGGAGTCCATTTGGTCACTCAAATCCTTGTATTCTCGGATTGCACCCAAATTGGCCTCCAATTGAGCCTACAACGTACAAACGAGTTTTCCTTATTCGTTAAGCACAACCGAACCTTTTTGTTGAGTCAAACATATCCCATTTGACGTTATAATGGTGCCACGGGAGGATTGAAATCAAACGGAGTCCATTTGTCACTCAAATCCTTGTATTCTCGGATTGCACCCAAATTGGCCTCCAATTGAGCCTACAACGTACAAACGCGTTTTCCTTCATCGTTAAGTACAACCGAAACTTTTGGTTGAGTCAAACATGTCCCATTTGTCGTTATTATGGTGCCCCATGAGGATTGAAATCAAACGGAGTCCATTTGGTCACTCAAACCCTTGTATTCTCGGATTGCACCCAAATTGGCCTCCAATTGAGCCTACAACGTACAAACAAGTTTTCCTTCTTCGTTAAGCACAACCGAACCTTTTTGTAGAGTCAATCATCTCCCATTTGACGTTATTATGGTGCCACACGAGGTTAGAAAGCAAGCGGAGTCCATTTGGTCACACAAATCCTTGTATTCTCAGATTGCACCCAAATTGGCCTCCAATTGAGCCTACAACGTACAAACGAGTTTTCCTTATTCGTTAAGCACAACCGAACCTTTTTGTTGAGTCAAACCTGTCCCATTTGACATTATAATGGTGCCACGGGTGGATTGAAATCAAACGGAGTCCATTTGGTCACTCAAATCCTTGTATTCTCGGATTGCACCCAAATTGGCCTCCAATTGAGCCTACAACGTACAAACGAGTTTTCCTTCTTCGTTAAGCTCAACCGAACTTGTTTGTTTAATTAAACATGTCCCATTTGACGTTATTATGGTGCCCTGTGAGGTTAGAAACCAAGCGGAGTCCATTAGGTCACTCAAATTCTTGTATTCTAGGATTGCACCCAAATTGGCCTCCAATTGAGCCTACAACGTACAAACGAGTTTTCCTTCTTTGTTAAGCACAACCGAACTTGTTTGTTGAGTCAAATAAGTCCATTTGACGTTATTATGGTTCCACGCGAGGATTGAAATCAAACGGAGTCCATTTAGTCACTCAAATCAATGTATTCTCGGATTGCACCCAAATTGGCCTCCAATTGAGCCTACAACGTACAAACGAGTTTGTCTTTTTCGTTAAGCACAACTGAACATTTTTGTTGAGTCAAAATTGTCCCATTTGACGTTATTATGGTGCCACGCGAGGTTAGAAACCAAACGGAGTCCATTTGGTCACTCAAATCATTGTATTCTCGGATTGCACCCAAATTGGCCTCTAATTGAGCCTACAACGTACAAACGAGTTTTCCATCTTCGTTAAGCACAACCGAACCTTTTTGTTGAGTCAAACATGTCCCATTTGACGTTATTATGGTGCCCCGCGAGGATTGAAATCAAACGGAGTCCATTTGGTAACTCAAATCCTTGTATTCTCGGATTGCACCTAAATTGGCCTCCAATTGAGCCTACAACGTACAAACGCTTTTTCCTAGTTCGTTAAGCACAACCGAAACTTTTTGTTGAGTCAAACATGTCCCATTTGTCATAATTACGGTGCCCCGCAAGGATTTAAATAAAATGGAGTCCATTTGGTTACTCAAATCCTTGTATGCTCGGATTCCACCCAAATTGGCCTCCAATTGAGCCTACAACGTACAAACGAGTTTTCCTTCTTCGTTAAGCACAACCGAACCTTTTTGTTGAGTCAAACATGGCCCATTTGATGTTATTATGGTGCCACGCGAGGATTGAAATCAAACGGAGTCCATTTGGTAACTCAAATCCTTGTATTCTCGGATTGCACCTAAATTGGCCTCCAATTGAGCCTACAACGTACAAACGAGTTTTCCTTCTTCGTTAAGCACAACCGAACTTGTTTGTTGAATCAAACATGTCCCATTTGACGTTATTATGGTACCACTCGAGGTTAGAAACCAAGCGGAGTCCATTTGGTCACTCAAATCCTTGTATTCTCGGATTGCACCCAAATTGGCCTCCAATTGAGCCTGCAACGTACAAACGAGTTTTCCATATTCGTTAAGCACAACCGAACATTTTTGTTGAGTCAAACATATCCCATATGACGATATAATGGTGCCACGGGAGGATTGAAATCAAACGGAGTCCATTTGGTCACTCAAATCCTTGTATTCTCGGATTGCACCCAAATTGGCCTCCAATTGAGCCTACAACGTACAAACGCGTTTTCCTTCATCGTTAAGTACAACCGAAACTTTTTGTTGAGTCAAACATGTCCCATTTGTCATTATTATGGTGCCCCACGAGGATTGAAATCAAACGGAGTCCATTTGGTCAATCAAACCCTTGTATTCTCGGATTGCACCCAAATTGGCCTCCAATTGAGCCTACAACGTACAAACGAGTTTTCCTTATTCGTTAAGCACAACCGAACCTTTTTGTTGAGTCAAACATGTCCCATTTGATGTTATAATGGTGCCACGGGTGGATTGAAATCAAACGGAGTCCATTTGGTCACTCAATTCCTTGTATTCTCAGTTTGCACCCAAATTGGCCTCCAATTGAGCCTACAACGTACAAACGCGTTTTCCTTCATCGTTAAGCACAACCGACACTTTTTGTTCAGTCAAACATGTCCCATTTGTCATTATTATGGTGCCTCACGAGCTTTGAAATCAAACGGAGTCCATTTGGTCACTCAAATCCTTGTATTCTCGGATTGCACCCAAATTGGCATCCAATTGAGCCTACAACGTACAAACGAGTTTTCCTTCTTCGTTAAGCTCAACCGAACTTGTTTGTTTAATCAAACATGTCCCATTTGACGTTATTATGGTGCCCCGCTAGGTTAGAAACCAAGCGGAGTCCATTAGGTCACTCAAATCCTTGTATTCTAGGATTGCACCGAAATTGGCCTCCAATTGAGCCTACAACGTACAAACGAGTTTTCCTTCTTCGTTAAGCACAACCGAACTTGTTTGTTGAGTCAAATAAGTCCCCTTTGACGTTATTATGGTGCCACGCGTGGATTGAAATCAAACGGAGTCCATTTGGTCACTCAAATCCTTGTATTCTCGAATGTCACCCAAATTGGCTTCCAATTGACCCTACAACGTACAAACGAGTTTTCTTTCTTCGTTAAGCACAACCGAACATGTTTGTTGAGTCAAACCTGTCCCATTTGACATTATAATGGTGCCACGGGTGGATTGAAATCAAACGGAGTCCATTTGGTCACTCAAATCCTTGTATTCTCGGATTGCACCCAAATTGGCCTCAGATTGAGCCTACAACGTACAAACGAGTTTTCCTTCTTCGTTAAGCACAACCGAACATTTTTATTGAGTCATACATGTTCCATTTGACGTTATTATGGTGCCCCGCGAGGATTGAAATCAAACGGAGTCCATTTGGTAACTCAAATCCTTGTATTCTCGGATTGCACCTAAATTGGCCTCCAATTGAGCCTACAACGTACAAACGCTTTTTCCTAGTTCGTTAAGCACAACCGAAACTTTTTGTTGAGTCAAACATGTCCCATTTGTCATAATTACGGTGCCCCGCAAGGATTTAAATAAAATGGAGTCCATTTGGTTACTCAAATCCTTGTATGCTCGGATTCCACCCAAATTGGCCTCCAATTGAGCCTACAACGTACAAACGAGTTTTCCTTCTTCGTTAAGCACAACCGAACCTTTTTGTTGAGTCAAACATGGCCCATTTGATGTTATTATGGTGCCACGCGAGGATTGAAATCAAACGGAGTCCATTTGGTAACTCAAATCCTTGTATTCTCGGATTGCACCTAAATTGGCCTCCAATTGAGCCTACAACGTACAAACGAGTTTTCCTTCTTCGTTAAGCACAACCGAACTTGTTTGTTGAATCAAACATGTCCCATTTGACGTTATTATGGTACCACTCGAGGTTAGAAACCAAGCGGAGTCCATTTGGTCACTCAAATCCTTGTATTCTCGGATTGCACCCAAATTGGCCTCCAATTGAGCCTGCAACGTACAAACGAGTTTTCCATATTCGTTAAGCACAACCGAACATTTTTGTTGAGTCAAACATATCCCATATGACGATATAATGGTGCCACGGGAGGATTGAAATCAAACGGAGTCCATTTGGTCACTCAAATCCTTGTATTCTCGGATTGCACCCAAATTGGCCTCCAATTGAGCCTACAACGTACAAACGCGTTTTCCTTCATCGTTAAGTACAACCGAAACTTTTTGTTGAGTCAAACATGTCCCATTTGTCATTATTATGGTGCCCCACGAGGATTGAAATCAAACGGAGTCCATTTGGTCAATCAAACCCTTGTATTCTCGGATTGCACCCAAATTGGCCTCCAATTGAGCCTACAACGTACAAACGAGTTTTCCTTATTCGTTAAGCACAACCGAACCTTTTTGTTGAGTCAAACATGTCCCATTTGATGTTATAATGGTGCCACGGGTGGATTGAAATCAAACGGAGTCCATTTGGTCACTCAATTCCTTGTATTCTCAGTTTGCACCCAAATTGGCCTCCAATTGAGCCTACAACGTACAAACGCGTTTTCCTTCATCGTTAAGCACAACCGACACTTTTTGTTCAGTCAAACATGTCCCATTTGTCATTATTATGGTGCCTCACGAGCTTTGAAATCAAACGGAGTCCATTTGGTCACTCAAATCCTTGTATTCTCGGATTGCACCCAAATTGGCATCCAATTGAGCCTACAACGTACAAACGAGTTTTCCTTCTTCGTTAAGCTCAACCGAACTTGTTTGTTTAATCAAACATGTCCCATTTGACGTTATTATGGTGCCCCGCTAGGTTAGAAACCAAGCGGAGTCCATTAGGTCACTCAAATCCTTGTATTCTAGGATTGCACCGAAATTGGCCTCCAATTGAGCCTACAACGTACAAACGAGTTTTCCTTCTTCGTTAAGCACAACCGAACTTGTTTGTTGAGTCAAATAAGTCCCCTTTGACGTTATTATGGTGCCACGCGTGGATTGAAATCAAACGGAGTCCATTTGGTCACTCAAATCCTTGTATTCTCGAATGTCACCCAAATTGGCTTCCAATTGACCCTACAACGTACAAACGAGTTTTCTTTCTTCGTTAAGCACAACCGAACATGTTTGTTGAGTCAAACCTGTCCCATTTGACATTATAATGGTGCCACGGGTGGATTGAAATCAAACGGAGTCCATTTGGTCACTCAAATCCTTGTATTCTCGGATTGCACCCAAATTGGCCTCAGATTGAGCCTACAACGTACAAACGAGTTTTCCTTCTTCGTTAAGCACAACCGAACATTTTTATTGAGTCATACATGTTCCATTTGACGTTATTATGGTGCCACGCGAGGATTGAAATCAAACGGAGTCCATTTGGTCACTCAAATCCTTGTATTCTCGGATTGCACCCAAATTGGCCTCCAATTGACCCTACAATGTACAAACGCGTTTTCCTTCTTCGTTAAGCACAACCGAAACTTTTTGTTGAGTCAAACATGTCCCATTTGTCATAATTACGGTGCCCCGCAAGGATTTAAATCAAACGGAGTCCATTTGGTTACTCAAATCCTTGTATGCTCGGATTCCACCCAAATTGGCCTCCAATTGAGCCTACAACGTACAAACGAGTTTTCCTTCTTCGTTAAGCACAACCGAACCTTTTTGTTGAGTCAAACATGGCCCATTTGATGTTATCTTGGTGCCACGTGAGGATTGAAATCAAACGGAGTCCATTTGGTAACTCAAATCCTTGTATTCTCGGATTGCACCTAAATTGGCCTCCAATTGAGCCTACAACGTACAAACGAGTTTTCCTTCTTCGTTAAGCACAACCGAACTTGTTTGTTGAATCAAACATGTCCCATTTGACGTTATTATGGTGCCACTCGAGGTTAGAAACCAAGCGGAGTCCATTTGGTCACTCAAATCCTTGTATTCTCGGATTGCACCCAAATTGGCCTCCAATTGAGCCTACAACGTACAAACGAGTTTTCCTTATTCGTTAAGCACAACCGAACCTTTTTGTTGAGTCAAACATATCCCATTTGACGTTATAATGGTGCCACGGGAGGATTGAAATCAAACGGAGTCCATTTGTCACTCAAATCCTTGTATTCTCGGATTGCACCCAAATTGGCCTCCAATTGAGCCTACAACGTACAAACGCGTTTTCCTTCATCGTTAAGTACAACCGAAACTTTTGGTTGAGTCAAACATGTCCCATTTGTCGTTATTATGGTGCCCCATGAGGATTGAAATCAAACGGAGTCCATTTGGTCACTCAAACCCTTGTATTCTCGGATTGCACCCAAATTGGCCTCCAATTGAGCCTACAACGTACAAACAAGTTTTCCTTCTTCGTTAAGCACAACCGAACCTTTTTGTAGAGTCAATCATCTCCCATTTGACGTTATTATTGTGCCACACGAGGTTAGAAAGCAAGCGGAGTCCATTTGGTCACTCAAATCCTTGTATTCTCAGATTGCACCCAAATTGGCCTCCAATTGAGCCTACAACGTACAAACGAGTTTTCCTTATTCGTTAAGCACAACCGAACCTTTTTGTTGAGTCAAACCTGTCCCATTTGACATTATAATGGTGCCACGGGTGGATTGAAATCAAACGGAGTCCATTTGGTCACTCAAATCCTTGTATTCTCGGATTGCACCCAAATTGGCCTCCAATTGAGCCTACAACGTACAAACGAGTTTTCCTTCTTCGTTAAGCTCAACCGAACTTGTTTGTTTAATTAAACATGTCCCATTTGACGTTATTATGGTGCCCCGTGAGGTTAGAAACCAAGCGGAGTCCATTAGGTCACTCAAATTCTTGTATTCTAGGATTGCACCCAAATTGGCCTCCAATTGAGCCTACAACGTACAAACGAGTTTTCCTTCTTTGTTAAGCACAACCGAACTTGTTTGTTGAGTCAAATAAGTCCATTTGACGTTATTATGGTTCCACGCGAGGATTGAAATCAAACGGAGTCCATTTAGTCACTCAAATCAATGTATTCTCGGATTGCACCCAAATTGGCCTCCAATTGAGCCTACAACGTACAAACGAGTTTTTCTTTTTCGTTAAGCACAACCGAACATTTTTGTTGAGTCAAAATTGTCCCATTTGACGTTATTATGGTGCCACGCGAGGTTAGAAACCAAACGGAGTCCATTTGGTCACTCAAATCATTGTATTCTCGGATTGCACCCAAATTGGCCTCTAATTGAGCCTACAACGTACAAACGAGTTTTCCATCTTCGTTAAGCACAACCGAACCTTTTTGTTGAGTCAAACATGTCCCATTTGACGTTATTATGGTGCCCCGCGAGGATTGAAATCAAACGGAGTCCATTTGGTAACTCAAATCCTTGTATTCTCGGATTGCACCTAAATTGGCCTCCAATTGAGCCTACAACGTACAAACGAGTTTCCTTCTTCGTTAAGCACAACCGAACCTTTTTATTGAGTCAAACATGTCCTATTTGACATTATTATGGTGCCACATGCGGATTTAAATCAAACGGAGTCCATTCGGTCACTCAAATCATTGTATTCTCGGATTGCACCCAAATTGGCCTCCAATTGAGCCTACAACGTACAAACGAGTTTTCCTTCTTCCTTAAGAACAACCGAACTTGTTTGTTGAGTCAAATATGTCGCATTTGACGTTATTATAGTGCCACGAGAGGATTGAAATCAAAAGGAGTCCATTTGGTCACTCAAATCCTTGTATTCTCGGATTGCACCCAAATTCACCTCCAATTGAGCCTACAACGTACAAACAAGTTTTCCTTCTTCGTTAAGCACAACCGAACTTGTTTGTTGAGTCAAATAAGTCCCATTTGACGTTATTATGGTGCCACGTGAGGATTTAAATCAAACGGAGTCCATTTGGTCACTCAAATCCTTGTATTCTCGTATTGCACCCAAATTGGCCTCCAATTGAGCCTACAACATACAAACCAGTTTTCCTTCTTCGTTAAGTACAACCGAACATGTTTGTTGAGTCAAACATGTTCCATTTGATGTTATTATAGTGCCTCGTGAGGATTGAAATCAAACGGAGTCCATTTGGTCACTCAAATCCTTGTATTCTCGGATTGCACCCAAATTGGCCTCCAATTCAGCCTACAACGTACAAACGAGTATTTCTTTTTCGTTAAGCACAACCAAACTTTTTTGTTGAGTCAAACCTGTCCCATTTGACGTTATTATTTTGCCTCGTGAGTTAGAAACCAAACAGAATCCATTTGGTCACTCAAATCCCTGTATTCTCGGATTGCACCCAAATTGGCCTCCAATTGAGCCTACAACGTACAAACGAGTTTTCCTTCTTCGTTAAGC
Organism: Berberis vulgaris; assembly: GCA_963556465.1. Lineage (NCBI taxonomy): Eukaryota > Viridiplantae > Streptophyta > Magnoliopsida > Ranunculales > Berberidaceae > Berberis > Berberis vulgaris. The sequence continues at coordinate 38,268,522 of OY747132.1, read as the reverse complement.
ACAACCAAATGTTGAGTCAAAGAAGTCCCATTTGACGCTATTATGGTGCCTCGCGAGGATTGAAATCACACGGAGTCCATTTGGTCACTCAAATCCTTGTATTCTCGGATTGCACCCAAATTGGCCTCCAATTGACCCTACAACGTACAAACGCTTTTTCCTAGTTCGTTAAGCACAACCGAAACTTTTTGTTGAGTCAAACATGTCCCATTTGTCATAATTACGGTGCCCCTCAAGGATTTAAATCAAACGGAGTCCATTTGGTTACTCAAATCCTTGTATGCTCGGATTCCACCCAAATTGGCCTCCAATTGAGCCTACAACGTACAAACGAGTTTTCCTTCTTCGTTAAGCACAACCGAACCTTTTTGTTGAGTCAAACATGGCCCATTTGATGTTATTATGGTGCCACGCGAGGATTGAAATCAAACGGAGTCCATTTGGTAACTCAAATCCTTGTATTCTCGGATTGCACCTAAATTGGCCTCCAATTGAGCCTACAACGTACAAACGAGTTTTCCTTCTTCGTTAAGCACAACCGAACTTGTTTGTTGAATCAAACATGTCCCATTTGACGTTATTATGGTACCACTCGAGGTTAGAAACCAAGCGGAGTCCATTTGGTCAATCAAATCCTTGTATTCTCGGATTGCACCCAAATTGGCCTCCAATTGAGCCTACAACGTACAAACGAGTTTTCCTTATTCGTTAAACACAACCGAACATTTTTGTTGAGTCAAACATATCCCATTTGACGATATAATGGTGCCACGGGAGGATTGAAATCAAACGTAGTCCATTTGGTCACTCAAATCCTTGTATTCTCGGATTGCACCCAAATTGGCCTCCAATTGAGCCTACAACGTACAAACGCGTTTTCCTTCATCGTTAAGTACAACCGAAACTTTTTGTTGAGTCAAACATGTCCCATTTGTCATTATTATGGTGCCCCACGAGGATTGAAATCAAACGGAGTCCATTTGTTCACTCATATCCTTGTATTCTCGGATTGCACCCAAATTGGCCTCCAATTGAGCCTACAACGTACAAACGAGTTTTCCTTCTTCGTTAAGCTCAACCGAACTTGTTTGTTGAATCAAACATGTCCCATTTGACGTTATTATGGTGCCTCGCAGGGTAAGAAACCAAGCGGAGTCCATTAGGTCACTCAAATTCTTGGATTCTAGGATTGCACCCAAATTCGCCTCCAATTGAGCCTACAACGTACAAACGAGTTTTCCTTCTTCGTTAAGCACAACCGAACTTGTTTGTTGAGTCAAATAAGTCCCATTTGACGTTATTATGGTGCCACGTGAGGATTGAAATCAAACGGAGTCCATTTGGTCACTCAAATCCTTGTATTCTCGTATTGCACCCAAATTGGCCTCCAATTGAGCCTACAACATACAAACGAGTTTTCCTTCTTCGTTAAGTACAACCGAACATGTTTGTTGAGTCAAACATGTTCCATGTGATGTTATTATAGTGCCTCATGAGGATTGAAATAAACGGAGTCCATTTGGTCACTCAAATCCTTGTATTCTCGGATTGCACCCAAATTGGCCTCCAATTCAGCCTACAACGTACAAACGAGTATTTCTTTTTCGTTAAGCACAACCAAACTTTTTTGTTGAGTCAAACCTGTCCCATTTGACGTTATTATGGTGCCTCATGAGTTAGAAACCAAACGGAATCCATTTGGTCACTCAAATCCCTGTATTCTCGGATTGCACCCAAATTGGCCTCCAATTGAGCCTACAACGTACAAACGAGTTTTCCTTCTTCGTTAAGCACAACCAAATGTTGAGTCAAAGAAGTCCCATTTGACGCTATTATGGTGCCTCGCGAGGATTGAAATCACACGGAGTCCATTTGGTCACTCAAATCCTTGTATTCTCGGATTGCACCCAAATTGGCCTCCATTTGACCCTACAACGTACAAACGCTTTTTCCTAGTTCGTTAAGCACAACCGAAACTTTTTGTTGAGTCAAACATGTCCCATTTGTCATAATTACGGTGCCCCTCAAGGATTTAAATCAAACGGAGTCCATTTGGTTACTCAAATCCTTGTATGCTCGGATTCCACCCAAATTGGCCTCCAATTGAGCCTACAACGTACAAACGAATTTTCCTTCTTCGTTAAGCACAACCGAACCTTTTTGTTGAGTCAAACATGGCCCATTTGATGTTATTATGGTGCCACGCGAGGATTGAAATCAAACGGAGTCCATTTGGTAACTCAAATCCTTGTATTCTCGGATTGCACCTAAATTGGCCTCCAATTGAGCCTACAACGTACAAACGAGTTTTCCTTCTTCGTTAAGCACAACCGAACTTGTTTGTTGAATCAAACATGTCCCATTTGACGTTATTATGGTACCACTCGAGGTTAGAAACCAAGCGGAGTCCATTTGGTCACTCAAATCCTTGTATTCTCGGATTGCACCCAAATTGGCCTCCAATTGAGCCTACAACGTACAAACGAGTTTTCCTTATTCGTTAAGCACAACCGAACATTTTTGTTGAGTCAAACATATCCCATTTGACAATATAATGGTGCCTCGGGAGGATTGAAATCAAACGGAGTCCATTTGGTCACTCAAATCCTTGTATTCTCGGATTGCACCCAAATTGGCCTCCAATTGAACCTACAACGTACAAACGCGTTTTCCTTCATCGTTAAGTACAACCGAAACTTTTTGTTGAGTCAAACATGTCCCCTTTGTCATTATTATGGTGCCCCACGAGGATTGAAATCAAACGGAGTCCATTTGGTCACTCAAACCCTTGTATTCTCGGATTGCACCCAAATTGGCCTCCAATTGAGCCTACAACGTACAAACGAGTTTTCCTTCGTTAAGCACGACCGAACCTTTTTGTAGAGTCAAACATCTCCCATTTGACGTTATTATGGTGCCACATGAGGTTTGAAAGCAAGCGGAGTCCATTTGGTCACTCAAATCCTTGTATTCTCGGATGTCACCCAAATTGGCCTCCAATTGACCCTACAACGTACAAACGAGTTTTCCTTCTTCGTTAAGCACAACCGAACATGTTTGTTGAGTCAAATAAGTACCATTTGACGCTATTATGGTGCCTCGCGAGGATTGAAATCAAACGGAGTCCATTTGGTCACTCAAATCCTTGTATTCTCGGATTGCACCCAAATTGGCCTCAGACTGAGCCTACAACGTACAAACGAGTTTTCCTTCTTCGTTAAGCACAACCGAACATTTTTGTTGAGTCATACATGTTCCATTTGACATTATTATGGTGCCACGCGAGGATTGAAATCAAACGGAGTCCATTTGGTCACTCAAATCCTCGTATTCTCGGATTGCACCCAAATTGGCCTCCAATTGAGCCTACAACGTACAAACGCGTTTTCCTTCTTCGCTAAGCACAACCGAACTTGTTTGTTGAATCAAACATGTCCCATTTGATGTTATTATGGTGCCAATCGAGGTTAGAAACCAAGCGGAGTCCATTTGGTCACTCAAATCCTTGTATTCTCGGATTGCACCCAAATTGGCCTCCAATTGAGCCTACAACGTACAAACGAGTTTTCCTTATTCGTTAAGCACAACCGAATCTTTTTGTTGAGTCAAACATATCCCATTTGACGTTATAATGGTGCCACGGGAGGATTGAAATCAAACGGAGTCCATTTGGTCACTCAAATCCTTGTATTCTCGGATTGCACCCAAATTGGCCTCCAATTGAGCCTACAACGTACAAACGCGTTTTCCTTCATCGTTAAGTACAACCGAAACTTTTGGTTGAGTCAAACTTGTCCCATTTGTCGTTATTATGGTGCCCCATGAGGATTGAAATCAAACGGAGTCCATTTGGTCACTCAAACCCTTGTATTCTCGGATTGCACCCAAATTGGCCTCCAATTGAGCCTACAACGTACAAACGAGTTTTCCTTCTTCATTAAGCACAACCGAACCTTTTTGTAGAGTCAAACATCTCCCATTTGACGTTATTATGGTGCCACACGAGGTTAGAAATCAAGCGGAGTCCATTTGGTCACTCAAATCCTTGTATTCTCAGATTGCACCCAAATTGGCCTCCAATTGAGCCTACAACGTACAAACGAGTTTTCCTTATTCGTTAAGCACAACCGAACCTTTTTGTTGAGTCAAACCTGTCCCATTTGACATTATAGTGGTGCCACGGGTGGATTGAAATCAAACGGAGTCCATTTGGTCACTCAAATCCTTGTATTCTCGGATTGCACCCAAATTGGCCTCCAATTGAGCCTACAACGTACAAACGAGTTTTCCTTCTTCGTTAAGCTCAAACGAACTTGTTTGTTGAATCAAACATGTCCCATTTGACGTTATTATGGTGCCCCGCGAGGTTAGAAACCAAGCGGAGTCCATTAGGTCAGTCAAATTCTTGTATTCTAGGATTGCACCCAAATTGGCCTCCAATTGAGCCTACAACGTACAAACGAGTTTTCCTTCTTCGTTAAGCACAACCGAACTTGTTTGTTGAGTCAAATAAGTCCCATTTGACGTTATTATGGTGCCACGCGAGGATTGAAATCAAACGGAGTCCATTTGGTCACTCAAATCCTTGTATTCTCGTATTGCACCCAAATTGGCCTCCAATTGAGCCTACAACGTACAAACGCGTTTTCCTTCATCGTTAAGTACAACCGAAACTTTTGGTTGAGTCAAACTTGTCCCATTTGTCGTTATTATGGTGCCCCACGAGGATTGAAATCAAACGGAGTCCATTTGGTCACTCAAACCCTTGTATTCTCGGATTGCACCCAAATTGGCCTCCAATTGAGCCTACAACGTACAAACGAGTTTTCCTTCTTCGTTAAGCACAACCGAACCTTTTTGTAGTGTCAAACATCTCCCATTTGACGTTATTATGGTGCCACATGAGGTTTGAAAGCAAGCGGAGTCCATTTGGTCACTCAAATCCTTGTATTCTCGGATGTCACCCAAATTGGCCTCCAATTGACCCTACAACGTACAAACGAGTTTTCCTTCTTCGTTAAGCACAACCGAACATGTTTGTTGAGTCAAAGAAGTACCATTTGACGCTATTATGGTGCCTCGCGAGGATTGAAATCAAACGGAGTCCATTTGGTCACTCAAATCCTTGTATTCTCGGATTGCACCCAAATTGGCCTCAGACTGAGCCTACAACGTACAAACGAGTTTTCCTTCTTCGTTAAGCACAACCGAACATTTTTGTTGAGTCATACATGTTCCATTTGACATTATTATGGTGCCACGCGAGGATTGAAATCAAACGGAGTCCATTTGGTCACTCAAATCCTCGTATTCTCGGATTGCACCCAAATTGGCCTCCAATTGAGCCTACAACGTACAAACGCGTTTTCCTTCTTCGCTAAGCACAACCGAACTTGTTTGTTGAATCAAACATGTCCCATTTGATGTTATTATGGTGCCAATCGAGGTTAGAAACCAAGCGGAGTTCATTTGGTCACTCAAATCCTTGTATTCTCGGATTGCACCCAAATTGGCCTCCAATTGAGCCTACAACGTACAAACGAGTTTTCCTTATTCGTTAAGCACAACCGAATCTTTTTGTTGAGTCAAACATATCCCATTTGACGTTATAATGGTGCCACGGGAGGATTGAAATCAAACAGAGTCCATTTGGTCACTCAAATCCTTGTATTCTCGGATTGCACCCAAATTGGCCTCCAATTGAGCCTACAACGTACAAACGCGTTTTCCTTCATCGTTAAGTACAACCGAAACTTTTGGTTGAGTCAAACTTGTCCCATTTGTCGTTATTATGGTGCCCCACGAGGATTGAAATCAAACGGAGTCCATTTGGTCACTCAAACCCTTGTATTCTCGGATTGCACCCAAATTGGCCTCCAATTGAGCCTACAACGTACAAACGAGTTTTCCTTCTTCATTAAGCACAACCGAACCTTTTTGTAGAGTCAAACATCTCCCATTTCACGTTATTATGGTGCCACACGAGGTTAGAAATCAAGCGGAGTCCATTTGGTCACTCAAATCCTTGTATTCTCAGATTGCACCCAAATTGGCCTCCAATTGAGCCTACAACGTACAAACGAGTTTTCCTTATTCGTTAAGCACAACCGAACCTTTTTGTTGAGTCAAACCGGTCCCATTTGACATTATAGTGGTGCCACGGGTGGATTGAAATCAAACGGAGTCCATTTGGTCACTCAAATCCTTGTATTCTCGGATTGCACCCAAATTGGCCTCCAATTGAGCCTACAACGTACAAACGAGTTTTCCTTCTTCGTTAAGCTCAAACGAACTTGTTTGTTGAATCAAACATGTTCCATTTGATGTTATTATGGCGTCTCGTGAGGATTGAAATCAAACGGAGTTCATTTGGTCACTCAAATCCGTGTATTCTCGGATTGCACCCAAATTGGCCGCCAATTGAGCCTACAACGTACAAACGAGTATTTCTTTTTCGTTAAGCACAACCCAACTTTTTTGTTGAGTCAAACCTGTCCCATTTAACGTTATTATGGTGCCTCATGAGTTAGAAACCAAACGGAGTCCATTTGGTCACTCAAATCCTTGTATTCTCGGATTGCACCCAAATTGGCCTCCAATTGAGCCTACAACGTACAAACGAGTTTTCCTTCTTCGTTAAGCACAACCGAACTTGTTTGTTGAGTCAAATAAGTCCCATTTGACGTTATTATGGTGCCACGCGTGGATTGAAATCAAACGGAGTCCATTTGGTCGCTCAAATCCTTGTATTCTCGGATTGCACCCAAATTGGCCTCCAATTGAGCCTACAACGTTCAAACGAGTTTTCCTTCTTCGTTAAGCTCAACCGAACTTGTTTGTTGAATTAAACATGTCCCATTTGACGTTATTATGGTGCCCCGTGAGGTTAGAAACCAAGCGGAGTCCATTAGGTCACTCAAATTCTTGTATTCTAGGATTGCACCCAAATTGGCCTCCAATTGAGCCTACAACGTACAAACGAGTTTTCCTTCTTTGTTAAGCACAACCGAACATGTTTGTTGAGTCAAAGAAGTACCATTTGACGCTATTATGGTGCCTCGCGAGGATTGAAATCAAACGGAGTCCATTTGGTCTCTCAAATCCTTGTATTCTCGGATTGCACCCAAATTGGCCTCAGATTGAGCCTACAACGTACAAACGAGTTTTCCTTCTTCGTTAAGCACAACCGAACATTTTTGTTGAGTCATACATGTTCCATTTGACATTATTATGGTGCCACGCGAGGATTGAAATCAAACGGAGTCCATTTGGTCACTCAAATCCTCGTATTCTCGGATTGCACCCAAATTGGCCTCCAATTGAGCCTACAACGTACAAACGCGTTTTCCTTCTTCGCTAAGCACAACCGAACTTGTTTGTTGAATCAAACATGTCCCATTTGACGTTATTATGGTGCCAATCGAGGTTAGAAACCAAGCGGAGTCCATTTGGTCACTCAAATCCTTGTATTCTCGGATTGCACCCAAATTGGCCTCCAATTGAGCCTACAACGTACAAACGAGTTTTCCTTATTCGTTAAGCACAACCGAATCTTTTTGTTGAGTCAAACATATCCCATTTGACGTTATAATGGTGCCACGGGAGGATTGAAATCAAACGGAGTCCATTTGGTCACTCAAATCCTTGTATTCTCGGATTGCACCCAAATTGGCCTCCAATTGAGCCTACAACGTACAAACGCGTTTTCCTTCATCGTTAAGTACAACCGAAACTTTTGGTTGAGTCAAACTTGTCCCATTTGTCGTTATTATGGTGCCCCACGAGGATTGAAATCAAACGGAGTCCATTTGGTCACTCAAACCCTTGTATTCTCGGATTGCACCCAAATTGGCCTCCAATTGAGCCTACAACGTACAAACGAGTTTTCCTTCTTCGATAAGCACAACCGAACCTTTTTGTAGAGTCAAACATCTCCCATTTGACGTTATTATGGTGCCACATGAGGTTAGAAAGCAAGCGGAGTCCATTTGGTCACTCAAATCCTTGTATTCTCAGATTGCACCCAAATTGGCCTCCAATTGAGCCTACAACGTACAAACGAGTTTTCCTTCTTCGTTAAGCACAACCGAACTTGTTTATTGAGTCAAATAAGTCCCATTTGACGTTATTATGGTGCCACGCGTGGATTGAAATCAAACGGAGTCCATTTGGTCGCTCAAATCCTTGTATTCTCGGATTGCACCCAAATTGGCCTCCAATTGAGCCTACAACGTTCAAACGAGTTTTCCTTCTTCGTTAAGCTCAACCGAACTTGTTTGTTGAATTAAACATGTCCCATTTGACGTTATTATAATGCCCCGTGAGGTTAGAAACCAAGCGGAGTCCATTAGGTCACTCAAATTCTTGTATTCTAGGATTGCACCCAAATTGGCCTCCAATTGAGCCTACAACGTACAAACGAGTTTTCCTTCTTTGTTAAGCACAACCGAACATGTTTGTTGAGTCAAAGAAGTACCATTTGACGCTATTATGGTGCCTCGCGAGGATTGAAATCAAACGGAGTCCATTTGGTCTCTCAAATCCTTGTATTCTCGGATTGCACCCAAATTGGCCTCAGATTGAGCCTACAACGTACAAACGAGTTTTCCTTCTTCGTTAAGCACAACCGAACATTTTTGTTGAGTCATACATGTTCCATTTGACATTATTATGGTGCCACGCGAGGATTGAAATCAAACGGAGTCCATTTGGTCACTCAAATCCTCGTATTCTCGGATTGCACCCAAATTGGCCTCCAATTGAGCCTACAACGTACAAACGCGTTTTCCTTCTTCGCTAAGCACAACCGAACTTGTTTGTTGAATCAAACATGTCCCATTTGACGTTATTATGGTGCCAATCGAGGTTAGAAACCAAGCGGAGTCCATTTGGTCACTCAAATCCTTGTATTCTCGGATTGCACCCAAATTGGCCTCCAATTGAGCCTACAACGTACAAACGAGTTTTCCTTATTCGTTAAGCACAACCGAATCTTTTTGTTGAGTCAAACATATCCCATTTGACGTTATAATGGTGCCACGGGAGGATTGAAATCAAACGGAGTCCATTTGGTCACTCAAATCCTTGTATTCTCGGATTGCACCCAAATTGGCCTCCAATTGAGCCTACAACGTACAAACGCGTTTTCCTTCATCGTTAAGTACAACCGAAACTTTTGGTTGAGTCAAACTTGTCCCATTTGTCGTTATTATGGTGCCCCACGAGGATTGAAATCAAACGGAGTCCATTTGGTCACTCAAACCCTTGTATTCTCGGATTGCACCCAAATTGGCCTCCAATTGAGCCTACAACGTACAAACGAGTTTTCCTTCTTCGATAAGCACAACCGAACCTTTTTGTAGAGTCAAACATCTCCCATTTGACGTTATTATGGTGCCACAGGAGGTTAGAAAGCAAGCGGAGTCCATTTGGTCACTCAAATCCTTGTATTCTCAGATTGCACCCAAATTGGCCTCCAATTGAGCCTACAACGTACAAACGAGTTTTCCTTATTCGTTAAGCACAACCGAACCTTTTTGTTGAGTCAAACCTGTCCCATTTGACATTATAGTGGTGCCACGGGTGGATTGAAATCAAACGGAGTCCATTTGGTCACTCAAATCCTTGTATTCTCGGATTGCACCCAAATTGGCCTCCAATTGAGCCTACAACGTACAAACGAGTTTTCCTTCTTCGTTAAGCTCAAACGAACTTGTTTGTTGAAGTAAACATGTCCCATTTGACGTTATTATGGTGCCCCGCGAGGTTAGAAACCAAGCGGAGTCCATTAGGTCACTCAAATTCTTGTATTCTAGGATTGCACCCAAATTGGCCTCCAATTGAGCCTACAACGTACAAACGAGTTTTCCTTCTTCGTTAAGCACAACCGAACTTGTTTGTTGAGTCAAATAAGTCCCATTTGACGTTATTATGGTTCCACGCGAGGATTGAAATCAAACAGAGTCCATTTGGTCACTCAAATCCTTGTATTCTCGTATTGCACCCAAATTGGCCTCCAATTGAGCCTACAACATACAAACGAGTTTTCCTTCTTCGTTAAGTACAACCGAACATGTTTGTTGAGTCAAACATGTTCCATTTGATGTTATTATGGTGTCTCGTGAGGATTGAAATCAAACGGAGTTCATTTGGTCACTCAAATCCGTGTATTCTCGGATTGCACCCAAATTGGCCGCCAATTGAGCCTACAACGTACAAACGAGTATTTCTTTTTCGTTAAGCACAACCCAACTTTTTTGTTGAGTCAAACCTGTCCCATTTAACGTTATTATGGTGCCTCATGAGTTAGAAACCAAACGGAGTCCATTTGGTCACTCAAATCCTTGTATTCTCGGATTGCACCCAAATTGGCCTCCAATTGAGCCTACAACGTACAAACGAGTTTTCCTTCTTCGTTAAGCACAACCGAACTTGTTTATTGAGTCAAATAAGTCCCATTTGACGTTATTATGGTGCCACGCGTGGATTGAAATCAAACGGAGTCCATTTGGTCGCTCAAATCCTTGTAATCTCGGATTGCACCCAAATTGGCCTCCAATTGAGCCTACAACGTTCAAACGAGTTTTCCTTCTTCGTTAAGCTCAACCGAACTTGTTTGTTGAATTAAACATGTCCCATTTGACGTTATTATGGTGCCCCGTGAGGTTAGAAACCAAGCGGAGTCCATTAGGTCACTCAAATTCTTGTATTCTAGGATTGCACCCAAATTGGCCTCCAATTGAGCCTACAACGTACAAACGAGTTTTCCTTCTTTGTTAAGCACAACCGAACATGTTTGTTGAGTCAAAGAAGTACCATTTGACGCTATTATGGTGCCTCGCGAGGATTGAAATCAAACGGAGTCCATTTGGTCTCTCAAATCCTTGTATTCTCGGATTGCACCCAAATTGGCCTCAGATTGAGCCTACAACGTACAAACGAGTTTTCCTTCTTCGTTAAGCACAACCGAACATTTTTGTTGAGTCATACATGTTCCATTTGACATTATTATGGTGCCACGCGAGGATTGAAATCAAACGGAGTCCATTTGGTCACTCAAATCCTCGTATTCTCGGATTGCACCCAAATTGGCCTCCAATTGAGCCTACAACGTACAAACGCGTTTTCCTTCTTCGCTAAGCACAACCGAACTTGTTTGTTGAATCAAACATGTCCCATTTGACGTTATTATGGTGCCAATCGAGGTTAGAAACCAAGCGGAGTCCATTTGGTCACTCAAATCCTTGTATTCTCGGATTGCACCCAAATTGGCCTCCAATTGAGCCTACAACGTACAAACGAGTTTTCCTTATTCGTTAAGCACAACCGAATCTTTTTGTTGAGTCAAACATATCCCATTTGACGTTATAATGGTGCCACGGGAGGATTGAAATCAAACGGAGTCCATTTGGTCACTCAAATCCTTGTATTCTCGGATTGCACCCAAATTGGCCTCCAATTGAGCCTACAACGTACAAACGCGTTTTCCTTCATCGTTAAGTACAACCGAAACTTTTGGTTGAGTCAAACTTGTCCCATTTGTCGTTATTATGGTGCCCCACGAGGATTGAAATCAAACGGAGTCCATTTGGTCACTCAAACCCTTGTATTCTCGGATTGCACCCAAATTGGCCTCCAATTGAGCCTACAACGTACAAACGAGTTTTCCTTCTTCGATAAGCACAACCGAACCTTTTTGTAGAGTCAAACATCTCCCATTTGACGTTATTATGGTGCCACACGAGGTTAGAAAGCAAGCGGAGTCCATTTGGTCACTCAAATCCTTGTATTCTCAGATTGCACCCAAATTGGCCTCCAATTGAGCCTACAACGTACAAACGAGTTTTCCTTATTCGTTAAGCACAACCGAACCTTTTTGTTGAGTCAAACCTGTCCCATTTGACATTATAGTGGTGCCACGGGTGGATTGAAATCAAACGGAGTCCATTTGGTCACTCAAATCCTTGTATTCTCGGATTGCACCCAAATTGGCCTCCAATTGAGCCTACAACGTACAAACGAGTTTTCCTTCTTCGTTAAGCTCAAACGAACTTGTTTGTTGAATCAAACATGTCCCATTTGACGTTATTATGGTGCCCCGCGAGGTTAGAAACCAAGCGGAGTCCATTAGGTCACTCAAATTCTTGTATTCTAGGATTGCACCCAAATTGGCCTCCAATTGAGCCTACAACGTACAAACGAGTTTTCCTTCTTCGTTAAGCACAACCGAACTTGTTTGTTGAGTCAAATAAGTCCCATTTGACGTTATTATGGTTCCACGCGAGGATTGAAATCAAACAGAGTCCATTTGGTCACTCAAATCCTTGTATTCTCGTATTGCACCCAAATTGGCCTCCAATTGAGCCTACAACATACAAACGAGTTTTCCTTCTTCGTTAAGTACAACCGAACATGTTTGTTGAGTCAAACATGTTCCATTTGATGTTATTATGGTGTCTCGTGAGGATTGAAATCAAACGGAGTTCATTTGGTCACTCAAATCCGTGTATTCTCGGATTGCACCCAAATTGGCCGCCAATTGAGCCTACAACGTACAAACGAGTATTTCTTTTTCGTTAAGCACAACCCAACTTTTTTGTTGAGTCAAACCTGTCCCATTTAACGTTATTATGGTGCCTCATGAGTTAGAAACCAAACGGAGTCCATTTGGTCACTCAAATCCTTGTATTCTCGGATTGCACCCAAATTGGCCTCCAATTGAGCCTACAACGTACAAACGAGTTTTCCTTCTTCGTTAAGCACAACCGAACTTGTTTGTTGAGTCAAATAAGTCCCATTTGACGTTATTATGGTGCCACGCGTGGATTGAAATCAAACGGAGTCCATTTGGTCACTCAAATCCTTGTATTCTCGGATTGCACCCAAATTGGCCTCCAATTGAGCCTACAACGTTCAAACGAGTTTTCCTTCTTCGTTAAGCTCAACCGAACTTGTTTGTTGAATTAAACATGTCCCATTTGACGTTATTATGGTGCCCCGTGAGGTTAGAAACCAAGCGGAGTCCATTAGGTCACTCAAATTCTTGTATTCTAGGATTGCACCCAAATTGGCCTCCAATTGAGCCTACAACGTACAAACGAGTTTTCCTTCTTTGTTAAGCACAACCGAACATGTTTGTTGAGTCAAAGAAGTACCATTTGACGCTATTATGGTGCCTCGCGAGGATTGAAATCAAACGGAGTCCATTTGGTCACTCAAATCCTTGTATTCTCGGATTGCACCCAAATTGGCCTCAGATTGAGCCTACAACGTACAAACGAGTTTTCCTTCTTCGTTAAGCACAACCGAACATTTTTGTTGAGTCATACATGTTCCATTTGACATTATTATGGTGCCACGTGAGGATTGAAATCAAACGGAGTCCATTTGGTCACTCAAATCCTCGTATTCTCGGATTGCACCCAAATTGGCCTCCAATTGAGCCTACAACGTACAAACGCGTTTTCCTTCTTCGCTAAGCACAACCGAACTTGTTTGTTGAATCAAACATGTCCCATTTGACGTTATTATGGTGCCAATCGAGGTTAGAAACCAAGCGGAGTCCATTTGGTCACTCAAATCCTTGTATTCTCGGATTGCACCCAAATTGGCCTCCAATTGAGCCTACAACGTACAAACGAATTTTCCTTATTCGTTAAGCACAACCGAATCTTTTTGTTGAGTCAAACATATCCCATTTGACGTTATAATGGTGCCACGGGAGGATTGAAATCAAACGGAGTCCATTTGGTCACTCAAATCCTTGTATTCTCGGATTGCACCCAAATTGGCCTCCAATTGAGCCTACAACGTACAAACGCGTTTTCCTTCATCGTTAAGTACAACCGAAACTTTTGGTTGAGTCAAACTTGTCCCATTTGTCGTTATTATGGTGCCCCACGAGGATTGAAATCAAACGGAGTCCATTTGGTCACTCAAACCCTTGTATTCTCGGATTGCACCCAAATTGGCCTCCAATTGAGCCTACAACGTACAAACGAGTTTTCCTTCTTCGATAAGCACAACCGAACCTTTTTGTAGAGTCAAACATCTCCCATTTGACGTTATTATGGTGCCACACGAGGTTAGAAAGCAAGCGGAGTCCATTTGGTCACTCAAATCCTTGTATTCTCAGATTGCACCCAAATTGGCCTCCAATTGAGCCTACAACGTACAAACGAGTTTTCCTTATTCGTTAAGCACAACCGAACCTTTTTGTTGAGTCAAACCTGTCCCATTTGACATTATAGTGGTGCCACGGGTGGATTGAAATCAAACGGAGTCCATTTGGTCACTCAAATCCTTGTATTCTCGGATTGCACCCAAATTGGCCTCCAATTGAGCCTACAACGTACAAACAAGTTTTCCTTCTTCGTTAAGCTCAAACGAACTTGTTTGTTGAATCAAACATGTCCCATTTGACGTTATTATGGTGCCCCGCGAGGTTAGAAACCAAGCGGAGTCCATTAGGTCACTCAAATTCTTGTATTCTAGGATTGCACCCAAACTGGCCTCCAATTGAGCCTACAACGTACAAACGAGTTTTCCTTCTTCTATAAGCACAACCGAACTTGTTTGTTGAGTCAAATAAGTCCCATTTGACGTTATTATGGTGCCACGCATGGATTGAAATCAAACGGAGTCCATTTGGTCACTCAAATCCTTGTATTCTCGGATTGCACCCAAATTGGCCTCCAATTGAGCCTACAACGTACAAACGAGTTTTCCTTCTTCGTTAAGCTCAAACGAACTTGTTTGTTGAATCAAACATGTCCCATTTGACGTTATTATGGTGCCCCGCGAGGTTAGAAACCAAGCGGAGTCCATTAGGTCACTCAAATTCTTGTATTCTAGGATTGCACCCAAATTGGCCTCCAATTGAGCCTACAACGTACAAACGAGTTTTCCTTCTTCGTTAAGCACAACCGAACTTGTTTGTTGAGTCAAATAAGTCCCATTTGACGTTATTATGATGCCACGCGAGGATTGAAATCAAACGGAGTCCATTTGGTCACTCAAATCCTTGTATTCTCGTATTGCACCCAAATTGGCCTCCAATTGAACCTACAACATACAAACGAGTTTTCCTTCTTCGTTAAGTACAACCGAACTTGTTTGTTGAGTCAAACATGTTCCATTTGATGTTATTATGGTGTCTCGCGTGGATTGAAATCAAACGGAGTTCATTTGGTCACTAAAATCCTTGTATTCTCGGATTGCACCCAAATTGGCCTCCAATTGAGCCTACAACATACAAATGAGTTTTCCTTCTTCGTTAAGTACAACCGAACATGTTTGTTGAGTCAAACATGTTCCATTTGACGTTATTATGGTGCCTCATGAGGATTGAAATCAAACGGAGTCCATTTGGTCACTCAAATCCTTGTATTCTCGGATTGCACCCAAATTGGCCTCCAATTGAGCCTACAACGTACAAACGAGTATTTCTTTTTCGTTAAGCACAACCAAACCTTTTTGTTGAGTCAAACCTGTCCCATTTGACGTTATTATGGTTCCTCGTGAGATAGAAACCAAACGGAGTCCATTTGGTCACTCAAATCCTTGTATTCTCGGATGTCACCCAAATTGGCCTCCAATTGACCCTACAACGTACAAACGAGTTTTCCTTCTTCGTTAAGCACAACCGAACATGTTTGTTGAGTCAAAGAAGTCCCATTTGACGCTATTATGGTGCCTCGCGAGGACTGAAATCAAACGGAGTCCATTTGGTCACTCAAATCCTTGTATTCTCGGATTGCACCCAAATTGGCCTCAGATTGAGCCTACAACGTACAAACGAGTTTTCCTTATTCGTTAAGCACAACCGAACATTTTTGTTGAGTCATACATGTTCCATTTGACATTATTATGGTGCCACGCGAGGATTGAAATCAAACGGAGTCCATTTGGTCACTCAAATCCTCGTATTTTCGGATTGCACCCAAATTGGCCTCCAATTGAGCCTACAACGTACAAACGCGTTTTCCTTCTTCGCTAAGCACAACCGAACTTGTTTGTTGAATCAAACATGTCCCATTTGACGTTATTATGGTGCCAATCGAGGTTAGAAACCAAGCGGAGTCCATTTGGTCACTCAAATCCTTGTATTCTCGGATTGCACCCAAATTGGCCTCCAATTGAGCCTACAACGTACAAACGAGTTTTCCTTATTCGTTAAGCACAACCGAATCTTTTTGTTGAGTCAAACATATCCCATTTGACGTTATAATGGTGCCACGGGAGGATTGAAATCAAACGGAGTCCATTTGGTCACTCAAATCCTTGTATTCTCGGATTGCACCCAAATTGGCCTCCAATTGAGCCTACAACGTACAAACGCGTTTTCCTTCATCGTTAAGTACAACCGAAACTTTTGGTTGAGTCAAACTTGTCCCATTTGTCGTTATTATGGTGCCCCACGAGGATTGAAATCAAACGGAGTCCATTTGGTCACTCAAACCCTTGTATTCTCGGATTGCACCCAAATTGGCCTCCAATTGAGCCTACAACGTACAAACGAGTTTTCCTTCTTCGATAAGCACAACCGAACCTTTTTGTAGAGTCAAACATCTCCCATTTGACGTTATTATGGTGCCACACGAGGTTAGAAAGCAAGCGGAGTCCATTTGGTCACTCAAATCCTTGTATTCTCAGATTGCACCCAAATTGGCCTCCAATTGAGCCTACAACGTACAAACGAGTTTTCCTTATTCGTTAAGCACAACCGAACCTTTTTGTTGAGTCAAACCTGTCCCATTTGACATTATAGTGGTGCCACGGGTGGATTGAAATCAAACGGAGTCCATTTGGTCACTCAAATCCTTGTATTCTCGGATTGCACCCAAATTGGCCTCCAATTGAGCCTACAACGTACAAACGAGTTTTCCTTCTTCGTTAAGCTCAAACGAACTTGTTTGTTGAATCAAACATGTCCCATTTGACGTTATTATGGTGCCCCGCGAGGTTAGAAACCAAGCGGAGTCCATTAGGTCACTCAAATTCTTGTATTCTAGGATTGCACCCAAATTGGCCTCCAATTGAGCCTACAACGTACAAACGAGTTTTCCTTCTTCGTTAAGCACAACCGAACTTGTTTGTTGAGTCAAATAAGTCCCATTTGACGTTATTATGGTGCCACGCATGGATTGAAATCAAACGGAGTCCATTTGGTCACTCAAATCCTTGTATTCTCGGATTGCACCCAAATTGGCCTCCAATTGAGCCTACAACGTACAAACGAGTTTTCCTTCTTCGTTAAGCTCAAACGAACTTGTTTGTTGAATCAAACATGTCCCATTTGACGTTATTATGGTGCCCCGCGAGGTTAGAAACCAAGCGGAGTCCATTAGGTCACTCAAATTCTTGTATTCTAGGATTGCACCCAAATTGGCCTCCAATTGAGCCTACAACGTACAAACGAGTTTTCCTTCTTCGTTAAGCACAACCGAACTTGTTTGTTGAGTCAAATAAGTCCCATTTGACGTTATTATGGTGCCACGCGAGGATTGAAATCAAACGGAGTCCATTTTGTCACTCAAATCCTTGTATTCTCGTATTGCACCCAAATTGGCCTCCAATTGAGCCTACAACATACAAACGAGTTTTCCATCTTCGTTAAGTACAACCGAACATGTTTGTTGAGTCAAACATGTTCCATTTGATGTTATTATGGTGTCTCGTGAGGATTGAAATCAAACGGAGTTCATTTGGTCACTCAAATCCGTGTATTCTCGGATTGCACCCAAATTGGCCGCCAATTGAGCCTACAACGTACAAACGAGTATTTCTTTTTCGTTAAGCACAACCCAACTTTTTTGTTGAGTCAAACCTGTCCCATTTAACGTTATTATGGTGCCTCGTGAGTTAGAAACCAAACGGAGTCCATTTGGTCACTCAAATCCTTGTATTCTCGGATTGCACCCAAATTGGCCTCCAATTGAGCCTACAGCGTACAAACGAGTTTTCCTTCTTCGTTAAGCACAACCGAACTTGTTTGTTGAGTCAAATAAGTCCCATTTGACGTTATTATGGTGCCACGCATGGATTGAAATCAAACGGAGTCCATTTGGTCACTCAAATCCTTGTATTCTCGGATTGCACCCAAATTGGCCTCCAATTGAGCCTACAACGTACAAACGAGTTTTCCTTCTTCGTTAAGCTCAACCGAACTTGTTTGTTGAATCAAACATGTCCCATTTGACGTTATTATGGTGCCCCGTGAGGTTAGAAACTAAGCGGAGTCCATTAGGTCACTCAAATTCTTGTATTCTAGGATTGCACCCAAATTGGCCTCCAATTGAGCCTACAACGTACAAACGAGTTTTCCTTCTTCGTTAAGCACAACCGAACTTGTTTGTTGAGTCAAATAAGTCCCATTTGACGTTATTATGATGCCACGCGAGGATTGAAATCAAACGGAGTCCATTTGGTTACTCAAATCCTTGTATTCTCGTATTGCACCCAAATTGGCCTCCAATTGAACCTACAACATACAAACGAGTTTTCCTTCTTCGTTAAGTACAACCGAACTTGTTTGTTGAGTCAAACATGTTCCATTTGATGTTATTATGGTGTCTCGCATGGATTGAAATCAAACGGAGTTCATTTGGTCACTAAAATCCTTGTATTCTCGGATTGCACCCAAATTGGCCTCCAATTGAGCCTACAACATACAAATGAGTTTTCCTTCTTCGTTAAGTACAACCGAACATGTTTGTTGAGTCAAACATGTTCCATTTGACGTTATTATGGTGCCTCATGAGGATTGAAATCAAACGGAGTCCATTTGGTCACTCAAATCCTTGTATTCTCGGATTGCACCGAAATTGGCCTCCAATTGAGCCTACAACGTACAAACGAGTATTTCTTTTTCGTTAAGCACAACCGAACCTTTTTGTTGAGTCAAACTTGTCCCATTTGACGTTATTATGGTTCCTCGTGAGATAGAAACCAAACGGAGTCCATTTGGTCACTCAAATCCTTGTATTCTCGGATGTCACCCAAATTGGCCTCCAATTGACCCTACAACGTACAAACGAGTTTTCCTTCTTCGTTAAGCACAACCGAACATGTTTGTTGAGTCAAAGAAGTCCCATTTGACGCTATTATGGTGCCTCGCGAGGATTGAAATCAAACGGAGTCCATTTGGTCACTCAAATCCTTGTATTCTCGGATTGCACCCAAATTGGCCTCAGATTGAGCCTACAACGTACAAACGAGTTTTCCTTCTTCGTTAAGCACAACCGAACATTTTTGTTGAGTCATACATGTTCCATTTGACATTATTATGGTGCCACGCGAGGATTGAAATCAAACGGAGTCCATTTGGTCACTCAAATCCTCGTATTCTCGGATTGCACCCAAATTGGCCTCCAATTGAGCCTACAACGTACAAACGAGTTTTCCTTATTCGTTAAGCACAACCGAACCTTTTTGTTGAGTCAAACCTGTCCCATTTGACATTATAGTGGTGCCACGGGTGGATTGAAATCAAACGGAGTCCATTTGGTCACTCAAATCCTTGTATTCTCGGATTGCACCCAAATTGGCCTCCAATTGAGCCTACAACGTACAAACGAGTTTTCCTTCTTCGTTAAGCTCAAACGAACTTGTTTGTTGAATCAAACATGTCCCATTTGACGTTATTATGGTGCCCCGCGAGGTTAGAAACCAAGCGGAGTCCATTAGGTCACTCAAATTCTTGTATTCTAGGATTGCACCCAAATTGGCCTCCAATTGAGCCTACAACGTACAAACGAGTTTTCCTTCTTCGTTAAGCACAACCGAACTTGTTTGTTGAGTCAAATAAGTCCCATTTGACGTTATTATGGTGCCACGCATGGATTGAAATCAAACGGAGTCCATTTGGTCACTCAAATCCTTGTATTCTCGGATTGCACCCAAATTGGCCTCCAATTGAGCCTACAACGTACAAACGAGTTTTCCTTCTTCGTTAAGCTCAAACGAACTTGTTTGTTGAATCAAACATGTCCCATTTGACGTTATTATGGTGCCCCGCGAGGTTAGAAACCAAGCGGAGTCCATTAGGTCACTCAAATTCTTGTATTCTAGGATTGCACCCAAATTGGCCTCCAATTGAGCCTACAACGTACAAACGAGTTTTCCTTCTTCGTTAAGCACAACCGAACTTGTTTGTTGAGTCAAATAAGTCCCATTTGACGTTATTATGGTGCCACGCGAGGATTGAAATCAAACGGAGTCCATTTTGTCACTCAAATCCTTGTATTCTCGTATTGCACCCAAATTGGCCTCCAATTGAGCCTACAACATACAAACGAGTTTTCCTTCTTCGTTAAGTACAACCGAACATGTTTGTTGAGTCAAACATGTTCCATTTGATGTTATTATGGTGTCTCGTGAGGATTGAAATCAAACGGAGTTCATTTGGTCACTCAAATCCGTGTATTCTCGGATTGCACCCAAATTGGCCGCCAATTGAGCCTACAACGTACAAACGAGTATTTCTTTTTCGTTAAGCACAACCCAACTTTTTTGTTGAGTCAAACCTGTCCCATTTAACGTTATTATGGTGCCTCGTGAGTTAGAAACCAAACGGAGTCCATTTGGTCACTCAAATCCTTGTATTCTCGGATTGCACCCAAATTGGCCTCCAATTGAGCCTACAACGTACAAACGAGTTTTCCTTCTTCGTTAAGCACAACCGAACTTGTTTGTTGAGTCAAATAAGTCCCATTTGACGTTATTATGGTGCCACGCATGGATTGAAATCAAACGGAGTCCATTTGGTCACTCAAATCCTTGTATTCTCGGATTGCACCCAAATTGGCCTCCAATTGAGCCTACAACGTACAAACGAGTTTTCCTTCTTCGTTAAGCTCAACCGAACTTGTTTGTTGAATCAAACATGTCCCATTTGACGTTATTATGGTGCCCCGCGAGGTTAGAAACTAAGCGGAGTCCATTAGGTCACTCAAATTCTTGTATTCTAGGATTGCACCCAAATTGGCCTCCAATTGAGCCTACAACGTACAAACGAGTTTTCCTTCTTCGTTAAGCACAACCGAACTTGTTTGTTGAGTCAAATAAGTCCCATTTGACGTTATTATGATGCCACGCGAGGATTGAAATCAAACGGAGTCCATTTGGTTACTCAAATCCTTGTATTCTCGTATTGCACCCAAATTGGCCTCCAATTGAACCTACAACATACAAACGAGTTTTCCTTCTTCGTTAAGTACAACCGAACTTGTTTGTTGAGTCAAACATGTTCCATTTGATGTTATTATGGTGTCTCGCGTGGATTGAAATCAAACGGAGTTCATTTGGTCACTAAAATCCTTGTATTCTCGGATTGCACCCAAATTGGCCTCCAATTGAGCCTACAACATACAAATGAGTTTTCCTTCTTCGTTAAGTACAACCGAACATGTTTGTTGAGTCAAACATGTTCCATTTGACGTTATTATGGTGCCTCATGAGGATTGAAATCAAACGGAGTCCATTTGGTCACTCAAATCCTTGTATTCTCGGATTGCACCGAAATTGGCCTCCAATTGAGCCTACAACGTACAAACGAGTATTTCTTTTTCGTTAAGCACAACCGAACCTTTTTGTTGAGTCAAACTTGTCCCATTTGACGTTATTATGGTTCCTCGTGAGATAGAAACCAAACGGAGTCCATTTGGTCACTCAAATCCTTGTATTCTCGGATGTCACCCAAATTGGCCTCCAATTGACCCTACAACGTACAAACGAGTTTTCCTTCTTCGTTAAGCACAACCGAACATGTTTGTTGAGTCAAAGAAGTCCCATTTGACGCTATTATGGTGCCTCGCGAGGATTGAAATCAAACGGAGTCCATTTGGTCACTCAAATCCTTGTATTCTCGGATTGCACCCAAATTGGCCTCAGATTGAGCCTACAACGTACAAACGAGTTTTCCTTCTTCGTTAAGCACAACCGAACATTTTTGTTGAGTCATACATGTTCCATTTGACATTATTATGGTGCCACGCGAGGATTGAAATCAAACGGAGTCCATTTGGTCACTCAAATCCTCGTATTCTCGGATTGCACCCAAATTGGCCTCCAATTGAGCCTACAACGTACAAACGAGTTTTCCTTCTTCGTTAAGCTCAAACGAACTTGTTTGTTGAATCAAACATGTCCCATTTGACGTTATTATGGTGCCCCGCGAGGTTAGAAACCAAGCGGAGTCCATTAGGTCACTCAAATTCTTGTATTCTAGGATTGCACCCAAATTGGCCTCCAATTGAGCCTACAACGTACAAACGAGTTTTCCTTCTTCGTTAAGCACAACCGAACTTGTTTGTTGAGTCAAATAAGTCCCATTTGACGTTATTATGGTTCCACGCGAGGATTGAAATCAAACAGAGTCCATTTGGTCACTCAAATCCTTGTATTCTCGTATTGCACCCAAATTGGCCTCCAATTGAGCCTACAACATACAAACGAGTTTTCCTTCTTCGTTAAGTACAACCGAACATGTTTGTTGAGTCAAACATGTTCCATTTGATGTTATTATGGTGTCTCGTGAGGATTGAAATCAAACGGAGTTCATTTGGTCACTCAAATCCGTGTATTCTCGGATTGCACCCAAATTGGCCGCCAATTGAGCCTACAACGTACAAACGAGTATTTCTTTTTCGTTAAGCACAACCCAACTTTTTTGTTGAGTCAAACCTGTCCCATTTAACGTTATTATGGTGCCTCATGAGTTAGAAACCAAACGGAGTCCATTTGGTCACTCAAATCCTTGTATTCTCGGATTGCACCCAAATTGGCCTCCAATTGAGCCTACAACGTACAAACGAGTTTTCCTTCTTCGTTAAGCACAACCGAACTTGTTTGTTGAGTCAAATAAGTCCCATTTGACGTTATTATGGTGCCACGCGTGGATTGAAATCAAACGGAGTCCATTTGGTCACTCAAATCCTTGTATTCTCGGATTGCACCCAAATTGGCCTCCAATTGAGCCTACAACGTTCAAACGAGTTTTCCTTCTTCGTTAAGCTCAACCGAACTTGTTTGTTGAATTAAACATGTCCCATTTGACGTTATTATGGTGCCCCATGAGGTTAGAAACCAAGCGGAGTCCATTAGGTCACTCAAATTCTTGTATTCTAGGATTGCACCCAAATTGGCCTCCAATTGAGCCTACAACGTACAAACGAGTTTTCCTTCTTTGTTAAGCACAACCGAACATGTTTGTTGAGTCAAAGAAGTACCATTTGACGCTATTATGGTGCCTCGCGAGGATTGAAATCAAACGGAGTCCATTTGGTCACTCAAATCCTTGTATTCTCGTATTGCACCCAAATTGGCCTCCAATTGAACCTACAACGTACAAACGAGTTTTCCTTCTTCGTTAAGTACAACCGAACTTGTTTGTTGAGTCAAACATGTTCCATTTGATGTTATTATGGTGTCTCGCGTGGATTGAAATCAAACGGAGTTCATTTGGTCACTAAAATCCTTGTATTCTCGGATTGCACCCAAATTGGCCTCCAATTGAGCCTACAACGTACAAATGAGTTTTCCTTCTTCGTTAAGTACAACCGAACATGTTTGTTGAGTCAAACATGTTCCATTTGACGTTATTATGGTGCCTCATGAGGATTGAAATCAAACGGAGTCCATTTGGTCACTCAAATCCTTGTATTCTCGGATTGCACCCAAATTGGCCTCCAATTGAGCCTACAACGTACAAACGAGTATTTCTTTTTCGTTAAGCACAACCGAACCTTTTTGTTGAGTCAAACCTGTCCCATTTGACGTTATTATGGTTCCTCGTGAGATAGAAACCAAACGGAGTCCATTTGGTCACTCAAATCCTTGTATTCTCGGATGTCACCCAAATTGGCCTCCAATTGACCCTACAACGTACAAACGAGTTTTCCTTCTTCGTTAAGCACAACCGAACATGTTTGTTGAGTCAAAGAAGTCCCATTTGACGCTATTATGGTGCCTCGCGAGGACTGAAATCAAACGGAGTCCATTTGGTCACTCAAATCCTTGTATTCTCGGATTGCACCCAAATTGGCCTCAGATTGAGCCTACAACGTACAAACGAGTTTTCCTTCTTCGTTAAGCACAACCGAACATTTTTGTTGAGTCATACATGTTCCATTTGACATTATTATGGTGCCACGCGAGGATTGAAATCAAACGGAGTCCATTTGGTCACTCAAATCCTCGTATTTTCGGATTGCACCCAAATTGGCCTCCAATTGAGCCTACAACGTACAAACGCGTTTTCCTTCTTCGCTAAGCACAACCGAACTTGTTTGTTGAATCAAACATGTCCCATTTGACGTTATTATGGTGCCAATCGAGGTTAGAAACCAAGCGGAGTCCATTTGGTCACTCAAATCCTTGTATTCTCGGATTGCACCCAAATTGGCCTCCAATTGAGCCTACAACGTACAAACGAGTTTTCCTTATTCGTTAAGCACAACCGAATCTTTTTGTTGAGTCAAACATATCCCATTTGACGTTATAATGGTGCCACGGGAGGATTGAAATCAAACGGAGTCCATTTGGTCACTCAAATCCTTGTATTCTCGGATTGCACCCAAATTGGCCTCCAATTGAGCCTACAACGTACAAACGCGTTTTCCTTCATCGTTAAGTACAACCGAAACTTTTGGTTGAGTCAAACTTGTCCCATTTGTCGTTATTATGGTGCCCCACGAGGATTGAAATCAAACGGAGTCCATTTGGTCACTCAAACCCTTGTATACTCGGATTGCACCCAAATTGGCCTCCAATTGAGCCTACAACGTACAAACGAGTTTTCCTTCTTCGATAAGCACAACCGAACCTTTTTGTAGAGTCAAACATCTCCCATTTGACGTTATTATGGTGCCACACGAGGTTAGAAAGCAAGCGGAGTCCATTTGGTCACTCAAATCCTTGTATTCTCAGATTGCACCCAAATTGGCCTCCAATTGAGCCTACAACGTACAAACGAGTTTTCCTTATTCGTTAAGCACAACCGAACCTTTTTGTTGAGTCAAACCTGTCCCATTTGACATTATAGTGGTGCCACGGGTGGATTGAAATCAAACGGAGTCCATTTGGTCACTCAAATCCTTGTATTCTCGGATTGCACCCAAATTGGCCTCCAATTGAGCCTACAACGTACAAACGAGTTTTCCTTCTTCGTTAAGCTCAAACGAACTTGTTTGTTGAATCAAACATGTCCCATTTGACGTTATTATGGTGCCCCGCGAGGTTAGAAACCAAGCGGAGTCCATTAGGTCACTCAAATTCTTGTATTCTAGGATTGCACCCAAATTGGCCTCCAATTGAGCCTACAACGTACAAACGAGTTTTCCTTCTTCGTTAAGCACAACCGAACTTGTTTGTTGAGTCAAATAAGTCCCATTTGACGTTATTATGGTGCCACGCATGGATTGAAATCAAACGGAGTCCATTTGGTCACTCAAATCCTTGTATTCTCGGATTGCACCCAAATTGGCCTCCAATTGAGCCTACAACGTACAAACGAGTTTTCCTTCTTCGTTAAGCTCAAACGAACTTGTTTGTTGAATCAAACATGTCCCATTTGACGTTATTATGGTGCCCCGCGAGGTTAGAAACCAAGCGGAGTCCATTAGGTCACTCAAATTCTTGTATTCTAGGATTGCACCCAAATTGGCCTCCAATTGAGCCTACAACGTACAAACGAGTTTTCCTTCTTCGTTAAGCACAACCGAACTTGTTTGTTGAGTCAAATAAGTCCCATTTGACGTTATTATGGTGCCACGCGAGGATTGAAATCAAACGGAGTCCATTTGGTCACTCAAATCCTTGTATTCTCGTATTGCACCCAAATTGGCCTCCAATTGAGCCTACAACATACAAACGAGTTTTCCTTCTTCGTTAAGTACAACCGAACATGTTTGTTGAGTCAAACATGTTCCATTTGATGTTATTATGGTGTCTCGTGAGGATTGAAATCAAACGGAGTTCATTTGGTCACTCAAATCCGTGTATTCTCGGATTGCACCCAAATTGGCCGCCAATTGAGCCTACAACGTACAAACGAGTATTTCTTTTTCGTTAAGCACAACCCAACTTTTTTGTTGAGTCAAACCTGTCCCATTTAACGTTATTATGGTGCCTCGTGAGTTAGAAACCAAACGGAGTCCATTTGGTCACTCAAATCCTTGTATTCTCGGATTGCACCCAAATTGGCCTCCAATTGAGCCTACAACGTACAAACGAGTTTTCCTTCTTCGTTAAGCACAACCGAACTTGTTTGTTGAGTCAAATAAGTCCCATTTGACGTTATTATGGTGCCACGCATGGATTGAAATCAAATGGAGTCCATTTGGTCACTCAAATCCTTGTATTCTCGGATTGCACCCAAATTGGCCTCCAATTGAGCCTACAACGTACAAACGAGTTTTCCTTCTTCGTTAAGCTCAACCGAACTTGTTTGTTGAATCAAACATGTCCCATTTGACGTTATTATGGTGCCCCGCGAGGTTAGAAACTAAGCGGAGTCCATTAGGTCACTCAAATTCTTGTATTCTAGGATTGCACCCAAATTGGCCTCCAATTGAGCCTACAACGTACAAACGAGTTTTCCTTCTTCGTTAAGCACAACCGAACTTGTTTGTTGAGTCAAATAAGTCCCATTTGACGTTATTATGATGCCACGCGAGGATTGAAATCAAACGGAGTCCATTTGGTTACTCAAATCCTTGTATTCTCGTATTGCACCCAAATTGGCCTCCAATTGAACCTATAACATACAAACGAGTTTTCCTTCTTCGTTAAGTACAACCGAACTTGTTTGTTGAGTCAAACATGTTCCATTTGATGTTATTATGGTGTCTCGCGTGGATTGAAATCAAACGGAGTTCATTTGGTCACTAAAATCCTTGTATTCTCGGATTGCACCCAAATTGGCCTCCAATTGAGCCTACAACATACAAATGAGTTTTCCTTCTTCGTTAAGTACAACCGAACATGTTTGTTGAGTCAAACATGTTCCATTTGACGTTATTATGGTGCCTCATGAGGATTGAAATCAAACGGAGTCCATTTGGTCACTCAAATCCTTGTATTCTCGGATTGCACCCAAATTGGCCTCCAATTGAGCCTACAACGTACAAACGAGTATTTCTTTTTCGTTAAGCACAACCGAACCTTTTTGTTGAGTCAAACCTGTCCCATTTGACGTTATTATGGTTCCTCGTGAGATAGAAACCAAACGGAGTCCATTTGGTCACTCAAATCCTTGTATTCTCGGATGTCACCCAAATTGGCCTCCAATTGACCCTACAACGTACAAACGAGTTTTCCTTCTTCGTTAAGCACAACCGAACATGTTTGTTGAGTCAAAGAAGTCCCATTTGACGCTATTATGGTGCCTCGCGAGGATTGAAATCAAACGGAGTCCATTTGGTCACTCAAATCCTTGTATTCTCGGATTGCACCCAAATTGGCCTCAGATTGAGCCTACAACGTACAAACGAGTTTTCCTTCTTCGTTAAGCACAACCGAACATTTTTGTTGAGTCATACATGTTCCATTTGACATTATTATGGTGCCACGCGAGGATTGAAATCAAACGGAGTCCATTTGGTCACTCAAATCCTCGTATTTTCGGATTGCACCCAAATTGGCCTCCAATTGAGCCTACAACGTACAAACGCGTTTTCCTTCTTCGCTAAGCACAACCGAACTTGTTTGTTGAATCAAACATGTCCCATTTGACGTTATTATGGTGCCACTCGAGGTTAGAAACCAAGCGGAGTCCATTTGGTCACTCAAATCCTTGTATTCTCGGATTGCACCCAAATTGGCCTCCAATTGAGCCTACAACGTACAAACGAGTTTTTCTTTTTCGTTAAGCACAACCGAACCTTTTTGTTGAGTCAAACCTGTCCCATTTGACGTTATTATGGTTCCTCGTGAGATAGAAACCAAACGGAGTCCATTTGGTCACTCAAATCCTTGTATTCTCGGATGTCACCCAAATTGGCCTCCAATTGACCCTACAACGTACAAACGAGTTTTCCTTCTTCGTTAAGCACAACCGAACATGTTTGTTGAGTCAAAGAAGTCCCATTTGACGCTATTATGGTGCCTCGCGAGGACTGAAATCAAACGGAGTCCATTTGGTCACTCAAATCCTTGTATTCTCGGATTGCACCCAAATTGGCCTCAGATTGAGCCTACAACGTACAAACGAGTTTTCCTTCTTCGTTAAGCACAACCGAACATTTTTGTTGAGTCATACATGTTCCATTTGACATTATTATGGTGCCACGCGAGGATTGAAATCAAACGGAGTCCATTTGGTCACTCAAATCCTCGTATTTTCGGATTGCACCCAAATTGGCCTCCAATTGAGCCTACAACGTACAAACGCGTTTTCCTTCTTCGCTAAGCACAACCGAACTTGTTTGTTGAATCAAACATGTCCCATTTGACGTTATTATGGTGCCAATCGAGGTTAGAAACCAAGCGGAGTCCATTTGGTCACTCAAATCCTTGTATTCTCGGATTGCACCCAAATTGGCCTCCAATTGAGCCTACAACGTACAAACGAGTTTTCCTTATTCGTTAAGCACAACCGAATCTTTTTGTTGAGTCAAACATATCCCATTTGACGTTATAATGGTGCCACGGGAGGATTGAAATCAAACGGAGTCCATTTGGTCACTCAAATCCTTGTATTCTCGGATTGCACCCAAATTGGCCTCCAATTGAGCCTACAACGTACAAACGCGTTTTCCTTCATCGTTAAGTACAACCGAAACTTTTGGTTGAGTCAAACTTGTCCCATTTGTCGTTATTATGGTGCCCCACGAGGATTGAAATCAAACGGAGTCCATTTGGTCACTCAAACCCTTGTATACTCGGATTGCACCCAAATTGGCCTCCAATTGAGCCTACAACGTACAAACGAGTTTTCCTTCTTCGATAAGCACAACCGAACCTTTTTGTAGAGTCAAACATCTCCCATTTGACGTTATTATGGTGCCACACGAGGTTAGAAAGCAAGCGGAGTCCATTTGGTCACTCAAATCCTTGTATTCTCAGATTGCACCCAAATTGGCCTCCAATTGAGCCTACAACGTACAAACGAGTTTTCCTTATTCGTTAAGCACAACCGAACCTTTTTGTTGAGTCAAACCTGTCCCATTTGACATTATAGTGGTGCCACGGGTGGATTGAAATCAAACGGAGTCCATTTGGTCACTCAAATCCTTGTATTCTCGGATTGCACCCAAATTGGCCTCCAATTGAGCCTACAACGTACAAACGAGTTTTCCTTCTTCGTTAAGCTCAAACGAACTTGTGTGTTGAATCAAACATGTCCCATTTGACGTTATTATGGTGCCCCGCGAGGTTAGAAACCAAGCGGAGTCCATTAGGTCACTCAAATTCTTGTATTCTAGGATTGCACCCAAATTGGCCTCCAATTGAGCCTACAACGTACAAACGAGTTTTCCTTCTTCGTTAAGCACAACCGAACTTGTTTGTTGAGTCAAATAAGTCCCATTTGACGTTATTATGGTGCCACGCATGGATTGAAATCAAACGGAGTCCATTTGGTCACTCAAATCCTTGTATTCTCGGATTGCACCCAAATTGGCCTCCAATTGAGCCTACAACGTACAAACGAGTTTTCCTTCTTCGTTAAGCTCAAACGAACTTGTTTGTTGAATCAAACATGTCCCATTTGACGTTATTATGGTGCCCCGCGAGGTTAGAAACCAAGCGGAGTCCATTAGGTCACTCAAATTCTTGTATTCTAGGATTGCACCCAAATTGGCCTCCAATTGAGCCTACAACGTACAAACGAGTTTTCCTTCTTCGTTAAGCACAACCGAACTTGTTTGTTGAGTCAAATAAGTCCCATTTGACGTTATTATGGTGCCACGCGAGGATTGAAATCAAACGGAGTCCATTTGGTCACTCAAATCCTTGTATTCTCGTATTGCACCCAAATTGGCCTCCAATTGAGCCTACAACATACAAACGAGTTTTCCTTCTTCGTTAAGTACAACCGAACATGTTTGTTGAGTCAAACATGTTCCATTTGATGTTATTATGGTGTCTCGTGAGGATTGAAATCAAACGGAGTTCATTTGGTCACTCAAATCCGTGTATTCTCGGATTGCACCCAAATTGGCCGCCAATTGAGCCTACAACGTACAAACGAGTATTTCTTTTTCGTTAAGCACAACCCAACTTTTTTGTTGAGTCAAACCTGTCCCATTTAACGTTATTATGGTGCCTCGTGAGTTAGAAACCAAACGGAGTCCATTTGGTCACTCAAATCCTTGTATTCTCGGATTGCACCCAAATTGGCCTCCAATTGAGCCTACAACGTACAAACGAGTTTTCCTTCTTCGTTAAGCACAACCGAACTTGTTTGTTGAGTCAAATAAGTCCCATTTGACGTTATTATGGTGCCACGCATGGATTGAAATCAAATGGAGTCCATTTGGTCACTCAAATCCTTGTATTCTCGGATTGCACCCAAATTGGCCTCCAATTGAGCCTACAACGTACAAACGAGTTTTCCTTCTTCGTTAAGCTCAACCGAACTTGTTTGTTGAATCAAACATGTCCCATTTGACGTTATTATGGTGCCCCGCGAGGTTAGAAACTAAGCGGAGTCCATTAGGTCACTCAAATTCTTGTATTCTAGGATTGCACCCAAATTGGCCTCCAATTGAGCCTACAACGTACAAACGAGTTTTCCTTCTTCGTTAAGCACAACCGAACTTGTTTGTTGAGTCAAATAAGTCCCATTTGACGTTATTATGATGCCACGCGAGGATTGAAATCAAACGGAGTCCATTTGGTTACTCAAATCCTTGTATTCTCGTATTGCACCCAAATTGGCCTCCAATTGAACCTATAACATACAAACGAGTTTTCCTTCTTCGTTAAGTACAACCGAACTTGTTTGTTGAGTCAAACATGTTCCATTTGATGTTATTATGGTGTCTCGCGTGGATTGAAATCAAACGGAGTTCATTTGGTCACTAAAATCCTTGTATTCTCGGATTGCACCCAAATTGGCCTCCAATTGAGCCTACAACATACAAATGAGTTTTCCTTCTTCGTTAAGTACAACCGAACATGTTTGTTGAGTCAAACATGTTCCATTTGACGTTATTATGGTGCCTCATGAGGATTGAAATCAAACGGAGTCCATTTGGTCACTCAAATCCTTGTATTCTCGGATTGCACCCAAATTGGCCTCCAATTGAGCCTACAACGTACAAACGAGTATTTCTTTTTCGTTAAGCACAACCGAACCTTTTTGTTGAGTCAAACCTGTCCCATTTGACGTTATTATGGTTCCTCGTGAGATAGAAACCAAACGGAGTCCATTTGGTCACTCAAATCCTTGTATTCTCGGATGTCACCCAAATTGGCCTCCAATTGACCCTACAACGTACAAACGAGTTTTCCTTCTTCGTTAAGCACAACCGAACATGTTTGTTGAGTCAAAGAAGTCCCATTTGACGCTATTATGGTGCCTCGCGAGGATTGAAATCAAACGGAGTCCATTTGGTCACTCAAATCCTTGTATTCTCGGATTGCACCCAAATTGGCCTCAGATTGAGCCTACAACGTACAAACGAGTTTTCCTTCTTCGTTAAGCACAACCGAACATTTTTGTTGAGTCATACATGTTCCATTTGACATTATTATGGTGCCACGCGAGGATTGAAATCAAACGGAGTCCATTTGGTCACTCAAATCCTCGTATTTTCGGATTGCACCCAAATTGGCCTCCAATTGAGCCTACAACGTACAAACGCGTTTTCCTTCTTCGCTAAGCACAACCGAACTTGTTTGTTGAATCAAACATGTCCCATTTGACGTTATTATGGTGCCACTCGAGGTTAGAAACCAAGCGGAGTCCATTTGGTCACTCAAATCCTTGTATTCTCGGATTGCACCCAAATTGGCCTCCAATTGAGCCTACAACGTACAAACGAGTTTTCCTTATTCGTTAAGCACAACCGAACCTTTTTGTTGAGTCAAACATATCCCATTTGACGTTATAATGGTGCCACGGGAGGATTGAAATCAAACGGAGTCCATTTTGTCACTCAAATCCTTGTATTCTCGGATTGCACCCAAATTGGCCTCCAATTGAGCCTACAACGTACAAACGCGTTTTCCTTCATCGTTAAGTACAACCGAAACTTTTGGTTGAGTCAAACTTGTCCCATTTGTCGTTATTATGGTGCCCCACGAGGATTGAAATCAAACGGAGTCCATTTGGTCACTCAAACCCTTGTATTCTCGGATTGCACCCAAATTGGCCTCCAATTGAGCCTACAACGTACAAACGAGTTTTCCTTCTTCGTTAAGCACAACCGAACCTTTTTGTAGTGTCAAACATCTCCCATTTGACGTTATTATGGTGCCACACGAGGTTAGAAAGCAAGCGGAGTCCATTTGGTCACTCAAATCCTTGTATTCTCAGATTGCACCCAAATTGGCCTCCAATTGAGCCTACAACGTACAAACGAGTTTTCCTTATTCGTTAAGCACAACCGAACCTTTTTGTTGAGTCAAACCTGTCCCATTTGACATTATAGTGGTGCCACGGGTGGATTGAAATCAAACGGAGTCCATTTGGTCACTCAAATCCTTGTATTCTCGGATTGCACCCAAATTGGCCTCCAATTGAGCCTACAACGTACAAACGAGTTTTCCTTCTTCGTTAAGTTCAAACGAACTTGTTTGTTGAATCAAACATGTCCCATTTGACGTTATTATGGTGCCCCGCGAGGTTAGAAACCAAGCGGAGTCCATTAGGTCACTCAAATTCTTGTATTCTAGGATTGCACCCAAACTGGCCTCCAATTGAGCCTACAACGTACAAACGAGTTTTCCTTCTTCGTTAAGCACAACCGAACTTGTTTGTTGAGTCAAATAAGTCCCATTTGACGTTATTATGGTGCCACGCATGGATTGAAATCAAACGGAGTCCATTTGGTCACTCAAATCCTTGTATTCTCGGATTGCACCCAAATTGGCCTCCAATTGAGCCTACAACGTACAAACGAGTTTTCCTTCTTCGTTAAGCTCAAACGAACTTGTTTGTTGAATCAAACATGTCCCATTTGACGTTATTATGGTGCCCCGCGAGGTTAGAAACCAAGCGGAGTCCATTAGGTCACTCAAATTCTTGTATTCTAGGATTGCACCCAAATTGGCCTCCAATTGAGCCTACAACGTACAAACGAGTTTTCCTTCTTCGTTAAGCACAACCGAACTTGTTTGTTGAGTCAAATAAGTCCCATTTGACGTTATTATGGTGCCACCCAAGGATTGAAATCAAACGGAGTCCATTTGGTCACTCAAATCCTTGTATTTTCGTATTGCACCCAAATTGGCCTCCAATTGAGCCTACAACATACAAACGAGTTTTCCTTCTTCGTTAAGTACAACCGAACATGTTTGTTGAGTCAAACATGTTCCATTTGATGTTATTATGGTGTCTCGTGAGGATTGAAATCAAACGGAGTTCATTTGGTCGCTCAAATCCGTGTATTCTCGGATTGCACCCAAATTGGCCGCCAATTGAGCCTACAACGTACAAGCGAGTATTTCTTTTTCGTTAAGCACAACCCAACTTTTTTGTTGAGTCAAACCTGTCCCATTTAACGTTATTATGGTGCCTCGTGAGTTAGAAACCAAACGGAGTCCATTTGGTCACTCAAGTCCTTGTATTCTCGGATTGCACCCAAATTGGCCTCCAATTGAGCCTACAACGTACAAACGAGTTTTCCTTCTTCGTTAAGCTCAACCGAACTTTTTTGTTGAATCAAACATGTCCCATTTGACGTTATTATGGTGCCCTGCGAGGTTAGACACTAAGCGGAGTCCATTAGGTCACTCAAATTCTTGTATTCTAGGATTGCACCCAAATTGGCCTCCAATTGAGCCTACAACGTACAAACGAGTTTTCCTTCTTCGTTAAGCACAACCGAATTTGTTTGTTGAGTCAAATAAGTCCCATTTGACTTTATTATGATGCCACGCGAGGATTGAAATCAAACGGAGTCCATTTGGTCACTCAAATCCTTGTATTCTCGAATGTCACCCAAATTGGCTTCCAATTGACCCTACAACGTACAAACGAGTTTTCTTTCTTCGTTAAGCACAACCGAACATGTTTGTTGAGTCAAAGAAGTCCCATTTGACGCTATTATGGTGCCTCGCGAGGATTGAAATCAAACGGAGTCCATTTGGTCACTCAAATCCTTGTATTCTCGGATTGCACCCAAATTGGCCTCAGATTGAGCCTACAACGTACAAACGAGTTTTCCTTCTTCGTTAAGCACAACCGAACATTTTTGTTGAGTCATACATGTTCCATTTGACATTATTATGATGCCACATGAGGATTGAAATCAAACGGAGTCCATTTGGTCACTCAAATCCTCGTATTCTCGGATTGCACCCAAATTGGCCTCCAATTGTGCCTACAACGTACAAACGCGTTTTCCTTCTTCGCTAAGCACAACCGAAACTTTTTGTTGAGTCAACCATGTCCCATTTGTCCTTATTATGGTGCCACGCGAGGATTGAAATCAGACGGAGTGCATTTGGTCACTCAAATCCTTGTATTCTCGGATTGCAACCAAATTGGCCTCCAATTGAGCCTACAACGTGCAAACGAGTTTTCCTTCTTCATTAAGCACAAACGAACATGTTTGTTGAGTCAAACATGTTATATTTGACGTTATTATGGTGCCACGCGAGTATTGAAATCAAACGGAGTCCATTTGGTCACTCAAATCCTTGTATTCTCGGATTGCACCCAAATTGGCCTCCAATTGACCCTACAATGTACAAACGCGTTTTCCTACTTCGTTAAGCACAACCGAAACTTTTTGTTGAGTCAAACATGTCCCATTTGTCATAATTACGGTGCCCCGCAAGGATTTAAATCAAACGGAGTCCATTTGGTTACTCAAATCCTTGTATGCTCGGATTCCACCCAAATTGGCCTCCAATTGAGCCTACAACGTACAAACGAGTTTTCCTTCTTCGTTAAGCACAACCGAACCTTTTTGTTGAGTCAAACATGGCCCATTTGATGTTATCTTGGTGCCACGTGAGGATTGAAATCAAACGGAGTCCATTTGGTAACTCAAATCCTTGTATTCTCGGATTGCACCTAAATTGGCCTCCAATTGAGCCTACAACGTACAAACGAGTTTTCCTTCTTCGTTAAGCACAACCGAACTTGTTTGTTGAATCAAACATGTCCCATTTGACGTTATTATGGTGCCACTCGAGGTTAGAAACCAAGCGGAGTCCATTTGGTCACTCAAATCCTTGTATTCTCGGATTGCACCCAAATTGGCCTCCAATTGAGCCTACAACGTACAAACGAGTTTTCCTTATTCGTTAAGCACAACCGAACCTTTTTGTTGAGTCAAACATATCCCATTTGACGTTATAATGGTGCCACGGGAGGATTGAAATCAAACGGAGTCCATTTGTCACTCAAATCCTTGTATTCTCGGATTGCACCCAAATTGGCCTCCAATTGAGCCTACAACGTACAAACGCGTTTTCCTTCATCGTTAAGTACAACCGAAACTTTTGGTTGAGTCAAACATGTCCCATTTGTCGTTATTATGGTGCCCCATGAGGATTGAAATCAAACGGAGTCCATTTGGTCACTCAAACCCTTGTATTCTCGGATTGCACCCAAATTGGCCTCCAATTGAGCCTACAACGTACAAACAAGTTTTCCTTCTTCGTTAAGCACAACCGAACCTTTTTGTAGAGTCAATCATCTCCCATTTGACGTTATTATGGTGCCACACGAGGTTAGAAAGCAAGCGGAGTCCATTTGGTCACTCAAATCCTTGTATTCTCAGATTGCACCCAAATTGGCCTCCAATTGAGCCTACAACGTACAAACGAGTTTTCCTTATTCGTTAAGCACAACCGAACCTTTTTGTTGAGTCAAACCTGTCCCATTTGACATTATAATGGTGCCACGGGTGGATTGAAATCAAACGGAGTCCATTTGGTCACTCAAATCCTTGTATTCTCGGATTGCACCCAAATTGGCCTCCAATTGAGCCTACAACGTACAAACGAGTTTTCCTTCTTCGTTAAGCTCAACCGAACTTGTTTGTTTAATTAAACATGTCCCATTTGACGTTATTATGGTGCCCCGTGAGGTTAGAAACCAAGCGGAGTCCATTAGGTCACTCAAATTCTTGTATTCTAGGATTGCACCCAAATTGGCCTCCAATTGAGCCTACAACGTACAAACGAGTTTTTCT
The DNA here is from genome assembly GCA_963556465.1 of Berberis vulgaris. Taxonomy (NCBI): domain Eukaryota; kingdom Viridiplantae; phylum Streptophyta; class Magnoliopsida; order Ranunculales; family Berberidaceae; genus Berberis; species Berberis vulgaris. The sequence goes on along the minus strand of OY747132.1, from coordinate 38,232,208 downwards.
TCTTTGTTAAGCACAACCGAACTTGTTTGTTGAGTCAAATAAGTCCCATTTGACGTTATTATGGTTCCACGCGAGGATTGAAATCAAACGGAGTCCATTTAGTCACTCAAATCAATGTATTCTCGGATTGCACCCAAATTGGCCTCCAATTGAGCCTACAACGTACAAACGAGTTTTTCTTTTTCGTTAAGCACAACCGAACATTTTTGTTGAGTCAAACATGTCCCATTTGACGTTATTATGGTGCCCCGCGAGGATTGAAATCAAACGGAGTCCATTTGGTAACTCAAATCCTTGTATTCTCGGATTGCACCCAAATTGGCCTCCAATTGAGCCTACAACGTACAAACGAGTTTCCTTCTTCGTTAAGCACAACCGAACCTTTTTATTTAGTCAAACATGTCCTATTTGACATTATTATGGTGCCACATGCGGATTTAAATCAAACGGAGTCCATTCGGTCACTCAAATCATTGTATTCTCGGATTGCACCCAAATTGGCCTCCAATTGAGCCTACAACGTACAAACGAGTTTTCCTTCTTCCTTAAGAACAACCGAACTTGTTTGTTGAGTCAAATATGTCGCATTTGACGTTATTATAGTGCCACGAGAGGATTGAAATCAAAAGGAGTCCATTTGGTCACTCAAATCCTTGTATTCTAGGATTGCACCCAAATTGACCTCCAATTGAGCCTACAACGTACAAACAAGTTTTCCTTCTTCGTTAAGCACAACCGAACTTGTTTGTTGAGTCAAATAAGTCCCATTTGACGTTATTATGGTGCCACGTGATGATTGAAATCAAACGGAGTCCATTTGGTCACTCAAATCCTTGTATTCTCGTATTGCACCCAAATTGGCCTCCAATTGAGCCTACAACATACAAACCAGTTTTCCTTCTTCGTTAAGTACAGCCGAACATGTTTGTTGAGTCAAACATGTTCCATTTGATGTTATTATAGTGCCTCGTGAGGATGGAAATCAAACGGAGTCCATTTGGTCACTCAAATCCTTGTATTCTCGGATTGCACCCAAATTGGCCTCCAATTCAGACTACAACGTACAAACGAGTATTTCTTTTTCGTTAAGCACAACCAAACTTTTTTGTTGAGTCAAACCTGTCCCATTTGACGTTATTATGGTGCCTCGTGAGTTAGAAACCAAACAGAATCCATTTGGTCACTCAAATCCCTGTATTCTCGGATTGCACCCAAATTGGCCTCCAATTGAGCCTACAACGTACAAACGAGTTTTCCTTCTTCGTTAAGCACAACCAAATGTTGAGTCAAAGAAGTCCCATTTGACGCTATTATGGTGCCTCGCGAGGATTGAAATCACACGGAGTCCATTTGGTCACTCAAATCCTTGTATTCTCGGATTGCACCCAAATTGGCCTCCAATTGACCCTACAACGTACAAACGCTTTTTCCTAGTTCGTTAAGCACAACCGAAACTTTTTGTTGAGTCAAACATGTCCCATTTGTCATAATTACGGTGCCCCTCAAGGATTTAAATCAAACGGAGTCCATTTGGTTACTCAAATCCTTGTATGCTCGGATTCCACCCAAATTGGCCTCCAATTGAGCCTACAACGTACAAACGAGTTTTCCTTCTTCGTTAAGCACAACCGAACCTTTTTGTTGAGTCAAACATGGCCCATTTGATGTTATTATGGTGCCACGCGAGGATTGAAATCAAACGGAGTCCATTTGGTCACTCAAATCCTTGTATTCTCGGATTGCACCTAAATTGGCCTCCAATTGAGCCTACAACGTACAAACGAGTTTTCCTTCTTCGTTAAGCACAACCGAACTTGTTTGTTGAATCAAACATGTCCCATTTGACGTTATTATGGTACCACTCGAGGTTAGAAACCAAGCGGAGTCCATTTGGTCACTCAAATCCTTGTATTCTCGGATTGCACCCAAATTGGCCTCCAATTGAGCCTACAACGTACAAACGAGTTTTCCTTATTCGTTAAGCACAACCGAACATTTTTGTTGAGTCAAACATATCCCATTTGACGATATAATGGTGCCACGGGAGGATTGAAATCAAACGGAGTCCATTTGGTCACTCAAATCCTTGTATTCTCGGATTGCACCCAAATTGGCCTCCAATTGAGCCTACAACGTACAAACGCGTTTTCCTTCATCGTTAAGTACAACCGAAACTTTTTGTTGAGTCAAACATGTCCCATTTGTCATTATTATGGTGCCCCACGAGGATTGAAATCAAACGGAGTCCATTTGTTCACTCAAATCCTTGTATTCTCGGATTGCACCCAAATTGGCCTCCAATTGAGCCTACAACGTACAAACGAGTTTTCCTTCTTCGTTAAGCTCAACCGAACTTGTTTGTTGAATCAAACATGTCCCATTTGACGTTATTATGGTGCCCCGCGGGGTTAGAAACCAAGCGGAGTCCATTAGGTCACTCAAATTCTTGGATTCTAGGATTGCACCCAAATTCGCCTCCAATTGAGCCTACAACGTACAAACGAGTTTTCCTTCTTCGTTAAGCACAACCGAACTTGTTTGTTGAGTCAAATAAGTCCCATTTGACGTTATTATGGTGCCACGTGAGGATTGAAATCAAACGGAGTCCATTTGGTCACTCAAATCCTTGTATTCTCGTATTGCACCCAAATTGGTCTCCAATTGAGCCTACAACATACAAACGAGTTTTCCTTCTTCGTTAAGTACAACCGAACATGTTTGTTGAGTCAAACATGTTCCATTTGATGTTATTATAGTGCCTCATGAGGATTGAAATCAAACGGAGTCCATTTGGTCACTCAAATCCTTGTATTCTCGGATTGCACCCAAATTGGCCTCCAATTCAGCCTACAAGTACAAACGAGTATTTCTTTTTCGTTAAGCACAACCAAACTTTTTTGTTGAGTCAAACCTGTCCCATTTGACGTTATTATGGTGCCTCATGAGTTAGAAACCAAACGGAATCCATTTGGTCACTCAAATCCCTGTATTCTCGGATTGCACCCAAATTGGCCTCCAATTGAGCCTACAACGTACAAACGAGTTTTCCTTCTTCGTTAAGCACAACCAAATGTTGAGTCAAAGAAGTCCCATTTGACGCTATTATGGTGCCTCGCGAGGATTGAAATCACACGGAGTCCATTTGGTCACTCAAATCCTTGTATTCTCGGATTGCACCCAAATTGGCCTCCAATTGACCCTACAACGTACAAACGCTTTTTCCTAGTTCGTTAAGCACAACCGAAACTTTTTGTTGAGTCAAACATGTCCCATTTGTCATAATTACGGTGCCCCTCAAGGATTTAAATCAAACGGAGTCCATTTGGTTACTCAAATCCTTGTATGCTCGGATTCCACCCAAATTGGCCTCCAATTGAGCCTACAACGTACAAACGAGTTTTCCTTCTTCGTTAAGCACAACCGAACCTTTTTGTTGAGTCAAACATGGCCCATTTGATGTTATTATGGTGCCACGCGAGGATTGAAATCAAACGGAGTCCATTTGGTCACTCAAATCCTTGTATTCTCGGATTGCACCTAAATTGGCCTCCAATTGAGCCTACAACGTACAAACGAGTTTTCCTTCTTCGTTAAGCACAACCGAACTTGTTTGTTGAATCAAACATGTCCCATTTGACGTTATTATGGTGCCCCGCGAGGTTAGAAACCAAGCGGAGTCCATTAGGTCACTCAAATTCTTGGATTCTAGGATTGCACCCAAATTCGCCTCCAATTGAGCCTACAACGTACAAACGAGTTTTCCTTCTTCGTTAAGCACAACCGAACTTGTTAGTTGAGTCAAATAAGTCCCATTTGACGTTATTATGGTGCCACGTGAGGATTGAAATCAAACGGAGTCCATTTGGTCACTCAAATCCTTGTATTCTCGTATTGCACCCAAATTGGCCTCCAATTGAGCCTACAACATACAAACGAGTTTTCCTTCTTCGTTAAGTACAACCGAACATGTTTGTTGAGTCAAACATGTTCCATTTGATGTTATTATAGTGCCTCATGAGGATTGAAATCAAACGGAGTCCATTTGGTCACTCAAATCCTTGTATTCTCGGACTGCACCCAAATTGGCCTCCAATTCAGCCTACAACGTACAAACGAGTATTTCTTTTTCGTTAAGCACAACCAAACTTTTTTGTTGAGTCAAACCTGTCCCATTTGACGTTATTATGGTGCCTCATGAGTTAGAAACCAAACGGAATCCATTTGGTCACTCAAATCCCTGTATTCTCGGATTGCACCCAAATTGGCCTCCAATTGAGCCTACAACGTACAAACGAGTTTTCCTTCTTCGTTAAGCACAACCAAATGTTGAGTCAAAGAAGTCCCATTTGACGCTATTATGGTGCCTCGCGAGGATTGAAATCACACGGAGTCCATTTGGTCACTCAAATCCTTGTATTCTCGGATTGCACCCAAATTGGCCTCCAATTGACCCTACAACGTACAAACGCTTTTTCCTAGTTCGTTAAGCACAACCGAAACTTTTTGTTGAGTCAAACATGTCCCATTTGTCATAATTACGGTGCCCCTCAAGGATTTAAATCAAACGGAGTCCATTTGGTTACTCAAATCCTTGTATGCTCGGATTCCACCCAAATTGGCCTCCAATTGAGCCTACAACGTACAAACGAATTTTCCTTCTTCGTTAAGCACAACCGAACCTTTTTGTTGAGTCAAACATGGCCCATTTGATGTTATTATGGTGCCACGCGAGGATTGAAATCAAACGGAGTCCATTTGGTAACTCAAATCCTTGTATTCTCGGATTGCACCTAAATTGGCCTCCAATTGAGCCTACAACGTACAAACGAGTTTTCCTTCTTCGTTAAGCACAACCGAACATGTTTGTTGAATCAAACATGTCCCATTTTTGACGTTATTATGGTACCACTCGAGGTTAGAAACCAAGCGGAGTCCATTTGGTCACTCAAATCCTTGTATTCTCGGATTGCACCCAAATTGGCCTCCAATTGAGCCTACAACGTACAAACGAGTTTTCCTTATTCGTTAAGCACAACCGAACATTTTTGTTGAGTCAAACATATCCCATTTGACAATATAATGGTGCCTCGGGAGGATTGAAATCAAACGGAGTCCATTTGGTCACTCAAATCCTTGTATTCTCGGATTGCACCCAAATTGGCCTCCAATTGAGCCTACAACGTACAAACGCGTTTTCCTGCATCGTTAAGTACAACCGAAACTTTTTGTTGAGTCAAACATGTCCCATTTGTAATTATTATGGTGCCCCACGAGGATTGAAATCAAACGGAGTCCATTTGGTCACTCAAACCCTTGTATTCTCGGATTGCACCCAAATTGGCCTCCAATTGAGCCTACAACGTACAAACGAGTTTTCCTTCTTCGTTAAGCACAACCGAACCTTTTTGTAGAGTCAAACATCTCCCATTTGACGTTATTATGGTGCCACGCAAGGTTAGAAAGCAAGCGGAGTCCATTTGGTCACTCAAATCCTTGTATTCTCAGATTGCACCCAAATTGGCCTCCAATTGAGCCTACAACGTACAAACGAGTTTTCCTTATTCGTTAAGCACAACCGAACCTTTTTGTTGAGTCAAACCTGTCCCATTTGACATTATAATGGTGCCACGGGTGGATTGAAATCAAACGGCGTCCATTTGTTCACTCAAATCCTTGTATTCTCGGATTGCACCCAAATTGGCCTCCAATTGAGCCTACAACGTACAAACGAGTTTTCCTTCTTCGTTAAGCTCAACCGAACTTGTTTGTTGATTCAAACATGTCCCATTTGACGTTATTATGGTGCCCCGTGAGGTTAGAAACCAAGCGGAGTCCATTAGGTCACTCAAATTCTTGGATTCTAGGATTGCACCCAAATTGGCCTCCAATTGAGCCTACAACGTACAAACGAGTTTTCCTTCTTCGTTAAGCACAACCGAACTTGTTTGTTGAGTCAAATAAGTCCCATTTGACGTTATTATGGTGCCACGCGAGGATTGAAATCAAACGGAGTCCATTTGGTTACTCAATTCCTTGTATTCTCGGTTTGCACCCAAATTGGCCTCCAATTGAGCCTACAACGTACAAACGCGTTTTCCTTCATCGTTAAGCACAACCGACACTTTTTGTTCAGTCAAACATGTCCCATTTTTCATTATTATGGTGCCTCATGAGCTTTGAAATCAAACGGAGTCCATTTGGTCACTCAAATCCTTGTATTCTCGGATTGCACCCAAATTGGCATCCAATTGAGCCTACAACGTACAAACGAGTTTTCCTTCTTCGTTAAGCTCAACCGAACTTGTTTGTTTAATCAAACATGTCCCATTTGACGTTATTATGGTGCCCCGCTAGGTTAGAAACCAAGCGGAGTCCATTAGGTCACTCAAATCCTTGTATTCTAGGATTGCACCCAAATTGGCCTCCAATTGAGCCTACAACGTACAAATGAGTTTTCCTTCTTCGTTAAGCACAACCGAACTTGTTTGTTGAGTCAAATAAGTCCCATTTGACGTTATTATTGTGCCACGCATGGATTGAAATCAAACGGAGTCCATTTGGTCACTCAAATCCTTGTATTCTCGGATTACACCCAAATTGGCCTCCAATTAAGCCTACAACATACAAACGAGTTTTCCTTCTTCGTTAAGTACAACCGAACATGTTTGTTGAGTCAAACATGTTCCATTTGATGTTATTATGGTGCCTTGTGAGGATTGAAATCAAACGGAGTCCATTTGGTCACTCAAATCCTTGTATTCTCGGATTGCACCCAAATTGGCCTCCAATTGAACCTACAACGTACAAACGAGTTTTCTTTCTTCGTTAAGCACAACCGAACATGTTTGTTGAGTCAAAGAAGTCCCATTTGACGCTATTATGGTGCCTCGCGAGGATTGAAATCAAACGGAGTCCATTTGGTCACTCAAATCCTTGTATTCTCGGATTGCACCCAAATTGGCCTCAGATTGAGCCTACAATGTACAAACGAGTTTTCCTTCTTCGTTAAGCACAACCGAACATTTTTGTTGAGTCATACATGTTCCATTTGACATTATTATGGTGCCACGTGAGGATTGAAATCAGTCGGAGTGCATTTGGTCACTCAAATCCTTGTATTCTCGGATTGCTACCAAATTGGCCTCCAATTGAGCCTACAACGTACAAACGAGTTTTCCTTCTTCATTAAGCACAAACGAACATGTTTGTTGAGTCAAACATGTTATATTTGACGTTATTATGGTGCCACGCGAGGATTGAAATCAAACGGAGTCCATTTGGTCACTCAAATCCTTGTATTCTCGGATTGCACCCAAATTGGCCTCCAATTGACCCTACAATGTACAAACGCGTTTTCCTACTTCGTTAAGCACAACCGAAACTTTTTGTTGAGTCAAACATGTCCCATTTTTCATAATTACGGTGCCCCGCAAGGATTTAAATCAAACGGAGTCCATTTGGTTACTCAAATCCTTGTATGCTCGGATTCCACCCAAATTGGCCTCCAATTGAGCCTACAACGTACAAACGAGTTTTCCTTCTTCGTTAAGCACAACCGAACCTTTTTGTTGAGTCAAACATGGCCCATTTGATGTTATTATGGTGCCACGCGAGGATTGAAATCAAACGGAGTCCATTTGGTAACTCAAATCCTTGTATTCTCGGATTGCACCTAAATTGGCCTCCAATTGAGCCTACAACGTACAAACGAGTTTTCCTTCTTCGTTAAGTACAACCGAACTTGTTTGTTGAATCAAACATGTCCCATTTGACGTTATTATGGTGCCACTCGAGGTTAGAAACCAAGCGGAGTCCATTTGGTCACTCAAATCCTTGTATTCTCAGATTGCACCCAAATTGGCCTCCAATTGAGCCTACAACGTACAAACGAGTTTTCCTTATTCGTTAAGCACAACCGAACCTTTTTGTTGAGTCAAACATATCCCATTTGACGTTATAATGGTGCCATGGGAGGATTGAAATCAAACGGAGTCCATTTGGTCACTCAAATCCTTGTATTCTCGGATTGCACCCAAATTGGCCTCCAATTGACCCTACAACGTACAAACGCGTTTTCCTTCATCGTTAAGTACAACCGAAACTTTTGGTTGAGTCAAACATGTCCCATTTGTCGTTATTATGGTGCCCCACGAGGATTGAAATCAAACGGAGTCCATTTGGTCACTCAAACCCTTGTATTCTCGGATTGCACCCAAATTGGCCTCCAATTGAGCCTACAACGTACAAACGAGTTTTCCTTCTTCGTTAAGCACAACCGAACCTTTTTGTAGTGTCAAACATCTCCCATTTGACGTTATTATGGTGCCACACGAGGTTAGAAAGCAAGCGGAGTCCATTTGGTCACTCAAATCCTTGTATTCTCGGATGTCACCCAAATTGGCCTCCAATTGACCCTACAACGTGCAAACGAGTTTTCCTTCTTCGTTAAGCACAACCGAACATGTTTGTTGAGTCAAAGAAGTTCCATTTGACGCTATTATGGTGCCTCGCGAGGATTGAAATCAAACGGAGTCCATTTGGTCACTCAAATCCTTGTATTCTCGGATTGCACCCAAATTGGCCTCAGATTGAGCCTACAACGTACAAACGAGTTTTCCTTCTTCGTTAAGCACAACCGAACATTTTTGTTGAGTCATACATGTTCCATTTGACATTATTATGGTGCCACGCGAGGATTGAAATCAAACGGAGTCCATTTGGTCACTCAAATCCTCGTATTCTCGGATTGCACCCAAATTGGCCTCCAATTGAGCCTTCAACGTACAAACGCGTTTTCCTTCTTCGCTAAGCACAACCGAACTTGTTTGTTGAATCAAACATGTCCCATTTGACGTTATTATGGTGCCAATCGAGGTTAGAAACCAAGCGGAGTCCATTTGGTCACTCAAATCCTTGTATTCTCGGATTGCACCCAAATTGGCCTCCAATTGAGCCTACAACGTACAAACGAGTTTTCCTTATTCGTTAAGCACAACCGAATCTTTTTGTTGAGTCCAACATATCCCATTTGACGTTATAATGGTGCCACGGGAGGATTGAAATCAAACGGAGTCCATTTGGTCACTCAAATCCTTGTATTCTCGGATTGCACCCAAATTGGCCTCCAATTGAGCCTACAACGTACAAACGCGTTTTCCTTCATCGTTAAGTACAACCGAAACTTTTGGTTGAGTCAAACTTGTCCCATTTGTCGTTATTATGGTGCCCCACGAGGATTGAAATCAAACGGAGTCCATTTGGTCACTCAAACCCTTGTATTCTCGGATTGCACCCAAATTGGCCTCCAATTGAGCCTACAACGTACAAACGAGTTTTCCTTCTTCGATAAGCACAACCGAACCTTTTTGTAGAGTCAAACATCTCCCATTTGACGTTATTATGGTGCCACACGAGGTTAGAAAGCAAGCGGAGTCCATTTGGTCACTCAAATCCTTGTATTCTCAGATTGCACCCAAATTGGCCTCCAATTGAGCCTACAACGTACAAACGAGTTTTCCTTATTCGTTAAGCACAACCGAACCTTTTTGTTGAGTCAAACCTGTCCCATTTGACATTATAGTGGTGCCACGGGTGGATTGAAATCAAACGGAGTCCATTTGGTCACTCAAATCCTTGTATTCTCGGATTGCACCCAAATTGGCCTCCAATTGAGCCTACAACGTACAAACGAGTTTTCCTTCTTCGTTAAGCTCAAACGAACTTGTTTGTTGAATCAAACATGTCCCATTTGACGTTATTATGGTGCCCCGCGAGGTTAGAAACCAAGCGGAGTCCATTAGGTCACTCAAATTCTTGTATTCTAGGATTGCACCCAAATTGGCCTCCAATTGAGCCTACAACGTACAAACGAGTTTTCCTTCTTCGTTAAGCACAACCGAACTTGTTTGTTGAGTCAAATAAGTCCCATTTGACGTTATTATGGTGCCACGCGAGGATTGAAATCAAACGGAGTCCATTTGGTCACTCAAATCCTTGTATTCTCGTATTGCACCCAAATTGGCCTCCAATTGAGCCTACAACATACAAACGAGTTTTCCTTCTTCGTTAAGTACAACCGAACATGTTTGTTGAGTCAAACATGTTCCATTTGATGTTATTATGGTGTCTCGTGAGGATTGAAATCAAACGGAGTTCATTTGGTCACTCAAATCCGTGTATTCTCGGATTGCACCCAAATTGGCCGCCAATTGAGCCTACAACGTACAAACGAGTATTTCTTTTTCGTTAAGCACAACCCAACTTTTTTGTTGAGTCAAACCTGTCCCATTTAACGTTATTATGGTGCCTCGTGAGTTAGAAACCAAACGCAGTCCATTTGGTCACTCAAATCCTTGTATTCTCGGATTGCACCCAAATTGGCCTCCAATTGAGCCTACAACGTACAAACGAGTTTTCCTTCTTCGTTAAGCACAACCGAACTTGTTTGTTGAGTCAAATAAGTCCCATTTGACGTTATTATGGTGCCACGCATGGATTGAAATCAAACGGAGTCCATTTGGTCACTCAAATCCTTGTATTCTCGGATTGCACCCAAATTGGCCTCCAATTGAGCCTACAACGTACAAACGAGTTTTCCTTCTTCGTTAAGCTCAACCGAACTTGTTTGTTGAATCAAACATGTCCCATTTGACGTTATTATGGTGCCCCGCGAGGTTAGAAACTAAGCGGAGTCCATTAGGTCACTCAAATTCTTGTATTCTAGGATTGCACCCAAATTGGCCTCCAATTGAGCCTACAACGTACAAACGAGTTTTCCTTCTTCGTTAAGCACAACCGAACTTGTTTGTTGAGTCAAATAAGTCCCATTTGACGTTATTATGATGCCACGCGAGGATTGAAATCAAACGGAGTCCATTTGGTCACTCAAATCCTTGTATTCTCGTATTGCACCCAAATTGGCCTCCAATTGAACCTTTTTTTTTTTTTTTTTTTTGAAAAGCAAGCACGGGGTGTAAATGGGCTCCCCAGACCACAGAAAGAAAAAAGAAATAATAAAACAAGGTTACAAGGTTACAATCTCATATACTTTTTACCACTAGCATCCTCAAAAATAATCTTTTTCAAGTCCTCCGCAAAAGAGCTAGGAGTTACATCTATATAAGAAGAATTTGGCATAAGAGAGGCCAATTTGTCTGCTGCCCTATTAGTTTCTCTATAGACATGCATCACATTGCAGCATTCAAACATCTGCAGCAGATCTTTGATTCTTCTCGTGACATGCTTTGCTTCCCAAGGCGGAGCTTTATTCGATTTAATGTATTTGATAGCAAGAGCTGAATCAATGCAAACATTAGCTTTTGAATGGTTCCCAAGCCGAGCCATCTTGAGACCAATCTCAATGCCTTGCAGCTCATGCATGAGCACAGATTTCCCTGCATGAGACCCGGCACCAGCTGCTAAAACCGTCCCCTGATGATCCCTAATTAGAGCACTGTAGCCTCCTCTCCTGACTTTAAGAGAACCATCTGAATTGATAGTAATCCACCCTGGATCCGGCCTGTGCCATTGATGCCAAGTGCTGATCTTCAGCTTGAACCTAATGTCGATGTTCCATCTGTGGAAGAACTGTCTTGTGTGTGGACTGTCCTCGACCTCCATTTCCAGCACTGTGAGCCGCAACCGAACATCCTCTATGATTTTTGAACAAAGCAACATCACTGTTGTGTCCCTGTTATCAAATAAGCGGCGATTTCTTTCTAACCAGAGATGATAGATTGTTGCGTTGAGGACCAGTTTTTTTGCAACAGAGTTCGGACTGTTTCCTGAAAATCTCTGAATACACCATTGTATTTCTGCTGTCAATTCCAGAGGATGATGGTGATAACCCATATAATTCAGCATATACTTCCATACATGTTTAGAATAGCAGCAGTTGAAGAACAAATGTTCTTCATTCTCCCTTTCTAATTGGCATAAGCAGCACATCGATGTAGGGATGTATCCCCAATCACAAAGCTTGTCTTGAGTTTTTAAACTTCTTTTCAAGGCAAGCCAACCAATGAAACTGTGTCTGGGAATGCGACCTTTAAACCACACCAAATCTGTCCAGGGACAGTTATCACAAGAACTCCTGATTGCATTATATGCACTCTTGCTAGAGAATTCCCCATTTGTGCCTCCCTTCCACACTATCTCATCAGGGCAATTGCAGTCCATTTCCACAGAGTCTAGGCTTTCATATATATCTGTAATAGAAGCCCTAACATTTTCTGTGACAAACCACTGACCTTCTCTAATGATATCACTGACCTTGGCCTTCTTATTTAGGATAGAGTTATACGTCAGATTCGGAGGGAATCTGTCCATAAGAATGCCTTGGGGATGCCATGGATCCTTCGAGAAATACGTGTCTCTACCATTTCCTATCACATAAGTGATCAGATTGTTTGTCAATTTCCTACATTTCAAGATGCTTCTCCAACACCATGAAGCTCCTTGAGGTATACCCATTAACCAGAAGTCCTTTCCCCTCATTAGATTTCTCTTTATCCATTGAACCCAAAGAGTGTCTTTGTTAGAGACAATGTTCCAAATATATCTTGTCATGGCTGCCCAGTTTGCTGTTTGGATACATCTCACTCCTAGACCTCCTTCTTTGTAAGGGGAAGAAACTTTGTTCCAGCTGACAAGAGGAACTTTTATTAATTGGTCGGATGCTGACCATAAGAAGTTCCTAAGAACTGAGTTTATTTCATTTATGGCTGCTCTAGGGAGGATATAACAAGAGCTCCAATACACATTCATACTTCCCAGCACTGCCTTGATGAGAGTAAGTCTTCCTGCATAGGATAAAGTCCTGTTCTTCCAAGAATTAACTCTCTTCCTGATTCTCTCTATAAGAGGAAAACAGTCTAGGTAAGATAATCTGGAAGAAATCAGCGGAAGACCAAGGTATCTTACAGGAAGATCTGCTGACTTGAATTGCAGAATTTCTGTGATTGCTCGCAGTTCTTCATTTGGGATTCCTGCTGAAAAAAGACTGCTCTTGTTGCAATTAACTGTAAGGCCCGTACATCTTTTGAATTTAACCATAACCTGTGCAAGGGCAGTGGCTGATTGATGGTCCCCATGGAAGAAAGCAATTATATCATCTGCGAAGCTCAAGTGCGTAATAAGAGGATCTTTGCATTTGTGATGCAATTTGTAGTTTCCTTGAACCGCTTGATCCTTTAGAAGCACATTTAACATTTCCATCATCAAAACAAAAATGTAAGGCGACATCGAACACCCTTGACGGATACCCCTAGTGGCTTTAATAAATCCCTTCGGAGAACCGTTCACTAGGATGGAGTACTTTGGAGTTGATATGCAAGTGTAGACCCAATGTATAAACTGCTGAGGGAAATGAAGCTTTCTAAGCATATGGGTAATAGATTCCCATCTGATAGTATCATAAGCCTTGCGAAGATCTATTTTTGCCGCACACCGAGGAGGACCTTGATCTTTGTGGTAGTTCCGAACAAGTTCGTGAGCTAACATGATATTATCCTGAATAAGTCTTCCCTTGATGAAAGCTGATTGACTAGGACTGACCAATCTTTGCACCACTGAACTCATCCTATTCTTCATGATTTTTGTCAGGCTCTTATATATAACATTACAACAAGAAATAGGCCTGAAATCACTAAGAACAGAAGCATTAGTAATTTTAGGAATTAAAACAACATATGTTGTATTTACCTCACGAAGAAGTTGTCCACTTGTAAAGAAATTCCCAATAGCCTTACAGAAATCATTACCCAGGAATCGCCAAGCTGATTTATAAAAGAAAGAGGAGAATCCATCCGGGCCTGGAGATTTGTTAGAGTCTATCATGGATAAGGCTTCAGTGATTTCATTACGGCTAATTGGACTAGTAAGATCATTTCTGTCTTCATCAGTGAGAACTCTTTCAAAAGTCAAGTTTTCAATAACGCTTTCATCATAATCTTCTAGAGTCCCACCAAAAACTTCATCAAAGTATCTTACACACTCTGCTCCAATCTCCTCAATGCTCTCTATTTTCTCCTGGTTTGCATTGTATAGAGATAAAATTGTATTTTTCTTTCTTCTTTCTCTGGTGTAGTCATGAAAGTAGGCCACATTTTCATCTCCCACCTGCATGTGTTTTGCTTTTGCCTTTTGTTTCGCTTCTGATTCCTCCCCTTTCGCTGCTGTGACATACTCTTTGATTGCTCTCCTTTCCTGTGCCATCATATTAGGGTCCAGAGGGTTGTTTTGAAGAGCCTGTTGGGTCCTTTCCATGTGCTGTTTTGCTGTCCAAACTGTCCTACTTGCATTAATAAATCTTTCTTTTCTCCATTCTATAAGCTTATGCTTCACTCTTTTAAGTTTCTGGGTGAAGCTGTACATTGCATTCCCCGAAATCTTAACATTCCATGCTTGTTCTACCACTGTCATGAATCCAGGTTCATAAACCCAGTAATTGTAGAATTTGAAAGGGATTGGACCTGCTTTCTGATGCTCATAGATGGTAAGAATAGCAGGGGAATGATCTGACACTCCAGCAGTAAGGAAGTCAGCTTCTGAATCTGGGTTGCTTGTGAGCCATTCCTGATTCACCATTACTCTATCTAATTTAGACATAATCCTGTGAGATCCTGCTTGTTTATTTGACCATGTTAAAAAGCATCCCTTGTACTTGCAATCAAATATCTGGAGCTTTTGAGCACAATTAAGAAGGTCTATAAAGTGAAAAGGTCTTATCTCATCACCGCCCACTCTTTCTTGAGAATTAAGGATAGAATTGTAATCTCCTAGAATAGCCCATGGAGTTTTGATGTTGTGGCCTAGACTCTCCAGCTGCTTCCATAACCTCTTTCTCTCCATGTAGTTACTGTGACCATATATGAAGCTCAGAACACAAGTAGTTCCGTTAGGCCATACAGTTTCAGCTGTGATAGCTTGATCATTACGGTCTATAATGTTAACATTTACCTCTTGAGCATCCCATGCCATCCAAATTCTCCCTCCATGAGTCAGGTCATTATTGTCTACCACTGTCCAGTCTTTAAATATGTCCCTCTGAATTTTTAATTTCTTGTCATTTCCCACCTTAGTCTCTACTAGGCCAATGATACTCAGCTTATGATTCTTGATCAGCTTCCTAACTTCTCCTTGTTTCACCGGGTCATTGAGACCTCTTATATTCCAGCAAGCTACTCTAATCATAGAGAATTTTTAGATTTGTTGCCATCCCCTTGAACTGGGGTTCTATTTTTCTTACTTCCCTTCTTGTTTGCTCTGGTATGAGGTCTAGTTTTTTCCTTATGTTTTGTAGTTATGGGACTTGTTTCCTCTCCAGCATCTTTTGCTGCCCTCTGATGTCCTGGTTCTGCCTGATCCTGACTCACAGACTCAGTCTGAGTAAGATCCTTCTGCATTGGACATTCTGTTTGAGATTGGTCCTTGTTCTGGATTGCTAATTCTCCTTGTTCTATTTCCTGATATGGATGTTGACAAGCATGCTGAACACTGTGAGTCCCTGACTCAATCCCTTCTCTTAGACCCCTGGAACTATAAGACCCTGCCTCAATCTCACCTTGAAGCCCACTGATAAGTTGAGGACTTGAATTTCCTGAAGTATGATCAATCTCTAGACCACTAATGTTATGTCTGCCACTTTTGATACCACTGCTACTAAGTAGCTCAATACATGTCATGGACTCATTCTCTATGCCACATTGCTGGTTTTCATTGCATATTTCACCTTGCTTCCTGACAACATTTAAGTTCTCATGCTTCCTGCCCGTTTCAGATTCACATTGCTCCTCAACCATGCCATGGTTATTGGTTGAATTGTTCCCTGCCATTGTGTACTCTCCTTCTCCTGAGTCTTCTGGCCTAGGGGTACTCTTACTATGTTGTCCCTGTCCCAACTGCTGTTTGAAAGTGTGTTTCCCGGTTGCTATTTGCCATCCTCCATCATTCTCTGCTGTTCCCAACTGCTCCTGTAATTTCCTGCTGTCCAATGAAGTTGGACGCCAGCATTTAGCCCCTTGAGGATTGATCTTTCTTTGTTTAGGACAGCTGATAGTTGTGTGCCCAAAGCTAGTGCATTGCTTGCATTTTACTGGTTTCCATGAGTATTCAATCCTCACATTAAGAGTCTTACCATCATCAATAACTATCGGAATGAAATCTGGGAATGCACTAAGTGCATCTATTTCAATACATACCCGGGCATAAGCAAGCCGTGTTCGATTCTCCGTCGCTTTGTCCAGCATCAGCGGAATTCCAATCGCACTCGCAATTGTTTGAAGTCCTTCCGGGCTCCATAAGAACAGAGGAACACCTCTCATATTCACCCATATTGGTACCGAATTGATGGCCTCCACATTGTCTTCCAAATAGGGCTGCCATGGCCTGATTATAAAAATTCTGCTTGCAATATGGACTGGACCTATCTCCATTACCTTATTTTTATCAACTTCATTACTGAATTGGAAGACGAATGCCCTGTCTCCATAAATCGACATCTCAAAATCTGATTTCAGAGCCCAAATCTTTTTCAATCGATCTTTAACATAACCATAAGCTAATCTTTTACCCACAAAGTGACCTATAAGATAGCTTTCACATTCCTTAATCCTAGTTTCATGCTCTGATTTTT
Source organism: Berberis vulgaris (assembly GCA_963556465.1). Classification (NCBI taxonomy): domain Eukaryota; kingdom Viridiplantae; phylum Streptophyta; class Magnoliopsida; order Ranunculales; family Berberidaceae; genus Berberis; species Berberis vulgaris. The sequence goes on along the minus strand of OY747132.1, from coordinate 38,215,575 downwards.
TGATGTGAACAACTTTCTTCCCTTCTATAAGGGGAGTTGGAACAAATCTTAACCTAGTGGAACCTCTTGCATTTTGGTTTGCAAAGAGGGATGACCAGCTCATCGACCTTGGACCAGTTCCAGAGATCTTACCTATATCTGCGCTGTGAGCTCCCAACTGCTCCATTTCAGCTTCCTGAGATACCTTGTCAACATCTTTGATCGGTGCGTGTTCTTGGTTTTGTTGAGTTGTAACTTCGTAGTTTGGGTTTTTAGCGTAAGGGGTTGTTCCTCTGTCTGCTGATCCTTCTCCCCCCGAGGACAAAGAGGGATTAGGTAGAATTGAAGACTGAATCATCAATGCATTCTGACTTTGATGCCAACTTCAATGAAGAAATTGCCCAAACCCTAGAAATCGCCCAAACCCTAGAAATCGCCCAAACCCTAGAAACTCCTCCAATTGCCCAAACCCTAGAAACTCCTCCAATTGAACCTACAACATACAAACGAGTTTTCCTTCTTCGTTAAGTACAACCGAACTTGTTTGTTGAGTCAAACATGTTCCATTTGATGTTATTATGGTGTCTCGCGTGGATTGAAATCAAACGGAGTTCATTTGGTCACTAAAATCCTTGTATTCTCGGATTGCACCCAAATTGGCCTCCAATTGAGCCTACAACATACAAACGAGTTTTCCTTCTTCGTTAAGTACAACCGAACATGTTTGTTGAGTCAAACATGTTCCATTTGACGTTATTATGGTGCCTCATGAGGATTGAAATCAAACGGAGTCCATTTGGTCACTCAAATCCTTGTATTCTTGGATTGCACCCAAATTGGCCTCCAATTGAGCCTACAACGTACAAACGAGTATTTCTTTTTCGTTAAGCACAACCGAACCTTTTTGTTGAGTCAAACCTGTCCCATTTGACGTTATTATGGTTCCTCGTGAGATAGAAACCAAACGGAGTCCATTTGGTCACTCAAATCCTTGTATTCTCGGATGTCACCCAAATTGGCCTCCAATTGACCCTACAACGTACAAACGAGTTTTCCTTCTTCGTTAAGCACAACCGAACATGTTTGTTGATTCAAAGAAGTCCCATTTGACGCTATTATGGTGCCTCGCGAGGATTGAAATCAAACGGAGTCCATTTGGTCACTCAAATCCTTGTATTCTCGGATTGCACCCAAATTGGCCTCAGATTGAGCCTACAACGTACAAACGAGTTTTCCTTCTTCGTTAAGCACAACCGAACATTTTTGTTGAGTCATACATGTTCCATTTGACATTATTATGGTGCCACGCGAGGATTGAAATCAAACGGAGTCCATTTGGTCACTCAAATCCTCGTATTTTCGGATTGCACCCAAATTGGCCTCCAATTGAGCCTACAACGTACAAACGCGTTTTCCTTCTTCGCTAAGCACAACCGAACTTGTTTGTTGAATCAAACATGTCCCATTTGACGTTATTATGGTGCCACTCGAGGTTAGAAACCAAGCGGAGTCCATTTGGTCACTCAAATCCTTGTATTCTCGGATTGCACCCAAATTGGCCTCCAATTGAGCCTACAACGTACAAACGAGTTTTCCTTATTCGTTAAGCACAACCGAACCTTTTTGTTGAGTCAAACATATCCCATTTGACGTTATAATGGTGCCACGGGAGGATTGAAATCAAACGGAGTCCATTTTGTCACTCAAATCCTTGTATTCTCGGATTGCACCCAAATTGGCCTCCAATTGAGCCTACAACGTACAAACGCGTTTTCCTTCATCGTTAAGTACAACCGAAACTTTTGGTTGAGTCAAACTTGTCCCATTTGTCATTATTATGGTGCCCCACGAGGATTGAAATCAAACGGAGTCCATTTGGTCACTCAAACCCTTGTATTCTCGGATTGCACCCAAATTGGCCTCCAATTGAGCCTACAACGTACAAACGAGTTTTCCTTCTTCGTTAAGCACAACCGAACCTTTTTGTAGTGTCAAACATCTCCCATTTGACGTTATTATGGTGCCACACGAGGTTAGAAAGCAAGCGGAGTCCATTTGGTCACTCAAATCCTTGTATTCTCGGATTGCACCCAAATTGGCCTCCAATTGAGCCTACAACGTACAAACGAGTTTTCCTTCTTCGTTAAGCTCAAACGAACTTGTTTGTTGAATCAAACATGTCCCATTTGACGTTATTATGGTGCCCCGCGAGGTTAGAAACCAAGCGGAGTCCATTAGGTCACTCAAATTCTTGTATTCTAGGATTGCACCCAAATTGGCCTCCAATTGAGCCTACAACTTACAAACGAGTTTTCCTTTTTCGTTAAGCACAACCGAACTTGTTTGTTGAGTCAAATAAGTCCCATTTGACGTTATTATGGTGCCACGCGAGGATTGAAATCAAACGGAGTCCATTTGGTCACTCAAATCCTTGTATTCTCGTATTGCACCCAAATTGGCCTCCAATTGAGCCTACAACATACAAACGAGTTTTCCTTCTTCGTTAAGTACAACCGAACATGTTTGTTGAGTCAAACATGTTCCATTTGATGTTATTATGGTGTCTCGTGAGGATTGAAATCAAACGGAGTTCATTTGGTCGCTCAAATCCGTGTATTCTCGGATTGCACCCAAATTGGCCGCCAATTGAGCCTACAACGTACAAGCGAGTATTTCTTTTTCGTTAAGCAAAACCCAACTTTTTTGTTGAGTCACAATTGTCCCATTTAACGTTATTATGGTGCCTCGTGAGTTAGAAACCAAACGGAGTCCATTTGGTCACTCAAGTCCTTGTATTCTCGGATTGCACCCAAATTGGCCTCCAATTGAGCCTACAACGTACAAACGAGTTTTCCTTCTTCGTTAAGCACAACCGAACTTGTTTGTTGAGTCAAATAAGTCCCATTTGACGTTATTATGGTGCCACGTGTGGATTGAAATCAAACGGAGTCCATTTGGTCACTCAAATCCTTGTATTCTCGGATTGCACCCAAATTGGCCTCCAATTGAACCTACAACGTACAAACGAGTTTTCCTTCTTCGTTAAGCTCAACCGAACTTGTTTGTTGAATCAAACATGTCCCATTTGACGTTATTATGGTGCCCTGCGAGGTTAGAAACTAAGCGGAGTCCATTAGGTCACTCAAATTCTTGTATTCTAGGATTGCACCCAAATTGGCCTCCAATTGAGCCTACAACGTACAAACGAGTTTTCCTTCTTCGTTAAGCACAACCGAACTTGTTTGTTGAGTCAAATAAGTCCCATTTGACTTTATTATGATGCCACGCGAGGATTGAAATCAAACGGAGTCCATTTGGTCACTCAAATCCTTGTATTCTCGTATTGCACCCAAATTGGCCTCCAATTGAACCTACAACATACAAACGAGTTTTCCTTCTTCGTTAAGTACAACCGAACTTGTTTGTTGAGTCAAACATGTTCCATTTGATGTTATTATGGTGTCTCGCGTGGATTGAAATCAAACGGAGTTCATTTGGTCACTCAAATCCGTGTATTCTCGGATTGCACCCAAATTGGCCTCCAATTGAGCCTACAACGTACAAACGAGTATTTCTTTTTCGTTAAGCACAAACCAACTTTTTTGTTGAGTCAAACCTGTCCCATTTGACGTTATTATGGTGCCTCGTGAGTTAGAAACCAAACGGAGTCCATTTGGTCACTCAAATCCTTGTATTCTCGGATTGCACCCAAATTGGCCTCTAATTGAGCCTACAACGTACAAACGAGTTTTCCTTCTTCGTTAAGCACAACCGAATGTTGAGTCAAAGAAGTCCCATTTGACGCTATTATGGTGCCTCGTGAGGATTGAAATCAAACGGAGTCCATTTGGTCACTCAAATCCTTGTATTCTCGGATTGCACCCAAATTGGCCTCCAATTGAGCCTACAACGTACAAACGAGTTTTCCTTCTTCATTAAGCACAAACGAACATGTTTGTTGAGTCAAACATGTTCCATTTGACGTTATTATGGTGCAAGGCGAGGATTGAAATCAAACAGAGTCCATTTGGTCACTCAAATCCTCGTATTCTCGGATTGCACCCAAATTGGCCTCCAATTGACCCTACAACGTACAAACGCGTTTTCCTTCATCGTTAAGTACAACCGAAACTTTTGGTTGAGTCAAACATGTCCCATTTGTCGTTATTATGGTGCCCCACGAGGATTGAAATCAAACGGAGTCCATTTGGTCACTCAAACCCTTGTATTCTCGGATTGCACCCAAATTGGCCTCCAATTGAGCCTACAACGTACAAACGAGTTTTCCTTCTTCGTTAAGCACAACCGAACCTTTTTGTAGAGTCAAACATCTCCCATTTCACGTTATTATGGTGCCACGCGAGGTTAGAAAGCAAGCGGAGTCCATTTGGTCACTCAAATCCTTGTATTCTCAGATTGCACCCAAATTGGCCTCCAATTGAGCCTACAACGTACAAACGAGTTTTCCTTATTCGTTAAGCACAACCGAACCTTTTTGTTGAGTCAAACCTGTCCCATTTGACCTTATAATGGTGCCACGGGTGGATTGAAATCAAACGGAGTCCATTTAGTCACTCAAATCCTTGTATTCTCGGATTGCACCCAAATTGGCCTCCAATTGAACCTACAACGTACAAACGAGTTTTCCTTCTTCGTTTAGCTCAACCGAACTTGTTTGTTGAATCAAACATGTCCCATTTGACGTTATTATGGTGCCCCGCGAGGTTAGAAACCAAGCGGAGTCCATTAGGTCACTCAAATTCTTGTATTCTAGGATTGCACCCAAATTGGCCTCCAATTGAGCCTACAAAGTACAAACGAGTTTTCCTTCTTCCTTAAGCACAACCGAACTTGTTTGTTGAATCAAACATGTTCCATTTGACGTTATTATGGTGCCTCGTGAGTTAGAAACCAAACGGAGTCCATTTGGTCACTCAAATCCTTGTATTCTCGGATTGCACCCAAATTGGCCTCCAATTGAGCCTACAACGTACAAACGAGTTTTCCTTCTTCGTTAAGCACAACCGAATGTTGAGTCAAAGAAATTCCCATTTGACGCTATTATGGTGCCTTGCGAGGATTGAAATCAAACGGAGTCCATTTGGTCACTCAAATCCTCGTATTCTCGGATTGCACCCAAATTGGCCTCCAATTGAGCCTACAACGTACAAACGCGTTTTCCTTTTTCGCTAAGCACAACCGAAACTTTTTGTTGAGTCAAACATGTCCCATTTTTTTTTGTTATGGTGCCTCGCGAGGATTGAAATCAAACGGAGTGCATTTGGTCACTCAAATCCTTGTATTCTCGGATTGCAACCAAATTGGCCTCCAATTGAGCCTACAACGTACAAACGAGTTTTCCTTCTTCGTTAAGCACAATCGAACTTGTTTGTCGAATCAAACATGTCCCATTTGACGTTATTATGGTTCCACGCGAGGTTAGAAATCAAAAGGAGTCCATTTGGTCACTCAAATCCTTGTATTCTCGGATTGCACCCAAGTTGATCTCCAATTGAGCCTACAACGTACAAATGAGTTTTCCTTCTTCGTTAAGCACAAACGAACATGTTTGTTGAGTCAAACATGTTCCATTTGACGTTATTATGGTGCCACGCGGGGATTAAATCAAACGGAGTCCATTTGGTCACTCAATTCCTTGTATTCTCGGATTGCACCCAAATTGGCGTCCAATTGAGCCTACAACGTACAAACGCGTTTTCCTTCATCGTTAAGCACAACCGACACTTTTTGTTCAGTCAAAACTGTCCCATTTGTCGTTATTATGGTGCCTCACGAGGATTGATATCAAACGGAGTCCATTTGGTCACTCAAATCCTTGTATTCTCGAATTGCACCCAAATTGGCCTCCAATTGAGCCTACAACGTACAAACGAGTTTTCCTTCTTCGTTAAGCTCAACCGAACTTGTTTGTTTAATCAAACATGTCCCATTTGACGTTATTATGGTGCCCGGCTAGGTTATAAACCAAGCGGAGTCCATTAGGTCACTCAAATCCTTGTATTCTAGGATTGCACCCAAATTGGCCTCCAATTGAGCCTACAACGTACAAAAGAATTTTCCTTCTTCGTTAAGCACAATCGAACTTGTTTGTTGAGTCAAATAAGTCCCATTTGACGTTAGTATGGTGCCACGCGTGGATTGAAATCAAACGGAGTCCATTTGGTCACTCAAATCCTTGTATTCTCGGATTGCACCCAAATTGGCCTCCAATTGAGCCTACAACATACAAACAAGTTTTCCTTCTTCGTTAAGTACAACCGAACATGTTTGTTCAGTCAAACATGTTCCATTTGACGTTATTATGGTGCCTCGCGAGGATTGAAATCAAACGGAGTCCATTTGGTCACTCAAATCCTTGTATTCTCGGATTGCACCCAAATTGGCCTCCAATTGAGCCTACAACGTACAAACGAGTATTTCTTTTTCGTTAAGCACAACCGAACCTTTTTGTTGAGTCAAACCTGTCCCATTTGACGTTATTATGGTGCCTCGTGAATTAGAAACCAAACGGAGTCCATTTGGTCACTCAAATCCTTGTATTCTCGGATGTCACCCAAATTGGCCTCCAATTGACCCTACAACGTACAAACAAGTTTTCCTTCTTCGTTAAGCACAACCGAACATGTTTGTTGAGTCAAAGAAGTCCCATTTGATGCTATTATGGTGCCTCGCGAGGATTGAAATCAAACGTAGTCGATTTGGTCACTCAAATCCTTGTATTCTCGGATTGCACCCAAATTGGCATCTAATTGAGCCTACAACGTACAAACGAGTTTTCCTTCTTCGTTAAGCACAACCAAACATTTTTGTTGAGTCATACATGTTCCATTTGACGTTATAATGGTGCCACGCGAGGATTGAAATCTAGCGGAGTCCATTTGGTCACTCAAATCCTCGTATTCTCGGATTGCACCCAAATTGGCCTCCAATTGAGCCTACAACGTACAAACGCGTTTTCCTTCTTCGCTAAGCACAACCGAAACTTTTTGTTGAGTCAAACATGTCCCATTTGTCCTTATTATGGTGCCACGCGAGGATTGAAATCAGACGGAGTGCATTTGGTCACTCAAATCCTTGTATTCTTGGATTGCAACCAAATTGGCCTCCAATTGAGCCTACAACGTACAAACGAGTTTTCCTTCTTCGTTAAGCACAACCGAACTTGTTTGTTGATTCAAACATGTCCCATTTGACGTTATTATGGTTCCACGCGAGGTTAGAAATCAAAAGGAGTCCATTTGGTCACTCAAATCCTTGTATTCTCGGATTGCACCCAAATTGATCTCCAATTGAGCCTACAACGTACAAACGAGTTTTCCTTCTTCGTTAAGCACAAAAGAACATGTTTGTTGAGTCAAACATGTTCCATTTGACGTTATTATGGTGCCACGCGGGGATTAAATCAAACGGAGTCCATTTGGTCACTCAAATCCTTGTATTCTCGGATTGCACCCAAATTGGCCTCTAATTGAGCCTACAACGTACAAATGAGTTTTCCTTCTTCGTTAAGCACAACCGAACCTTTTTGTTGAGTCAAACATTTCCCATTTGACGTTATTATGGTGCCCCGTGAGGATTGAAATCAAACGGAGTCCATTTGGTCACTCAAATCCTTGTATTCTCGGATTGCACCCAAATTGGCCTCCAATTGAGCCTACAACGTACAAACGAGTTTTCCTTCTTCGTTAAGAACAACCAAACCTTTTTGTTTATTCAAACATGTCCCATTTGATGTTATTATGGTGCCATGTGGGGTTGGAAGTCAAACGGTGGTCATTTGGTCACTCAAATCCTTGTATTCTCGTATTGCAACAAAATTGGCCTCCAATTGAGCCTACAACGTACAAACGAGTTTTCCTTCTTCGTTAAGCACAACCAAACTTGTTTGTTGAGTCAAACATGTTCCATTTGTCGTTATTATGGTACCTCGTGAGGTTGGAAGTTAAACGGTGGTCATTTGGTCACTCAAATCCTTGTATTGTCGGATTGCACCCAAATTGGCATCCAATTGACCCTACAACGTACAAGCGAGTTTCCCTTCTTCGTTAAGCACAACCAAACTTGTTTGTTAAGTCAAACATGTTTCATTTGTCATTATTATGGTACAACGCGAGGTTAGAAGTCAAACGGAAGTCATATTGACACTCAAATCCTTGTATGCTCATATTGCACCCAAATTGGCCTCCAATTGAGCCTACAACATACAAACGAGTTTTTCTTCTTCGCTAAGCACAATCAAACTTGTTTGTAGAGTCAAACATATTCCATTTGTCGTTATTATGGTATCACGCAAGGTTAGAATTCAAACGATGGTCATTTAGTCACTCAAATCCTTGTATTCTCGAATTGCACCCAAATTGGCATCCAATTGACCCTACAACTTACAAACGAGTTTCCTTCTTCGTTAAGCAAAACCAAACTTGTTGTTTGTGTCAAACATGTTTCATTTGTCATTATTATGGTACCACGCAAGGTTAGAAGTCAAACTGTGGTCATTTGGTTACTCAAATCCTTGTATTCTCGGATTGCACCCAAATTGGCCTCAATTGAGCCTAAAACGTACAAACGAGTTTTCCTTTTAAGTTAAGCACAACCGAACTTGTTTGTTGAGTCATACATGTTCCATTTATCGTTATTATGGTACCGCGCGAGCTTATAAGTCAAACGGAGGTCATTTCGTCACTCAAATCCTTTTATTCTCGGATTGCACCTAAATTGGGCTCCAATTGAGCCTACACCATACAATGGAGTTTTCCTTCTTGGTTAAGCACAATCGAACTTGTTTGTTGAGTCAAACATGTTTCATTTTGTGTTATTATGGTACCTCGCGAGGTTAGATGTCAAACGGAGGTCATTTTGTCACTCAAATCCTTGTATTCTCGGATTGCACCCAAATTGGAATCCAATTGACCCTACAACGTACAAACGAGTTTCCCATCTTCGTTAAGCACCACCGAACTTTTTTGTTTAGTTAAGCATGTTCCATTTGTTGTTATTATGGTACCACGCATGGTTAGAATTCAAATGGAGGTCATTTGGTCACTCAAATCCTTGTATTCTGGGATTGCTCTCAAATTGGCCTCCAATTGAGCCTACAACGTACAAACGAGTTTTCTTCTACGTTAAGCACAACCGAACTTGTTTGTTGAGTCAAACATGTTCCATTGTCCTTATTATGGTACCACGTGAGGTTAGAAGTCAAACGGAGGTCATTTGGTTACTCGAATCCTTGTATTCTCAGATTGCAATCAAATTGGCCTCCAATTGAGCCTACAACGTACAAACGAGTTTTCCTTCTACGTTAAGCACAACCGAACTTGTTTGTTGAGTCAAACATGTTCCATTTTTCATTATTATGGTACCACACGAGGTTAGAAGTCAAACGAGGGTCATTTGGTCACTCAAATCCTTGTATTCTCGGTTTGCACCCAAATTGGAATGCAACTGAGCCTACAACGTACAAATGAGATTCCCTTCTTCTTTAAGCAAAACCAAACTTGTTTGTTGAGTCAAACATGTTTCATTTGTCGTTATTATGGTACCGAGCGAGGTTAGAAGTCAAATGGAAGTCATTTGGTTACTTAAATAATTGTATTCTCGGATTGCACCCAAATTGGCCTCCAATTTAGCCTACAACGTAAAAACGAGTTTCCCTTCTTCGTTAAGCACAACCGAACTTGTTTGCTGAGTCAAACAGGTTACATTTGTCATAATTATGGTACCACGTTGTTAGAATTCAAACGGAATTCATTTTCTCGATAAAATCTTTGTATTCTCGGATTGCACCCAAATTGGCCACCAATTTAGCCTACAACGTAAAAACGTGTTTCCCTTCTTCGTTAAGCACAACCGAACCCTCTTGCTGAGTCAAACATGTTACATTTGTCATTATTATGGTACCTCACGGGGTTAGAAGTCAAACGGAAGTCATTTGGTCACTCAAATCTCTGTATTATCGGATTGCACCCCAATTGGCTTCCGATTCAGCCTACAAAATACAAACTAGTTTTTCTTCTGCGTTAAGCACAACCGAACTTGTTTGTTGAGTTAAACATGTTTCATTTGTCATTATCATGGTACAACGCGAGGTCAAAAGTCAAACGGAAGTCATATTGACACTCAAATACTTGTATTCTCGTATTGCACCCAAATAGGCCTCCAATTGAGCCTACAACATACAAACGAGTTTTCCTTCTTCGTTAAGCACAATCAAATTTGTTTGTTGAGTCAAACATATTCCATTTGTCGTTATTATGGTATCACGCAAGGTTAGAAGTCAAACAATGGTCATTTAGTCACTCAAATCCTTGTATTCTCGGATTGCACCCAAATTGGCATCCAATTGACCCTACAACTTACAAACGAGTTTCCTTATTCGTTAAGCAAAACCAAACTTGTTTGTTGTGTCAAACATGTTTCATTTGTCATTATTATGGTACCACGTGAGGTTGGAAGTCAAACGGTGGTCATTTAGTCACTCAAATCCTTGTATTCTCGGATTGCACCCAAATTGGCATCCAATTGACCCTACAACTTACAAACGAGTTTCCTTATTCGTTAAGCAAAACCAAACTTGTGTGTTGTGTCAAACATGTTTCATTTGTCATTATTATGGTACCACGCAAGGTTAGAAGTCAAACTGTGGTCATTTGGTTACTCAAATCCGTGTATTCTCGGATTGCACCCAAATTGGCCTCCAATTGAGCCTACAACGTACAAACGAGTTTTCCTTTTACGTGAAGCACAACCGAACTTGTTTGTTGAGTCAAACATGTTTCATTTTGAATTATTATGGTACCTCACGAGGTTAGATGTCAAACGGAGGTCATTTTGTCACTCAAATCCTTGTATTCTCGGATTGCACCCAAATTGGAATCCAATTGACCCTACAACGTACAACCGAGTTTCTCTTCTTCATTAAGCACCACCGAACTTTTTTTGTTGAGTCAAACATGTTCCATTTGTCATTATTATGGTACCAAACAAGGTTAGAAGTCAAACAGAGGTCATTTGGTTACTTGAATCCTAGTATTCTCAGATTGCAATCAAATTGGCCTCCAATTGAGCCTACAACGTACAAACGAGTTTTCCTTCTACGTTAAGCACAGCCGAACTTGTTTGTTGAGTCAAACTCGTTCCATTTGTCATTATTATGGTACCACGCGAGGTTAGAACTCAAACGGAGGTCATTTGGTCACTCGAATCCTTGTATTCTCAGATTGCACCCAAATTGGCCTCCAATTGAGCCTACAACGTACAATGGAGTTTTCCTTCTTCGTTAAGCACAATCGAACCATTTTGTTGAGTCAAACATGTTCCATTTGTCATTATTATGGTACACCGCGAGCTTAGAAGTCAAACGAGGGTCATTTGGTCACTCAAATCCTAGTATTCTCGGATTGCACCCAAATTGGACTGCAACTGAGCCTACAACGTACAAATGAGATTCCCTTCTTCGTTAAGCAAAACCAAACTTGTTTGTTGAGTAAAAAATGTTTCATTTGTCATTATTATGGTACCACGCGAAGTTAGAAGTCAAATGGAAGTCATTTGGTCACTTAAATAATTGTATTCTCGTATTGCAACCAAATTGGCCTCCAATTGAGCCTACAAAGTACAAACGAGTTTTCCTTCTTCGTTAAGCACAACCGAACTTGTTTGTTGAGTCAAACATGTTCCATTTGTCATTATTATGGTACCACGTGAGGTTGGAAGTCAAACGGTGGTCATTTTGATCACTCAAATCCTTGTATTCTCGGATTGCACCCAAATTGGCCTCCAATTGACCCTACAACGTACAAGTGAGTTTCCCTTCTTCGTTAAGCACAACCGAACTTGTTTGTTGAGTAAAACATGTCCCATTTGACGTTATTATGGTGCCAAGCGAGGATTGAAATCAAACGGAGTCCATTTCGTCACTCAAATACTTGTATTGTCAGTTTGCACCCAAATTGGCTTCCAATTGACCCTACAACGTACAAGTGAGTTTCCCTTCTTCGTTAACCACAACCGAACTTGTTTGTTGTGTCAAACATGTTCCATTTATCGTTATTATGGTACCGCGCGAGGTTAGAAGTCAAACGGAAGTCATTTTTTCACCTAAATCCTTGTATTCTCGTATTGCAACCAAATTGGTCTCCAATTGAGCCTATAACGTACAAACGAGTTTTCCTTCTTCGTTAAGCTCAACCGAACTTGTTTGTTGAGTCAAACATGTTCCATTTGTCGTTATTATGGTACCAAGCGAGGTTGGAAGTCAAACGGTGGTAATTTGGTCACTCAAATCCTTGTATTCTCGGATTGCACCCAAATTGGCCTCCAATTGACCCCACAACGTACAAGTGAGTTTCCCTTCTTCGTTAAGCACAACCAAACTTGTTTGTTAAGTCAAACATGTTTCATTTGTCATTATTATGGTACAACGCGAGGTTAGAAGTCAAACGGAAGTCATTTTGTCCCTCAAATCCTTGTATTCTCGTATTGCACCCAAATTGGCCTCCAATTGAGCCTACAACATACAAACGAGTTTTTCTTCTTCGTTAAGCACAATCAAACTTGTTTGTAGAGTTAAACATATTCCATTTGTCATTATTATGGTATCACGCAAGGTTAGAAGTCAAACGATGGTCATTTAGTCACACAAATCTTTGTATTCTCGGATTGCACCCAAATTGGCATCCAATTGACCCTACAACTTACAAACGAGTTTCCTTCTTCGTTAAGCAAAACCAAACTTGTTTGTTGTGTCAAACATGTTTCATTTGTCATTATTATGGTAACACGCAAGGTTAGAAGTCAAACTGTGGTCATTTGTTTACTCAAATCCGAGTATACTCGGATTGCACCCAAATTGGCCTCTAATTGAGCCTACAACGTACAAACGAGTTTTCCTTTTACGTGAAGCACAACCGAACTTGTTTATTGAGTCAAACATGTTCCATTTATCGTTATTATTTTACCGCGCAAGGTTGGAAGTCAAACGGTGGTCATTTGGTCACTCAAATCCTTGTATTCTCGGATTGCACCCAAATTGGCCTCGAATTGACCCTACAACGTATAAGTGAGTTTCCCTTCTTCGTTAAGCACAACCGAACTTGTTTGTTGAGTCACACATGTTACATTTGTCATTATTATGGTACCACGCAAGGTTAGAAGTCAAACGGAAGTCATTTGGTCACTCAAATCACTGTATTATCGGATTGCACCCCAATTGGCATCCGATTGAGCCTACAAAATACAAACTAGTTTTTCTTCTGCGTTAAGCACAACCGAACTTGTTTGTTGAGTCAAACATGTTCCATTTGTCGTTATTATGGTACCGCACGAGGTTAGAATTCAAACGGAAGTCATTTTTTCACCTAAATCCTTGTATTCTCGTATTGCAACCAAATTGGCCTCCAATTGAGCCTACAACGTACAAACGAGTTTTCCTTTTTCGTTAAGCTAAACCGAACTTGTTTGTTGAGTCAAACATGTTCCATTTGTCATTATTATGGTACTAGGTGAGGTTAGAAGTCAAACGGGGTTCATTTGGTCACTCAAATCCTTTTATTCTCAGATTGCACCTAAATTGGACTGCAATTGAGCCTACAACGTAAATGGAGTTTTCCTTCTTGGTTAAGCACAATCGAACTTGTTTGTCGAGTCAAACATGTTTCATTTGTCGTTATTATGGTACCCCGCAAGGTTAGATGTCAAACGGAGGTTATTTTTTCACTCAAATCCTTGTATTCTCGGATTGCACCCAAATTAGCATCCAATTGACCCTATAACGTACAAACGAGTTTCCCTTCTTCGTTAAGCACAACCGAACTTTTTTGTTTAGTTAAGCATGTTCCATTTGTCGTTATTATGGTACCACGCATGGTTAGAAGTCAAATGGAGGTCATTTGGTCACTCAAATCCTTGTATTCTCGGATTGCTCCCAAATTGACCTCCGATTGAGCCTACAACGTACAAACAAGTTTTCCTTTTACGTTAAGCACCACCGAACTTGTTTGTCGAGTCAAACAAGTTCCATTTGTCATTATTATGGTACCAGGCGAGGTTAGAATTCAAACGGAGGTCATTTGGTCACTCAAATCCATTTATTCTCAGATTGCACCTAAATTGGGCTCCAATTGAGCCTACAACGTACAAACGAGTTTTCCCTCTACGTTAAGCACAACCGAACTTGTTTGTTGAGTCAAACATGTTTCATTTGTCGTTATTATGGTACCACACGAGGTTAGAAGTCAAACGGAGGTCATTTGGTCACTCGAATCCTTCTATTTTCATATTGTACCAAAATTGACCTCCAATTGAGCCTATAACGTACAAACGAGTTTTCCTTCTTCGTTAAGCACAACCGAACTTGTTTGTTGAGTCAAACCTGTTTCATTTATCGTTATTATGGTACCACGCGAGGTTAGAAGTCAAATTTAGGTCATTTGATCACTTAAATAATTGTATTCTCGGATTGCACCCAAATTGGCCTCCAATTTAGCCTACAATGTAAAAACGAGTTTCCCTTCTCCGTTAAGCACAACCGAACTTATTTGCTAAGTCAAACATGTTACATTTGTCATAATTATGGTACCACTTGTTGTTAGAAATCAAACGGAATTCATTTTCTCAATAAAATCTTTGTATTCCCGGATTGCACCCAAATTGGCCACCAATTTAGCCTTCAACGTAAAAACGTGTTTCCCTTCTTCGTTAAGCACAACCGAACCCTTTTGCTCAGTCAAACATGTTACATTTGTCATTATTATGGTTCCACGCGAGGTTAGAAGTCAAACGGAAGTCATTTGGTCACTCAAATCACTGTATTATCGGATTGCACCCCAATTGGCCTCCGATTGAGCCTACAAAATACAAACTAGTTTTTCTTCTGCGTTAAGCACAACCAAACTTGTTTGTTGAATCAAACATGTCCCATTTGTCGTTATTATGGTACCACACGAGGTTAGCAGTCAAACAAAAGTCATTTTTTCACCTAAATCCTTGTATTCTCGTATTGCAACCAAATTGGCCTCCAATTGAGCCTACAACGTACAAACGAGTTTTCCTTATTCGTTAAGCTCAACCGAACTTGTTTGTTGAGTCAAACATGTTCCATTTGTCGTTATTATGGTACCACGCGAGGTTGGAAGTCAAACGGTGGTAATTTGGTCACTCAAATCCTTGTATTTTCGGATTGCACCCAAATTGGCCTCCAATTGACCCCACAACGTACAAGTGAGTTTCCCTTCTTCGTTAAGCACAACCAAACTTGTTTGTTAAGTCAAACATGTTTCATTTGTCATTATTATGGCACAACACGAGGTTAGAAGTCAAACGGAAGTCATTTTGTCACTCAAATCCTTGTATTCTAGTATTGCAGCCAAATTGGCCTCCAATTGAGCCTACAACATACAAACGGGTTTTCCTTCTTCGTTAAACACAATCAAATTCGCTTACAATGTAAAAACGAGTTTTCCTTTTTCGTTAAGCACAACCGAAATTGTTTGTTGAGTCAAACATGTTCCATTTGTCATTATTATGGTACCGCCCAAAGTTAGAAGTTAAACGGTGGTCATTTGGTTACTCAAATCCTTGTATTCTCGGATTGCACCCAAATTGGTCTCTAATTGAGACTACAACGTACAAACGTGTTTTCCTTTTACGTTAAGCACAATCGAACTTGTTAGTTGAGTCAAACATGTTTCATTTGTCATTATTATGGTACCTCGCAAGGTTAGATGTCAAACGGAGGTCATTTTGTCACTCAAATCATTGTATTCTCGGATTGCACCCAAATTGGCATCTAATTGACCCTACAACGTACAAACGAGTTTTCCTTCTTCGTTAAGCACAACCGAACTTTTTTGTTTAGTTAAGCATGTTCCATTTGTCGTTATTATTGTACCACGCATGGTTAGAAGTCAAATGGAGGTAATTTGGTCACTCAAATCCTTGTATTATCGGATTGCTCCCAAATTGGCCTCTAATTGAGCCTACAACGTACAAACGAGTTTTCGTTCTACGTTAAGCACAACCGAACTTGTTTTTAGAGTCAAACATATTCCATTTGTCATTATTATGGTACCACGCGAGGTTAGAAGTCAAACGGAGGTCATTTGGTCACTCGAATCCTCGTAATCTCAGATTACACCCAAATTGGCCTCCAATTGAGCCTACAACGTACAAACGAGTTTTCCTTCTACATTAAGCACAACCGAACTTGTTTGTTGAGTCAAACATGTTCCATATGTCGTTATTATGGTACCACGCGAGGTTAGAAGTCAAACGAGGGTCATTTGGTCACTTAAATAATTGTATTCTCGGATTGCACCCAAATTGGCCTACAACGTAAGAACGAGTTTTCCTTCAACGTTAAGCACAACCGAACTTGTTTGTTGACTCAAACATGTTCCATTTGTCGTTATTATGGTACCACATGTTGTTAGAATTCAAACATAATTCATTTTCTCAATAAAATCTTTGTATTCTCGGATTGCACCCAAATTGGCCACCAATTTAGCCTTCAAAGTAAAAACGTGTTTCCCTTATTCGTTAAGCACAACCGAACCGTTTTGCTGAGTCAAACATGTTACATTTGTCATTATTTTGGTATCACGTGATGTTAGAAGTCAAACGGAAGTCATTTGGTCACTCAAATCACTGTATTATCGGATTGCACCCCAATTGGCCTCCGATTGAGCCTACAAAATACAAACTAGTTTTTCTTCTGCGTTAAGCACAACCGAACTTGTTTGCTGAGTCAAACATGTTCCATTTGTTGTTATTATGGTACCACGTGAGGTTAGAAGTCAAACGAAAGTCATTTTTTCACCTAAATCCTTATATTCTCGTATTGCAACCAAATTGGCCTCCAATTGAGCCTACAACATACAAACGAGTTTTCCTTCTTTGTTAAGCACAATCAAACTTGTTTTTAGAGTCAAACATATTCCATTTGTCGTTATTATGGTATCACGCAAGGTTAGAAGTCAAACGATGGTCATTTGGTCACTCAAATCATTGTATTCTTGGATTGCACCGAAATTGGCATCCAATTGACCCTACAACTTACAAACGAGTTTCCCTTATTCGTTAAGCAAAACCAAACTTGTTTGTTGTGTCAAACATGTTTCATTTTTCATTATTATGGTACCATGCAAAGTTAGAAGTCAAATGGAGGTCCTTTGGCCACTCAAATCCTTGTATTCTTGAATTGCACCCAAATTAGCTTACAATGTAAAAATGAATTTTCCTTTTTCGTTAAGCACAAACGAAATTGTTTGTTGAGTCAAACATGTTCCATTTGTCATTATTATGGTACCGCCCAAGGTTAGAAGTCAAACGGTGGTCATTTGGTTACTCAAATCCTTTTATTCTCGATTTGCACCCAAATTGGTCTCCAATTTAGCCTACAACGTACAAACGAGTTTTCCTTTTACGTTAAGCACAACCGAACTTGTTTGTTGAGTCAAACATGTTCCATTTGTCGTTATTATGGTACCAGGAGAGGTTAGAATTCAAACGGAGGTCATTTGTTCACTCAAATCCTTTTATTCTCAGATTGCACCTAAATTGGGCTCCAATTGAGCCTACAACGTACAATGGAGTTTTCCTTATTGGTTAAGCACAATCGAACTTGTTTGTTGAGTCAAACATGTTTCATTTGTCGTTATTATGGTACCTCGAAAGGTTAAATGTCAAATGGAGGTCATTTTGTCACACATATCCTTGTATTCTCGGATTGCACCCAAATTGGCATCCAATTGACCCTACAACGTACAAACGAGTTTCCCTTCTTCGTTAAGCACAACCGAACTTTTTTGTTTAGTTAAGCATGTTCCATTTGTCGTTATTATGGTACCACGCATGGTTAGAAGTCAAATGGACGACATTTGGTCACTCAAATCCTTGTATTCTCGGATTGCTCTCAAATTGGCCTCCAATTGAGCCTATAACGTACAAATGAGTTTTCCTTTTACGTTAAGCACCACCGAACTTGTTTGTTGAGTCAAACAAGTTCCATTTGTCATTATTATGGTACCAGGCGAGGTTAGAAGTCAAACGGAGGTCATTTGGTCCCTCAAATCCTTTTATTCTCAGATTGCACCTAAATTGGGTTCCAATTGAGCCTACAATGTACAAACGAGTTTTCCTTCTACGTTAAGCACAACCGAACTTGTTTGTTGAGTCAAACATGTTCCATTTGTCGTTATTATGGTACCACACGAGGTTAGTAGTCAAACGGAGGTCATTTGGTCACTCGAATCTCTGTATTCTCAGATTGCACCCAAATTGGCCTCCAATTGAGCCTACAACGTACAACGGAGTTTTCCTTCTTCATTAAGCACAATCGAAATTGTTTGTTGAGTCAAACATGTTTCATTTGTCATTATTATTTTACAACGCGAGGTTAGAATTCAAACGAGGGTCATTTGGTCACTCAAATCCTTGTATTCTCGGATTGCACCCAAATTGGACTGCAATTGAGCCTACAACGTACAAATGAGATTCCCTTCTTCGTTAAGCAAAACCAAACTTGTTTGTTGACTCCAACATGTTCCATTTGTCGTTATTATGATACCACACGTGGTTAGAAGTCAAACGGAGGTCATTTGGTAACTCGAATCCTTCTATTTTCATATTGCACCCAAATTGACCTCCAATTGAACCTACAACGTACGAACGAGTTTTCCTTCTTCGTTAAGCACAACCGAACTTGTTTGTTGAGTCAAACCTGTTTCATTTATCGTTATTATGGTACCTCACGAGGTTAGAAGTGAAATTTAGGTCATTTGGTCACTTAAATAATTGTATTCTCGGATTGCATCCAAATTGGCCTCCAATTTAGCCTACAATGTAAAAACGAATTTCCCTTCTTCGTTAAGCACAACCGAACTTGTTTGTTGTGTCAAACATGTTACATTTTTCATAATTATGGTACCACTTGTTGTTAGAATTCAAACGGAATTCATTTTCTCAATAAAATCTTTATATTCTCGGATTGCACCCAAATTGGCCACCAATTTAGCCTTCAACGTAAAAATGTGTTTCCCTTCTTCGTTAAGCACAACCGAACCCTTTTGCTGAGTCAAACATGTTACATTTGTCATTATTATGGTACCACGCGAGGTTAGAAGTCAAACGGAAGTCATTTGGTCACTCAAATCACTGTATTATCGGATTGCACCCCAATTGGCCTCCGATTGAGCCTACAAAATACAAACTAGTTTTTCTTCTGTGTTAACCACAACCGAACATGTTTGTTGAGTGAAACATGTTCCATTTATCGTTTTTATGGTACCGCGCGTGGTTAGAAGTCAAACGAAAGTCATTTTTTCACCTAAATCCTTGTATTCTCGTATTGCAACCAAATTGGCCTCAAATTGAGCCTATAACGTACAAACGAGTTTTCCTTCTTCGTTAAGCTCAACCGAACTTGTTTGTTGAGTCAAAAATCTTTTATTTGACGTTATTATGGTACCTCGCAAGGTTAGATGTCAAACGGAGGTCATTTTGTCACTCAAATCATTGTATTCTCGGATTGCACCCAAATTGCCATCCAATTGACCCTACAACGTACAAACGAGTTTCCCTTATTCGTTAAGCACAACCGAACTTTTTTGATTAGTTAAGCATGTTCCATTTGTCTTTATTATGGTACCACGCATGGTTAGAAGTCAAATGTAGGTAATTTGGTCACTCAAATCCTTGTATTCTCGGATTGCTCCCAAATTGGCCTCCAATTGAGCCTAGAACGTACAAACGAGTTTTCCTTCTACGTTAAGCACAACCAAACTTGTTTGTTGAGTCATACTTGTTCCATATATCGTTATTATGGTACCTCACGAGGTTAGAAGTCAAACGGAGGTCATTTGGTCACTCGATTCCCTGTATTCTCAGACTGCACTTAAACTGGCCTCCAATTGAGCCTACAACGTACAACAGAGTTTTCCTTCTTCGTTAAGCACAATCGAACTTGTTTGTTGAGTCAAACATGTTCCATTTGTCATTATTATGGTACCACACGAGGTTAGAAGTCAAATGAGGGTCATTTGGTCACTCAAATCCTTGTATTCTCGGATTGCACCCAAATTCAACTTCAATTGTGCCTACAACGTACAAATGAGATTCCCTTTTTCGTTAAGCAAAACCAAACTTGTTTGTTGAGTCAAACATGTTTCATTTGTCGTTATTATCGTACCACGCGAGGTTAGAAGTCAAATGGAGGTCATTTGGTCACTTAAATAATTGTATTTTCGGATTGCACCCAAATTGGCCTACAACGTAAGAACGAGTTTTCCTTCAACGTTAAGCACAACCGAACTTGTTTGTTGACTCAAACATGTTCCATTTGTCGTTATTATGGTACCACACGAGGTTAGAAGTCAAATGAATGTCATTTGGTCACTCGAATCCTTCTATTTTCATATTGCACCCAAATTGACCTCCGATTGAGCCTACAACGTTCAAACGAGTTTTCCTTCTTCGTTAAGCACAACCGAACTTGTTTGTTGAGTCAAACCTGTTTCATTTATCATTATTATGGTACTACCCGAGGTTAGAAGTCAAATTCAGGTCATTTGGTCACTTAAATAATTGTATTCTCGGATTGCACCCAAATTGGCCCCCAATTTAGCCTACAACGTAAAAACGAGTTTCCCTTCTTCGTTAAGCACAACCGAACTTGTTTGTTGAGTCAAAAATGTTACATTTATCATAATTATGGTACCATGTGTTGTTAGAATTCAAACGGAATTCATTTTCTCAATAAAATCTTTATATTCTCGGATTGCACCCAAATTGGCCACCAATTTAGCCTTCAACTTAAAAACGTGTTTCCCTTCTTCGTTAAGCACAACCGAACCCTTTTGCTGAGTCAAACATGTTACATTTCATTATTATGGTACCACGCGAGGTTAGAAGTCAAAGGGAAGTCATTTGGTCACTCAAATCACTGTATTATCGGATTGCACCCCAGTTGGCCTACGATTGAGCCTACAAAATACAAACTAGTTTTTCTTCTGCGTTAACCACAACCGAACTTGTTTGTTGAGTCAAACATGTTCCATTTGTCGTTATTATGGTACTGCGCGAGGTCAGAAGTCAAACGAATGTCATTTTTTCAACTAAATCCTTGTATTCTCGTATTGCAACCAAATTGGCCTCCAATTGAGCCTACAACGTACAAACGAGTTTTCCTTCTTCGTTAAGCTCAACCGAACTTGTTTGTTGAGTCAAACATGTTCCATTTGTCGTTATTATGGTACCAAGCGAGGTTGGAAGTCAAACGGTGGTAATTTGGTCACTAAAATCCTTGTATTCTCGGATTGCACCCAAATTGGCCTTCAATTGACCCCACAACGTACAAGTGAGTTTCCCTTCTTCGTTAAGAACAACCAAACTTGTTTGTTAAGTTATACATGTTTCATTTGTCATTATTATGGCACAACGTGAGGTGAGAAGTCAAATGAAAGTCATTTTGTCTCTCAAATCCTTGTATTCTCGTATTGCACCCAAATTGGCCTCCAATTGAGCCTACAACATACAAACGAGTTTTCCTTCTTCGTTAAGCACAATCAAACTTGTTTGTAGAGTCAAACATATTCCATTTGTCGTTATTATGGTATCACGCAAGGTTACAAGTCAAACGATGGTCATTTGGTTACTCAAATCCTTGTATTCTCGGATTGCACCCAAATTGGCATCCAATTGACCCTACAACTTACAAACGAGTTTCCCTTCTTCGTTAAGCAAAACCAAACTTGTTTGTTGTGTCAAACAAGTTTCATTTGTCATTATTATGGTACCACGCAAGGTTAGAAGTCAAACGGAGGTCCTTTGGCCACTCAAATCCTTGTATTCTTGAATTGCACCCAAATTGCTTACAACGTAAAAACGAGTTTTCCTTTTTCGTTAAGCACAACCGAAATTGTTTGTTGAGTCAAACATGTTTCATTTGTCATTATTATGGTACCACCCAAGGTTAGAAGTCAAACGGTGGTCATTTGGTTACACAAATCCTTGTATTCTCGGATTGAACCCAAATTGGTCTCCAATTGAGACTACAACGTACAAACGAGTTTTCCTTTTACGTGAAGCACAACCAAACTTGTTTGTTGAGTCAAACATGTACCATTTTTCGTTATTATGGAACCAGGCGAGGTTAGAAGAAAAACGGAGGTCATTTGGTCACTCAAATCCTTTTATTCTCAGATTGCACCTCAATTGGGCTCCAATTGAGCCTACAACGTACAATAGAGTTTTCCTTCTTGGTTAAGCACAATCGAACTTGTGTGTTGAGTCAAACATGTTTCATTTTCGCAAGGCTAGATGTCAAACGGAGGTCATTTTGTCACTCATATCCTTGTATTCTCGGATTGCACCCAAATTGGCATCCAATTGACCCAACAACGTACAAACGAGTTTCCTTTCTTCGTTAAGCACAACCAAACTTTTTTGTTTTGTTAAGCATGTTCCATTTGTCGTTATTATGGTACTACGCATGGTTAGAATTCAAATGGAGGTAATTTGGTCACTCAAATCACTGTATTATCGGATTGCACCCCAATTGGCCTCCGATTGAGCCTACAACGTGCAATCGAGTTTTCGTTCTACGTTAAGCACAACCGAACTTGTTTGTTGAGTCAAACATGTTCTATTTGTCATTATTATGGTACCACGCGAGGTTAGAAGTCAAACGGAGGTCATTTGGTCACTCGAATCCCTGTATTCTCAGACTGCACTTAAATTGGCCACCAATTGAGCCTACAACGTACAACGGAGTTTTCCTTCTTTGTTAAGCACAATCGAACTTTTTTGTTGAGTCAAACATGTTCCATTTATCATTATTATTGTACAACGCGAGGTTATAAGTCAAACGAGGGTCATTTGGTCACTCAAATCCTTTTATTCTCGGATTGCACTCAAATTCGACTACAATTGAGCCTACAACGTACAAATGAGATTCCCTTCTTCGTTAAGCAAAACCAAACTTGTGTGTTGAGTCAAACATGCTTCATTTGTCTTTATTATGGTACCACGCGAGGTTAGAAGTCAAATGGAGGTCATTTGGTCACTTAAATAATTGTATTCTTGGATTGCACCCAAATTGGCCTACAACGTAAGAACGAGTTTTCCTTCAACATTAAGCACAACCGAACTTGTTTGTTGACTCAAACATGTTCCATTTGTCGTTATTATGGTACCACACGAGGTTAGAAGTCAAACGGAGGTCATTTGGTCACTCGAATCCTTCTATTTTCATATTGCACCCAAATTGACCTTCAATTGAGCCTACAACGTACAAACGAGTTTTCCTTCTTCGTTAATGACAACCGAACTTGTTTGTTGAGTTAAACCTGTTTCATTTATCGTTATTATGGTACCACACGTGGTTAGAAGTCAAATTTAGGTCATTTGGTCACTTAAATAATTGTATTCTCGGATTGCACCCAAATTGGCCTCCAATTTAGCCTACAATGTAAAAACGAATTTCCCTTCTTCGTTAAGCACAACCGAACTTGTTTGTTGTGTCAAACATGTTACATTTGTCATAATTATGGTACCACTTGTTGTTAGAATTCAAACGCAATTCATTTTCTCAATAAAATCTTTATATTCTCGGATTGCACCCAAATTGGCCACCAATTTAGCCTTCAACGTAAAAATGTGTTTCCCTTCTTCGTTAAGCACAACTGAACCCTTTTGCTGAGTCAAACATGTTACATTTGTCATTATTATGGTACCACGCGAGGTTAGAAGTCAAACGGAAGTCATTTGGTCACTCAAATCACTGTATTATCGGATTGCACCCCAATTGGCCTCCGATTGAGCCTACAAAATACAAACTAGTTTTTCTTCTGTGTTAACCACAACCGAACTTGTTTGTTGAGTCAAACATGTTCCATTTATCGTTATTATGGTACCGCGCGAGGTTAGAAGTCAAACGGAACTCATTTTTTCACCTAAATCCTTGTATTCTCGTATTGCAACCAAATTGGCCTCCAATTGAGCCTATAACGTACAAACGAGTTTTCCTTCTTCGTTAAGCTCAACTGAACTTGTTTGTTGAGTCAAACATGTTCCATTTGTCGTTATGATGGTACCAAGCGAGGTTGGAAGACAAACGGTGGTAATTTGGTCACTCAAATCCTTGTATTCTCGGATTGCACCGAAATTGGCCTCCAATTGACCCCACAACGTACAAGTGAGTTTCCCTTCTTCGTTAAGCACAACCAAACTTGTTTGTTAAGTCATACATGTTTCATTTGTCATTATTATGGCACAACGTGAGGTTAGAAGTCAAACGAAAGTCATTTTGTCTCTCAAATCCTTGTATTCTCGTATTGCACCCAAATTTGCCTCCAATTGAGCCTACAACATACAAACGAGTTTTCCTTCTTCGTTAAGCACAATCAAACTTGTTTGTAGAGTCAAACATATTCCATTTGTCGTTATTATGGTATCAAGCATGGTTACAAGTCAAACGATGGTCATTTGGTTACTCAAATCCTTGTATTCTCGGATTGCACCCAAATTGGCATCCAATTGACCCTACAATTTACAAACGAGTTTCCCTTCTTTGTTAAGCAAAACCAAACTTGTTTTTTGTGTCAAACATGTTTCATTTGTCATTATTATGGTACCACACAAGGTTAGAAGTCAAACGGAGGTCCTTTGGCCACTCAAATCCTTGTATTCTTGAATTGCACCCAAATTGCTTAAAACGTAAAAACGAGTTTTCCTTTTTCGTTAAGCACAACCTAAATTGTGTGTTGAGTCAAAAATGTTTCATTTGTCATTATTATGGTACCACCCAAGGTTAGAAGTCAAACGGTGGTCATTTGGTTACTCAAATCCTTGTATTCTCGGATTGCACACAAATTGGTCTCCAATTGAGACTACAACGTACAAACGAGTTTTCCTTTTACGTTAAGCACAACCAAACTTGATTGTTGAGTCAAACATGTACCATTTGTCGTTATTATGGAACCAGGCGAGGTTAGAAGATAAACGGAGGTCATTTGGTCACTCAAATCCTTTTATTCTCAGATTGCACCTAAATTGGGCTCCAATTGAGCCTACAACGTACAATAGAGTTTTCCTTCTTGGTTAAGCACAATCGAACTTGTGTGTTGAGTCAAACATGTTTCATTTTCGCAAGGCTAGATGTCAAACGGAGGTCATTTTGTCACTCAAATCCTTGTATTCTCGGATTGCACCCAAATTGGCATCCAATTCAGCCTACAACGTACAAACGAGTTTCCCTTCTTCGTTAAGCACAATCGAACTTTTTTGTTGAGTCAAACATGTTCTATTTGTCATTATTATTGTACAACGCGAGGTTATAAGTCAAACGAGGGTCATTTGGTCTCTCAAATCCTTTTATTCTCGGATTGCACCCAAATTCGACTACAATTGAGCCTACAACGTACAAATGAGATTCCCTTCTTCGTTAAGCAAAACCAAACTTGTGTGTTGAGTCAAACATGTTTCATTTGTCTTTATTATGGTACCAGGCGAGGTTAGAAGTCAAATGGAGGTCATTTGGTCACTTAAATAATTGTATTCTTGGATTGCACCCAAATTGGCCTACAACGTAAGAACGAGTTTTCCTTCAACATTAAGCACAACCGAACTTGTTTGTTGACTCAAACATGTTCCATTTGTCGTTATTATGGTACCACACGAGGTTAGAAGTCAAACGGAGGTCATTTGGTCACTCGAATCCTTCTATTTTCATATTGCACCCAAATTGACCTTCAATTGAGCCTACAACGTACAAACGAGTTTTCCTTCTTCGTTAATGACAACCGAACTTGTTTGTTGAGTTAAACCTGTTTCATTTATCGTTATTATGGTACCACACGAGGTTAGAAGTCAAATTTAGGTCATTTGGTCACTTAAATAATTGTATTCTCGGATTGCACCCAAATTGGCCACCAATTTAGCCTACAACGTAAAAACGAGTTTCCCTTCTTCGTTAAGCACAACCGAACTTGTTTGTTGAGCCAAACATGTTACATTTGTCATAATTATGGTACCACGTGTTGTTAGAATTCAAACGGAATTCATTTTCTCAATAAAATCTTTGTATTCTCGGATTGCACGCAAATTGGCCACCAATTTAGCCTTCAACGTAAAAACGTGTTTCCCTTCTTCGTTAAGCACAACCGAACCCTTTTGCTGAGTCAAACATGTTACATTTGTCATTATTATGGTACCACGCGAGGTTAGAAGTCAAACGAAAGTCATTTGGTCACTCAAATCACTGTATTATCGGATTGCACCCCAATTGGCCTCCGATTGAGCCTACAAAATACAAACTAGTTTTTCTTCTGCGTTAACCACAACCGAACTTGTTTGTTGAGTCAAACATGTTCCATTTGTCGTTATTATGGTACCGCACGAGGTTAGAAGTCAAAAGGAAGTCATTTTTTCACCTAAATCCTTGTATTCTCGTATTGCAACCAAATTGGCCTCCATTTGAGCCTACAACGTACAAACGAGTTTTCCTTCTTCGTTAAGCTCAACCGAACTTGTTTGTTGAGTCAAACATGTTCCATTTGTCATTATTATTTTACAACGCGAGGTTAGAATTCAAACGAGGGTCATTTGGTCACTCAAATCCTTGTATTCTCGGATTGCACCCAAATTGGACTGCAATTGAGCCTACAACGTACAAATGAGATTCCCTTCTTCGTTAAGCAAAACCAAACTTGTTTGTTGACTCCAACATGTTCCATTTGTCGTTATTATGGTACCACAGGTGGTTAGAAGTCAAACGGAGGTCATTTGGTAACTCGAATCCTTCTATTTTCATATTGCACCCAAATTGACCTCCAATTGAACATACAACGTACGAACGAGTTTTCCTTCTTCGTTAAGCACAACCGAACTTGTTTGTTGAGTCAAACCTGTTTCATTTATCGTTATTATGGTACCACGCGAGGTTAGAAGTCAAATTTAGGTCATTTGGTCACTTAAATAATTGTATTCTCGGATTGCACCCAAATTGGCCTCCAATTTAGCCTACAATGTAAAAACGAATTTCCCTTCTTCGTTAAGCACAACCGAACTTGTTTGTTGTGTCAAACATGTTACATTTGTCATAATTATGGTACCACTTGTTGTTAGAATTCAAACGCAATTCATTTTCTCAATAAAATCTTTATATTCTCGGATTGCACCCAAATTGGCCACCAATTTAGCCTTCAACGTAAAAATGTGTTTCCCTTCTTCGTTAAGCACAACCGAACCCTTTTGCTGAGTCAAACATGTTACATTTGTCATTATTATGGTACCACGCGAGGTTAGAAGTCAAACGGAAGTCATTTGGTCACTCAAATCACTGTATTATCGGATTGCACCCCAATTGGCCTCCGATTGAGCCTACAAAATACAAACTAGTTTTTCTTCTGTGTTAACCACAACCGAACTTGTTTGTTGAGTCAAACATGTTCCATTTATCGTTATTATGGTACCGCGCGAGGTTAGAAGTCAAACGGAACTCATTTTTTCACCTAAATCCTTGTATTCTCGTATTGCAACCAAATTGGCCTCCAATTGAGCCTATAACGTACAAACGAGTTTTCCTTCTTCGTTAAGCTCAACCGAACTTGTTTGTTGAGTCAAACATGTTCCATTTGTCGTTATGATGGTACCAAGCGAGGTTGGAAGTCAAACGGTGGTAATTTGGTCATTCAAATCCTTGTATTCTCGGATTGCACCCAAATTGGCCTCCAATTGACCCCACAACGTACAAGTGAGTTTCCCTTATTCGTTAAGCACAACCAAACTTGTTTGTTAAGTCATACATGTTTCATTTGTCATTATTATGGCACAACGTGAGGTTAGAAGTCAAACGAAAGTCATTTTGTCTCTCAAATCCTTGTATTCTCGTATTGCACCCAAATTTGCCTCCAATTGAGCCTACAACATACAAACGAGTTTTCCTTCTTCGTTAAGCACAATCAAACTTGTTTGTAGAGTCAAACATATTCCATTTGTCGTTATTATGGTATCAAGCATGGTTACAAGTCAAACGATGGTCATTTGGTTACTCAAATCCTTGTATTCTCGGATTGCACCCAAATTGGCATCCAATTGACCCTACAATTTACAAACGAGTTTCCCTTCTTCGTTAAGCAAAACCAAAATTGTCTTTTGTGTCAAACATGTTTCATTTGTCATTATTATGGTACCACACAAGGTTAGAAGTCAAACGGAGGTCCTTTGGCCACTCAAATCCTTGTATTCTTGAATTGCACCCAAATTGCTTACAACGTAAAAACGAGTTTTCCTTTTTCGTTAAGCACAACCTAAATTGTGTGTTGAGTCAAAAATGTTTCATTTGTCATTATTATGGTACCACCCAAGGTTAGAAGTCAAACGGTGGTCATTTGGTTACTCAAATCCTTGTATTCTCGGATTGCACACAAATTGGTCTCCAATTGAGACTACAACGTACAAACGAGTTTTCCTTTTACGTTAAGCACAACCAAACTTGATTGTTGAGTCAAACATGTACCATTTGTCGTTATTATGGAACCAGGCGAGGTTAGAAGATAAACGGAGGTCATTTGGTCACTCAAATCCTTTTATTCTCAGATTGCACCTAAATTGGGCTCCAATTGAGCCTACAACGTACAATAGAGTTTTCCTTCTTGGTTAAGCACAATCGAACTTGTGTGTTGAGTCAAACATGTTTCATTTTCGCAAGGCTAGATGTCAAACGGAGGTCATTTTGTCACTCAAATCCTTGTATTCTCGGATTGCACCCAAATTGGCATCCAATTCAGCCTACAACGTACAAACGAGTTTCCCTTCTTCGTTAAGCACAATCGAACTTTTTTGTTGAGTCAAACATGTTCTATTTGTCATTATTATTGTACAACGCGAGGTTATAAGTCAAACGAGGGTCATTTGGTCCCTCAAATCCTTTTATTCTCGGATTGCACCCAAATTCGACTACAATTGAGCCTACAACGTACAAATGAGATTCCCTTCTTCGTTAAGCAAAACCAAACTTGTGTGTTGAGTCAAACATGTTTCATTTGTCTTTATTATGGTACCAGGCGAGGTTAGAAGTCAAATGGAGGTCATTTGGTCACTTAAATAATTGTATTCTTGGATTGCACCCAAATTGGCCTACAACGTAAGAACGAGTTTTCCTTCAACATTAAGCACAACCGAACTTGTTTGTTGACTCAAACATGTTCCATTTGTCGTTATTATGGTACCACACGAGGTTAGAAGTCAAACGGAGGTCATTTGGTCACTCGAATCCTTCTATTTTCATATTGCACCCAAATTGACCTTCAATTGAGCCTACAACGTACAAACGAGTTTTCCTTCTTCGTTAATGAAAACCGAACTTGTTTGTTGAGTTAAACCTGTTTCATTTATCGTTATTATGGTACCACACGAGGTTAGAAGTCAAATTTAGGTCATTTGGTCACTTAAATAATTGTATTCTCGGATTGCACCCAAATTGGCCTCCAATTTAGCCTACAACGTAAAAACGAGTTTCCCTTCTTCGTTAAGCACAACCGAACTTGTTTGTTGAGTCAAACATGTTACATTTGTCATAATTATGGTACCACGTGTTGTTAGAATTCAAACGGAATTCATTTTCTCAATAAAATCTTTGTATTCTCGAATTGCATGCAAATTGGCCACCAATTTAGCCTTCAACGTAAAAACGTGTTTCCCTTCTTCGTTAAGCACAACCGAACCCTTTTGCTGAGTCAAACATGTTACATTTGTCATTATTATGGTACCACGCGAGGTTAGAAGTCAAACGAAAGTCATTTGGTCACTCAAATCACTGTATTATCGGATTGCACCCCAATTGGCCTCTGATTGAGCCTACAAAATACAAACTAGTTTTTCTTCAGCGTTAACCACAACCGAACTTATTTGTTGAGTCAAACATGTTTCATTTGTCGTTATTATTGTACCGCGCGAGGTTAGAAGTCAAAAGGAATTCATTTTTTCACCTAAATCCTTGTATTCTCGTATTGCAACCAAATTGGCCTCCATTTGAGCCTACAACGTACAAACGAGTTTTCCTTCTTCGTTAAGCTCAACCGAACTTGTTTGTTGAGTCAAACATGTTCCATTTGTCATTATTATTTTACAACGCGAGGTTAGAATTCAAACGAGGGTCATTTGGTCACTCAAATCCTTGTATTCTCGGATTGCACCCAAATTGGACTGCAATTGAGCCTACAACGTACAAATGAGATTCCCTTCTTCGTTAAGCAAAACCAAACTTGTTTGTTGACTCCAACATGTTCCATTTGTCGTTATTATGGTACCACACGTGGTTAGAAGTCAAACGGAGGTCATTTGGCCACTCGAATCTCTGTATTCTCAGACTGCACCCAAATTGGCCTACAACGTAAGAACGTGTTTCCCTTCTTCGTTAAGCACAACCGAACCCTTTTGCTGAGTCAAACATGTTACATTTGTCATTATTATGGTACCACGCGAGGTTAGAAGTCAAACGAAAGTCATTTGGTCACTCAAATCACTGTATTATCGGATTGCACCCCAATTGGCCTCCGATTGAGCCAACAAAATACAAATTAGTTTTTCTTCAGCGTTAACCACAACCGAACTTTTTTTGTTGAGTCAAACATGTTCCATTTGTCGTTATTATGGTACCACGCGAGATTAGAAGTCAAACGGAAGTCATTTTTTCACCTAAATCCTTGTATTCTCGTATTGCAACCAAATTGGCCTCCAATTGAGACTACAACGTACAAACGAGTTTTTCCTTTTACGTTAAGCGCAACCGAACTTGTTTGTTGAGTCAAACATGTTCCATTTGTCGTTATTTTGGAACCAGGCGAGGTTAGAAGTCAAACGGAGGTCATTTGGTCACTCAAATCCTTTTATTCTTAGATTGCACCTAAATTGGGCTCCAATTTAGCCTACAACGTACAATGGAGTTTTCCTTCTTGGTTAAGCACAATCGAACTTGTTTGTTGAGTCAAACATGTTTCATTTTTGCAAGGTAATATGTCAAACGGAGGTCATTTTGTCACTCAAATCCTTGTATTCTCGGTTTGCACCCAAATTGGCTTCCAATTGACCCTACAACGTACAAACGAGTTTCCCTTCTTCGTTAAGCACAACCGAACTTTTTTGTTTAGTTAAGCATGTTCCATTTGTCGTTATTATGGTACCACGCATGGTTAGAAGTCAAATGGAGGTCATTTGGTCACTCAAATCCTTGTATTCTCGAATTGCTCTTAAATTGGCCTCCAATTGAGCCTACAACGTACAAACGAGTTTTCCTTTTACGTTAAGCACCACTGAAATTATTTGTTGAGTCAAACAAGTTCCATTTGTCATTATTATGGTACCAGGCGAGGTTAGAAGTCAAACGGAGGTCATTTGGTCACTGAAATCCTTTTATTCTCAGATTGCACCTAAATTGGGCTCCAATTGAGCCTACAACGTATAAACGAGATTTCCTTCTACGTTAAGCACAACCGAACTTGTTTGTTGAGTCAAACATGTTCCATTTGTCGTTATTATTGTACCACACGAGGTTAGAACTCAAACGGTGGTCATTTGGCCACTTGAATCTCTGTATTCTCAGACTGCACCCAAATTGGCCTCCAATTGAGCCTACAACGTACAACGGAGTTTTCCTTCTTCGTTAAGCACAATCGAAATTGTTTGTTGAGTCAAACATGTTCCATTTGTCATTATTATTTTACAACGCGACGTTAGAATTCAAACGAGGGTCATTTGGACACTCAAATCCATGTATTCTCGGATTGCACCCAAATTGGACAGCAATTGAGCCTACAACGTACAAATGAGATTCCCTTCTTCGTTAAGCAAAACCAAACTTGTTTATTGAGTCAAACATGTTTCATTTGTCGTTATTATGGTACCACGCGAGGTTAGAAGTCAAATGGAGGTCATTTGGTCACTTAAATAATTGTATACTCGGATTGCACCCAAATTGACCTACAACGTAAGAACGAGTTTTCCTTCAATGTTAAGCACAACCGAACTTGTTTGTTGACTACAACATGTTCCATTTGTCGTTATTATGGTACCACACGTGGTTAGAAGTCAAACGGAGGTCATTTGGTCACTCAAATCCTTCTATTTTCATATTGCACCCAAATTGACCTACAATTGAGCCTACCACGTACAAACGAGTTTTCCTTCTTCGTTAAGCACAACCGAACTTGTTTGTTGAGTCAAACTTGTTTCATTTATCGTTATTATGGTACCACGCGAGGTTAGAAGTCAAATTTAGGTCATTTGGTCACTTAAATAATTGTATTCTCGGATTGCACCCAAATTGGCCTCCAATTTAGCCTACAATGTAAAAACGAGTTTCCCTTCTTCGTTAAGCACAACCGAACTTGTTTGCTGAGTCAAACATGTTACATTTGTCATAATTATGGTACCACTTGTTGTTAGAATTCAAACGGAATTCATTTTCTCAATAAAATCTTTATATTCTCGGATTGCACCCAAATTGGCCACCAATTTAGCCTTCAACGTAAAAACGTGTTTCCCTTATTCGTTAAGCACAACCGAACCGTTTTGCTGAGTCAAACATGTTACATTTGTCATTATTATGGTACCACGTGAGGTTAGAAGTCAAACGAAAGTCATTCGGTCAGTCCAATCACTGTATTATCGGATTACACCCCAATTGGCCTCCGATTGAGGCTACAAAATACAAACTAGTTTTTCTTCTACGTTAACCACAACCGAACTTGTTTGTTGAGTCAAACATGTTGCATTTGTCAATATTATGGTACCGCGCGAGGTTAGAAGTCAAACGGAAGTCATTTTTTCACCTAAATCCTTGTATTCTCGTATTGCAACCAAATTGGCCTCCAATTGAGCCTACAACGTACAAACGAGTTTTCCTTCTTCGTTAAGCTCAACCGAACTTGTTTGTTGAGTTAAACATGTTCCATTTGTCGTTATTGTGGTACCACACGAGGTTGGAAGTCAAATGGTGGTAGTTTGGTCACTCAAATCCTTGTATTCTCGGATTGCACCCAAATTGGCCTCCAATTGACCCCACAACTTACAAGTGAGTTTCCCTTCTTCGTTTAGCATAACCAAACTTGCTTGTTAAGTCAAACATTTTTCATTTGTCATTATTATGGCACAACGCGAGGTTAGAAGTCAAACAGAATTCATTTTGTCACTCAAATCCTTGTATTCTCGTATTGCACCCAAATTGGCCTCCAATTGAGCCTACAACATACAAACGAGTTTTCCTTCTTCGTTAAGCTCAACCGAACTTGTTTGTTGAGTCAAACATGTTCCATTTGTCGTTATTATGGTACCACGAGAGATTAGAAGTCAAACGGAAGTCATTTTTTCACCTAAATCCTTGTATTCTCGTATTGCAACCAAATTGGCCTCCAATTGAGCCTACAACGTACAGACGAGTTTTCCTCTTCGTTAAGCACAACCGAAATTGTTTGTTGAGTCAAACATGTTTCATTTGTCATTATTATGGTACCGCCCAAGGTTAGAAGTCAAACGGTGGTCATTTGGTTACTCAAATCCTTGTATTCTCGGATTGCACCCAAATTGGTCTCCAATTGAGACTACAACGTACAAACGAGTTTTTCCTTTTACGTTAAGCACAACCGAACTTGTTTGTTGAGTCAAACATGTTCCATTTGTCGTTATTATGGAACCAGGCGAGGTTAGATGTCAAACGGAGGTCATTTCGTCACTCAAATCCTTTTATTCTCAGATTGCACCTAAATTGGGCTCCAATTGAGCCTACAACGTACAATGGAGTTTTCCTTCTTGGTTAAGCACAATCGAACTTGTTTGTTGAGTCAAACATGTTTCATTTTTGCAAGGTTAGATGTCAAACGGAGGTCATTTTGTCACTAAAATCCTTGTATTCTCGGATTGCACCCAAATTGGCATCCAATTGACCCTACAACGTACAAACGAGTTTCCCTTCTTCGTTAAGCACAACCAAACTTTTTTGTTTAGTTAAGCATGTTCCATTTGTCGTTATTATGGTACCACGCATGGTTAGAAGTCAAATGGAGGTAATTTGGTCACTCAAATCCTTGTATTCTCGGATTGCTCCCAAATTGGCCTCCAATTGAGCCTACAACGTACAAACGAGTTTTCGTTCTACGTCAAGCACAACCGAACTTGTTTGTTGAGTTAAACATGTTTCATTTGTCATTATTATGGTACCACGCGAGGTTAGAAGTCAAACGGAGGTCATTTGGTCACTCGAATCCTTGTAATCTCAGATTACACCCAAATTGGCCTCCAATTGAGCCTACAACGTACAAACCAGTTTTTCTTCTACGTTAAGCACAACCGAACTTGTTTGTTGAGTCAAACATGTTCCATATGTCATTATTATGGTACCATGCGAGGTTAGAAGTCAAACGGATGTCATTTGGTCACTCGAATCCCTGTATTCTCAGACTGCACTTAAATTGGCCTCTAATTGAGCCACAACGTACAACCGAGTTTTCCTTCTTCGTTAAGAACAATCGAACTTGTTTGTTGAGTCAAACATCAAACATGTTCCATTTGTCATTATTATGGTACAACGCGAGGTTAGAAGTCAAACGAGGGTCATTTGGTCACTCAAATCCTTGCATTCTCGGATTGCACCCAAATTCGACTGCAATTGAGCCTACAACGTACAAATGAGATTCCCTTCTTCGTTAAGCAAAACCAAACTTGTTTGTTGAGTCAAACATGTTTCATTTGTCGTTATTATGGTACCACGCGAGGTTAGAAGTCAAATGGAGGTCATTTGGTCACTTAAATAATTGTATTCTCGGATTGCACCCAAATTGGCCTACAACGTAAGAACGGGTTTTCTTTTAACGTTAAGCACAACCGAACTTGTTTGTGGACTCAAACATGTTCCATTTGTCGTTATTATGGTACCACACGAGGTTAGAAGTCAAATGGAGGTCATTTGGTCACTCGAATCCTTCTATTTTCATATTGCACCCAAATTGACCTCCAATTGAACCTACAACGTACGAACGAGTTTTCCTTCTTCGTTAATCACAACTGAACTTGTTTGTTGCGTCAAACCTGTTTCATTTATCGTTATTATGGTACCACACGAGGTTAGAAGTCAAATTTAGGTCATTTGGTCACTTAAATAATTGTATTCTCGGATTGCACCCAAATTGCCCTCCAATTTAGCCTACAACGTTAAAACGAGTTTCCCTTCTTCGTTAAGCACAACCGAACTTGTTTGTTGAGTCAAACATGTTACATTTTTCATAATTATGGTACCACGTGTTGTTAGAATTCAAACGGAATTCATTTTCTCAATAAAAGTTTTGTATTCTCGGATTGCACGCAAATTGGCCACCAATTTAGCCTTCAACGTAAAAATGTGTTTCCCTTCTTCGTTAAGCACAACCGAACCCTTTTGCTGAGTCAAACATGTTACATTTGTCATTATTATGGTACCACGCGAAGTTAGAAGTCAAACGGAAGTCATTTGGTCACTCAAATCACTGTATTAGAGTCGAGATTTGGTTGTGAGAGAAGGTGAAAATTGGAATTCGAGCATACGATTTTGAGCCCTAGAGATTCAAACCCTAATTTCAAAAAACCTCTAAATAAAACCTACAGATTCAAAAAACAATTCGAACCCTAGAGATTCAAAACCTCTAAATAAAAAAACTCTAGATTCAGAAACCCTAATTTCATCAAACAATTCACGCTTCAGATATACTTCAATTCACTCTTAAAAAATTTACACTTCAAAAATTTAATCAAACACTTAGCACCCCATAAAAACTAAGATAGAAGACACA
This sequence comes from Berberis vulgaris, assembly GCA_963556465.1. Classification (NCBI taxonomy): domain Eukaryota; kingdom Viridiplantae; phylum Streptophyta; class Magnoliopsida; order Ranunculales; family Berberidaceae; genus Berberis; species Berberis vulgaris. The sequence continues at coordinate 38,179,762 of OY747132.1, read as the reverse complement.
AAAAGAAAGTAGAGAGAGAGTACCTGTACGAGAGAATGGTTTGGATGTTGCAGTCGCTGATTGATTTTGCAAATGGTTTGGAGGTTGAAGACGCCGAGCAAGGAGGGAAGACCAGGGAAGGAGGGGAGGAGGGAAGTCGAGGGAGGGAGCAGGGAAGTTGAGGGAGCAGGGAAGTCGAGTGGAGGGGAGCAGTGAAGGAGGAGCTTCGAGTGGAGTGGAGGGGAGCATGGAGGGTCGATGTCGAGTGGAGGGAGCAGGTGAGTGGAGTCGAGTGGAGGGAAGGTGGAAGTCGAGTGGAGGGAAGGTGGAAGTCGAGCGCCAAAATAGCCCGCCCAATTTTTTTTCAGCTTTTTAGTGTAGCCACGGTTTTGAGCCGTTGCTCATTATAGCCATGGTTTTGAGCCGTGGCCATTTTTTTTTAGCCACGATTTTAGGCCGTTGGTCATTATAGCCACGGTTTTTTGCCGAAGCAAATACACCAATGGTTTTGAGTCGTGGCCATTGTTTTAGCCACGGTTTTGAGCCGTGGCCATTGTTTTAGCCACAGTTTTAGGCCGTTGGTCATTATAGCCACGGTTTGTGGCCGTGGCCAATAAACCAACGGTTTTCAGCCATGGCCAGTTTTTTTTTAGCCACGGTTTAAGGCCATTGGTCATTATAGCTACGATTTTTTGCCGTGGCAAATAAACCAACAGTTTAGAACCGTGGCCATCTCGGCGTAGCTAAACTGGCCTTTTGGTGTAGTGTATGGTGTTATTTAACAATAGCTAATACAAGTTCGTCGAAATATGAGAGTGAAAAGTTGGATTTGGAATAATTCTTGTTATATATAATTTTCACTCACAAATCCTTCAAAATCCACAACTTTAACAAATCTATTAAAATCCACTACTTTTTGAATACCCCTGATTTTAGTAGACTTTTGAAAAACATGAATTGAATACCCCTGATTTTGATGGATTTTAAAACAATAATTTAAAATCGTATTTAAATACCCCTAGATTTACATGTATTATTTTAAATCCTTAATTTAATACCCCTGAATTTTAATGAATTTTAAAATTCTTCACAATCCATTAAAATTCGTAATTAAATACCACCTCTAAATTAAATTATATTGATAACTTCAAAATTATAACCAAAATTTTTACTTTTTTCTAAGCACAATATGAAATATTTCACGAACTTAAAATCAACTTACCTGGAAAAACGAACGGGCTTGTCTAATTGGCGAGGAAACGGGCGAGGGAGGGGGTGGAGCCCCCTTCGAGATGTGTGCATTCGCGCATCTCCTAAAATTCCCCAAAACGAAATCACAATCCAGAAGCAAGGTAGTGAAACCACGCGCAAAAGTTGGGAATGCTGGTAAGCTTTTTTTTAATGTAATATGTTAGTCGTGGATGGTTTTAACAGCACACAGATGAGAATTTTGCGTTCGCTTTCAGAGATTTTCCAGTGAGTTTAGGGTTGAACAAAGGAAGGAGAAGAGCTTTCGCTCATCAACAAAACAATTCGACATCTCAATTCAATGGAAGAAGCAGCAAAGGAAGTTATAATGGAAGAATGGAACGGATCTTCTTCAACCAAGCTCACAAGAACAGCTATTCTATCTTTTACTCAATCTTCTCTATCTCTTCAAAGGTTTGTTTTGATTTCCCTATATCTCTCTCTCTTGATCGATCGAATCCTCATCTAGTAGTAATTTTTATTTTATTTTTTTTTGCTTTTCCTTTTCCTTACAGGTCTGGCAATCGATTCAATCAGCTTTCCACACGGATTGTTGAAACATTTGTACCCGAAGTAAGCTTCAATTTCAATAAATTTAATTAGGCTTCATTTTTTGTTTTCCCTATTTAATGGATGTAATTTTCAGGGTTTTCCAAGCAGTGTGACCCCCGATTATCTCCCCTTTCAAATATGGGATTCATTACAGGTAAATTTTGACATCATTACTTTTCTTTTCAAATTAAAAATTAAATTTTGATTCAAATTTGCTTCCTTTAGGGCCTTTCCACTTATGTACGCACCATGCTCTCTACTCAAGTAAGTTGAAGTTGGTTTTTTTTTGGCTCCTCGTCATATAGGATTTCAACTTGTTATGTTACTCTACCATTTTAGAGATCATTTAAGTAGTTCACCACTTCATGAATTGCATTCAGGCGCTTTTGAGTGCTATTGGGGTTGGTGAAAAGTCCGCTACCGTCATTGGTGCCACATTTCAGGTGAAGTGTATTTCTCTTCGTATATTTTCTTATATTTATAATTAATGCTTTGATTTGCATTACTTTACATTTTTGTTGGATGATATGGGAGTTTAAAATGGAAACTTTTACAGTGGTTCTTGAGGGATTTTACCGGCATGCTTGGTGGCATCTTGTTCACTTGTTACCAGGTACTTTAAGTCTGCTGTTTTCATATCTAATGTATGCTTTTCTATTTTCCAAGCATAGTTTGATATGACTTCTGTGAGATGTTTCTGATACGACGAATAATCTGTGCAGTTAAAAAGGAGTTATAACTCCTTTATATTGTGTAACGGATGTAAAAAATATAAAGGTTAGATATAAAGGTAGGTTGTAACAGTAACCGATATATCGCTCATATAGCGGTCATTATGAATAAAACGTTATAACTTGTAAGTTTGTAACGGCGTTATAAAGTTTGTTAAATTTATATATAAAAAAAAAACGAAGGAAGAAGAAGAAACTTAAGGAAGAAAGAGAAGAAGAAACCGAAGGAAAAATAAGAAGAAGAAACTGAAGAACACGAAGACCGTGCGATCGAACTGAAAAAGACAAATCGAACCTCCGGCCTTCCTGCTTCCATTTCTGGTAACCTCCCTTGAACCTCTATTTATATTTTCAGCTTCCCCACCCATTTCTGGTAATCCTTGATGGAATTTTGGATTGTTTTGAAAAATTTGGGTCTATAAAATATACAAAATATCTGTTTGATGGGTTTATAAACCTCCTTGATCTGTTTGATGGGCAATTAGATGGGTTTATAAAATCAGCAGGTGTGGGGTTGTAGAGATCTCACTAATACACAAAAAATCAGTTTGATGGAACTTATATTTTTATTCTTTCGATTTCCATTTGATTTCCTTATAAATACATTAAATCATAAATACTTAGTAGGGGTATAAAAATATATTTAAAATATATATTTTATTATATACCTTTATATACCGTTATATTCCTATATAATCCTTTATAACTTGTAACGCTCCTAGACCATTATGGGTCCGTTATCCGTTTTAACTGCATAGCGAACAATGTTGTTGGTTGGAGCAAAAATGAAGTAACTGTTGGACACTTAAGGAAGATATGTGTTCAGAATGTGTTCATAATGGATGTTACACAAGAGGAAGATATCAGATAGGTTTGGGGATAGGCAGCGTCCCTTCCCCCTATCCAACTGAACAACAAATAAATTAATAAAGAAAAAATGTCACTTATACCCATAGGAACCTGGGTTGTTGCGCTTAGAGGTGTTGCTTTCTTTACTGTTAAATTGTATGTAAATATTCTTTCTAGTAGTTCTCATCTCTCTGGTTTTTCTTAAGATTGTAAGCCCATCTAGTGGAAGTACGTACTTAACTTCTAACAGTTTCTAACAGTACATACTTATATCTTGAATCTCTACTCAAAAGATAGATAGTGACACTCATATGGATCCTCCCAAATAGGCTAAGAACCATAAAGTCTTCGCTCATGCTTTCAGATCTATCACTATTTTGTGCTTATTCCACATTTTGGTCAATGGTCAAGTAGTATGACTATGAAGTTAGGGTTTAGAGTATATATAGCCATTGATATCCTCGATGCTGTTTTTTAAGTTATAAGTTATTGCATTAAGCTGTCTAAACTTCCCTAACTTCCCTTCTGCAGGGTTCTAGTCTGGATAGTAATGCTAAAATGTGGCGTTTGGTTGCGGATCTCATGAATGATCTTGGTATGCCACCATCATTCTCCTGATCAAAATGTTTGTTTTATTATCACTTGCTATATGTATGTAGAGGCGTGCAAGATTTTGACTTCTATTTAGTTTCAGTTGCAGTATGTGTTATTTCCAGTTAACACAATCCTCAGTGATGGTGTACATGATTTTTTCAGCGTTTTAATTATCTTGTTCAATTCGTTAGTGGCAAAGAAACAGGTTGCTTTGGTTCTCATAAAGTACAATTTTTATTTTTTGATTCGATTCATTTACTTCATGATATTGATTGGAAATTGAGCCATGATGTAGACCCAACTGAATATTTATTTTTTTTCCAAAAAGATGGACAAGCTTGATAATTATGAACTTTTTCGTTACTATTCCTACTACAGTAAGATAGATTATTATTTTTAACCACATGTTATGGATATTGAAAACTATCATTTATGTATATAAGTCAATCAATTAATGTGTGAAATTTGAAGTACTAACATGGGAGGGTTATGTTGAGGATTTCCTTTTGGTTGAAAGGGTGTTTCGCTGCTTTACTATTGTCTTCTCTTTTGTGCTGCTTTTCACGTAAAAGCCGTAAAGCTATCTCATTCTTTTTGTTTTGACCCATTTTTTAATCTGTTGTATTATATCTTTACTGTATTCAAGATTTAAAAAAAAGAAAAAAAACCCTTTTCCCAGCCTACCTCTTCATTCACCCTCGAGGATTAGCAGTTTTCTTTCTACTGATATTTCATGAATCTCTCGTCATTGTTTCCATTCAGTTGACAGAGCATAAGTTCCAGCTACCCTACTTCAAACTCAGATACCCGCTTCCAACTTCAAATTTACAATATCTCTTCCTCCACTCAAAAAATCCATTCAAACACAATCAATCAAGTATAGACAATTGTGTCTGAATGTTCATGGAATTCATCACTTCTTTCTGAACTGTAATAGTTCATAGAATTCATCACATCTTTCTGAACCGTAACAGTAAAATTTTAGGATTGTATTTGTATATTCACCACGAGTGTAAAATAAAATAAAAAGGAATTACCTGTACAGCCTGTCTGATTATAATCTTTCGTTACATCTGTCTGATTCATAGTGGAAGATCTTGTTAAAAATGGTTCTCCAATGTACCTGATTGCCTCACAAGTCACACCTTTCTCTCCAGGGTCATGGGCTTCGTGAAGTGTGTGTGTGTGTGTTTTTTTTTTTTTTTTTTTGTGTAGTGAATTGAGTAGTACCTTGATAAAGCACCTCTTCCAATTGCAATATGGTTTTTCTTGGTAACTTGGCCTACTCCTCGAGAGTGACATATTTCTACCGTGTTATTTTGTTACCTTTTTTTGCCAAGGATCTTGTCACCGGGCGATTCACAGAAAAGTCCAGCTCGTGGAGTTGTCCTTTCCCTTTGTTATGATTCCTTGAACGACCTATCTTTAATAAAGTTCAACTCGTTAAGGGGATGCTTGTTGGAGATTTTATTAACCTAAATTAATAAGCTAATAAACCCACTTGTAATAACCGCAAGTGCACGGTGTCTAATTGGTAGACAACGGCAAGTACGGGTCGATCCCACGAGGAAGGTGGATTAAATTGAATTTAATAATTTAATTAAACTAATTTAGAGAAAATGGTGTTACAGTGTTTTTAAAACTAAAGTAAAAATAAATTAAAAATAAGAAAAATAAAATAAAAGGAAAAAATGGATTTTGTGGGCTTGGACTCACCAACGAGTTAGCAAAAAGATTTAAATCTAAATTACTGAAATTATAAACGAGAAGCTTTAGGGATGAGGATCTCTTGCTTACACCGAAGATGTGATCATTAAAATCCAATTCTAATCATATTAAGTTTCTGACAAACATTAACAATTTATTTCAAGCAAATAAACTCTTACCAAGCATTAAGTGTCTTTTTAGGGCACACTTAATCAAAGTTTAAGCTTAATAATTTTTAACACATGCTTTGAATATTGATAAAATGTTAATCTAACTACCAAACATATCAGTTTTTAATCGAACATGAAAGGTGAAAGCAAATTACCAATTTTCAGAAATAAATTGTTTATCAACAATTAAGCATTTAAATCAGTAAAATAAATTAAAATGAATTATGCATCCCTTTTGGTTTGTCGCAAACTCGATGTGGTGGTACTCAACAAATCAGCAAGTGGTCCGAACACAAATCCCGAGAAAAAGCTGCAAATTGCAATGTGGCTGCTCAGAGAAATGCTCGGGATGCCAATAACCAAACTGTTTGAAGAACAGTTATTTCTCGCCAAAATCGCTCGTTGCATTCTGGTCGTCGTCTCCAGCGAGCAGCGTCGCTGCTCCTTCCTCTGTGCTCCTCGCGAGCTCCTTCGTCCTCCAAGCGGTTCCGGAACCTGCAAAAGAGAGAGGGATGGAAGAACAGAGAGAGATGCGATGTGAAAACCCAAAAAACAGAGAGAGGGATGCGAACACTTCCCTGATTCTGCTCCTGTCGCGGTGGTTGTGCGCCACTGACGCGCCGCTCTGTGGTGGTGATCGTGCGAGAGAGAGACAGGACGGAGGGCCGAGAGATGGCGGTGATGGTGAAGCTCGGTGGTGTGGTGGTCTGTCTGGCTGTTGCTCCCTCTATTTCATGGTGGCGATGGCGGTTATGGCGGGACGGTGGCGATGCTCGGATGATGGATGATGGATGATGGATGATGGAACAGGGAGATGGTGGCGGAGAGAGTGAGGATTTGATATGAAACAGGGTTGTCACGCCCCTGTTTCGTGGTGGTGGCGGTGCTCGGATGGTGGTGGTGGCGGTGCTCAGATGATGGTGGCGGCGGCTGTGGTTGTTGGGTGGTGGCGGAGAGACAGATAGTGGTTAATGGTGGATGATGGAACAGGGAGAGGGACAGGGAGGTGGTGAGGAACGTGGTTGCTAGCGAGGAACAGGGAGGTGATGGTGGTGGTGTTCGGGTGATGGTGGTGGTGATTGCGGAGTGATCTGGACAGAGGGGGAGTGAGAGATGGTGATGAGAATCACTGTCTGAGAAAGAGGTTTTGATTTTGTGTAATTTTTCTTTTCCCTTCTCTTCCTCCCATTTTCTTACCATTTTTCTCTTATATTTATAGAGAATGATCAAAATGAATAGAGATGAGATAAAAAGATGATTCATGAAGAGAATCAAGGGATAATTGGGAGAATATTCTTTGGGTTGGATTGGGCTTGGCATTGGGTTTGGGTTTGGGTTTATGGGTTTAAGGGTTTGATTTTGGGTTTGGTTTTGAGTTTAGGTTATGGGCTTAGGCTATTTTCACCTCCACTTTCTCTGAAGTCACCATCTGGGATTGTTCAATTCATTTTTCTTCGATTTTTTCATTATTGCTCTAAATTCTACAAAAACACAAAAATTCAATAATTAATCTAAAATAAGATAAAAACAAGGATTAACAAAAATATAATAAGAGGTAATAATGTTATAATTATGTGATTATCAATGCTGAAACCTTGGATTTTATTAAGAGAGAGCTCCAACCTCTAGTTTAACAATAAAATTCAGCTTGTTTTCTTATTCATCATCAAGTCCTTTAAATAGAACAAGTTTATTACAAATAGGAACCTAAAATTAAGCAACTACCTAATCTAGGAAACAACTTAAATTAAGCAACTACCTAATCTAGGACACAAGTTCCCAGCAAATCTAAACAACTGCCTAATCTAGGAGACAAGTCTCCAACAAAATCAACAATTTAAAAATAACGCAACATTTAAATAGAAACTTCATCTCGAATTTAATTAGCGCGTCTTTTATACACGCATCCAACAAATGAGTCCATAACATCACCCTCCCCCTGAAGAAAAAGCTTGTCCTCAAGCTCAAAGTTGGGTAAGCATTGCGGAAATGTTGTCTTCTATTTTAGCCTTCTCAGCTGCTTCTCGGAGTCTTTGCAGGGCTAATCTATCCTTTAAGAGATCAATACCCTTCGTCCTCTTGAATTCGCTGTCCAAATAATCGAGCAGTATATTGTCAAAATCCTCTCCACCCAAGAAAGTGTCACCATTTGTTGTTTTTACCTCAAAAACACCATTAGAGATTTCAAGGATAGAAACATCAAAAGTTCCACCACCAGGATCAAAGACTGCTATGAGACCTTGTTATTTAACCCATAAGATAGTGCTGCTGCAGTTGGCTCGTTGATAATTCTCTGTACATCAATACCCGCAATTCTTCCGGCATCCTTTGTTGCTTGTCCTTGAGCATCATTGAAATGTGCAAGGACTGTAATCACAGCTTTTGTAACAGTTTTGTTAAGGTATGACTCTGCAGTTTCTTTCATCTTGGTCAGAACAAAAGCTCCAATCTGGCTTGGTGAATATTGTCCATTGGCTTACACCCACACATCTCCATTGGGAGCTTTTACGATCTTGTAGGGAACCATCTTCATTTCTTTTTGTGTCTGAGGATCATCAAAGCGTCTATCAATAAGACACTTGGTTCCAAAAACTGTGTTTGTAGGATTTGTCAGTGCTTGACGTTTGGCAGGGGTTCCCACAAGCAACTCTCCCTTCTGGTTGAAGGCAACTACCGATGGTGTGGTTCGAGCTCCTTCAAAATTCTCAATAACCTTGGGATTCTTTCCTTCCACCACAGCGACACATGAGTTTGTGGTACCCAAGTCAATACCAGTTACATCATTCCCAGCAGGCTTTGAGCTGAAAGGCCTTGTTAAGCCTCCTCCCCATTTCTGAATAAAAGGAGGAGAAAATGTGGTCTGAGTGTTGCCAAATAAGCATGTGTAAGTTGATTTAGGAAGATCTCCTTGTCGTTGCCTTAGAGATCTCAGAAGAAGACTAGTCGCAGGTGGTGTCTGCACTTGTGGCAGGTTATGGCTCGCGGTTCCTTCGGATTCCACACGTAAGCATTTTTGAAGAGCTGACATCATCTCCTTAAAGTGCAGCGAAAGCTTCTGCAGCTGATTCCCCAGCCTTTGCTCTACCTCCGCAACCCTCGCTTCACTTGCAGCTTGTGCTTCTTGTAGAAGTGCTCGTAGTTTGTCCTCGGTATGAGAGTCGCCCACTGTGTGTGGCTCTGATACCAATTTTTTACCTTTTCTTGCCAAGGATCTTGTCATCGGGCGATTCACAGAAAAGTCCAGCTCGTGGAGTTGTCCTTTCCATTTGTTATGATTCATTGAACGACCTATCTTTAATAAAGTTCAACTCGTCAAAGGGATGCTGAAACCTTGGATCTCATTAAGAGAAAGCTCTCCAACCTCTAGTTTAATAATAAAATTCAGCTTGTTTTCTTATTCATCATAGGTCCTTTAAATAGGACAAGTTTATTACAAATAAGAATCTAAAATTAAGCAACTACCTAATCTAGGAAGCAAGTTCCCAGCAAACCTAAACAACTTAAAGCAACTGCCTAATCTAGGAACAAGTCTCCAACAAAATCAACAACTTAAAAATAACGCAACATTTAAATAGAAACTTCAGCTCGAATTTAATTAGCGCGTCTTTTATACACGCGTCCAACAAATGAGTCCATAATATATTCCTTCACAACATTATAGGCATAACTGCATAAGATTGAAACGGAACATGGTGCAATTTGCATGTCTTGACGTTCGAGTGGGATGTGCATGAAGTCGACAAAATTTCATTGCCATAAATGCACCAGAAGGGCTCTTCCGTCTGGAATTTGTGTTTATAGATGGGAGTGAACCGTTTTGTCCTTTCTTTGCTTTCCTTAGGCTTGTTTGTTATTGTTGTTGTTATTGTTATACCTTTTTTTTTTTTCTTGGGTCCCCTCGACCTAACAATTTGTAACTTTTTTTAGATGAGAGTTATTATAATGAGTAATGATGCTTGCTTTGCTTTCATTCAAATTACTGGATTGTGTAACGTGTTCGTGGTGTTGGTCTGCCAACCTACCAATCTGTATTCTTTGATTTTAATTTATATATTTGCTTTACCTAAACCTAAAAGGATTTACTTTGACATATAGTGATATTTTTTCTATACACCTAATAAAATTTATTGTAGATATTATAAGCTTTGTGCATGGTAAAAGTGATATGAAGGCTCGTCACTTTGTGTGCAGGAATGTTGATGGACCTTCTTTCGTCTCTCTTCCCATCAGCTTTTGTTGTGATAGTGTGCTTGGGCAGTATTTCAAGATCATTTAGTAAGTGTTTTGCTAACCTATATTATCATGTTTGTAGATTTTGATATGCTGTGTCAAACACTCAAATGCTCTATTTTAGTGATTTGTTGGGGTTGGGCATGCAAAACTTTTTAAATTTCTCCAGAAGGTGGCAGATGTTTGCTTTTTAAATAGGATAAGAGTACTAAAACACACAGTTAAGCGTAGTTTTTATCAGGGGCGGAGCCAAGATTTTTTGTGGGTGGGGCACTCAACCGTACTAAAGTCATGATGAACGAACAAAAATCATAGTCAATCTTACACTGCGTTAGTGAATGTTGGCGATTCCATGAATGACAATAATAGGCCAGCCGGGAATGGCATGATTTACTCTTTTTGTAATGGGTAGTGCTCAACATTATCCTTTCTTCCTTTTGCATACATTCAACACAATATATTGGTTTGCTGATTAAAAAAAATGGTAGTCAAGGTTAATAATTCTATGTGCTGATAGCACAGTTGAGAATCTCTTTGCACGAGTAATATTAAATATCCAACTGCATTAATCTAGCACTCATTGGTCACTATTGATACTGTAAACAAGTGTTCTTCAAATATTTGTTGATACATTTTATGTTATGTTTCTCTTAGCTGGTGTTGCAAGTGGAGCAACTAGAGCAGCTCTGACACAACATTTTTCACTTCAGAATAATGCTGCAGACATATCTGCGAAGGTGCTGTCACAGTGATTTTAACTGTTTTCTGGGTAATCTTTGTATATCTGGATCAGTTTCAGCAAATCATTTTGTAAGCTTGTTCTTGCTTTTTTTTTTTTTTGCAGGAAGGAAGTCAAGAGACACTGGCAACAATGACAGGGATGGTGTTGGGAATGCTTCTTGCTCACATTACAATGGGACATTCTTTCGCTATTTGGTTCTCCTTTCTGTCTCTTACTGCTTTTCACATGTATGGTAAGTTCAGCCTTTTACCACCCTACTTGGCACTTTATTGAAATATCTTTATTAGGCATGAGCTGTTCTTGTAACATGTTGAAGTGGAACCAGAATCTAAGGCATATATCATAAGAGAGTAGAATGGAAAATTTCATCTACAATAGAGATAAAAATCATCATCTCTTGTCTATTTCATCTCATGTTTTTGCTGCAACAGAGATGGGAATTCCCATCTTCCATGTAGAGAGTATTAGGGGAAATGGAGCTTCTAAAGATGTTTTGTTGGCACCAAATCTCGGGTGGGGGGCAATTGGGATACATGGTCCGAATTGAAGTTTTTGGTATGGTTGACTGTTACAGATCTTTTGGTGAGCATTATATTAGATTTAACTTTATTATTTCTCTCTCATTGGATGCCATTGCTCTTCATCAAATTTGCAATGAAATTTTACATTTAAAAAAGAAGTAATAGTGGAGATGGGAATTTGCATCTATGCTACAAGTACAACCCATCCATGGCAGCCAAAGAGAAAGAGGGAAGAGAGAGTAGTGAGAGATTGCTCTCATACTTGAGTGGTGCTGTGCACAATTGGCTAACTTACTATTTGTAGGAGTGGGATTTGGGGAAATATAGCTTCCATGACTGTTTTGAGTATTTTCCATCTTGCTGTTGTGAATGCTTTGAGTTAAATTTTTTATGCAGCGTGTTTCTTCCTTTTAATTTTTAATGGTCTAGTGAATGCCTCATATCCTTTGATACAAAAGAAATGTGTACCCAATCCTCAGTTGGAACGAACATGGTTTTAGTTTATCAGTTTGTTTTTTGTTTTTTTTTTGTTTTTTTTAATCCTGTTAAGCTGTCCGATCCCAATGCCACCGGCAGGGTTCGAACCTTGGACTTGTGATCCCATCCGCCACAAGCCTACTAGCTGAGCTAGTACCCCTTATTACCAGATTCAGTCTGTTTTTCGGGCTACCTAGAAACAGAACTTACCATCAGGGCTTATAGTCTAATATTTTTATATTTTAAATTTTGTTAATCTAAACAAATAGTCATGTACTCATGTTTATTTTATCTATCAGTGTGAATGAGATACTACCAACGTGAGAAATTTATTAGCTCTGTTGTAACTGGCTTTTTTTTTTTCTCTGCAGCTAACTACAAGGCTGTTTGTTGCCTATCCTTGAAAACATTAAACACTGAAAGGACTTCAATTCTTTTGCAGCATTTCATGGAAACTGGCCAAGGTTGACCCCAGGATCTTTCACCGTTATTTTGTCATTTCATGTAGTTATTCCGTTTCAGCATAATTTTTTGTTGTATTCAGGGATTGATTTTGGTTATAAAGTTAACACCAGAGTACCGACTAAGCAATGGATTGTGGTTCCTACACTTTCCTGATATGGGCATGTTATAGACACTTTCTTAAGAAAGTAGACCAGAAGTCATATGCAACAATTACTAAGTGCGATCTTTCACACGTTCAAGCATAAGATTTCTCACTGAAATCCATCCTTGAGGTCCTTATGCAACAATGTGTTTAAAAAAACCAGCGAATCAGTACTCTACCTAGTCAGGCCAATGTTGTAGAGGACATCAATTCTTTCTGACCAGATTCTATCTGGGGTAATATTCACTGATGAAACTGCAATTAAAATAGCTTACTCCTAATGATATGTTCCTCCGTGTCTTTTTTCCTATCTGACATTATATTTTCAAAACAATGGAAATCGCTAATAGTGTTTAAACTTGTCTTTTGTCTTCATTAGTAATAAAACTGAATAATTCAAGCTTGCTCATCAACTTTTTTCATTGATTTCTTGTATCTGGTTCTCTTCTCAGTGCTGTCTCCACGACAGGTTTCTGGTGTGGAACATATGTTACCCTTTTGGATCAGCTGTTGGTGGTATAAGAGTTCCGAATTACTTCACAGAAGGATCAACTTAGGTGTGAGGGTTTCCTCACTAAAGCATTCAGATATGTGAGTTGAACTCAGCCCCTTCTTCTCAATTGATCTATTGCTACTGATCATCATGTACTTGGCTTGCAGGAAGGACCTCTTTGGTGTTGCAAGTTCTCACTACAACAAAGGTTGAGCTTGTATTTTACTGCAGTTGATGTCTAATTGAGTTTCTGAACTTGATAGCTCAAGCTTATTAACTGCACAGTCCATATTTCTTACAGTGAAATACTTGCTCATGTACAAGGAAGGAGTTATTAGCATCGTAATGCATAAAGAGTCGACAGCTGATGATATTTTGCAAGCATTTGTACATGCACTTGTAATGGGAAATCTTGTAGACAAATCCAGATCCATTCACACAGAAAGCCGCTTATGGATAGACAAACACTATGAAAGGTTTATTGTAAAGGTATTCTACTCTAACGAGTCATGGCTACTGATTTTGTATTTATTTGGTTTTACCGTGTTGTGCTTAGACTAATCAGACTACTGTAATCCCACCCTTCATTGACCTGACATTCTGGTTTCGGTTGAGATGTTTGAGCTGAACTCTTGTTAAGGCTGGACTCAGACAATGTATTGTCTACCTACATAACCTGAACCTGAACCTGAACACTGTTTACTGTCTCTATTTGATCTCGAACTTATTTTATTTTTATTTTTTTTATTTTTTTTGGAAAGCGAGCTTAGTTTTTATAGGATCCCATAACCTATCAACAAGGTGCGACCTACAGGTCAACACCATAAGAAAGTAACCATGCCGTCGGCGGGTCTCGAACCTAGGACGTAGGGGATAAACCCACACAGCCCTAACCACTCGACCATAACACCATTGGCATCTCGAACTTATTTTATTTGTTCACGGAAGTACATTCATTCTATCTGCATGAATGGATTTTCTTGAACAGTCATGTTTAGTCTGAGGTGAGGTTGGGTTAAGTGTTCATGTTTGTTATGGACCCGGGTTAGATTGATCTGCCCAATTTCATCTTGCTTAGTAATTTTAGCTTTCGCTTATAGACAAAAAAAATCCACTCGAAGATTATGTACAAGTGCTACTTCACAATATTGCATCTAGGGCTGATTCTTCTTCGTTTTGCAGCTTCGGTCATCAGGATGGAGAACAGAGCGTCTGCTGACTTCTACGATTTCCTGGCGTGCAAATTGGGAGTTTGGCTCTTCAAATGAAAAGAGCAACTAGAGGATCTATGCTTGGATGTATAAAAAATATCAATTTCCATATATTCAAAGGAGTGTATTCATGATATAACTCCATCAGCAAAGTATCTATGGCAGCAACAGTGTCGTGCCACTTGATGGGTGGTAGCTATTGGAGGAATTCAACCTTCCAACATATAGATAATCTGCATGAAATTTTATAGGCAACGAGAGGAAGAGAAGCTAGATGTGTGAGAAAAACAAAACTAGAAACACAACCCTCAATAGGCTTAAAATTTGCCAAAGGCTTTTAAATGGGTCTATGATCCAATAGAAAAACATGAAAAAGATGATTATCTTTTTGAGTTTTCTATTCTGAAATATTGTTTGCTTGCCTCCTATTTATAGATATTATTGTAGACTTCATTCACCTCAAGGAAATTGTGTTTTATGTTAGAAGGGTTTGTGATATACTACTCTTGGTACTTGGTAGGCCTTTTTTGCAAGATGATGTAATAACAAAAATTATTCTTTTGCTATAGTCACTACTCTCGCGATCTTGATCTTTTCTAAGTTGAATTCCCATAGGCTCCTGTTAAATAACACCATCATTTCATCTAAAATAAAAGACACCATTAACTCCTTACTTTCTGAAGGACACCACCACTTTTCTAAAGAACATCACCATCTGTTGAAGAACATCATCAATATAAAAAAAAAAAAAAACTCCAATCCCTCTTCTCCTCTCTCCCTTTCTTCTCCATCAATCACCACCACCACCTCTCATCCTTCTCCTTTCTTCAATCACCACTACCACCCTGTCACCGCCACCTCTCCCCCTTCTTATTTTTCTTCTCCAACAATCACCATTGCCACCACTTTCGCCACCTTTCATCCCACCTCCTCTCATCTTCTTTTCTGTTTTGTTCTCGTTTTTTTTCCATTTTTTCCCTCGCCTTCGCAGAGGTTCTTGTGAGTGGAGGTTCCTCTCCCCTGAACCTCTACAAGGGCAAAAATAATTGTCCCCTGTGGAGGCTCATGCGAGTGCGGAACCCACACTTGCAAAAATTTGGGCGAGTGTGGGTTCCCTACTCACAGGAACCTCGGCGAGGGACAAATGTTTGCCCTTGCGGAGGTTTCGGTGAGTTGGGAACCTCTTTGAGGGTGAAGGAGAAAAAGAAAAAGGGAGAAAAAAGGAGGAGAAGAAGAGAAAAAAAAAAGATAATAAGAAGAAGATGGGAGGAGGTGGCGGTGGTGATTGATGGAGAAAAAGAATAAAAGGAGGGGAGAAGGAGGAAGAGGAGAGGTGGTGGTGGTGATTGATGGAGAAAAAGGGAGAGAGGAGAAGAGGGATTATGGTTCTTTTTGTTTATATTGGTGGTGTCCTTCAGCAAATCTAAAAAAAAGTGGATGGTGATGTCCTTCAGTAGAGTTAGTGGTGTTATTTAGCAGGAGTCATTCCCAAAAGCTTGTTCCTTTACAAATGAACATCTTTTTATGTGCTTTCTCTTTATACATCAATGTACCTTTGGACGACCCTTTGAGGTACAACTGTCACCCTTAACTATAATTTCAAAACAAATTCAAGACATTATGACAAATGTTAGAGTGATAATACATCAAATGATTAATGGAACTGAACAAAACCCCACAAACCACATAGGAGACACCATTTAAATCCACTCAACAAAACCATATTTGATTAAACATAAGAAGATAACATCCTTGGAAAAAAAAAGTGCCTATATTGACGAAGATTCAAGCATATTCAAGCCTTCCATGAAAGTTTGATTTAACTTCAATGGGGTTGGATTAAGTGTTAATGAAGGTTAATCAAGCTTCAAAGCACTACACCATAGTGGCCCATTAATAGCATTTGCTCATAACGTTTTTTACATTGATGTTATCAAAAGCTAGCCCAAGTATTAATAACATTTCAATATTAAAACGCTATTAAGAAGAAGCCAGAGTTTAAAAAATTAATACCGCTCGATTTCTCTCCAAAAGTTTTAGAAAACCGCTCGCACTTTATCTAACCAAAAGGAAAAAAAAACACATCTCTCTATTGCTCTTGTTCGATTTCCTCTATTTGTTGCTGTCAATTCTCTCTGTTGCTCTATGCCTCTTTATGATCAACTTCGGAGTTGAGGCGATTCTAGGGTTAGGGTTTGTTTAAGCATTGGAACTCTAAATCCGACAAGGTTTGTAGATCTGTTCGAGCAAGGATGACAAATCAACCAAAACAAAAAAACAAATGCCTTAAATCATCAACTACTCTATCTATTTCCTGTAATTGTATCTCCAAATCAATTTCTTATTCTTCTCTAGATCTGCTTAAATTGTTTGATATTTTTTGGCGGTGGCGAAATCTCTTGGTGAAATCTCTAAAACCTACTAACCTTGAATCTGATCTTGGTAAGTTTCTTGAAACCTTTTCTTTTTGTTTGGTGATTGAAAATCAAGAGCTAAGAATCTCTCCATATTGCAGAGAAGGACTCTTTACCTAGATTCATTGAGTACCGCTTTGAGTAGCTCAAGACTGCCACTTCTGGCTTTTCTACCGATAACATCATCTCCGACCACGAAGAAAAGGCTCCGAACGTGGTTTACAAAGGAAAGTTTGAGAATGATATGTTCATTGCAGTCAAATGCTCCAACAAGTCGGCTTGGCTCGATTTTCGCCAGTTCATGGTTCGATTTTGCTATTGTTTAAATTTAAAAAAAAAAAAAATTCTTATATTTTTTTAAACCAAAACAAGTCCCTCCATATCCCCTTGTGGAGATAGTTCGCAGAGCAAGAGGGGAGTCAATATGCACCCTGATCCGACTACAGATGTTGGGTCTGTTGATGAATCGAATGAAGTTATGGAAGAAATCATCCATGCAACATGCATGGACGGCGTGTCTTTTCCTTGCTCGTTGGTGCTCCTCCCACCTCCCTTTTTGCACGTTTGAGTCAGAGGGATCTAAAATATTGGCAGGTCTGACTCCGCTTAAGGAAATGAAGGTTGTTCAACTTGCGCAAGGGAGTGGCATAGCACCAAAGATGAAATGGTGATTCACAATCTGCGCCAATACCAAGCTCCACTGCAAAAATATGCAGCTTTGATGGATCTTCATTTATCTATTTAGCTCAACCAATTTTATTTTTTTGGAAGTTGATAAAACTATTGTCTCTCTTAAATATGTATGATTTTTCCTATGGGTATAGGAGAGGAACGAAAGGTTGTTCTACAAGCTTCTTATTGATAATCTTGAGGAGTTGTTCCCAATTGTATACACCCCGACTATGGGCGAGGCCTTGCAGAAATGGAAGTATCTTCAGGCGCCCTTAGGGTCTTTACATCAGCTTAAAGGAGAAGTAAGGATACCTAGTACATTGTCCATTATAGTACTACCATGTTAATTATTTTAAAATGCTTCAATCTTGTTTGTGGCCAAAGTATCAACCTTAACAATGTTGTCAATGCTTTCCTTTGATGTTCATAATCATTGCTACGTATAATCCCTATGTTATGGATGTTAAGTTGAAAAAGGGGTTTTTTGCAGGGGAAAATTTCTAGAGGTATTGAAGAATTGGCCAAAAAGGAGTATACAAATTATCCTTGTCACTGATAGTGAGCGAATTTTAGGGCTTGGGGATCTTAGCTATAGGTAAAAATACTAGATTACTCATCACAGTTTCATGGCCATTAAATTCTATAGTAGTTCTTATCAACATGCCAATCTCTATGGGCCCACTCCACTATTTTTTTTTGTGCCCTACTTGGTGAGGATTCAAATTATGAATACATTTATAATGTTTTCAGGGGATGGGTATTCATGTGAGAAAGCTTGCTTTGTATTCAGTACTAGGAGGTCTCCCCCCACCTTCAGTAAGAACATCTATAAAATTTACTCATGCTAACAACATATGCTAATTTTTATGTACATTTTTCATCTCTCATTCTCTTTGGTTAACTAAACCAAGAAAAATTTTCAAATATCAAACTATTGGCTCTGTGCATGTCATATTATATTAACCTTGTTTCTATGAGACATGGCCACTTATAAGTGAGAAATTTTTTTATTCATAGTGTTTGCCTATAACCATTGACGTGGGAACAAATAACGAACAATTGCTAAAGGATAGTTACATATTGGACTCGAGCAAAATAGATTGACTGGCCAAATCCCTTAAGCTTACTATCTTATAGTAACTTGCCGAGTATATGGATTTCTATATGGTGGCTTATATATGTTGAAAATTTCTTTGGAAAGTTTTGCCAATTGTAGGAGTACGATGCTTTTCTACTCATGTGTGTAGTTAAGTAGAATTATGGCGAGAATGTCCTCATACAGGTTACTTGTCAAGTTGTCATAACCAGTAGTAAATATAAATTGATATATAATGACTAGACTTGAGTGAAATATGCAATGTGAAGGTGATGATTCTTTGTTCCATGATGAAATCTGCATTTTGAAGACCTTGCTAACCACAATGCATTTGAACTACTTGTGAGATATCGCTCAACTTATCTTGTTTTCAATAATGATATACAAATCATTTAGTTTTCCATTACATCTTTTGGAAAAATAATTGCTAGCCTTTTGAACTACTTGGTTATGACTTATGACTATTCTTTAATGCTTGTGTTGAACATGATCAAGTGTTTGCGAATTTATTTCTTATTTTTCTTTTAGATTGCAGCTCTACAAGACGATAAGAAAGCTTTGGAACGTCTCGACAAGTCGAAAGAATATGTTTTTCTCGAAGTAGAAAGGATATTGACAAGGGCTCCGAAACAGGCTTTGATACATGTCTTTGTGAACGATTAACGGGTTGCAAATATATGATCAAGGCAATGGTAGATAGCGCTTTTATTTAAGAGTTGTCATTGTTTAAAAAAAATTTCAATGTGTTAATGAAAGTTTGCTTTGTTTTATGAAAAAAAAAACATGGAAATGAGTACATGTTGCTTGAGCATTTAAGCTGAACATAGCATAATTGGTTTAACATTTTCAGAATTCATAGAAAAAAATAGAGAAAAATAGGGTAGAAGGCAGTTGCTCCTACAGGTTGTAAACCTAGCTCGTTGGCTGTTTCATATAAGGAGAAAACAGAGTGTAACAACACGTGATACAACCGTTCTTTTGGCTATTTTTCAGGTGGAGAAGCAGTGAGAAAACAAGAGGTTGTAGCTCTGTTCTTTTGGCCGTGTTTCAGGTGAATACACAATGAGTGAGTTTTCTTCTTCTTGTAATCTCCGATGTTTTTTTTTGTTTCCCATATCAATAAGATTGTTACACAGTCATCGTCCGTGGAGTTGGCAAAGTCGAACCATGTTAATTCTCGGTGTGATCTTTATGTTTATGTGTATTGCTTGTTGTTTGCTTGATTATTAGCATAGTATTTGCAGCCATTCACTTTCACCCCTAGGTCCAGGATTTGTGTTGGAATTACTCGCATCAATTGGTGTTTGGGCTAATTGTTCGAGCAAGTATTCCCCCTGCGGAACTTTCCTGGCTAAATATCTTGAGCCAAGAAATCAGTGGAAATGTTTAGGCATTTATAAACCTACAAAAAGCTTTGGCCCATTGTGTTTTGATTAATGTCTTAAGTTGTTACTTGTGTTAGTTGTGTCCAAAAAGTTTATACAAGCGAAACTTTTGACTGAATCCCATTGAAGTGTCACTGTGGACACCCACATTCCAAAATGAGGGATCATTTTACTTGTGGTTTTATTTTTATTGTTTACATGTGTAAGGGATCATTGTTTGTTCTAGCGAGATTTATAACCTCTGGATATATCTTTATGGTTAATTGCAGGATGAAGAAGAAGATGAAGAAGGATGAAGGAGAAGAAAATGGCTAGGATGAAGAAGAAGATAAAGAAAAGAAAATGATTGGAAAAATGAGTTTATATATATACTTTGAAGAAATGACTTCATGCTATGTTTAAATGTTTTGTAGTAACTAATGAGATTTATTTAGTTTACCATGTTTTAAACTAGTATGATTATGCTATAATGAGGATTTCTTACATTGTCAGATTCTATTTACTGTTGCATTTTCTTACATTGTTGGATTATGCTATAGCAGGTACAACATTGCAAATGATACCAACATAGCTAAAAACAAATGGGTTTAAAAAAATGTTGTACACTTTTAATATCACTTTTAAAGCGCTATGGTTAACTAACTTTATAACACTTTAAAAAGGCTGTATAAAACTATGTAACAACATTTATTTAACGCTATAAAAAATGTTACAACAACATTTAACACTATACAACAACATGTTCTAAGTGCTATTGAAAGTGTTACAATAGTGCTAAAAAATGCTATTAAAAGTGCAATTTTAATAGCGCGCCAAAAACGCTATTATAGAGGTAAGACTTTTAATAACGGGGGCTATCACAACATGTCATTTAACGCTATCATATCCAGTTATAACATTTTTGGCATGCTACAAATGAGGATTTTTGGTGTAGTGAAGAAGGATGGATAAGATGATCTACATGGGAGAATGAAACCCCTAACAAAGCCCATCTCAAATCGTAACTAGAAACTCAAAAGGCAAATAACAGCTAGAAACCTAAAGCTAGGGCACTTTTCGTTAAACCCCTAAAACCCAAAGTTTTTAAATTGTGAAAGAAAGTTGTACTGCCAAATAAAGGTATATCGTGTACAGGGACTTGAATTCCAAAATTAATAGGTTATTCCAACCCAATTTCTAATATTGAATTTGAAATTTTTTTATGTTTTATTGTTCGTTCGAGAACTACGATCTTTGGCTCTAGAGCTGAACCATTTTTTTTGTATAAGAGAATAACTTCAAGATAAATAGGAATGAAGCTTTATCGAAATGAATCAAATCTTTATTCTATAATTGATCGGTATAAACATCAACAACCTTGAATTGGATCAACTTCTCCTCAACAAATAAGTGTTTTGGCCAATAAAATCCTACTTAATAGAAAGGTTGTTGGAGAGGTGACAAAACCCTATACTTTTCAATTTTCATTACAAAAGCAATAAACTAGAAAATGATGGATTATTTTGTGAAAAAAAATTTGGGCCTATATAAAGTGGAATTTGTGCTTGTGAAAATCATCGAGTAATTGAAGATAAAAAAAAAACCCTCAAGAAATTTTGTGAACAATGCGCCGTCGAATTTGTTGATTATCTGGTATGACGATATCAAATGAGATACATCAAACTGACATGTCTAGTAACTCATGTGTGACATTTGAAGCATCTTCCAAGTTGTATTGCGAATCTTTTAGATAAACCCCTTAGGCTTGTTTAAGAATAATATAGAGGAATCTCATGTAAATATGTACCTTGGAATAAGGTTTGATCTTATTCATGAGGATTCCATAAATATTCCCATTCCAAGAGTTGAAAGTTCAAAATAATTGGGATTTTTTTTTAGATTGGATGCAATTAGTAATTTATTTTGGCATGTACAAAATGAAAACTTCAATCTCGATTGTATGAGAATTTTTATAGAAGCATTTAATTTTCTTCACTTCCCAGAATGTATCCTAATTTAAGTTAATTGTTTGTTGAAGTGTTGCCGACTGTGTCATATTTGCTACTATCATATGTTCGACCTCTTCATTGGAATTTGGAAGAATATTTAATTACTTCTCTTTTTTTTAGGAAACAATTTTACTCTGATTCTCATTACAGAGATCCTCATAATCTACCAATAAAACACAAACACACACACAGATAGCCTCCCTAGCTCTGTCCTGGCGCTAGGGGCCTAGCTCTCTAGAATATTTGTTCTCATTATGTCGTAGTTGATGTGACATTCTTTCATTCGCTTATACTTGTTATTTTTTAATGTGCATTTGACTTTTTTAAAAACCAATAGCTGTGAACCAATGAGAAGATGCCACCCAACTGTCACATTAAAATGAGACTATAGATGAAAGTCCGAGAAGAACTAAAAGAAAAGACAGATGAAGCAGTGAAGACCTTGAACATATAACTGAAACAAAAAGTGATGCATTTTTTTTTTCCTTTTTTTAGAAAATGTCTTGAATAGTTCCCCAAAAAGGTATCTCTTTTCGGTTTAATTCCATAAAACTTTAAATACTATTTAATCCCTCTCTTTATAAATCTTGGAGGTGACTTTTTTTCCCTCTCATGTTCTTCAACTTTTCTTCTTTCCTTCTTAATTCAAAACCACCACCATCACCAATCCCTCATCACTATCACCCTTGATTATGCCACTACCACCCTGATCCTAAGGCTGACAATAGATTTGATTATACTCGATACATGAACCATTTCAAATCAATAAATGTCGTTTCAAGATTAGATTTTGAAGTTGAAATCTTGATCTGATTGTTAAGTTTAGATCTGTATGGTTTTGGATCTAAACATATCCAATTTAATAAGGACCCGATAATTTGGACCCAAAATTAATGTTCATATATTTTGATTAGTAGTACTTTTTTATATCCAAAATATCTTATTAATAACATGTGAAAATCATTGACTTAAAAATCTTTAAAAAATAATGGTTATTTCACATTTGGCTTATGTTAGTTTATTGCTATTCCTATTTGGCTTTCCAAAAGTATTTGTATTCTAGTCTAACACCCATATGTGTGTCTTCAACTACGTTGACAAACAAATTTCATCCAAAATCAAGGGACTCGCTAAGCAGCCGACGAGAGACTGCAATTTTAGGTCATCCCATGTTGCCTGCCTTAGGGGTGGGCACGGGACGGGATGGGCCTCATTCAATCTCATCCCATTCGTTCAGGATCGGGATAGGCCTCATCCAATCCCAAATGGGTTCGGGACATGATGGGATGTACTAAATAGTCTTCCAATGAAGAATAATAAAAAAAATTCATTTCACATTGCTCACACACCAATAATGTCTAATAATTTTTACATATAACTTTCATCTTAACAATATAAAATGTCATGTAAAATTTCATCTCACACTACTCTTAAATGTAACTTGTATGAATGATATATGTTCTCAAGTTGGTTTCTATTTAAACAAAGAGTACAAAATCAAGCAAGTTTTCAAAGAATAGAAGTTTTGATTTAATTTCAACACATCCTAAATTTTTTCCTTAGAAGAGTAGTTTGATTAAAATTAATAATAATAAATATTAAATAAAAGAGTTCGGGACGGGATGGGCGGGATTGAAATCTGCATCCCGATTCCATCCCACTCTAGATCGAGATGGGACGGGATGAGATCAGAATGAGTTTGATCAATCCCAAAAGGACCCAAAAACAATCGGGCGGGCCGTGATGAGATCGGGATGGGATGCCCACCCTTGGCTTGCCTGGGTTTCTTTTTCAAACAAGAATTCCAGATGTTTCTCATTATCTGTTTTCCCTGTAATTATGTTGCAATTTGAGCCCACCAACAAAAATGAAGAAAATAATCAGACACCCATTTCGAAAACATTCCTCTCTTGAAGATCAGGTATTAAGTAGTTTATCCACTTGAGTCTACAACTCTTTCCACACCTCTGTAAGCCTGCAAGTACCCCCAACATTCAATTTAATAATGATCACCAAAACAACCGAACAAAAAGAAAAGAAAATAGGGTGGATAGACAATCAATTATATTACCTAGATGTTTTTGAATATAGATCCAACAGTCAACACCAAATCATGTGATGTAATTGAATAAATTCTTCAGGAGACCACAAACCTTTCCTTAGTTTTTGCTTCAAACAATAAGAGTGTCGTCCCATTTTACAACAAATGGACAGTGAGTTCTCCAAAGCTGGCAACCCAAATTGAGAGAACAAAGAGAATGGGGGAGGATGATCTATGTTCTATGATATTAAGAGATCGAAAACATTTAGAAGATAAACCATGCTTCAAATTCAAGATATGGGGGTTCAAAGAGAAAGACGAGAGAGGTAAGCTTTGATGGGTCCACTAACTTTGTGTTTGGTATTTAAAGGCTGCAAAATGCTATGAAATGGTTGAGAAATAAGAGAGAGACATGGGCACTTTCTTTTTAGCCCTTCTAGGGAGCGAGGGATGGGTGTAACCACCGATCCCCCTCAAGATAAGTGAGGGCATGTATCTCGAGGGGGATGGGTGGTTACACCCATCCCTTGCTCCCTAGAATTTTCGCTTTCTTTTTTGGTAAATGGACTTCACGTGCAAAGCACAAGCATGGTAAGTTGGCTTTTTAAAAAAATTATTTATCATTTAGTCCCCATTAATTCAGGTGCAACTCTAGATGGGTGCTATTAATTGTGTTTATTTTGTCTAACCCCCATTTTAGCCTTTGACCATTAAGTCAACTAGTTTGACTAGCAAAAACCATTAGCTCTTTTAAAATTCCTTATTTACCCCTCACTAGCACGTGTTTACTTCCCTATTTTCCCTCTTCCAACGAAACCATAGGCTTCACTTACACTTACAGTGACCGAATTGAGAGGGAGAGAAAACCACAATCTGTTGAAGAGGGAGATTGCGATCGGAGCTGAGGAACCTCAAAATATGGCCGGTGGACACGTCGTTGTTGTTGAAGAGGTAAGTAAATGTTGTATTTTGTGTATTTACCTTCGATGTTGGTTGAACTGTGAGAAAATCTGTTTGGGGAAGATGGGTACCAAATGATAAATTTAGAAATTATGTGGGTGTCAAAACATAATTATGTGTATTTTTTGTTAAAGAATTATGTGTAAATTGTTGTTTAATTGACTTGCATTGTTTGCGAATGACCAAGATATTTGTCAGATGTGTGACCTTCTAGGTCACACTTCTTCTACTTGCCCTAAGGTACAGTATGTGTGGCGCAAATCGATGCCCTAGATTGATGATGACGTACCTTCAATGTAAATTCCTAACTTGTGGCAAATTTAAGTGGTCGGAAGATGCTATAAAAGAGGTTGAGGGAACCATTGTAGAAGATAACATTGATCTTACAAAAAAGTCTATCAAGATTGCAGGAGGGTCTACTTCGAGTGGCAGTTCAAAAGTATGTTTTCTCTGTGATTTAGATGGTCACTGGTATGAGGAATGTCCTTGGAAAAATACCTCATGCTTGAAAGGATGCTCAACACCAAGGAAATTATTGAAATCTCAACGACCATGGAGTCTTGGTAAGAGGTTCTTGGTGTACAATAATTGTGGTAGCTTTCAGTGGTTACAAGACTATTTGAAAGCAGTGAAGGCAACATTGACACCAAATGCAGTTGTACGTTTAAAAGTCAAATTTGAAATAGAAATGAAATTAAACGACTTTTGTGATGAGTTCATTAGTAAGCTTGGGTAGTGTGGATTGGAGTTTATCGGCAAAATGTAATAGTAGTAAGGATTGGAGTTTATCTATGTAATGAAATTTGATTTATGTATAATAGTAAACCATGAATGTAATGAAGTTTAATGGAGTTTATCTACAAATGTTTCTTGAAGTTTAATGAAGTTCAACTTGTAATGTAATGCAACTTGCAATGCAATGGATGGCAATGCAATGCAATGAAAGTGATTAACATTCACACTAACAGTGACATGGATGGCAATGCAATGCAATGACGATGAACAACATACCCTGACATTGATCAACAACCCTCAATACCCTGCAATATCCTTAAATACAAACACACTGACAAACCATGCAATGCCTTGAAATGCAGTGCAACCACACAACACACATACCCTATAATATCCTGAAATGCAAACACACTAACAAACCCTGAAATGGATGGCAATGCAATGGATGGCAATGCCCTAAAATGCAAATAATACAATGCCCTGAAATGCAAACACACAGACCCTGTACATGCAAACATAAAATGCAATTCAACCTGTCAGTGAACAATGTCATATGCAATAAGCAACCTGTCAGTGAACAACCTCATATGCAATTCAACCCTATACACAGACCCTGTACATTCACTGACACACTACAATAAACAACCTGTCAGTAAGTTTGGCATATGCAAGCTCATTTTCTGATATGCAACCTGTCAGTGAGTTTGGCATATGCAACCTGCAATGGACTACCTCATTTTCTGATACAATGAAACGCAAGAAACTGTAATGAACAACCTGTCATTTCATTTTCTGATGCAATGCAAGAATCTACAATGAACCATCGAACCAATGCATTTTTTATCAACACACAAAGTGTAACATTGAACCAGTTTGTATTACATAACCATTGAACTATTGACCAGTTTGTATTACATTAGATATTGAACCATTGAACCAATGCATTGTTCACCTTTACATTTGTCTTGCATATCCAATTAGTCTTGCATACTGAACCATTGTTTTTCTTACACTGCTTGTAACAAAAAAAACTGAACCATTTTCTTGCACATACATGGCATCTATCCAAAAACTGACATGCCATTGTATGTACCATCTATACCAAAAAACTCAAACTTATACCCAAAAACATTGTTTGTAACCATTATCTCTAACATATGCATGGCATCTACCCAAAAACTGAACATGCCATGGTTACAAACAGCAAATGTATTTACCAAGTCATATCATATGTATCAACCATACCAAAAAGGTGGGTAAAAGTCACCAACCTTTACATGTTTCCCTGGGACTGAGTCAAATTCTGACTTATCATATACATACATTCTCCACTAGTTGCTGAGGTACATGGCATTGCATCCTCATCTTCTGTCCTTGACCACCATCGCCACCAATTCTATTGCCCTGGCCTACAACACCTGGCCTCCTCTCAGAACTAGTAGCAACTACGCCTTTGCAAGTAGTCTTGTTGTGCCCATATTGTGTTGCTTTTAGTGCATCTTTTTGAGTTCTTTCTTGGTCCCTTGGGCCCCTCATCTTCACCCATTTTCCTATTATTTCTAGGTCTCCCAGCAGGCCTATGAAGTGGGGGAGGCTTAAAAACATGTTTTGGCTAGACAACAAAACAAACAATGAATAAGATACATGAGGTCAACAAATAGTGAATAAGCTACAAATGTGATGTGAAAACACAAGAAAATTATGTATTTTACCTGAGGCCAATAACTTGGATTATCAAGTGGGTGTACATACACGTCATACATAGCTTTGTAGGCAAAAACTGAAAAGTATGGACTACAGTACCTACATGAAACACAAACAACTTTAAATAATAAAAAAAACAAACAACTTCAAATGGTAGACAACAAACTACTTGAAATAAATTAAACTTACTTTGGAAACTCATCCCTTGTTGGAATCACCACAACATATATACGTTCACATGGCAAACTTGTGACTTTCCATTCACAACAAGAGCATGTGTGGTTCTCAAGATCCACAATCCACCCCACACCCCATCTATTTATGGCATAATACAATCATTTTCTGCAACAAGTGGTCCTACACCTATGATACATCTTTTTCAGTCTCAACAAAGTTCTTTCAACCCTAGGCAAAACACCACCACTCTCCATGTTTTCTGCCTCAAGTTTCCTAGTATAGTGCATACCCATCACTATCCTTTGAAACCTCTCAACCATTTTCACAATGGGCATCTCCCTCGACTCGAGCATCATCTTGTTGAATGACTCTGAAAAATTGTTTGTAATGTGTTCATACTTTGATGTAGTATCAAAGTATGACCTTGCCCAATGAGAAAAACACTATTTTTCCAACCACTTTTTTGCCTTGGGATTCTCAGCCTCAATCTTTTTCATCTCTAATTCAGACTCTTCAACCTTATAAGCATTAGCAACATTCCAAGTAAGACTCTCCATGTGAAGACTATTATGGATCTTTTTGAAATTTTGGTACATGTGTTTGAAGCAGTACATATGATGACTACCCCAGAAGACTTCATACACAGCCGTAATCAGACTCTTCTGCCTATTTGAAGCGAATGTAAGCTTGCTTGGGTGTTTTCTGAGATATGAGCCTATAATGGTCAGAAATGTGTTTAAATTATCATAGTTTTCAACCCTACAAATGTAGATGGCAATAGTGAATAACACATTATTGCATCCAATGAATGGCAGATAACATCACTCCACCATATTCTCTCTTAAGAAAACAAACGTCTAAACCTACTATAGGTCTACAACCCTTCACAAAACCTTCCAAGCTTGCTCTAAAAGCTACACACAACCTCACAAAGTTGTCATCAGTATGATCCTTCAACCATTCACCAATACTCCCTGGGTTGTCCTTCAAAATCTGTCAACAAAGTTCAGGGACCTTGGTTAAACTGTCCCTGTAATCTCCATAGATTTTTTCATTGCATATCATCTTGGAATTGTAAGCAGTCTTGTAACTGATTTGTAGCCCATGCTCATCCTAAAGGTATTACATGATTTTACTAGGCCTAGAATTTTTGTTAGTTCTCACAATGGGTTCTACCACTTCAATAACCCAAGGAGATTTAACCATATAATTTTTTCCCCTTTCATCACCCTTGCATGTGTGTGTGGCCTGAAATGACCTCAACATGGTTGTTGGTTCCCTAGTTAGTTAGTCTTCTCACATAAATCCTCCAAGTGCAAATAGGATCTTTGCACCTCAAATCAATATTCAAATTGTCATTCTTGGACCGTCTGTATTCAAACTTGTTCATTATTGCATACTTTCTCATCCATTGCATACACTGCTTGATGGTATCCCATTTCATATTCTCATGTAACTCTGAAATAGGGGTTGTCATACCCATCATAGTTTCTTCATTCATTCATGCATGAGGTTCTTCTGCAAATGAATTTAATTCATCTGCTTCTTCTTCTAGGCTATCCTCATCTTCAGAACTTTCTTCATTTTCATCTCCCACTTCATAGTCCTCATTATCTTCATTAACTTCTCCTTCAACATCCTCCCCAACATCCACATCTAATATCTTCCCTGTTTTGCTCCTACCAACATGATCACTATCTTAGTGATTCTCAACATCTAGTTGGTCAATATTTACAAGAATTCAAAGTCAGTCAATGGCAATGATGGTGGTACTTTTTCATCTTCAACATACCCATCAGTGAATGACACAAAGTCCCTTGGTAGAATATGTCTTGGTCCACTCACTAAAGGTTCAGCCATTGATGGTTCACCAAAGTTGCCAAAGTCACCAAAGTCACTAAAGTCAGCAGTTGCATTACCAAAGTCCCCAAAGTCACCAGCTACATCACCAAGGTCAACCTCAATCTCTTCATCATGATGCACCTCTCCAAGTTCATCATCAGAAGAAAGAATAATAGGGTTACTAAAGTCTGTTCCAGCTCCAACAATTGGTTTAGAATTCTTGATCTAAGACCATACTTCCTTTTTGAATGATCATACTTTCTAGAAGAAGATGGACTAAAAAAAAGGTTTGTTATTGAACCTTGTTGTTTTAATGTTGTCCCATAAATACAACAAGTCTGCGTCATTTTTCCTTACTTTGACACTTTGATCAGCACAAATCCTTGTAATTATTGCTTCCTTAATTCCACAATGCATCTCAATGTCATCTTTTAGATCCTTCAAACACCACTCATCCCCATCTTTATCTTTCCAAGTTGTAATTGTACCATTCATATACGTAGGACTATCACTCACCCATTGGCCACCATGATGAACTAAACAAGTCATCTTGTCACATAGAGCCATCCCTGCCACAAGTATATATAACAAGATATATTAGATATACATACATGAAAAAATCATTCAATAGTTCAGTGTAATCAGTGTATACACATACATAAGATACATACACTGATATCATATATACACATACATCACATACATACAATGATATCATGAAATATCGGTGTACATAACATACATGAAATATCAAACAGAACTATGAATCAGACACAATTCAACAAAGTCCGAGCTTACCTGCTCAGTTTACACAATCAGACACAAATTTAAACAATTCGAAATATCAGTGTATAGTTTAGTGGCTCTTTCATGATTTTATAGAATCAGAGACAATTTACGGAAACAATTTTACAGAATGAAATCAAACAAAATTTTTTAAGCTCAATGGCAGTGGGAACAATGGTTTTCAGCTCCAGAATCTCCATCCAAGAGGGGAATCGCCGTCCACTCTCCCTCTCTCTGTCTCCCCTCTCTCCCTTATATTCCGGCACATACGAACAAGCTCCCTCCCCTCCACCGATCACCCTCCCCTTCGACCAATGATATCCCTCCCCTCTGTCGAGCGATCTCTCTCAATCGAATCATCTTTCTCCCTCTCTCCCTCTGTCAAAGGCTAAAATGGGGGTTAGACGGAATAAACACAATTAATAGCACCCATCTAGGTTTACACCTGAATTCGTGGGGGCTAAATGGTAAATAACCCTTAAAAATTGGATGGATTTTTTTTATTCAGCATAGTTGAATACACAATAATAGGTGTTAGAATGAAATATAGTAAAAAATTGGGAGCCACATAAGAATTGTTATAAATGAATGGGGGCTAAATGGGATATAACCCAAAAAAAAATTATTTCAATGATGTTTAAGTTTTTCAACCTACTTTTAAAATTCTATTTTATTATTTAGGTCTTAAATGAAAATATGAAATAGTAAATTTTAAGATTATGGTTTAAAACCCTTATGCACTGAAAAAATAATTTTGAATCCAATTACAAAATTCGAAGTGTACACTTACATCTTATATCTAATTTTGCAAGGTATCAATATATTGTATCCTTAACATATCATTAACAAAAATATTATAATTACTG
Source organism: Berberis vulgaris (assembly GCA_963556465.1). NCBI lineage: Eukaryota > Viridiplantae > Streptophyta > Magnoliopsida > Ranunculales > Berberidaceae > Berberis > Berberis vulgaris. The sequence continues at coordinate 38,148,985 of OY747132.1, read as the reverse complement.
AGCTTGTAAAATCCTTGAGTAAGTGGACAATAGACCTGATTAAATCTGGATTCGATCGGTAACCACTCAAAGCAGTTCTGGGTTAGAATTTTGTATTTTAGATCCGGAACCGATTCGTTAAATTTGGATAGTTAACGGTTCGATTCTAGATCTATAGGTATTTGATTCGATATGGTATTGTTGCCAGCCCTACCTGACCTTTTATGATGTTAGGTTGCTTCCGCTGACCACTTCTGCCCACTACTACCACCATATTCTGCCTCCACCACCATCATGAATCCTAGATTTGTGAATTTTTAGAGTGACAAATGTGGACTACTAAGCCGTCGTCGTTAAGCACTAAAATGTTTTGAATTCACAACTTGTTAAGAACTTTTGTTACAGATTAGAACTAAAAACAAACACCAATTAAGGGTTCCCCCCCCCCCCCCCCCCCTTTTTGAGTATTTAAGTTTAAAAAAAAAAAACCTTCAACAATTGCCCCCTTTTCCCTTTTGTTTGCTGACGTGTTCATCGATAGTGGTAAAAATTGATATTGACAATGACTTTGGCTGACCCGAGAGTCTTAAGTTTCCTGTTTAGCACCGAATTCCAAATTTTGCTAAATTCGCTAGCAAATCTAACACATCTCTATATCTATGTTACAATTCAGAATGGTGTGTGGGGTTGGATATAAAAGACAGTCAAGATTGAAAGGTGGGGAATATGTTGATGGTGGAGATTCATTATTAAGAATGGTATGTTTGCAAATAACTTGCAAGTAGAAAAGAAAAGAAAATTAACAAAAATGTGAAAAGGTTGGTGGAATGCATATGTGGCGGATAGATAAATTTTTTGTGTTTTTTTAAAAGCAAATCGTCATAATTATCTACTTAGTTGTCGGATATTATTAAAATTTGTATGGTTGAAATGCATTTTTGAAGATATTTCCAATGAAACCAATCATTAATACAACACCTAAAGTTGTAAATATGCATTTCATGCCGTGTGCATTTTTCCAAAAAAATTACTGTAATTTAATGCACTTCGCAAGTATTTACAATATTATATCACATTCAAGCAAATAACATGAATTCCATATTTTGGAAAATCAAACTTTTGGGAAAATTAATTGTGGCAGTTTAAAAATGTGTTTTTTCTAATTGTTTAAAATTTTAACTGAGTTTAACCTATTGCCAAGACCTACCTTTTATCATGCCAACAAAATGGGCAATACACTAGAGGGATGTTGGAGATAAAAGATGACTGAGATTTACCCAAATATAAAGATCTAATGGGTCACAAATAAGTAGGTTAGAGAAAGAATTTTTTTTAAAAAACTTTTATGCCCCAACCAACTCTAACCATCAACATCTAAAGGCTCAGATTGAATTTGAGTGCCAAAGGCACGGGGGATACCCTAGTGTATATTACAATTCAGAATGGTGTTTGGGGTTGAAAATAAAAGACAATCAAGATTAAAAGCTGTGGAAGATGTTGATGGCAGAGATTCATTATTAACAATGGCATGTTTATAAATAACTTGCAAGTAGAAGGGCAAATAAATGAACAAAAATGTGAAAATGTTGGTGGAATGCATATGTGGCGGAGAGATAATTTTTTTGTGTTTTTTTAAATGCAAATCGTCATAACTATCTACTTAGTTGTCGAATTTTAGTAAAGTTGGTATGGTTGAAATGCATTTTTGAAGATATTTTCAATGAAACCAATCATTAATACAAACACCTAAAGTTGTAAATATGCATTTCATGTTGTGTACATTTTTAAAAATTATTGTAATTTAATGCACTTCACATCATAAGTATCTAGAATATTACGACACATTCAAGCAAATACCATGAATTCCATATTTTGGAAAATCAAAGTTTTGGGAGGATTAATTGTGACGGTTTTAAAATGTGTTTTTTTCTAATTGTGTAAAATTTTAACTGAGTTTGGCCTATTGCCGAGACCCACCTTTTATCGAGCCAACAACACGGACAATACACTAGAGGGATGTTGGAGATAAAAGACGACTGAGATTTACCCAAATGTAAAGATCTAACAAATCATAAATAGGGAGGTTAGAGAAAGAATTTTTTTTTTTTTTTAACTTTCATGTCCCAACCAACTCTAATCATCAACATCTAAAGACTCTGATTGAATTTGAGTGTCAAAGACACGGAGGGTATATATACAATACATATAGGGATCTAGGCTCTATATATTTTATCCCTTTCCATATAAAGAAACTTGTTACACCAATTCCATTTGTAATTCTATCAATTACTTATCTACCAAAAAAAGGAAATTAGTTCATCTAACCCTCTTATACCCCTTCTAGTTAAGGTTGTTCCATATAAACTGTGGATGTAACATGTTGTGGTTGTTTGTTCTTCTCCCTCCAGAAGATTTGGGAGAGACATCAACAATGAATGGTGTCTTGTTCAAAGAAGCGGATGGATGCATGTACGAGATTCTATTCTAGGTGTCAAACAAGACTGCAGCTGGAAGAAATTGGGTCCTCTTACAAAAAAGAAGTGTGAAGCGAAGCCACTATTTCCTTTCAAGAGAAGAGCTTTGCTCGTCAATGCCTTGGGAACGTGGATGGTACGATTCCTACTCAGTTCAAAATCCTCCTCATCTTCTCTGACCGATCCCAAACAGTCTTCTTTTTCTTTTTTCTTCGATTCCTTCTCGAATACGACGATAAAGGTGTATGGTATGGTGACGTGTTTGGGAAATTTTATGCATAGGAGGAGGTTTTGTTTGCAAGGAAAATGGTGTTAGGGGAGGACAATGTGAAGGATGCATGCTCGTTTGATGGGGAATTTGGATTGGAGACTAGTCCCTCTTATGAGCAAGTTTTCGCTTTGGTTAGGTTTTTCGACTGTGGTGGAAGAGGGTAGGCGGAGTTTGTTAAGAAGAGGGTTGGTTATTGAGATGCAGATGAAAAAAAATTTGGAGCTTGTAAATAAGAGGGAGGAGGAGAAAGGCTTGACCGTAGCAAGTGGAGAGTGCTAAGTTGGAGAAAGCTAGGTTGTATTAGGAGCCAAAATGGGCCAAGGTTGATGATAAGGAAGAGGAATTGGAGAAAGTGGTAGAGTTAGAGGAAGCAGATGATAATAACAAGAATCAGTTGTATTGGTGTCGTGTGCAGTAACAAGTTTAAGTATGAGAAAAAGTGGAATAATCATGAGCATTGCTAGAATCATGAGCAGTGCTAGAAGGTGGTAAGAGTTGCGAAGTCAAATGGACAGTGAAGAGGAACAAGAGGAGTTGGCTGGTAATTCAGATGAAATCCATACGGATGCGGTGAATGAGTTGCATAAGCAATTTGATGATAGTATTGATCTGCAGCAAGGAAAAAGTGAGGTGAAAGATCCTTCAAGTCATATGAAGAAACTAAAGCTTCCCATGATGTTAATGGAGATAAAGATTGATGATGTCAAATCCTGTTATCCTTGACCTTAACCAGCACAAGGAACACACGTGAACCAAAAACCACCGTTGTGGCGGCTGATGGCACTCCGATGCTTAAGTCAGACAAGGCTTGAGAAAGGTGTAATGTTGTAAATTCGGTTCTGTAGCATACCTTTGTTCCTCAACCCTATGCTCTATTTATCATGCGATAATCTTTGTTCAGTTATGACTTTGGTGGTGTAGTTTAGATAAAGATATCTTGCTAAAGATCATTTCCTTGTTGGGAGTTGTCCATATAAGAGAGTTTCCCTACATGACTTGTATTTTTAGATCTGTTGGGGATTCTTTCCTTGTAGAGTGTTGTCCATGCAGAAAAGTTTTCATGCACGACTTATACTCTGGTATTTGCTTCCTAGTAGAAATCACTGCAATGTTGGCCTGGCTGTCTTAGGTCAAACTCCTAGATACTTGTCTTGTTAGGTCTTACGGGTACTGAGCTTGACCTATGACGTATGGGCTTAATAGGGCACTGCTGGTTGGATCCAACTTTCTAGACCTGCCTCAGTGGGCTTTGCTAGATTGGACGCTCATCTAGGCCCGTTTTGCTCTGTTGACGAGATCATCATGACATGTGTATGGTGCAGATCACTGGATGGTTTGGTGTATCATCAGCTGCCCCCCCCCCCCCCCCCCCCGAGTTAGTGGGCTAGGTTGCTGGTCCACTAAGTCACATCATAAGAGAACTGTACAATCATGATGATTGAGTCTGAAACATTTTCCTCGAGCGGCGCATGTCATTTATTATGCGACTACTCGAAAAGGAGGCGAATCTTCGCTTCTATTTAAGCTTTCTTATTTGCAAAGAAGAGTTTCTTTACTTCTGCAACTTTTTCTTAAACTCCTTCTTGCTCTCTTGCTTCCGCATTCTTGCTTTTATTTTCGCAAGTGTAACCGAAAGCTTGTATTTTCTTCTATGGCGGATAAGGGTGAACTTAATTCCGATCAGGAACTGTCCCTCGCTTGCTATGAGTGTAATCGAAAGCTTGTACCTTTTTCTATGGTGGATAAGGTTGGTCGACGAACTTGGTATAGTTAGTCTTAGGGATCAATATCAGATTCGTGAGGATCTAGAACTGGTCCCATTGGGTTATGGTCACTCCCCATTGAGGTTTCTGGAAGGATTTATCGCCTTGCATAAGGGCATGTTTCAATCGGGACTCCAATTTTTTCGATCCCAAAAGATATCTAGCGCTTTCTGGCATATCTTCGTATTCATCCCGCTCAGATAGTTCCAAACCGGTTCAAAACTTTGATCGCCATTCTTATGAGGGAGAAGGACGTTGACCTTCGATTGACTCCGAAGGTGATCCATCTGCTGACTTCCCCTCGTTTGATCACTCACTGCACCTGCCAGCTGAGCACACTAGTTTGTCTGGGTCCACTGTCGAACGATTTCAAGTCTTGCCAGAAATATTATTTTTTGGCCTCTTCAGACTCTCCATATTTTAGGCTGGAAGGTCGTTCGCTCCGCAGAGGTTTCAAATTTGCTAACAGTAAGCATATTGTTCCTTTTTCTTTTTCTTGTCCAATCATTATGGATGTTGCCCTAAATTGTTGTTTATTTTTTTGCAAAGAAATTTTCGGCTCCGTACCTCTCTGAGGAGGAGTCAATAATGAAAATTTTCAATGGCATGCCTTTTATGACCATCGAAGAGGTTATGACTACGAGCAACATTGCGCGAAGTTGGCTATTTGAAAATTTTCATGAAGTTCCTACTCTGTTCAGAACGTCGACTAGGGAGGCCGGCAGTTGTCGTTCTAAGAATAGGAAGCTGACCATGCCTAGCCTGACAAGGCAGGCTAAGTTGGAGGCAGCTCTGCCACCTATTACATGGCCTAAGAGGAAACAGGCTAATCCCAATACCGTTCTTTCTTCTCATCCGCTGGAGAAACAGGTAACCATTGCGAAGCCTGGGCATGCTCAGTTCACCTAGGAGATAGTTCTGGAAGAGTTGGTTGCTTTGCCCAAATTTCCTACCCCAGTCATTAACCTAGAGGGGGATCGTTCGAAGCTAGCAGGCACTGGTGGTGTCGAAGCTTCACAACCTGTTCGACCCTCGGATATGGATCCTGCCACCAAAGTTACTGACGCTCCTCTTCCTCGTTCTACTGAAGCATTCATTCTAGGTAGTGGATCTTCTTATTCTCTTCCGCCTTCAGACACTAATGCAAGGCATCGGGTTGAGCCTCAAGCTAAAAACTTCGTCTGGGAAACAAAAATTGTCAAATGGTCTTCATGGTACTGTGCTAGCGTCCAAGGGTGGAGCGAGCATTTTTTGAATTAGAGTGAGTTGCACCCTGATGCCCAAATCAGACTCCATGGCCCAGAGTCTAGTACGCAACTGGCACCGGGAAGTAGACACACCATCCGCCTTTGAGTGGAAGATCCACAAGTGGTTTGAGTGGATGAACGCTCGGAGCCGGTGTCCGAGGAGTCGACCATGGAGGAGTGCGCCGATAAGGGCCATGGAGTTCACGTCTAATAAAATGTATGCCATGGAGATGACTTTTTCCAATTTGCAGAGGTCGTATTCTGATGCACTCTATCGGATCGAGTCCTTGAACAAGCAGGTAGGGGAGTCTAGTGCTAGGACGGACTCTGAGTTATGGCAGGTCGCGCGGGCTGATTTCGAGGCCAAGCTAGATGCCTCAAGAGTGAATTGAAATCTTCCAAGGCTAACTTGGTGTCTGCTGAAGTGGAGCTGGAGCTACCCTACAACAAAAATTAGCCTTTAATAACATTTATTTATGGCATTTTCACATACTATGACACAAATTTCACAATGAAATGGCTCGTAACATTTATTATGCTTGTTAATTAGAGATGTTATTACAACAATCTTTAGAGAACATTATTGGAGATTGTTATCATTATTTTATTAATTAGTTAAAAATGGTATAGATTGCTGAGAGTGAATTGTGTGAGAATGTTTATTATTATTGAGAGAATGTTAGCATTATTGAGAGTAGAGAATGCTATTATTATTTTAACAAAAAAATTAAAAATTTATGTGAGGGTAAGTGTTCAAGTCTCGCCCCCAACCCATTTATTTTGAAGTTTCTCTCAATCTTTCCATCTTCTCCTTTCTACCCATTTTATCAAAATCTCAACTTCGAAATTGAACACACAGATCATCCCTAAATTGTTCATTGGAAGAGAAGGAACTTGGCATTGAACCCTAGATTTTTTGAATCTATGTTCGAGTCTCAGTTCTATCGATCTATGATTGTTGGAGTCTCTTAACCCATTTTATAGATACTGTGATTGTTGGAGTCTCTTAACCCATTTTATTGATCTGTGGTTGTTCTATCGATCTGTGATTGTTGGAGTCCACAAATCATTCGTCTGTGAAGGTAATGTTATTTCAACGCTCTGTTCTACTAATCACCTCTATTTCTTGATCGGTTTTCATGTTGATTTTGAAGTAACTCATTAGGTTTTCTCTCCGTTCTTGCTAGATCTCTGTTTGGATTCACGTTTTTCTTATTTCTTGTTCTTCATCATCTTCTTCGGTCAGTTGTGCTCATTTCAGTAGAGTGAAATCTGAACTTGAAAGTTGTTTCTATGCAAGTAATAGCGAAAGTTTTTCATAGATGTTGGAAAAGCAGAGTGAATCAATTTTATTCGGTGGAATGTATTTGTTTGACGTATTCAAGTTGATTTGAATAAACGTTTTCACTGTTTTTTCTCATTTGAACTTTCATTTGAAGCCTTTGGATGCTTAGCTACTAAAGTACCATATGCCTTTGATCTGCAGCATGCCTAACTATTGGGTTCTACTATATGCTTAAGGAATTTACTTCATGTTAAAAAATTGTTTTTTTGGTGGCATGACACACTTAGCTATTATTGGTACTTCTACACAAAATGCACAGCGGCATGTGCTTCACTTTTAGAAATGAAATTATACTATTTGAGAGCTTCTCTCGAGATACGTGTGAAAAATATATTACAGCAAGTCCTACTGTCATAGATCCCTTCTTACAAAAACTATTACTGTTTCAAAAGCAAATACATATTCCTGCAAAGTTAATGGAATGAATACAAAAATGCTCATTAAAGGGAATTGAAGATTAAAAAATGTCCTTTGATTAATTAATAAACTAGTGCGTGCCATCTTCAACTTTGAGCTAATATTGTTTATTGTAGAATTTTGCTTTTGTTTGAACTCGGGAGTACCTGTAAATAAGAGAATTGGATTTGCTTTTTGTTTGAACAATTAAGGTATGAAAAAAATGGGCAGTAGCTAGCTAAGCTAACAAACCTTCATTAGTTAAAGGTGCGATGGCTCAATGGTTGAGGAGCAGTGGTAGATGCCAAGCCGGCGGCGTCTGGATGGGAGGGGTTAAGGGATTAAAAAAAATAATAAACAAACCTTCACCTTCAAAACGACTTAAAGATTTCCCCACTATTTTTTTTTCCACTGTTTGATTTTTCAAAGAAAAAAACTGTGGTAAAGTTTTCCATTAATATTTTTCCACCGTTTGATTTTTCAAAGAAAAAAAACTTTTCCTAATTTTCCACTGTTTGATTGCGGAATTTTTTTAGGCCTAAGTTGTTATTATATCAAATAAATTGAGCATGCCCCATACAAACATTTTAAGGACATAAAACTTATATTACACATTTTTTGGAATGACAATAGTTGAGAAAACAAGATTTGATACTATAGAACTTTTGATAAAGACATTTGACAGTTGATGATATTGTTTAACCTTTGTTTATTAGTCGATATTACTTATTTTACATTTTTTCGTTTCAATCATCTACACATTTAAGGGTTGTAAATCAAAAACATGATCCTCATACTGACTGAAATTTACTTTTATGTATATACAAAATACATAAAACATCATAATTAGGGGTGGGCATGGTTCAGGATTGGGTTTGTTTATGTCCTTGAAACGGGACAGAATGGTCCAGGATAGAGAGTATTTTTGGCAGAACCGGTTTGAATCGGGACGAAACCATGCATCCCGGTTGAACAGGGCCCACCCAAGTCCATTGGGCTAATTCAGATTTGGTTAGGCACAAACCAAGTCCATTGTAAAACTTTGATAACAGCTGATTCATGGACAGTAGAACATTATATCAGTACATAGTAGAGGTCCATTTGATGACAGTTAGAATTGAGAAAAAGAGGCAGAACAAAGGAAGGTGTTTCAAGAAGCTCCAACAACACTGTACACAAGATATACAACCTTCCAAGGAAGTTTCAGACTACAAAGCTCTTACATCCTACAGTCTTACTGGTAAAAGTGGAATGCCTACATCATACTTCTTGCAGATACACATTTTACATGTAAATGTGTAACACAAACTCATACACAACAAACCAAAACCAATGGGGTAACCATATCTATTAGCACTTTTATACAAGCCCTACTTCAATAAAGATCTGTATTATTCCACATTATAGGCCATTTCCTGTGCTGGAACTGCCAACTTGTTGATGCCTCCCAACTTTATGCAGTTGAATGCACGCAAGTTATCAGCACCCAGGCTCCTCAAACAGATCATCACAATCAGACACTAATCAATATTCCCTTACTATTCACAAGGATTCTACTGCTCTATCTGGAGTAATGTCACTTGTTAACATAGCTTATTTTTTGCACAACAAGAGTAGGAAAGAATTACTTCTAGCGTTGGGGAGAATGACCATGATCATAAATGGTAACTGCACTTGCTTCTGACATTGTAAATAATTGAGGATTTGGCCAAAATATTGCAGTATAAAAGTAGTGAAATTATCTTTAACAAAAAAAAGAGTAGTGAAATATGAATAACATGCCGAAGAAGGTAAGTTAGAACAAGTCATATTGGTAAAGCTCAAGTCCTCAACAGAGCTGGGGAATCAGGTTCAGAACACGGTTCAGAGCCACAAATAGATGCAAACATCATATCTCTTTGCTCATTGCTAAAGTCATATCTCTGCATGTAAGTAGGAGAAATATAGCACCCCCAAATCTAAATTAGTTGTAAATCCAACTGATTTGCCACATTCAAACCATTTGCTAATGACAATATCTAAATTGAGTTCAACAAAAAAAAAAACAGGACAAAATCTGAATTGAGCGAGTTTTGGGGTCAGTTCACACAATAATAATCAAGTAAAAACTAAAAATCACAGACATTAAAGCTCTCAGTCCAGTTTTCTACACAAATAAAGCAAATTGGTCCTTTTATATACATGATCACATTGTCCTAGAGTGTTTTGCATAATCGATTTAGGTTTGAGTCACATTGGAAGCCCACCCAAGTTGATAACAACACAAACATGGAATCTAAAGGAAACCCATGGAATACCATATACCGATCCCTTTCCAACCCAACTTCCTGGAAACAGTTGTAAGAATGAATAGTTCTTGGCATAGAACAAACTCTATATATTGTTACTTCCAAAACGATGAAATCTTAATGGTTGTTCACCCTCACACACCACACATCAAGGGCCACTAGATCATAATCACAATACATAACATGACGAGGTTTTGATTTCTAGGGCATATCGATAGTTCATAGAGTTTGCATAAAAGGTCTTTTAGCTAACAACTTGAAGATAAAAGGAGAAAGTTGTCCAAGTTTAATAAGTTTCCTAATCCACCAAAGTATGAATTTTTTTCCTAGCGGTTGCCAATGCCATACAAGAACAAGACACTCCCTAGATAGCCTATCCTAATCCAATGCCACCCTTATGAAGTTTCTTAGTTTCACTCATTCAAAAGAATCCAGCAAATATCGTAAGGTATGATGCTCCACAATAGCCGCACTGCAAGGATGCATGGATACGGACACGCGCGTCGTGTCGGACATTGACATATTATTTTTTTAATGTCGTATAAATATAAATAATAATCTAATAAAATGTCTTCCTAGAGTGTCTTGAAGAAGATGACACTGTTGGAAGAAAATAAATTAAAGTAGAGAAAAAGTATAATAGAGAAGAATTAGAAGAGATAAGAAGCATATAAGAGAAAAATAAGAAGCATAAATTACCTCTATACTTGAGTGGTTTTTTGCCCTATTTGTCTTAAATCGCAATTGAAATAGTCATTCACTTCAGATGGATCAACAACCATTATATTGCAACAATGTCCAACACGTTATTTGCAAACATCTAAAAGTAAAAAAATAAAACAAAGTTGGTTTTCGAGTCTTGAATGTGTCCTGACCAAGTTCTGGGTGTATCGGAGGCGTGTCCGACACGTTGACCACATTGACCATGTGTCTGATACCTGTCGGCACGTTGACCAAGTATCCAACTCGTGTCGGAGGCGTGTCGAGCGAGTGTCGTTTGTCAGATACGTGTTGGACACGGATACAACAAATTTTCGAAGAGTCTGTGCTTTCTTGCCGCATTGCCAATAACCACTTTATACAAATGAAAGGCTCATTCCTAGGTTGTTAACTATCCAATACTGTGTACTTACGGTTCAACATATATAAATGGAATAAAACTTAAACCCGACTTTCAACTCTTATCTCACATCAAATTAGATCCATACCAAACCAAATTCTAGTTTGGAGTATATACAAATTAAAGAGCACATAAAATAATCATGTGTTACCATCGCAAGGAAATTAAATAATAAATAAAATAATTGGATTGCTTTAGAAGAGTTAAAGGCAAACTAGAAAAACTACACTGAACAAATGTAAAACATGAGAAAATGAGAAACTTACCAAGTAAAATTTGAGCTCTTATGCACTTTTTCTCAAATTAACAGCACATTCAACCAAGGCATGTAATCTTCCTTGGGAATGAGTTTCATCTATGTTTGAATCTTGCTAACCCTAGTTCAGCACTACTCTTACAATATGCACATATCATGGCTCTAATCAATGGTTTATCTTTCTTGTCGACGTAATGCTTAATCAAGTTATAAGTATTTTCCATCTTCTCTAGATTTCCTGTATGTGCATAACCTCGAAGCAGTAGCATGTGAGTACTAAGGTCAGGTTTGATTGGACCGTCCATGATTCTAAATGTTCTCTCCATATCATCTCACATCCATGTAGTTACATACCCAACAATGAGATTATTATAAGTATTCAAATTTGGGGAAAGATTCAAATCTTTAATCTCCGTAAAAGTTGCTTCCATATGATCAACCAACATCAATTGACCGAAAATTGATAATAGCATGTTGTAAGTTACAATCGTTGGGCTACAATCCCTATCTCTATTTTAAGTCCCGAAACAATGACTGAGACTTATCTGTGAAACCACTATACATAAATGCTCCCATAAGGGCATTATAGATTGAAGTCGACTTGATACCTTTACTAGTTGATTTCGTGAAAATCTGAATAGCAAGATCAACATTCTCAAGTCTACCAGCAATCCTTATGCCCATTGAGTATTTCTCTACTACCATGGGGAAATCCAAATCTACCATTTTCAATCTCCAATTAAACACTTGTAGACCAATTCACAAGCAAAGAAATACACAATTTAAATAATCACAAAAGAGAGGAGGGAACATATAACTTAGGAATCTATCTTTTTTCCTTCTACTACCATTTCAGTAAATTCAATTGAAGATTACAGAAAGATGAACTCGTACAAGTTTTGCACATTATGAAAACTGAAAATCAATCAATACAGGGAACAAAATTACCTCTAGAGCAAATTGAGGCCAAGCTTTCATTTTACTCAACAAGTCAACAGAAGTCAATCCATCGGGGTATCTTCTAAACAGCGGATTCACCTTCGAATCCAAGATTTTTGCAATCGTTTCTGGATCATTAGAATTGTTGACTAACTCGTCAGCCAAATCAAGTAACTTGGAGCAGAGATTGACTTCTGTGAGGGTAGAAATAATGCCCATTTCCTTCACTGTGAGCAGCTAGATGGCCTTCAGTAACTCATTTTGAGCAGAAATACCTACTTTTGTTAGAGAGGTCTCTGATGAATCTATGGGTTTGAGCAGTTGGAATAATGGGATAAAAGAGAGTTTAAGATCGTAGAGACAAGATAGGAGATCACAGAGTGGAGAGAGATCGCATAAACTGAGAGAGGAAATCTAAGAGAGAGGATGATGAGATGGGAGACGAGAGAGGAGATGGCAGAGACAAAGTCGAGTAGAGAGACGGGGGATGAAAAGTTTTCTTTGGGTAATCCCAAAGTAAATTTTTCCCATATGAAGTGGGTAAACTTTTCATTGCAAAACTTATTTTACCTGGCCTAAAAAATCAAACGCCTAAAAAAAATTTCATTCTTTTTCCTTGGAACGCCAAAAAATCAAACACACCCTTATTGTACTTTCAACGGTGCAAGTTTGTGAAACTCAATCAAGTTCAAGTGTAAATGGTACTGATTTCAACAGTACCAACACCACAATCGCAATGAGCATTGTGTGCTATTTTTGTGATTGTTATATAAAGTCAGTTATTGTTGTTGTGATTGCTAAATATAAAGTCGTAGTCTTTAGTTCATCCTCCACATCATCATTAATGTAGTTGATTCATGCTCTCATTCATCGCCTTTACCTAGACCTGCACAAGTAGCACAATGAGCCAAAGACCATCGTGTGGCTACCAATGACACTTCAATGCTTAAGTTAGATAAGGCTTAATAGAGGCTTAAAGCTGTAAATAGGGTTTCTGTAGTGTACCTTAGTTCATCGACATTATCTCCCTTTTATAGTGTGAGAGTCCTTGTTCAGCTAAGCCTTCATGACGTAGTTTAAGGAAAGAAATCTTGATTGAGATTTTTTTTCCTATTTGGGAGCTTTCCATGTGGGGTAATTTCTCTATACGACTTGTGCTCCTAGATCTGCGGGAGAGGTTTCCCTTTCTGAGTGTTGTCCATGCAAGAAAGTTTTCTTGTCGGACTTATACTCTAGTATTTGTTTTCTAATCGAAACCGATGTATTGCTAGCCTGCCTGTCTTGGGTCGATCCCCCATATACTTGCCTTATCAGAGCTCACTCTTGCCTTATCAGAGCTTAAGAGTATTGGGCTTGATCACATGACGCATGGGCTTATAAAGGCGCTACAATTCGGGTTCGACATTTTGAAGTCTGCCAATAGTGGGGTTAATGTTGTCAGGGCCTCGCTGGATTGAGCATTCAATCGGGTCTGCTTTGTTCTGATGACGAGATTATCATGACACGTGTACGGTGATGATCAGAGGACAATTTGATGTATCATCAGCTACTTCCCCTGAGTTGGTGGGTCATTTCATCGGTCCACCAAGTCATTCATAAAACAACAGTGTAGTCATGATGGTTGAGTCTGAGTTGCTTCCTCGAGCGGCGAATTTCATTAATTGGGCATGTGCCTGCTCGAAAAAAAAGGCGAGAGTTATGTTTTCTATATAGATCTTCTCTCTGTGCAGTTTGGCTTTTTTACTCTTTCGATCTGAGAGACTTTGTTTTGTCGTATCGCATTCTGTGTTTTCGACTTTGCTCAGCTACCGTATGTGAAAGCTTGTACTATCTTTCATGGCCCGGGCAAAAATCAGCTTTTCGATGAACTATTCGCCAAGGGTCGTAAATTCTTTGAGGAGAGGTTGATTTTCGAATCGGATCTGGAAATCCTTCGTAAAACATACGGGATTCCTGATGATCTGGTGCTCTGCACTCTGGGCACCGATTTGGCACCATTGTCCCCTCCTAAGGGGTTTATCTGTTTTCACCGAGGTATGCTTCAATTGGGTATCCGCTTTCTTGTTAGCAAGGAGATTTGGGAGTTCTCAGCATGCCTCAGAATTGCAACCGTTCCACTGGTGTGGAACGAGTATAGGACTGTGATTTCCATTTTGATTAGGTTAAGGATGCTGGTGTCCGAGTATCTTTGAAGGCGATCCAACTTCTTACTTCTCCTTTGATAAACAAGCACGTTGTGTGTGTGCGGACGTTGCCAGGCTGCTTTGACAGTCTGCCTGATGATTTTAAATCCTTTCAGAAGTTCTGTTTCATGGCTCTTGCAGACTCAAAGTATTTTGAGCTTGTTGGTCGTCCTGTAGAGCGGGAATTTTGACAATGTAGTAAGTTCAATTCTTTTTCTAGTTTTGTTTGTGTGAACTGCATATCAGATTGACATTTGCACTTTTCGTAGGGAAATTCCCAACTTCACCAATTTCTGCTGAGGATAAAGCGACTCTGGATGCCTTTTGTGACATGCCTCGTTTGCGAATAGAGGATGTCATTGAGTCTTTTAATGTCAAGCGTAGCGGACTGTGAGCTCATTGGCATGGGACTCCCACTATTTTTAGGGTTTTGAAGCCAAAGTCCGAAGGTGTGTTTGTTTCGAGGAAAATGAGACTTCCCAAGATTATGGTTCCAAGCCCTTCAAGGAGGGCAGAAACAGATGAGGCAATTTCTTCTCCTGTGCCTCTGAAGATGCCACATGTTTTGTCTAAACATGTCCGCAAGCGCTTGGCTCCGTCCGAGGGACATAATCCTGTTGAGCAAGTGCCTGATTCGTCCTCTAGGGCGAAGACTGTTGTTTTTTAGGGGCGTGATATTCAGACCAAGGCCCTTATTTCCCTTCCTAACTTGAAAATGGAGTATTTACAAATGGTGCGCGTGGAGGATGTAACCAAACTGAGTACAGAGCGGGCATAGGTTTTGAACAAAATGTTTTTGCAGGCGGGCGTGGAAGCTTCGTCTGGTCATCCATTTTCAATGAAAGACTTTGAGCTCCGCCCTTCTTTGGATCATGAACCTATTAAAGAGTCGTCCAATCGTCGACTTTATGGTGAATCGTCCCCTCTGTTCTCCATCTCGTTCCCGTCCCCACATTGAATTGTCGACGGGTCCAAGTAATAACTCGCTTCCCTTTTTCTCGTCAACTGATGCTGAATTGGTGGGTGAAAGAGAGCCGATTGTTGCGGGTAAAGGGGAAAGTTTGGATGAGGGCCCTGATTCAGTGAAGACAGTCAAGGGCGGTGCTAGGGTGATTTCGGTCCCGAAGGATCTCCATCCGGATGGGCGGATCAGTTTGTTTGCTCCAGTCGTAGTAAGGATGAACAACCAAACTTGGCATCAAGAGGTTGACATTTCTTATGCTTTGAGGAAGCATAGTAGCAGGTGGAATGACTGGTTGGCGAACTGTGCTCCGGAGCCAGTAGGAGAGACGCTGTGAGTACGTATGGAAAAAGGGTAGAAACATCTCGTGCTAGGGATGTCATACATGAATCAAGTGGCCACAACTGGAACTGAAGTTGAGGCCCCTCATTAGAGTGTATACTATGGAGGGAGTCTTTGCAAACTTGCAGAAGTCATACTCTGATGCTCTCTACGAGATTGAATCATTGAGTAAACAACTTGAAGCTTACTCAGATACTGGAGCGAGTCCTCGTGCACAAGATCGAAGCTCAGGAGGTTCACTTGGAAACGCTCGAGTCTAACCTGGCGGGGGCAGTGTCCGCGAGGGACCATTTCGAGAATGAATTGAACCTTGTTCACTGTGACTTGCAACTTGGCCGCGAGACTGTGGTTGGAGTGCAGGTTGAACTTCTGACTCTGCATGCTGAAAGGGTCAAAAAGGAGTTCGAATAGATTACCGATGTTAGTAGTTGGAAGATGACGTTGATTTGCAGAGTGCTGAATAACAACTCCTTCTGGCATGGAATGAGCTAAGAGTTTGTTGGGCAGGTTGACATCAGTCGTCACTAAATAAACTTTGGTCAGGTTCGGCGACCATTGTCTATGGTTTGACAATAATCTCTGGCAAGTCATCTTGATCAAGCGTTCTGAGTGCTGACTAGACTCCCACTTTCTTAGCCGTCTTCATCCACTTTTGGCGGACTATAACTTGAGCGAACCATAAGTTATCGTCATCAGTCATAACTGACTAAACTTTGATTAGGTTCGGCGACCATTGTCCATAGTTGGACAATGATCCCTGGAACGTCATCTTGATTAGGCAATGTGAGCACTGACTAAACTCTTATTTTCTAAGCCGTCTTCATCCACTCTTAACGAACTATGACTTAGAGCAAACTAGAAGTTATCGTAATTAGTCATAACCGACTAAACTTTGGTTATGTTTGCCGACCATTGTCTGTAGTTGGACAATGATCCCTGGCAAGT
This sequence comes from Berberis vulgaris, assembly GCA_963556465.1. NCBI lineage: Eukaryota > Viridiplantae > Streptophyta > Magnoliopsida > Ranunculales > Berberidaceae > Berberis > Berberis vulgaris. The sequence continues at coordinate 38,132,476 of OY747132.1, read as the reverse complement.
CATCTTGATCAGGCGTTCTGAGCGCTGGCGGACTATGACTTAGAGCGGACCAAAAGTTATCGTCATCAGTCATCACTGAATAAACTTTGGTCAGGTTCAACGATCGTTGTCTATGGTTTGATAATAATCCCTAGCAAGTCATCTTGATCAGGCGTTGTGAATGCTGACTAGACTCCTTCTTTCTAAGCCATCTTCATCCACTCTTGGCGGACTATGACTTAGAGTAGAGCAGAAGTTATCGTCATCGTCATAACCAACTAAAATTTGGTTAGGTTTGGCGACCATTGTTTGTAGTTAGACAATGATCCCTGGCAAGTCATCTTGATCAGGCGTTGTGAGTGCTAACTAGACTCCCATTTTCCAAGTCTTTTTCATCCGCTCTTGGCGGACTATGACTTAGAACGGACCAAAAGTTATAATCATCAGTCATAACCGACTAAACTTTGGTCAGGTTCGGTGACAATTGTCTGTAGCTGGACAATGATCCCTGGCAAGTCATCTTGATTAGGCATTGTGAGCGCTGACTAGACTTCCACTTTTTAAGCCGTCTTCATCCACTCTTGGTGGACTATGACTTAGAGCGGAACAAAAGTTATCGTCATCAGTCGTCAATGACTAAACTTGGGTCAGGTCCGGCCATCGTATGGCATTGGGCGTAAAAGTTTGACTTGGGTGTTCTGACTTACTTCGCCCGAGAGTATGATGGGGGTCGGATCAGCAAGTCTGTTACTTGAGCTGGATCACAATAGATTAACCAGGTTGAATTTCATTCAGACTTGATGAACAATAGTTGAGCGGATACCTTGGATTTATTGATAATATCTTCATATGTACTTTAGATTCTGTGGGCGCTTAAGGCATTTGCTTTTGTGTTTGAGTACGTATTTGGTTATTCTCTGTCTTTTGGGCTAGATCTGGTCGGGCGCTCACTTGGGTCTGTTCACCTATTTGGGCCATGTTGACGAGATCATCGTGCCACGTGTACGGAGCAAATTGCGAGACGGTTTGGTATCGGTTAATCCCCCTAGTTAATGGAGTTGCGTGCAATGTCATTAATTCAATGAATGTGGACTCGTGCAGTTGCAATTGTATTCGTCGCCTATTTATTCTCCGTTTGGCATTTAATGTTGATGTGACTATTGGTTGACCTTGTTTCGTGAACTGTCGCGCCTATATATAGGCTGGTTTTCGCCATTTCAAGCGTTACCATGAACGATGTAGAGTATGTTTCTCAAATGCGTCTTTCCAGATAATACGCTTTGGGTTCTCCAAATGCTAAAGGAAAATCTTCGTTTGAGGAGTCTTCAAATGTTCTAACATTTGCAGCGATGAGTCTTGACAAGACCTGCTATTGGGTGATGCCACCTGGTTTGGGTGAGCATCCAGTAGTTATGTAATACCCGCCAAATCACTTGCCAATATAATATTACTATTTTAATTATTAATAATATTTAAATATTGGTAATATTTATTAATTGGTAGTATTTACAAATATGTAAGTACTTTATGATATGAATTTTGGGACCTAAGTTTAGATTGAGGGTGGGTAAAAGAGGAGTGGTGGATGTGTTTAGCTAAAGCTAGTAAATCCCTAATTGAAAACCTTTTAAAAGAAAACCCTAGCCACCTCTTCTCTTTGGATACACACACAAAAGAAAAGAAAAACCTACGTAGAAAAAAATGAGGCAAAGAGAAAAATTTTGCTTCAACTTTGTGATTTTCGACAAAATAGTGAGTTAAACTCTATCGAATTATTCAATCTTTGACATTGATTATTATTTGATTTTTTTTTATTATGTATGTTGTTAGTATTTTGGATATATAAAGGTGGGTTTTCTTCGTTTTCTTTTATTTTTTTTATTAATCAATTGACTAAGATTAGGGTTCAATACAAATATAAATCCTAAATATGAAATTTTTATTGTATTTTCGTAAGAATTAGATGAGTTGAAAGAGAAAACCTAAAACTAGGTTTTTACTTAAATCCCGTAATAAAGATAGCTTTGCGCAGTTTTAGTATGTTTAGTGGATCGAGACCTTCTAGAGGTTAGAATACTTTCAAATTAAATCCGTAGATTTATAACACATATATGCAAAATATACCATTGGTTTGGAGTTCATCCAACGGGTATATCTCACTCGAGGTAGAGACAAATGTCACTGATCAAATTTTAGAAACCCTAGTATAACAAAATTTTAGTAGTAGAAATTAGTGAGTGATTCTCTCATCTCTTATATTAATTATGTGAATTTAATAATGTTTGGTTTATGGGTTACATCTAAAATTTGTGAGTTCTACTCTACAATGCCTTGCATGATAAATTCCCATGGTAGGCGTGACATTATATTTTCCTAGCAGATCGTGTCTATGGAGCTGTAACAACTACCTTTCCAATGAATATCTTTAGAACAATCATACAATCATTTGTTTGTGTTTGTGAGTTGTTTTTTACTGATGTAATTGGTACTTGATGGACGCACTACAATATCTTTGCCTAAATAAACATTGATTTGAACAAAAAAATTGCATTTAAGGATTATATGGTTCATCATGCCAGCGTTAGGGTCCTGGTTATAACTACCCATTGCATTACCTGTTGACTTGAAGGGAACTTGCTATAAAAAAAAAAGGCTTAACTTAGCCCAGGGTATCTCTCCATCTATTTCATATACTAGTAGCATTGATTGCACATTTCTCACCTTACAACAATTCATACATGAGCTTGTTAGCTATATGAAAGTGGTTGGAAAGTGTAGTGTATTCTAATTAGTCAACGATGTATTATCAGTAAGGCATCACTGTATTACCTTTTGGGTCTGAGCACATCTTATAGAAGTTTATCAAGTACTTATCATTTTAATAATGTTTTCATGTACATTGTTTTTATATGACCTTATATGGGTGGTGATTATTTTAATATAGTACGAGCATATATTATATAATATGAGTGTATCTTATATAGAAGTTGATCAAGTACTAATCAGTTTGATAATGCTTTCAAGTACATTGTTATGCTCATGGTGACAGGGTCAGTCATAACTAGAGATCATGTTTTGATCTAATGAGGCTAATTAGCATGCTAGGTGGTTTTAGCTACTAGGTTCATTTTGGGTGTGTTAGAGTTTCAACATGTAAATAAACTTGGGTATTAGTAGTGTTATGTAAGTTAGTATTTGTAATTTTACGTTATGACTTGAAATACGTGGTTAGTATGTGATCATATGATAAACTTGCATTTGATTGATATGCAAATTGTCTTGCTAAAGACTATCATTATATGGAATGGGTCTGATCCCTGTTTTTTTGTTATGAAAAAGAAATTATTTTCAAAAATGTTATTTGCTTCCCCAAAAGAAATGGTGAATATTTGTGGTCGATGTGTTTATGGTTGACAAAGTATCACTGTAAAAAAGTTTTGAGGATTAATTGATTTTTTTTTATGCTATTTTCCGCAACTCTGAAAAAAAAAAGAAATTTTTTGTATACAGATTTGCTTGTATACGTGTGATATAATTTTGGGTATGCAGACTTGCTTGCATATAGGTACGCCGTTCCATGCGAGTTCGGTAGTACGTGTAGTATTTAGAAAATGTTTGCCGTAGATCGAACTTCGGGTGAGATGACATGTTCCTCGATGTGGCACTCCACTTGGAACATGTACGCTTGCGATTGTGGAAAAGAATTTAGAACTAAATGCACTCCACTTGCGATTGTGGAAAAGAATTTAGATTTTCATTTATGTGCACGATTGCCTTAATGGAATAAACTAAATGCCCATTCGATCTTAGAATGAGAACTACATGTCTTCCTTAAAGGTAAAATGTATCTTGTTGACATTTAAATAATGGTAATTATGAGTATGATCTGTATTTATTTGAAAATAATCGTATTTATGAGGAACAATAAATTAGGAATTTTATTCATTTATTTTTAAAACGTTCTGTGCAGGATGGTAAAATAAATATATATTTTAAGCATGATAGAACTTTGTAGTATGATATGTTTGTCTTGTTGAGGAACTACAAGACTTTGAGTGTTATTTTGTTTTTTATGAAATTTTCATGTTAAAGCATGTAACTATTTTATTTATAAGGATGAAAATTACTCATACCAGCTACCTCGCTAACCCAAATAAGTTTTTGCTTCTTGGGTACGTTCTTATTGGAACGTAGTCATTTAGCCTTTCACAGGTTTAGAGATTTATGAGCAGCGTTACTGGAGTTTCGTCAGTGGGGCTAGCGACGTTGGAGTTTCATGGTTAGATTATTTTTTTTTGTTTTAATTTTCTAAATTATGTTTTAGTTGTTGCTGTTAATTGTTTCTGTTGTTATTGAATTTTCACGTCCCGAGTTTTGGGGAAACGAATAATCCTACATGGATTTTAAGATTTTCGTTTTCTTCGAAAATCGGGGCGTGACAGGTTCCATGGGACCTCATAATTTCTTCTCACATTGCATGGAAAAAGTATGGACTCCCCCTTAGGGGTCAAGTTTGTTTTCCATCTTCCGGTGCTCCCACGACATTTCTTGCTATCCAGTTTAGGAAATCACACCCACATCCAACTTTGGGTGGCGGTTCCCACTGCTCCTTCTTGGGCTTAATGCGTGATGCCACAACCGAAATGTAGATTGGAGGAGTGAAACTCCGGTGCAAGTGGCCTCCGGCCCTGGGGTGCTAACTTTGTTTCACCCCAGGCATTACATTCTGAGGGATCACCCCTCTGCCTACCTTGGCTAGTTTTGCTTTAATTTCCAAATCTTCTTCTCAAGGCATATTGGTGAAGCAAAGTATCAAGTGCATACCTACAACTTACTTTTGCGTACCTTTTTTTTTTAAAGGCAAGCAAGGTTTTTATAGGATCCTAGAACCCATAAAGATGTCGCAAGCTGGGTTTGAACCCATGACCTAGTGGTACCATCCACCAAACTCTAACCGTTGAGCTGTCACTTTCGAAATCCTTTTCTCAAGGCATATTGGCGGAGCGAAGTCTTGACGTGTGTTTCAGCAAGTCCATACTCGCACCGAACTTAGATATTGGTCAATCCGGCGGGCTTTGTAACAACTTTCTTAGTAATCAATAAAGTCTGTTTTTATAATTTGCGTTTTACTCCTTGAATGAATCTGTATCATATTGGCTTGTGCGACCAATTCTTTTAGACTGAAAAAAAAGAAATCAAAACAATGAGATAGTTTGACTCTGAGCGGGGACTATGCTAATCTGACCCTTAAGGAGACGCACATGGTCCTATATCAAATTGTGTAGTTCCCTTGACAAAATATCATGTTTCGCCAATGATAGTGAAGTCACTAAAAAGTGAACTTTGCACGGGAGGCCCATTCTTGCTGGTTGTCAGTTTTCGGAATAGTCATCGGCTTGTCAACATTTCGTTACTTAGATTTGTATTGAGCTGGAGTGACAAATGGATAGTATTTTCAGTGTTGGATCTCGACTCATTATTTAGTTGATTCTTCGTTGTCGGGGCCTTGTATTGGTCCATATGAGTTGGGTTGTGTGTAGAAGTGACATTCACACTCTGATCCATGCGAGGAAGTCGATGGTTGTTTTTTGGACAAGCCTTATTTTGGCCCATGTAATCCACACGAACTCCGCAGTTCCCGCGTCTCCTTTTCACAGAGGTGGCACTAGTCAGCCAATCTGGCTGGCGGACATTGGGTTTTCCCCCAAACTAACTACAGTCTCATCGTCTGTGCGGGGTGAGTCTTCTCCCTTCTTTGGGCTCGAGTTTTGATATATCTGACCCTCGGGCCCGAGCTATAATTACTGACAATCCAGTTGTTTCACCGTTGCGTAGTGGCAGTTTCTTGCTGATGGTTGGTCTCTTTGAATGGTTCCTTCCGCCTGATTGACAGTGTACTTGATGCATTAGTGTAAAATAGAAACACCGCTTCCATCTGATGAAGCCACGACCTTCCCAAGATGATGTTGTCGGTAAACGGGGCATCGACCACCATGAACTCCTGGAACAAGACTTTCTGCAGTTGTGGCTCTTTCGCCACTACTGTTAGTCTGATTTTTCCAATAGATAAGCACTTCTCTCTACTAAACCCGATGATGGGGTGACTGGTGGGGGTCAAGTTCTACTCTTTGAGGTGCATGCTGTGGAACACGTTAAGGAACAAGACGTTCAGAGAGCTCCTCGTGTCTACCAAGGAACGTTTTACTTCCCATTACACTATGAGGACTAACATGACCAAGGCATCGTTGTAAGGAAAGTGGATGCCTTGGAGGTCCTTGTCAGTGAATGTTAGCGATGGGATCAGGTTCTGAATACATGTGTATTGCACTTGTCGGTCCTCATAGGTGGGCTGAGTCTGCATCTCAAAAAGCGTTCTTTTTGGGGACTTGTTGGACTGCTCACTTTCCGAGCTTACCCCATAATGGACATATATAATTCCAAGAGCTTCTTTCTCTATCTCTTTGATGACCTCTTCTCTTTTATTTGCCCAATCTTGTTTTTTTTTCGGGCTCAGAAATTATTTAAGATTTCCCTTTTTTATCCCCTACTCAATCTCGCTTCTGAGACTCTTGTAGTCCTCAGTGTCATGGCTGTTGTCCTTGTGGAAGGAGAAGTATTTGTTGTTGTCTGGCTTGGAGGGATCTCCCAGTTATTTGGCGGGCCACTTCACTTCTCCCGAATTCTTATTGGTATTGAGAACGTCGAACGGACTGGAGTTGAAGGGAATGAAGGATTTGGACCAGACATAGTTGGAGGCTTTATCTTGCCTCGTGCGGCCAGAGTCTAATTTGTTATCATTCCACTTCCTTTTACTTCTGTCAACGTCCTCCTGTATCTTCCCCTCCATTTTATCTCTGGAACCAGAGGGATGTTTCTTGTCAGTTTCTCCTTCTTTTTGGTGGCTAACATCTCCTCAAGAGTGATGTATTTCTAAGCTCTTCACCAAATTTGCCATGTCAGTCGGAGGCTCGAGGGTGAGAAATTTTTAGAATTGACCTCTCCTCAATCCCGAAGTGAAGGTTGTGACCGGGTGTTGTCGCTTCAGCTGTTGATAAATTCTAGCTGGCCCGTCCTCACAGCCCGTCCCATGGGACGGACCCTCCCAGGCACGTGCCATAGGGAGGGTGTCTCGCACGTGCCTGACCAAAGTTAAAAAAAAAAAAAAAAAAAAGCGGGAAATGGAATTTGAATTTCCGCTGAAATTTAAGAGGGAGGGAGGGATCAAAACACAGAGAATCAGAGAGAGAAGGAATACCTCCTCGCATCCGAAACCCTTGCATACTCTCCTCCTCCTCGCACCTGCTCCTCCTCCCCCTCCTCGACTGCTCCTCCTCCACGCCAGATCTGCTCCGCTCGGCGCCTCTTATTCTTCTTCTTCTTCTTCATCTTCTCATCCAAGCTATGCTTTCCAGACGGAAGACGACGACAAGGATGGGTTCGTGGACAACAAATGCGCCTTCTTGATGGTATCTCTCTGTCCCTGTCTCGTCCTCTTCATTATTCTTCTAATTGTTGTCTCAATAGTTCTCATGGTGAAGTTCCATCTCTTCTGCCATGCTCCTTTTCACACTCTCTCGTCTCTGTTTCACAAAAAAGGTTGTTAATTTCGAGTTGGGTAGACATGGGTGGATCTCTAGTTCACTCAGATCAGTGTGGAGAGCTTGGTTTGGGAAGAAAGATTGAAGCTTCGTGTTGTGGGGGTTCAAAAGAGGTGGAGAAAGGCGTCTGATGCATAAAGGGTTTGAGCCAAACTGGAATCTCAGATACAGCTCATTCTGTTAATAGAAATTCATTACACGTTGTGTACATGAAATTTTCATGAGTTACCCTTATTCATCACCTTTTTATTTTAGATGTTCGACATGCTCCATATCTAGTTTGTAAAAATATGAAAACATATTGTGCCATGGTTTTTTGAAGGCGATTCCCAGTCAAGATGAAAATATAGGTATCAATATGTACTAACTTTCAACTGGTTCTACAAGAACAAGTGTTAATTTGTATGCACAAGCAAATTTGATCTTTTGATTGAATACCTATTTTGTGATTCCCTTAAATTTGCTTGTTTTTATGAACAGGTAATTGGGGTTTGGGGAATTCTTCCAGGATGAATGATTTAATGACCAAATCCTTCACCAACTATGTCGATCTAAAAAAAGAAGCAATGAAGGATCTCGAAGCTAGTAATGCAGACTTGGAGATTACAGAGAAGCAAATTGACCCCAAACTTGCACTCTTCTTGGAGGAGGCAGAGAAGGTGAAAGAAGAGATGGGGGAGATCCGAGTCCTACTGCACAATGGGATTAACATGGATATTACTACTGTGCTCAAGAAAACATATTGTGCCATGGTTTTTTGAAGGCGATTCCCAGTCAAGATGAAAAAATAGGTATCAATATGTACTAACTTTCAACTGGTTCTACAAGAACAAGTGTTAATTTGTATGCACAAGCATGTGACGGATCGATATTTGCAAGGGGTGCCTAAATTTTGTAAGAAAGGAGAGACGGGTCTCCCCATCTATTTGTCTACCATTGCCAAACAATTTCAAAGCAGCACTTATGTATCCCATATGCAAGTTAGGCAAATGTGCATGTTGTAAATAGTAGTTTGGTTGGTTTCTCAAATATAAATAGAGAACTTCACTGTCTACTTTTATATCAGTAATTATAGATCAAAGAGGAACTCGAGATCAGAGAAGCTATGATCCCACTCCTTTCATCAAGATTTTCTCCTCCATCATTAGCTAAAGTTGTGGCATCACCATATATGAGGAGAAAAAACAGGGTTAAGCCTGTAACTTTCTGTGTGCACCAATGCTCGACACCCAAAAGAGGCAAGTAATTCGACCATCAAGAAAAAACTATTTTTGATTTATTGCTTTCAAAGGTGAGCATGTTATCTAAAGTGAATGTTTTTTTCGCAGAATATTAGCAGAACAACTAACATTGTAAAGTCTCCTATATGTCGATTTGTAGAATGCTGAAAATGCTCTGCTCTGCTGCAAATGTTGAAAATGCTCTGCTGAAAATGTCATTTTGGAGGAGTGGCTCTGCTGAAAATGTCATTGTTTAGAAAGCTTGACAAGTTGAAGTTGATCAAGAGATATGAAAAGCTGTTTGATTGAATGATAGGCCCCCTATACCATTCACATACACAAGGCGAAAGAATAGGAAGGCTTAATAGTTGTTGCAGAATGCAAGTGCTGTCAAGTGCTGAATGCTTAATAGTTGTTACAGAATGCAAGTGCTGCCAAGTGCTGTTGGTTTAAAGGAGATTAAGAAGATGAGCAAAAATATTTACTTGAAAATGTGTATAGATGATCATCATCAAGGTTATATGTTTTCTATTTATCAAGCTATTATGTAAGTTACATTATGTTTTTATTGAGTGATGAAACAGTTTAACTTTATCAGATGTTGATTTATCTTTATTGTTTTGACAAATACAAGGAACGCACAAAGAAGATGAACCTTTTATAACAAATGTTGAATGATCTTGTATTATTGTGTATGTTCAATACAACAAGAAAAACAGGGAGTGTTGTAATGTATGTTGAAATAAAAGAAGAGAAATCCCATTCAATTGAAGTCCTTTGAAGAATGCGCAGAAGGGTAATTACTCTCGAGGCAAGGTACAATCTTGTGGTTAGAGCTGACTATAATTATGGAACAATCGAGGAAGTGGAAGGTAGTGAACATGGTGAGCATTCTCCTGATTTCTGATGAGTGATTTTTTTTTCATCAGGCAAAGAAAAAGCAGTGACATAGAAAACAAACTCTTGCAATCAAACATACAAACATGAAAGTCTACATTCTTAAGAATACCCCAAATGGAACCCCAATGCCAAACCAAGGCCTCAATCCATTGCGCAAAGAATTGGTAGATTGAATTGCATAGCAACCACCGATTGAATTGCATAGCAACCATCGATTGAATTGTAACAGGTCTTAAAAAAACTTGGCTTTCTTAAAACTCATTTACATACTTCATCTTTATTGCAAACACTGCAACCACCGGATGGGGTATCAGAAACAGTCTGTCTACTGATATATTGGTTAGTGGTTACTATTGCTATTCAAAACATTGGAAAGAGACGAGTAAACTAGAATAAGAACATATCCTTGCACACTATCGACAGTAGTTTTTCTCACAAACAATGCTATTAATCAGAGTTAAGCCAAAAACATGCAAACCATACACTTGACTGAGTTTTCCCCTTGCCCCCACAATAGGATTTTAGGAGCGTGAGCAGAACTCCAACCCAACCCTTGAAACAGAAATGAACACAAATAGTACAACAAGCAAAGCCACCAAGTATTTGGAACTCAACTTGGACTAGAACAGTAGTAGTAGCTGATGATGGTATAGAACAGCAGTAGTATTTGGAACTCAACTTGGCAGTATTTGCTCCTCTGGTCCCCCTTGGCAGTCTTGAGCTCGGTATGACCATCCTTGACATAATGTGCGGCGTGCATTCGTGACCGACATTCTAGCCCGATCAATGGGTGTGTTAGTGTTCTTGCTATTGTTGTCTGCATTCATTTTCTCAATCTGGGTCTTAATTGTCCGGGCTTTCTTGAGCACAGTAGTAATATCCATGTTAATCCCATTGCGCAGTAGGACTCGGATCTCCCCCATCTCTTCTTTCACCTTCTCTGCCTCCTCCAAGAAGAGTGCAAGTTTGGGGTCAATTTGCTTCTCTGTCATCTCCAAGTCTGCATTACCAGCTTCGAGATCCTTCATTGCTTCTTTTTTTAGATCGACATAGTTGGTGAAGGATTTGGTCATTAAATCATTCATCCTGGAAGAATTCCCCAAACCCCAATTACCTGTTCATAAAAACAAGCAAATTTAAGGGAATCACAAAATAGGTATTCAATCAAAAGATCAAATTTGCTTGTGCATACAAATTAACACTTGTTCTTGTAGAACCAGTTGAAAGTTAGTACATATTGATACCTATTTTTTCATCTTGACTGGGAATCGCCTTCAAAAAACCATGGCACAATATGTTTTCATATTTTTACAAACTAGATATGGAGCATGTCGAACATCTAAAATAAAAAGGTGATGAATCAGGGTAACTCATGAAAATTTCATGTACACAACGTGTAATGAATTTCTATTAACAGAATGAGCTGTATCTGAGATTCCAGTTTGGCTCAAACCCTTTATGCATCAGACGCCTTTCTCCACCTCTTTTGAACCCCCACAACACGAAGCTTCAATTTTTCTTCCCAAACCAAGCTCTCCACACTGATCTGAGTGAACTAGAGATCCACCCATGTCTACCCAACTCGAAATTAACAACCTTTTTTGTGAAACAAAGACGAGAGAGTGTGAAAAGGAGCATGGCAGAAGAGATGGAACTTCACCATGAGAACTATTGAGACAACAATTAGAAGAATAATGAAGAGGACGAGACAGGGACAGAGAGATACCATCAAGAAGGCGCATTTGTTGTCCACGAACCCATCCTTGTCGTCGTCTTCCGTCTGGAAAGCATAGCTTGGATGAGAAGATGAAGAAGAAGAAGAAGAGGAGGAGGCGCCGAACGGAGCAGATCTGGCGTGGAGGAGGAGCAGTCGAGGAGGAGGAGGAGCAGGTGCGAGGAGGAGGAAAGTATGCAAGGGTTTCGGATGCGAGGAGGTATTCCTTCTCTCTCTGATTCTCTGTGTTTTGATCCCTCCCTCCCTCTTAAATTTCAGCGGAAATTCAAATTCCATTTCCCGCTTTTTTTTTTTTTTTTTTTTTTTTTTTAAACTTTGGTCAGGCACGTGCGAGACACCCTCCCTATGGCACGTGCCTGGGAGGGTCCGTCCCATGGGACGGGCTGTGAGGACGGGCCAGCTAGAATTTCGAGAGAGTTAACTCATCATTGAAACGGGTGACGTACCCCCTCAGTGTCTCGTTCGGTTTCTGTCTGAGGCTGAGCAGGTAATGCGGGCCCTTCCTGATCCTTTGGTTGCCGACAAAGAGGATGATAAACACTTTGGCCAGTGTCCTAAGCGAGTCAATAGACTTCGGTGGGAGACTGTGGAACCAGGTCAGCGCTACTTTCTTCAGGCTGGTGAGGAACGTCTGGCACATTATTGCTTCGGATCCTTCTTCCAGCGCCATCACAAGGTGGTAATGGCGTAAGTGCGCGAATAGGTCTGTTGTCCTGTCATAAAACTCCAGCTTTGGTGGACTGAACTCTTTGGCAGTGCCTTGTTCATGATATGATTTGTGAATGGGGGGATAGTGAGGGTGTATCATCAGAGGCCATGAGTCATTTGGTTGTGATGAGGATGCGAGTGTTCTTAAAACAATGTCATCAAGGTGCAAAACGAAAACAAAAAAGAAATGAACCTCAAGGCTCAGAACATATTTTCAACTTCTATTGATGACAATGATAATGAAGAAATCGACTTGATGGAGTACAATAATAGGTAGGAGGAGCACTCGAAGAAATCGAGCAATTAAAAAAGAGTTTGTCAAGAAATCCAGTGTAGAAGCAGCCAAAGCAAAAGGGGTTATCTACCTTTTAGCCCCCATTAATTTAGGCGAAACCCTACTTGGGTGCAATTAATTCCTTTTATTCTATCTAACACCCATTTTGAGTGTTGACTGTTTGATAGGAGCATATATTATGCGATTTTATTGAATTGTTTATTTATTATTTTGGCTATTTCTTGTTAATTATGGTAGTAACTACTATTTTCGTGCTTGTCTAGGTTGCCAATAATAAGATTCCAAAATAAAAGCTAAATGGTGCAAATTGGTTTGAATTAGAAAGACTTATTGTAGAAGAAAACTACGCAAAGAAGGAAACCTTGAGAAAATGGTTATAAAAGGAACAATACCTGCTTTTGAGAGACTGTTGCTTGCATCCACAACAAGCCGTCAAAATCACGCACATAACCCCTTCTCGCAAAACCCATCAGCCCTCCTCGCAATCACATAGCCACTAGCCTCCATCCAGCCATTGTTCTCCTCGCCTTCTTCCTTGCAAGACCAACAATCCATCAATCATCCACAGCCATGCATACCCTCCATCTAATCCACATCGCCATATCATCCATCTCTCTACCTTCTCGCCATTGTCCGTCCGTCTCAGTCGTCCAGTCCCTCACGTCTCGTCGTCGATCATCTATTTCTCGCACAACGCCAGTCACCCCATCGCCATCATCACATTATGAGTCATCTTCTGACCGCAACCCCCTTCCTCCCTTGCTTCATCCATCATCACCATCAAACCCAGTCCAAACTCATCTTGCCCTTTTCGTTTCTCTCGCTTGCTTCATCTCTCTTTCGTCCTCTCGTCACCATCGCAGAGTTCTCTTTCACAACTTTCCAGATCGCAACATTCAGACACCCACACACAAAACAAAGATCACGAGGAAAAGGAAGAAAATAAAAGATTTATATTTCTTTTTCTCTCCACTATTCGCACCTGCATAATTTCTCTCCACCACTACGTAGCAGACGACAACAATGTTCTATTTCGTTCACTCTATTTTTCTTATTTTAAGTTGGATATTTGATTATGGACTATTGTTTGAACATGATTAATATGTCTAACTAAAAGCCCTTTTAGCTAGGGGTGGATTCGAAGCCCCTAACATGTGTTTTGTGAATTAATTCAATTAAATAATTCCTTGCTGATTAGTGATTGTGTTTCGCTTAGCTGCTTTATAGAGAACTTATCTGTGTATGTTTGTTAAGGTGACCAACTTAGTGAGCATGCTAGGATTTGGTGCTAGAGTATAGGAGAATTTTACATAATCCTTTAATCACAAGTAGTAAATACCAATGAATGTTGGTAAGGTTAAGTAAAAACCTAGGTTAATAACAAGATGTTGATCATACTTGTAAATACCTAGTCAATGTTCATATTTTTCATAGAACTTAATGATCTTGGAGTGTTATCAAACTTGAGATTCTCTATTAGATAGCATGAAAATAATAGTTTGAAAATGACGCTTCGTTTAATCCAGCGAATTTAGGAAAATAATAAAATTAATGCAGTGCGATCACAGTTAATCTTGAACATTGTCTTTCACGAGTTAGTATAGGAATTATTGAAGATTGATTCATGAGCATATGTATGGTGTGTGGAGATAAGCCCTTAGCTAATTTCTTATCATTTACTTCTCTCACGTTTTTATTAGTTTTACAATAATATTCTTAGTTCAAATTAGAAAACCAATCTCCGAGTATTTTCGTATTTAGCTTGTTAGTGTTTACTCTTAGTGTTAGTTAGCGAGCCCTCTAATCCCCGGTCTAGAACGATCCCTACTTATTTTTTACTACGACTACAAAGCATGGTTTTATGTTTTGTGCTAGTAAAATAGTGCATAACTGTTAAGTCAATGGGTTTGACTACTAGAAACCATTAGATGTTTTGAAATGCATGAAATATCCTTACTTGCTAAGCACGTGATGGATACCAAACAAGAATTGCTAGAATATTGTGGGTGCCAAACAGTCAAATTTGGCTTCTAATATGTTTCTCTTTTCCTCCCCCATTGCTTTCTCTGTTTTGCAACCGCCAGTCGCCCCTTACTTTTCCCTCTTCTGTTTCAATTGATCAGTGAAAAAAATCAAGAAACGAACTCGTCTTCAACGTCTCCTGAAACTCAAAAAAAAAAAAAAATTGTCATCTTCAGTATCACATGCACAATGACTAAGGAGACTAAGGGGTGGGTTAAGCTTAATTGTAAAGGATCTCTTTCGTATTCACGTGTAGTGAGTGGATTTGCATTAGTAAGAGCTAGTACTCCAAAATGGTAATTCTGTGTTAATTATGAAATGCAAGCAATGTTTAAAAGGGCATTTTTCAGTTGGAGGGGAAAAAGTCAAGAAAAATACGAAATGATCGTCCTTGCCAGAGATAACATCTACTTAATGCCAATTCCAAAGAACAAGTCTAGGGAGTCAGGCCAAGCTATCTACCCTTCATCATCTTAGAGATGGGGGATTATGAGCATCTCTATGATGATGGAGGGTAGAGATCCTGGCCTGGCTCTCTAGAATTTGGGAATTGGAAAATGTATCATCATATGTAAAGGCTTGGAATCCTAAATAAGGCCACTGAATTTCCCAAAATAAATATAAGGAAAATGGTACAGGCACTGTTTGAATTTGTGGTTCCGCATAAAGGAAAATATTCTTTGGCACTTGTTACAAGAAAGTTTGATGCATAACTTCATGCACTCCAGGGAACAACACAATCTTGAGATCGAGGATTGTCATATATTTCATTAGGCAATGACTACCTCACACTACCATATCCTCTTTCACATACCACTATTGAGTTTTTTTTTTTTTTTTTTTTTTTACTTTCTCACACCACCTATATAAACAAAAACCATCCATTTTTTCCCTCGCCATTCAAATCGACAATGGTTCCTCCCTCCCCATTCGAAATCTCATCTTCCAAATCTCTTTAAAATCTCTCCCCACACTCAAATCGTTTGCAAATCTCCTCCCTCTGCCTCAAAAACTCTCAAAATCCCTTCAAAGTCGAAACATTTAAACCCAAACTCAATAAATATGCATAACTTAACATAATAGAGAAACTCAAACTCAAAATGAAAAAAATGCAAAATAGGGTAACTTTCGACTAATTTAAACCCTCAATTGAAATTGATTCTCAAGCTCATCAAAACACGAAAATTGTAGTACTATAAGTTATCTAATAAACAAAACTTGAATCACTTGAAAATGTTTTGAAATGAGCAAGTTATGATTATTTTACTAAAGTCGCGCAAATCTGTCCGAAAAATGAAAACGAGATAGTGTTCCTGATTTTCGGCCAGTTTATGTGCTCGATTGAGACCGATTCTCAAGTTGATCAAAACATAAAAGTTGTAGTACTCTCATATATCTAATAAACACAACTGAGAGTACTACAATTTTCGAATCTTGATGAGCTTGTAGTACTCTCAATTTTCTAATAAACACAACTCAGTTATCAAAACACAAAAGTTGACCGAATCACTTGCAAATGTTTTGAAATGAACAAATTACGATCATTTTCAAGTGATTCAAGTTTTGTTTATTAGATAATTCATAGTACTACAATTTTCGTGTTTTGATGACCTTGAGAATCGGTCTCAATTGAGGATTTAAATTGGTTCAAAAGTTGCCTTGATTTTCATTTTTTCGTTTTTAGTTTGGGTTTGTCTGTTATGTTAAGTTATGCATATTTATTGAGTTTGGATTTAAGGGTTTCAACTTTAAGGGAATTTTGCGAGTTTTCGAGGGAGAGCGAAGAGATTTGCAAGCGATTTGAATGTGGGGAGAGATTTGAAATATATTTGCAAGAGATTTCGATTGGGGGAGGAATGAATCATTGTCGATTTGAATGATGAGGGGGGAAAATGAATGGTTTTTGTTTATATAGGTAGTGTGAGAAAGTATGATGGTGTGAGAAAAAAAGTAGGTGATGTAAGAAAGTAGAATGGTGTGAAAAAGCGAAAATGGTGATGCGAAGTAGTCGTTGCCCTTTCATTAGTTCGAAAGCATACGGTAAGCTACTTGCTGAAACTTTTGGAAACATGACTTAAATGCTTGACAAGAAGTCCTTTGTTGAAAATGTAGTTCAACGTGATGTTCAGGACAACAAACAGAAACTCGAGTGTTATAAACTCAAACAACCATTCTAGAGATCCAGGTCCCATGCCCTCCATCATCCTAGAGATACCCAATACCCCCCATTCGAACACAATCACACGAATAGGAGGTTCTCTGTCACTGTCCTGGCTCTAATGGCATGGCTGTCTAGATTTTTTTAAACTCAAATGATGGGGGGTTTATTGAGATAACTTTGAAGTTTGAAGTCTCAATTGTAATTTACAATTGAACGCTATTATGGTCGACAGGCTATGAGAAAGCATTCTACTACATAAAAGTCCAAGTTGCTAAAAGCGCCTAAAAGTTAATAAACAGTCAAGAATCAATGTATCGAACAATTCTAATCAAGCGGATTAGCATTTGGAACAACAAATTCAATGAGTATTTTTCAAATTTATATAAATGGATGAAATATGAACAACATACGCTCAAGGACCATGAGGGTGATCCATTGCATGGGAGTCCCAATTTAAAATGAATATTATTCAAACCAAACACCCTTAAAATTACAATGCCCTGTACTCAAACATTAGCCATAATCTTCGTCAATAGATGATTCTCGAGTGTTCTCTACAGACATAGGTTACTTGTGTTGAATAGATTTATGGAGGTTTACAATATTCTCATTAAAGGGTTGAACTAGGACATAATCTCATTTTACTTTTCATTTATTGATGAGTAAAAATTCCATTTTTCTCATGGATATTTACTTCATATTCTAAATGTTAATCCATTCCCTTCATTCAAATAACCAATCAGTTTTTTCTAGTTCACTGGCAATATAAAAGCACATACAGACTCAACAATACAATACCCTAAAGAACAAAAACAGAAGAAACCCGTTGATAAAAAAATCAAAACTAAGAGATGGGTAATTTGAAAAAATCAAGATTGAACAAACCCATTGATGTTATCAAAAACTAAAAAATGGGCAATCTAAAAAAAACCTCAAATAAAAGCTTACAGAGGGAATAAGTGGCCTTCTGAACAATAGTCTCCAGTGTGTCATAAACCAACTTACTACCCACAAGAAGCTTCAATACCCATCAATAATCTGTTCCCATTGCTTCATAGGAGGTCCTTCAGGCTCCTTCTCACCCTCTCTAGACTGATCCATTGTGTGCAACTTCATGGCCACAAATCTCATTTCCTCCACTAACTGCTTTGCCTCTCCTGGGTATCTCTTCTTCTGCTTCTCAATAGCAGCAGTAGCAGACACAACAACATATGACTTTAAAGGCACAACCATTAGAATAAGCAAATACAGCGGATACACTAATTTTGCAATTAATGCAAAAACAACCGATTGGAAAGCAATAGTCGTGCTTCTAATCCTCCAAGCTACCAACAAATGAACTATACCATTTGATCCCTCTCTCAACCAAATTTTTTTTTAATAAAATGCATCATTGAGGGATTTGACCATGAATCCATTAATCCTATAGGACTCATTGCCACTTTACAAAACTTGAGGTCTTGAGAGGGATGGAGAGAAATGGGGTCTTTGTTATTAGGGTCTTGAAGTGGGTTTCACAGCAGAAAAATATGCGAGATTGGGATATTTGTATTGAAGATGAAGCCATGGCTGACGACTGTTATAGAGAGAAAACTATTGGGGGTCTTAGGGAAGTGTACAAGAAAGAGAAGCAAAAAAGGTGAGCGTTTGGCTTTGAGTGTACGCTGCAGGGTGATCAATTGAAGGAAAAAGAGATATTAGTAAAATATGAGTTGATTTTCAATAAAATAGACTCCAGTTTTGTATGCTTGAGAGAGAATAAAAAATAAGTATGGTTTGATATCGGAGAGGGAAATTGAAGAGAGAACCAAATGTTATGGTTTGTTTGGCTCTCTTCCTTTTTTTGTAATACGTTAACCAAGCTAAGGGTCTGTATCGGTTTTGATGTGATATTCTATTGGAAATTTTTGCTATTATAATTGTGTTTGTACAAGTAATCCCCTAGCTAGAGGCATTCCTTCAATATGCAATATTATGCCATTGCTATAAAATTGAAATAGGGAGAGAGGGGAAAAGGAAGGGAACAACTAGCCGTTACAAAATAGAGAGAGATGAGGGAGGAAGAAATAGACAAATTAGAAGCCAAATTTTACCGTTTGGCAGTATTCTAACAATTCATGTTTGGTACCCATCACGTGATTGGCATGTGAAGGGCATTCATGCATTTCAAAACATATAATGGTTTTTGGTAGTCAAACCCATTGACTTAACAGTCAACACTAATGGGTGTTAGCCGGAATAAAAGGAATTAATGACACCGTAATAGGGTTTCACTTAAATTAATGGGGTTTAAATGGTAAATAACCCAAGCAAAAGTGGTTGAACCCATTGTACGGAAGAAGAATTATCTAACTCTAGCCGCAATGAGGGTTAGGGTTTGGAAGAAATCAACCAGATAGTCAACCATTGAGGAGTCTTTGTCCCATAAGTTGGAAAATGGTGCACCTAAGAGTAACAGGTATATGTTGTAAGAATTCAGAAGGTTGCAAAAACCAGCAAGGGAAAATTTGAAATTTGTAATATTAGTTTGAATGTGTGCTCTCTACATCACCACATGAACCTTTGAGAAATACTTAAAGTATATGAACAACAATGTAGAACCCAAATCAGACATATGATAGCGAACTAGAAAAATGATAATTACATAATGCACGGTAGCATCTAAGCCACAAATTTCTATCATATTATAGAGAAAAGAAAAAGAAAAAAAAAGAGTAAGAAGAAAATTAATTGTTTAAAAAAAAAGTAAAAATGATTGAGCTTAATACTCTTTCACTTAGTTCATATGCATAGCTAGCAAGTTAGACAGTATCACAAATCCTATTGGAAACAGTTGAGCATCCAGGTTGATGTTCATGATAAAGACATTAATGCATTGCAAGGGGTGGTAAAGAAAAGAGGGGACAGGAAATAATTCCACGGAAATATACTGAAACGAACGAAATAGGAAGGAATCTCAAAGGTCTAGCGCAACTGGGGGCTTCATCGAGTGACAATGTTGATGATGCCCTGTGCATTATTTAGAGAGTAGAGAGTCGGAACAAAACTAAGAGCAACTTTAGACATGTGCGGGTTTGCAGGGTGAATGATTTGATTTATGAAATCGTACAACTTTTAATGTGGAACTGAGGAGAAAGAGAGGAAACCAATAGAATAGAGATTGTGGAAATTTGGTTAAAGATGTTCGGGTCATGTATTTATTATGATGGGAAGTCGTTGCTTCAAGAGGATTCGATAAGCAGATTTGGCCTGATAAGAAGTGTGAGTACACGTTAATGGAAGGTAGGGGTGATGGGGTAAGGTGGGATTAAAAATTAAATCTTTGTTTGATATTATTTATGTAAATTGCTATTTTCAGGAACAAAAAATAGATGACCAACAACAGATCTCCGATTGAAATCTTTTTTTAATATAAATAAAACAAAATAAAACAGACTTCATACCATGTCCTATATGCAAAGATTGAGTCTTGGCGTTCTACTTTCGGAGGCATCCAATTTCTTCAGTTGTCTCCTCAAATGTCTTCCCCTTTTAAGTTGAAGTTGAAATTTGGGAAGAAGATATTAGTTGTGCTTAGAAAGATCCCTGCATGGGTGGTTTGCCCTCAAAATTTCTTCGAAAAGCCTTGATTCAATGTTGAATATAAATGTAATCTTCATACTCCTAAAGGGAAAGAAGCCAAAAAGTGGAAGATTGTAAACTCACAAGCCTTGTATTCACGGTATACAAATTTATGGCAAAAGTGAGGATCGAGGGGGGCTCATGCGCACAAAGCGCAGGACCCCCTCGTGTGCATCAAGGGGGTCGTTGGATTAAAGTAAAACTAATCTAACGGCTAGAAATTCTGAATCATATATCACCTCCCTCTCTCTCTCACTTCTAGTCTTCATTCAAAGCTTTCACCCCTTTCTCTCATTCAACGCAATACTAATTTTTTTGTTTTTAGAATCAGAAGCGAAGAAATGAGTAATAGCTGGAATTCCAATTAGAGCTCCATTAAGGAAGATCAAAACCAGAACAAAAAATATGGTGGAGAAACAAGTCGTCATCGTCCAAAGAGGAGATGAATAAGAAGATGGGTTTTCTACTACACCTACAGTAGAGGAAGCTAGAATCCCTGAGAGATTGCCCTGTCCGCCACCTCCAAGAAAGTCGAGGGCTTTTTCTAAGTGTAGTCATTTTAATGGTGGTGGTGTTAGGAGGGAGTTCTTTAATCCCCCTGATTTGGAATCTGTATTTATACGCCATGTTGAGAGAGCTAGCTAATCTAATCTGATTATTGTTATTGTTGTTTTCTCTTGTTATTGCTCTTTTTCTTGCTTTCTACTTTTTTTTCCATTCACTCTCTTCTTTGTAATAACAGGGGAAGAGGAGGAGGATTTCATGTACAAATTCATTGTTTAAAATCAAACCACTTCTTAGTTTAGCGCCTAACTTAATGATTTCTTCAGATCTCTTAGTTTGTGGTAAAAATCTATCAAAATTTTTATACGAGCGGATGCTAAGAATTTAAGGTATGAATATCAAATGGGTTCTTCTAGTTTAGTTTAACTTTATTAGCTTCTTTGTTGATCCATCATCCACAAGTGTTTTTGTTAAAAATCTCATATTTTTACGTGAGTAGCTATTTTGGGTCCTTCTTTAAGCTTGAATCTTTCTTTGTTCAATGTGACAATTTCACAGTTGGAGCATGAGAGAGAGGGGTGAAAGCTTTGAATGAAGACTAGAAGTTAGAGAGAGGGAGAGAAAGAGAGAGAGAGAGGTGATATATGATTCATAAATTCTAGCCGTTAGATTAGTTTTACTTTAATCCAACGGCCCCCCTTGATGCACATGAGGGGGTCCTGCGCTTAGTGCGCATGAGCCCCCCTCGATCCCAAAAGTGATGGCATCATATCACTTAATAAAAGCAATTCAGATGTTGACGTCATATCATCATATCATCATGGGTCATATGATGTTGACGTCACTTGTAGTCGAGCTTGCAACTTTTCAGGCGGATGAAAAGCTCATGTCACTAAGTTTGTGAAAAGTTCTACTTCACATGAAACAAAACTCAGTCACTAAGCTCTTTCATTTTAATGAAATGAAATATGTTTTGTTTTGCTGATTAAAAAAATTCATAGAGTAGATAGAGTAAGTTTCTCGAACATCATTGGGTTAGTAATAGACTCCTAAAGCAACATTTCTTACATTACAATATCACTAGCAACATGTGTTATAAAACCGGAGATTAATCCTACAACGGGGGTAGCTGATACGTTATGGGTGTTTAATGGTTGGGTTTAATGGGATTAGATAAATCAGCATGAAACCGACAAGTCAGCGAGAAACCGGACCATCCAACGTGTCGATTTATTGTTGTATATAAAAAACACCTTAACTCAAATTGATCTAGAGAACAATCAATCACTGAGGCTGATGATACATCAAAATAGACCGACATCGCAGCCATACACGTGGCAGAGAACATTCATCATGAGGTTTTGGCGTTCCATTTACTGGGCCAGCTCATAAAATCGAAGAAGGTTAAAACTGATCATAAAGGCCCAAACATGGCCCATTAAAAGAAGACGTAATCGAAGCCCAATTCCAGGCCCGCACTAATCAAAGCCAAAATTCAGGCCCGACACGAGTTCTCTCATAAAAAAGAGGAATGTTGCACAAAAAACGACGTGGAGGGAGATAAACCTCCACAGACGCATCTCCATAAAGGAGGAGACTGTTGTGAGAAACATTTCATTTTGTTGTTCCTCAACCCAGCGACAACCGTCGAACCAATTGTGCCAGAAAGAAGGGACCCTTAACATATAATGATTCATGCATCTCTGACATCTTGGGGAATCTCCTTGGACCCTCGTGTAGAGATGTTCATGACCCAGATCCACATGATCAAAATGGTGGACAGACTCACCCAAAACCTGGAGGGCAACAAGCCTCGAAAAGGAAGCACCCAGCTTAAGGGACACTGGACCAATAACAATCCCGAATTCAGCCAACGAATGTATGAGAGGCTACAACCAAAGAAGCCCAAACGTGAATGACCAGCAGAAAAATCATTCACAACCTTAAACGCAAGTAGAGAACAAAAGCAAATACTGCTCCTTCTACGACGACTACGGACACAATACTGAAGATTGTCGTAGCTTAAGGGATGAGATTGAACGCCATGTCAGAGAAGGACGACTTGGAAAATTCGTTAAGCCAAGAGAGCTCGAAGGCAAGATAATCACATCAGAGGAACAACCAAATGAGCTAACAAACGTCTTGCATGGTGCAGCTGGAGAAATGATCAATCCAACCGATCTCGAAAGCGAGTAGTCAGAAATTTACGAGCAAAGATTATATACCAAGAGCCATCAACACAAAGCACAAGAACAATGCAAATGACTCTGACCTTCTCCAATGAAGACACAGACTGAGTTAACTTCCCGCACAATGATGCCTTTGTGATTTCGGTCCTAATAGCCAGGTGGGAAATCAAGATAGTGGTGGTCAAGACGGGTAGTTCTGCCAACCTCCTATACCTAACGGTGTTCCGAAGAATATTGTTCACTAATGATATGCTCTCACCTAGTGATCAACTAAAGGTGAGTTTCAGTGCGGAATAATGTCGTCCGCTGGGGATGATTCAGCTACCAGTCGAAGCATGAGAACTAGGAAAGCAACGAGTGTTATTGTTGAACTTCCTTGTTGTTGATGCTTCTTTTGCATACAACATGCTACTCGGGATGCATTGGATACAAAAAATTGGCGCAATGTCCTCAACTATGCACCAATGCCTAAAGTACCATACCGACAATGGTGTAAGAAGAATCAAAGGAGATCAACTCGTAAGTGCCACTACGCGACGATAAAAGCTCCCCACAAATAGCAATTACTGCAATGACCGAAGGGGATTTCACAACAACCTGGTCCAATGAATCCCGACTTCCCGAATGATAATATGGCTCCAACTAGCCCACATGATCATTCGAACACAGGACAGTCGGAAGAAGAAACGATTATGGTTTACCTAGGCAATGAAGCAGAGAAAGCAGTCTGGATTGGCACAAAGATTCACCCCGAACTTGCCAAGGAACTAATCCAATTGCTAAAAGATAACCAAGATGTTTTTACATAGACGATAAAGGACATGGTAGGAATAGACATGTCCATAATTTCTCATAAATTACAAGTAAAGCAAGATAAGAATCCGGTTCAGGAAAAAAGAAGGTCGATGGTTCTAGAACGTAGTCAGGCAATAACGAGGAAGTGCACCGCCTACTTAATGCAAGGATGATAAGAAAAGCTCACTACCTGGACTGGTTGGCTAACACGATGCTAGTAAAGAAAAATAATGGCAAATGGATGGTATGCATGGATTACACTGATCTGAATAAGGCATGCCCAAAAGACAATTTCCCACTTCCATGAATAAACCAGATAGTGGATGCAACCACCGGACACGAACTGCTAAGTTTTATGTATGCATACTTTGGGTATAATCACGTACAAATTTACCTTCCCGACAAAGAAAAAACTTCTTTTATAATGGAAAGAAATAAATATTGTTATCAGGTAATGCACTTCGGATTGAAGAACGCGAGAGCAACGTACAAACGACTGGTGAACAGAATGTTCAAAGATTAAATTTATAAAATGATGGAGGTTTACATCGATGATATGCTTGTCAAAAGCTCACGCCGAGCAAACCACGTCACAAATCTCGAACAAGCCTTCTCCCAATTGCGAAAATATAAAATGAAACTGAATCCGGAGAAGTGCACATTCAGAGTAGAATCAGGAAAACTCCTTGGGTACATGGTCAATCAAAGAGAAATCGAGGCTGGCCCAAAACAGATATAAGCGCTTCACAACATGCAGTTGCCAACAAACATAAAAGGCGTACACAGTCTTAATGGAAGAATAACGGGATTGAAGGGACAAATGTCTACTTTTCTTCAAAATTTTGAAGGGAAACAAGACAGTCGAATGGAATGCGAAGTGCGAGAAAGATTTTCAAAACCTAAAAACATATATGGGGAGCGCAGAGCTACTAGCGAAACCAAACACGGGGGAAGCATTGTATTTGTATTAATCGTGTCTTCAAGAAAACTACGACCAGACTTTCAAGCGCATCCAATCACAGTTATGACTGAGCTGCCACTTCAGTCAGTGTTGCACAAACTAGATCTATCGGGAATGATGGTCAAATGGGCAATAAAGCTTGGGCAGTTCGATATTAGCTATGCCTCCAGAACCGCTATTAAAGCCCAGGCATTGGCAGATTTCATTGCCGAATTCACAAGAAACAACGATCAACAAGTGGAAAGCAATAACGAAGAGAAACAAAACAAACCAATCACCGACGGATGGATCCTCCGCTGTGACGGAGCATCCAACGAGGCGGGAAGCGGAGCTGGAATAGTCCTGTACAACTTAGAAGGCAGCGTGTTGGAGAAAGCAATAAAATTCAACTTTAAAGCCTCAAACAACGAAGTTGTGGTAGCCAGGCTACAGTTAGCAAAACACTTGGGAATAAAAGACATCAGTGTCTTTACTGATTCCAAACTAGTGGTCAATCAATTGAACGATGAATTCCAAGTCAAAGACGCCTGAATGAAGGCCTACCACCAAAAAACCACTGAACTGATAGAAGGCTTCTAGACTGCGATCATCCAACGATGCGCAAGGATGAAGAACAAAAGAGCCGACGAACTGGCAAAGGAAACATCAACAGCCAAAAAGAATGATAATCCACTCGTCATGATGCAAGGATGCTCCATACTTGAAAACCAGATGGAAGAACCATGTGTGACAAATCAAGATAACAATTGGACGACTCCAATCCTAGCATATATATCAAATGGATAACTTCAAACAGATAAGATGGAGGCCCGAAGACTACAAAATCGGGTGACACGATACACAATGATTAATGACAAACTCTGCAGATGGTCTTCCACGAGCCTGTTGCTAAAATGCCTTTCACCAGAAGATGTTGAATATGTCCTACAAGAAATCCACCACGGTACATGCGAAAATCACCCTGAGGGAAGAACGTTGGCCCATAAAGCACTCACGCTAAGACATTACTGGCCAACGATGCAAGTAGATGCTCAAAAACTCGTTCGTGCATGCGACAAGTGCCAAGGATTTTTCCCGTACACTCACATGTCGGAACAAAATTTGATCCCCATGAGTAGCCAGTGGTCATTTGCGCAATGGGGAATGGACGTCGTAGGACCACCCCCGCATCCGACAAAAAAAGTTTTTCATCATAGCAGTAAACTACTTCACTAAGTGGGTAGAAGTAGAGCCCCTAGCAAAGATAGAAAAACCCAAGTCGAGAAGTTTTTTTGGAAAGACATAATATGCAAATTCCGGATCTCAAGGGTAATTGTCACGGACAATGGGAAACAATTTGAAGGCAAGAAGATCAAGGGGCTATGTGAAAACTTGAACATCCAGCAGCACTTCTCGGCACCCACCCATCCACAAGCAAACGAGCAAGTTGAGGTTACCAACAGGACAATCTTGGAAGCAATCAAAAGAAGGCTCGAGGCAGCGAACGGATTGTGGACATTTGAACTGCCTGGCATCTTTTGGGCATACAAAACAACAAAATGAACTTAAACAAGAGAACACCTTTCACCCTTGCACACGGATCCAGCAATGATACCCATGGAGATCGGTATGGCGACATTCAGGATTGAAGAATTTCGCGCTGAAGATAACGTCGAGGCATTGAGAATCGGCCTAAACCTCCTTGAGGAAAAGTGAGAAGCAGCTTCTATCAAAACAATGACCTACCAACAGCATATAGCCGGATATTGCAATGAGAGGGTAAGAATCTGCACTTTTGACATTGACGATTGGGTACTCCGAAAAGTCTAGTTCAACACAAAGAAAACAGGCGCAGGCAAGCTAAATCCAAATTGGAAAGGATCATACAGAGTAATAAAAATCAACATACCAGGAACATACTGGTTGAAAAACTATGAGGGTGAAAAGCTACCACGGCCATGGAATATAGAGCAATTAAAAAGATAATGTCAATGAACTTCTTCGCTCAATCCTCCATCTTAAGTTCAAACGACAAAAAATTCAGTTAGAACAAGAGAGTCAGATTAAAAATCTCACTTGTAAAAATACTCAGTACGGCTAGAGTATCAAGCAAAAAATAAATATATGTATAGAACGAACGAGTCAGACATAAACATTAAACTTCTGGCTTGATCAACCACGAAGTAATAAAGTACCAGGACATACGAGTCGTCTTTTTCTCATCGGCTATAATGTACGACATCGTAATCCGGATATAAAATCGGATTCCAAAAAAAAAAAGAGCTTCTACACGACTAATATGTTGAACATTGAAGCCATTCATAAAAATTCGGACGAACGAGTCAGAATATAGAAAGTAAAAGCTGATACGCTAGACATACTAGACACAATAAATGCAAAATATAAAGTTTTCATTGATCTTCTAAAAAAGAGGTTACAAAGGAATCAAAAGAGACAATTAAGGAGGAACATCGGCGTTAGCAACAACATTACTAGGTGGTGCAAGCTCAGTCAACTGCTAAAAAGGTTCTCCGACAACTAGATCACTCAACGAATCTGGAAGGACTTCCTCGACATCATCAAATTCCTACTCGACGAAGCAACGATATTTGGATAAATCTAAGCCTTGCGTCTCTAGGAAATCCAAGAAGTCATGACGGCCATCGGCCGTTCTTTTCCAATCCACTGCCTCTGCGGCCTTTAGCCTTTCGGTAACAGATGATAGCTCGGCTCGAGTCGATGCTAATTCATTATCAACGACCTAATTCTAGCGAAAACAACATACTTGGCCACAATGAACTCGAAATTCAGCTGAGCAATTTGAGTCACATAAGCATTTAGACTGGTAGAGCACTCTTCAGCCGAACAAATGGCCCCATAACGCTCAGCCTTTTGGTCAGACAACTCCTTCTCAGCAACATCCAGACGAGACCGCAACCTACCCTACTCAACTACAGACGTTTTGAGATCAGAAGCAAACGTGTCTCAAATGGCCTTGAGCTCCCTCAACAAAGTCTATGCAGTATCTACAACTCTTGCAAGTTCTATGCATTGCGCTTTCAATGAATCAAGTTGGCAGAAAACGTGAGAAAGAACCAAGACATGTCCTGCCAGCTTCCGCTCAATAAGCGCCACGTGATCTCGAGCAACCTTACAATCTAACCCCATTACGCACGGATAAGTAAGATGAGTCATCCCTTCCATAAGGTGCTGGAGGCCCTCATCAATATGGAGATGTGGCGGACGTACAGGCATGAGAGCCCAATTAGCCAACCGCCATTGAGGTTACGAGCGTTGTCCTGCACATCGATCTCGGAAGGCCAGCAAAACTTCTTGGGCACAACCGAGATAGGACAAGAAATGGAAAAAATAGTAGGCGATCCCGAGGTCTCGACAACAACAGGAAAAACATGGAGTTTGAAGATCCGAGCTCGAGTAACAACTCGAACTTCCAATGTCGGATCGTATTCGAAGTCATCCAAGGTCTTAGTACTTTTCGGATTTTCAGACTGCCAAAAACCAAGCTGAAGCGTTTTATTTTCAATGACGCCAGAGTCATCAATCATCAAGTCAGCAGAAACGGGCAAATCGTACGAGGCAACAAGATTCTTCTCACAGTCGTCTAAAGGATGGGAAACCTCATTCTTTCATCGTTCAAGAACTTGATTTCTTTCCTCATCCTCGAGGGCAGAAGAGTCATCCTCCGAACCACGACCTCCTTTTCTGAGAAAAACAGAAGAGGAGGGAACCCTAGCGGCATCACAAACTGATGTGGCAATCTTTTTCTTCTTCGAGACACGACCAGAACTAATTGCCAACATCTTAGAAGGGATGGGAGGCCCTAAAACTTTCCTCTTCCTAACAATCGAATCGATACTCCCATAGCCTCTGACAGTGACAGAAGCAATTCGGCTTGCGGGTTCGTCAACAGAACTCTTTCTGCAGTCGTCATTGACATCACCAACATGTGCAATAGTCACCTCCAAAACACGACCTACAACAGGCTCCGCGCGGCCGCCTCACCCGACAAGTACAAGCCACTACAGATAATGGCATCATTAGTAAGGAAATCTTCCACTGAGACTCGGGGAAGCTTGTCAAACCGACTACAAAACTCATATTCTTCCAATGACAGTGACAACTCAACTCTCTTAGGCTCTCGGAGTGACCCTAGAATTTGATTATCACGCAACCTAAAATAGTTGGAGGCAAGGGATGCTTAACTAGGGTCTCGGGCAACCCTTGTACTCCTCTCACAGACCCTTGAAACAAGATGGAGAGCGAAGACAACAGGTGCGATTAGCATTCACACTAAACCCCACCAAGGAATGCAAGACCCTAACATTTATAGGGATACTAGATGCGATAGCCCTTGCTAAGGTCGCAATCATCACCTTCCAATCGTTAGGAACCAGTTGGGCGGGGGCGATGCACATAAAATCCAGGTACTCCCAGATGATCTCAAGAGCCGGAAGCCTAAAGCTAGAATGGAACATACCAGGGTACAGAGCGATATACCCATTCTTTTGACGACAAATATTGTCACCCTCTTCAGGGAGGATGATTTCTAGATCAGCCGGCAACG
The DNA here is from genome assembly GCA_963556465.1 of Berberis vulgaris. Classification (NCBI taxonomy): domain Eukaryota; kingdom Viridiplantae; phylum Streptophyta; class Magnoliopsida; order Ranunculales; family Berberidaceae; genus Berberis; species Berberis vulgaris. The sequence goes on along the minus strand of OY747132.1, from coordinate 38,103,224 downwards.
AATTATTGTGATGAATACTATCCAAAGTTGCATGTATCACCTTCTTAGGTGAAAAGAAAGCATCACAAGCATCAAAAACATCGCCACTCAAAACCCAAAAGCTAGACATGACTGCAAAACAAAAGCGAGAAATAAAGGATTCATCAACTAGAAATAGAAAAAGTGTAAAAGGGAAAAACCCCGAACTCAGCTCCTTTTTTTATAAGGATGAACAACAAAAGGTTCGCTCTTGGGAGAATGTGAAAGATATGACAAACGCAGACATCCCAGAAATCACGCTGAAATGAGTAGGCGGATGGAACATCGAAAAAACAGCGGCAACAATAGATAGTAAGAGCACTAAATGCGTCGTAATGTTGAAATTGAAAACCCAACCGACACGCAGTTAGTGGATACATGAGCATACCCACTAACTAAGGGGGGAGTAGCTGATGATACATCAAAATTGGGCAACATCACAGCCATACACGTGACAGAGAACATCCATCACGAGGATCTGGTGTTCATCCACTGGGCTAGCTCGTAAAACCCAAGAAGGTTAAAACTGATCATAAAGGTCCAAACAGGCCCATTAAAGAAGACATAATTGAAGCCCAAATCTAGACCCGCATGAATCACAGCCCAAATCCAGGTCTGACACGAGTTCTCTCATAAAAGTCATGGAGGGAGTTACGCCTCCACGGATGCATTTCCAAAAAGGAAGAGACTGTTGCAAGAAACATCTCATTTTGTTGTGCCTCACATGCTTAAGTCACGCAAGAATTAACCGTGACCGTTATAAAAGGTAAAGGGAACATTGATGCGAGTTTAACTAACCTAAATTAATAAGTTAATTCAGCCCACTTGTAATAACCGCAAGTGCACGGTGCCTAACTGGTAGACAACGGCAAGTACGGGTCGATCCCACGAAGAAGGTGGATGCAATTGAAATTTTAGAATTTAATTAAACTAATTTAAATGGAAAATGGGGTTACAGCATTTTTAAAACTAAACTAAAAATAAATTAAAAATAGGAAAAATAAAAGATAGATGAAATGAGATGGGTTTGGTGGGCTTGGACTCACCAATGAGTTAGCAAAATTATTTAATCTAAATTACTGAATTTACGAGAAGCTTTAGGGATGAAAATCCCTTGCTTACACCGAATATGTGATCGTTGAAATCCAATTTAAATTATATCATGTTCTTTTAAACCTTAACAAAGTATTTCAAGCAAATACGCTTTTACCAAGTATTAAGTGTCTTTTTAGGGCACACTTAATCAAAGTTTAAGCTTAATATTTTTAGCACATGCTTTGAATATTGATAAAGGGTAATTCTAACTACCAAGCATATCAAGTTTAATTACTCGAACATGCAAGGTGAAAGCAATTTATCAAAAATTCAGAAATAAATTGCAATTAACAATTAAGTATACAATTCAGTAAAATGAATCAAATTAATTTATACAACCCATTTAGTTCGTCACAAACTCGATGTGGTGGCACTCAGCAAATCAGCAAGTGGTTGTGCACGAATCCCGAGGAAATGGTCCCAAAACGCTCTGTGGTGGTACAGAGCAAAACCGGGGGTGTGAATAGCCGAATAACCGAATTTGACTCTTTCTCCCGCCCTCGCTACAGTACTGCTACAGTACTGCCTCGCCCGGTCGTCTTCTCCAGCGCGACAGCGCCTGTTCTCGCGGCTTTCCTTCGCTCCTCGCGGCCTTCCTCGTCCTCAAATCATCTCCAGAACCTGAAAAATAGAAATAGAGGGTGAGGAAACACCAATAAAACCGCAAAAACAGAGAATGAAAACGAGGACAGGAGCTCCCTGTTTCTGAGTTGCGAACGCTGTCTCGCGAAGTGGTGGCGGAATTGCTCGGTCTGGTCGTGACGGTGGTCGCGAGAGAGGGAGTCAGGAAGAAGCTCGAGACGAAGAGAGGCCGAGAAATGATGGGAAACAGGGTCTGCGAGGCGGAACAGAGTCGCGGTGCGGCTCTGTTTCGCGGCGTGGTTGCGGTGGTTCTGTCGCGGCGAGTCGTGGTCTGTTGTGGTGGTGGGACTCGTGCGGAGGTGGTGGCGGTTGTGTGGACAGGGGAGAGGAGCAGAGAGTGGTGGTGGAGGGAAAATTGGACGTGAAACAGGGTTGTCACACCCCTGTTTCACGGTGGTGACGGTGGCGGTTGCGGAGCTCGGTGGTGGTGATGGTGAGGTGACTGTGTGCTGAGTGAGTGGAGTGAGTGAGAGATGGATGAGTGGAAGAGGGATAGGTGGTGGTGGTGAGGGTGAGGTGAATTTGAGAGAAAGAGGATTGAATTTTTCTTCCTAATTTGCTTCTTTTCCCTTCTCTTTTCTCCCTCTTTTCTCACCCCCATTATCCTCTATTTATAAAAAATAGCCAAGATGAATAAGGATGAGATGAGGGGAAGATTCATCAATGAGGGTAGGATTGGGTTTGGTTTTAGGTTATGGATTAGGTTATGGATGGGGTTTAGGTTATGGATTAGGTTTCGGGTTTAGGTTTGTGGGTTTTAGGTTATGAACTAGGTGTTGGGTGTAGGTTTGTGGATTTTAGGTTAAGAGATAGGTGTTGGGTGTAGGTTTGTGGATTTTAGGTTGTGAGCTAGGTGATGGGTTTAGGTTTGTGATTTGTTTTATACCACCATTGAAATTGCCTAATTGTCGTTTGTGACTGCTTAATATGGATTCATCGTTTAAGCTCAAATTCTTGCAAAGATATTAAAACGAAATAATTACTATAAAATATAATAATCGAAACACTAACATGTACAAATTAAGGGATATATTCTGTAATAAGTATGTGAATATCAAATACCCCCAAACCTATATTTTGCTAGTCCTCGAGCAAAAAATAAAAAGAAAATCCTAACTCACTTTCGCAGGAATCATCGGTTGCACTTACCTTAAACGTGCAACAAGGCTTTAAACCCCTAGATTACCTCTAGTGGACGAGTTATAGTCTCGTGAGGGTTTCCAGAAATGTTACCCACAAACATTACTGGCTCAACAAAACTTGGTCAAACAGTGTTCATTTTAAAACTTCAAGAAATGAAGGAAACCAACAGTGTCATTTTAGTGTATCAACAAATCTCCAAATAATTTAATATTCTCCAAAGGTTAGAAAAAATTCATAATCATCCTCAACTCAATGTGTGTGTGTGGATAGCACTGTCAACATAACTTTTCATTTCAGAGTAAAACAATGACTAAATCTCCTGTAGAAAGTTTGTTTTGACTTCAAACCTCTCATGTCACTCACAATAAAACACTCAGAGATTTGGTATTTCACTCAGTTTATATGTGAGGAAAAGAGTAAATAATGGAAAACAATCATCTCACATATAGTAATATGAAGAACGGACTTTTCAAGAATGGAATGAACATGATCTCATGGACAGGAATATCAATTACTTTTGGGAATGTTGAATCAAACACCATAGGTCTTGGTTATTAAATCTCCACATCTACGAAACCAACCTTTACGTAAGATCAACTAGGACTTTGTTGGGTTGTAATGGGGCTTGGTTAATAGTTAATAAGGAATGTCAAAGGATTTTAACAAAAATTTCTAGGAATGTATACACCCATTATACGAACAATTAGGGCTGTTAAGAATAAATCAATGTTGCGCACCATCAATTTTGTTCTTCATTCTCACATCTTTATCCTCATTCACATTATTCTTTTGTTTTCTTTTCTTTCTTTCTTTTTTTTTTTTTTTTTTTTTTTCTTTCATAGAGGATTTATGAAATATCTCATATTTTGCTCTTTTATGCCCTTTTTACACCAAGTATATTCATCCGTACACATTCCCAGAAAAATTGGGTAAAGGTTAATGGGTTAACAAATAAAAGGTTAATCTATGGCTCAAAAGGCTACAAAAAGTTAATGTTATGGGTAAGTTAAAAGGCTAGTTAATGGTTTAAAGAAAAAAAATGCCTAGATCATTTCCTAAGTTCGGGTCAGTATTATGACATCTCAATTGAATAAGCCAAGAAGTTCTAGTGTAATAATTCAATTTTTATGTCATTTCCAAAGCAATTGATCAAAAGAATGAAAATAATGAGATCATCAACGAGATAATGTAGACTCAAGAAAAATCAGAGTTTATGTATAACCCTCAGAAAAATAGAAAGGCTCAAAGCTTTCAGGGTTAAGTCTCCACTATTATTCTAAGGTTTTCTAGTATATATTTCACTCATCAACTTCAAGTTATGCTAACATGGCTCATGGTGCAAAGATAATCGAGTTGAAAAATCTTATGAACTAGATCTAACTTAAGGATCTTAATAAACTTTCAGTCTTTATCAATATACCAATATGTCAAGTTGGCTTGCATTTTCTTGAGCATAAAACATTTAAAGTCCATTTTCATAATCGCAAAAGACCAAGTTTTCTTGACAGAAAAAGCAATTTTTTTTTTTTTTTTAAGATAAGAAAAGAAAATACTACAAAAAATTCACCGACTCATGAACCCTACCCCCAAACCTAATCCAAACATTGTCCTCAATGTTTAACACAATAATTCTTACAAATGAATGAAATAAGTACATGAGAGGAGGTTAGAACGGTATTACCGTGGTGAAGATTTTACCAATTTCCAAGAAGTCATCCATCAATGAGGCTCACAAACATAAGAATCATGGAGTTTTCATTAGAAATCGATAAAATGCAGACTCGACACTAACAAAGAAAACTAAAAAGAATGCTAGTTGTAAGTCAAAACTGTTACGGAGCTAACGAGTAAGAGTGAAACACAACTAAATAGGGTACTCGAAAATCAATCCAGACTAACAGCAGAGACACACAACTAAAGCTAGGCTGCCTCCTAGGAGCGCTTGGTTTAACGTCATCAGCCCGACAAATATTCTTCCTAAAAAATGGTGCATCGAAAAATAGAGAGGAAGAACGTGACAAACACTTAGTCCATGGTCGTATATCAACAACCTGAACAGTTGAGGATCAGTCCACCAAAATATAGCAATCACATGGGGCACCAAATACACTAGGACATCCCAAAAGTGACCTATAGTCATACTCAACAGAGGATTTTTGCGTGTTCCAAAAAGGGAACATCCTATGTCTGGTTCCAAATCAGAAGATTGAATAAATTTCACAACAGGATGGTGAAAACTGAAATCCTCACTACAACACAAGGGATCGGTGAAAGTAGTCTTAGTAAAAGGGAATGTGATGCAAGTAGATGAGACAATGGATATATCAGGTGGTACAGGCTCATCACATGAATCATATAGAGATATTGGTCTAGACAACTCATCACCTGAAAATGCATACCTGAGGGTGTCAGGTAATTGTTTAAGGTCAAGCTCAGGTGGCTCAACTGATGGGACTAGTTTTGACTCACTGAGTGGAAGAGGCTTCACTTTAGACTTCCATTTATAACTAGGATCCACAATGGGGACTGAGTCAAGCAAATCATTGACTTCCCTAATGGAATCATCAACATCAAAGTCTAAACTAAATTGAGTCAAACAAGCCTCTAAACAGTCAAGGGGAGACTCTAAAGAATGTTCACAGTTTGATACGATGCATGAGTCACTAGGGAGGCATGAGTCAACATGGGAAGGAGGTGTCTGTAGTGTCTCAGAATGGACAGGTTCATCAATAAATGAGTCACTAGGGAATTTTTCTGACTCTATCTCAGGAAGTGACTCAACTATCTGACTCACAGTCATCTCAAGTTTCCGGATAGCTTGAGAGTTTTGTTGAAAAATAGTTGTCAATTCTGTGATATCATGAGAATTTTGCACAAGTATTTCTCCTGTTCGCTCTATAAAAATTTTCATTATATCCTCTAACTCATTATCAGGAATGAAAGCTTGAGGAGTCTGAGGAGTGTCTAGAGGGCTTTCATGGTACTGACCATGAGCCCATGAGAAGTCAGGATGATAGGCTAGACCTGGGTTGTAATAATCTAAATATGGATCATAATCAGGTCGTCGCATATCATAAAATGAATTGACTTGCTCGGAAAAATAGGCTGGGTAATCCCTTGTGTTCATTTTTTTTTAATTTTAATTTTAATTAAATTTTTTTTTTTTAATTACTAACTCTAAACAAAATATACACAGACTCACATGCAATCAGCAACCAATAAATGCACAAGAAACATGCCTCCCTAAGCAATCAACGTTTTTGAGATCAATTATCTTTTTATCTTTGGGGGACAATTATTTCTTATGTAATATTTATGACACAGCAATGGGTGCTACAAGTTGATCCTAAGAGTGTACACTTTACACCGCAAAGTTCAAAATCAGTAGGCTAGAGTTTGTTTCAAAGAAACCGGATTATCGCACAAGAGAAGGAGGTCACAATGGTCCAATTAAGTACTTCCTTGTGCTACCGCTCTGTAAGCCAATAGATGTGAGAACGATGTGATGTTAAATGCACACTTGAGGCTTGTGTTCCTAACCAAAAACTGTTGGTTACACCAATTCTTCTTGTGGATCGTAGCTTACTTATGACTCGGCGTACCGGGTGAATTACCCTTGTGGCAGTGGCCTCTCGGAGTTCATTGAATGATTAAACCCATCGTCACTTTTAGCTTTGGTCAACACAAAAATTATTGGATTCACTTTGGTCTTGGTTGTCCTATGAACACCGTACTTAAAAAAATGCTCTATCTAACTTGCTAATTGATTTTAATTATGTTAGGATATTGGTTGCACACAGCTGGAGTGATGAGGTGGGGATATCAAGTCCCACCAGTTTCTATTTATAAGCTGGGTCTGCTTATTATGAATTACTAAAGTTTAGCATCCACAATTACAGAAATTAAACAACCAATCACACAATTTCAAACAATTACACCAAGCACCCTGGTCGCTAATACATTGCGTGTGATAGAAATACTTACAGTGTGCGTATTCCAATCTGCACAAAAAGTTAGCACAATTCAAAAAAATCCGACTTCTTTTTATCCGTTTCAATCAATACACAAGCATATACAAATAAATTTACTGGTCTTGGTCTTAGAAGTCGGATTTCTAAATCATAAAAAATTATTGGGTAACAATTAAAATTGTTTCCCTATAATTTCTTTTGACTTAGAAAATTTTTGGTTTTTGGTTTTTTTTTTTTTTTTTTTTTTTGTGATTAAACAAAATGAAAACAGTAGAGTATAAAAATTATTACACCACACACTCGTAAAACGAGGTGAAAATAAAATTAAAACTCTCCTCACAAAATAAAAAATATTAAAAAAAAACTTAAAATTTGCTTGATGTTTTGCAGGATCGTCCAATATCCTCGAGAAGCGTGTATTCTGCAAAATCAAACACAAAATGAGTGTAAAAAGAACTTAATAAAATAAAAATAAACTGAATTTTTTTTTTTTTTTTTTTTTTTGTTTTGTTGTTTTTTTTTTTGTTTTTTATAATTAGTGAAAATAAATCTTAAATTCAATTACAATGCAACCTTCCCCGGCAACGGCGCCAAAAACTTGATGCGAGTTTAACTAACCTAAATTAATAAGTTAATTCAGCCCACTTGTAATAACCGCAAGTGCACGGTGCCTAACTGGTAGACAACGGCAAGTACGGGTCGATCCCACGAAGAAGGTGGATGCAATTGAAATTTTAGAATTTAATTAAACTAATTTAAATGGAAAATGGGGTTACAGCATTTTTAAAACTAAACTAAAAATAAATTAAAAATAGGAAAAATAAAAGATAGATGAAATGAGATGGGTTTGGTGGGCTTGGACTCACCAATGAGTTAGCAAAATTATTTAATCTAAATTACTGAATTTACGAGAAGCTTTAGGGATGAAAATCCCTTGCTTACACCGAATATGTGATCGTTGAAATCCAATTTAAATTATATCATGTTCTTTTAAACCTTAACAAAGTATTTCAAGCAAATACGCTTTTACCAAGTATTAAGTGTCTTTTTAGGGCACACTTAATCAAAGTTTAAGCTTAATATTTTTAGCACATGCTTTGAATATTGATAAAGGGTAATTCTAACTACCAAGCATATCAAGTTTAATTACTCGAACATGCAAGGTGAAAGCAATTTATCAAAAATTCAGAAATAAATTGCAATTAACAATTAAGTATACAATTCAGTAAAATGAATCAAATTAATTTATACAACCCATTTAGTTCGTCACAAACTCGATGTGGTGGCACTCAGCAAATCAGCAGGTGGTTGTGCACGAATCCCGAGGAAATGGTCCCAAAACGCTCTGTGGTGGTACAGAGCAAAACCGGGGGTGTGAATAGCCGAATAACCGAATTTGACTCTTTCTCCCACCCTCGCTACAGTACTGCTACAGTACTGCCTCGCCCGGTCGTCTTCTCCAGCGCGACAGCGCCTGTTCTCGCGGCTTTCCTTCGCTCCTCGCGGCCTTCCTCGTCCTCAAATCATCTCCAGAACCTGAAAAATAGAAATAGAGGGTGAGGAAACACCAATAAAACCGCAAAAACAGAGAATGAAAACGAGGACAGGAGCTCCCTGTTTCTGAGTTGCGAACGCTGTCTCGCGAAGTGGTGGCGGAATTGCTCGGTCTGGTCGTGACGGTGGTCGCGAGAGAGGGAGTCAGGAAGAAGCTCGAGACGAAGAGAGGCCGAGAAATGATGGGAAACAGGGTCTGCGAGGCGGAACAGAGTCGCGGTGCGGCTCTGTTTCGCGGCGTGGTTGCGGTGGTTCTGTCGCGGCGAGTCGTGGTCTGTTGTGGTGGTGGGACTCGTGCGGAGGTGGTGGCGGTTGTGTGGACAGGGGAGAGGAGCAGAGAGTGGTGGTGGAGGGAAAATTGGACGTGAAACAGGGTTGTCACACCCCTGTTTCACGGTGGTGACGGTGGCGGTTGCGGAGCTCGGTGGTGGTGATGGTGAGGTGACTGTGTGCTGAGTGAGTGGAGTGAGTGAGAGATGGATGAGTGGAAGAGGGATAGGTGGTGGTGGTGAGGGTGAGGTGAATTTGAGAGAAAGAGGATTGAATTTTTCTTCCTAATTTGCTTCTTTTCCCTTCTCTTTTCTCCCTCTTTTCTCACCCCCATTATCCTCTATTTATAAAAAATAGCCAAGATGAATAAGGATGAGATGAGGGGAAGATTCATCAATGAGGGTAGGATTGGGTTTGGTTTTAGGTTATGGATTAGGTTATGGATGGGGTTTAGGTTATGGATTAGGTTTCGGGTTTAGGTTTGTGGGTTTTAGGTTATGAACTAGGTGTTGGGTGTAGGTTTGTGGATTTTAGGTTAAGAGATAGGTGTTGGGTGTAGGTTTGTGGATTTTAGGTTGTGAGCTAGGTGATGGGTTTAGGTTTGTGATTTGTTTTATACCACCATTGAAATTGCCTAATTGTCGTTTGTGACTGCTTAATATGGATTCATCGTTTAAGCTCAAATTCCTGCAAAGATATTAAAACGAAATAATTACTATAAAATATAATAATCGAAACACTAACATGTACAAATTAAGGGATATATTCTGTAATAATTATGTGAATATCAAACATTCGACAAAGGTATGCAACTTTAACTATGTTTTGTCCAAATTTACTTCATTCTTCAAACAGAATTGCTGACTTAAGCATCGGAGTGCCTTCGGCCACCAAAAAGGTGGTCTTTGACAATCTTACACTGTTTTGCAGGTCAAACTCATAGGAGGACGAGATTTGGACAAATCAGAGGCAATCGTATTAGAAATAAAAAGGAGAAGAAAAGGAGAACAAAAAGAAAAAAGGAGATTAGAGACGAAGAAGAAAGAAGAAGGTCGAAGTAGTGCTTATTGCATAAAGAAGAAGAAGAGAGAAAGTGGACCGAGAAAAATATATCGATCTTAATACACATCGATCAACAAAAGATGGAGAAGAAAGAAGCATAACAAGATAAGAAGAGATTAGCAGGTGTAGTGCATGCTAAGTTGGTGCGATCGCACAAGACAAAATATCAGGAGAAAATAAGGGAGAAGGGAAGAAGGGAGGAGAAAAAGAGAATAAGGGATTGATTGACCTGGTGTTAGTGACTTGGTCTTGCGATCGTCGTCTTATTGGTGTTGTTGTTGTTGTTGTCATCCTATTGGTGTTGTTGTTGTTGTTGTTAGTGTGTGTTGTTGTCCTGTTTGAGTGTTTTGTGTGTTGTTTTTTGTTGGGATTGTTAACTTGCTATTAGTTTCTGGGATTGTTGGACTTCATGTTGTTGGGGTTGCTATTGTTGGTGTTGCATTGTTGCTATTGCTTTGTTGTTGTTGTTCTATTGCTTTGCTGCTGCTTTTATTGTGTTGATTGTTCCTAAACAACAAGTCCAGGTACTATAATTGTTGCAACCTGTAAAACTAAATTCGTTTGATTAATTAGTAAATTGCAATTCATCAAATAGTAATTGCAATTCAGCATATAATTGCAATCTTCACATCTCTTAAGGACAAGCTACAAATAGTGAAGGCATTCATCAAAGTTAGAACCAAAAACACTGAAATCATCCATGAATACCTCGATGAACCGCTCCACCATGTTTGAGAATATGCTCATCATACACCTCTGAAATGTGGCAGGTGCATTACATAACCCAAATGGCATCTTCCTATAAGCAAATGTGCCGAAAGGGCATGTGAAAGTGGTTTTCTCAATGTCCTCTAGCGCTATAGCTATCTGATTATATCCACTATACTCATCTAGGAAACAATAATGACTATGACTGACCAACCTCTCTAACATCTGATCAATAAAAATGAGAGGGAAGTGATCTTTCCTGGTTTCATTACTGAGCTTCCTGTAGTCGATGCAAACTCTCCATCATGTGGTCATTCTGGTAGGAACAAGTTCGTTCTCCTCATTTTTCATCATTGCGGTTCCACTCTTCTTAGGCACCACTTGAACTGGCTCGCCCACTTGCTATCTTAGATGGGGTAAATAAGGCCCATATCCAACAACTTTAGAACCGCTGCTCTAACTACATCCTTTATGTGTGGGTTGAGTCTTCTTTGTGCATCTTTGGCAGGTTTTGCATTGTCTTCCAGAAGGATCATATGCATGCACTTAGCTGGACTCACTCCCTTGATGTCAACAATGGTCCACCCTATTGCAGCTTTGTGCTCTCTGAGAACTCTCAAGATCTTCTCTTCTTCCCCCAAACTCAAGTTTGCAGCTACTATCACTGGTAATGGGTAATGTCTGGTCCTCTTCTAGGTACGAATACTTCAAGTGATCAGGCAACTACTTCAATTCCACATTTGGTGCCCTGACAATGAAAGGGACAAGAGTAGTATTAGTAGGCATAAGAGTTTCAAATGGAGGTGCATATTTACTTAAATGAGACTTAAAAGCTTCAAGAGAATGTATGGCTTTAATGATGTCCCTCATCACACTGTCATCTTCATATTCAAGATTCAACCTTGTGAAATTATGAGTGATGGTAGCCTCCAATGGATCAATGCTATGTTCCTGATAAACATGCTCAACGACACTTTGAACTACATCAATATCATGCTCATCCTATGGTAATTTTAATACATTAAATACCTCAAATTCTATCTTTTCACCATTTACCTTCATGCTTATAGTACCATTTTTAACACAAATTTTCGTATTAGCAATATGCATATAGGGTCTTCCTAAAATAATAGGCAAAGATGATAGGGTAGAAGGTTCTTCCATATCTAAGACAATAAAATTCACAGGTAACGTAAACCGATTTACCTGAACCAAGACATCATCTAAAGTACTTCTAGGTCTTTTGGTGCTTCTGTATGCCAATTGCAGTGAAATTGAGGTTGGTTTAAGTTCTTCCAACTTCAATTTCTCATAAACTGTGTAGGGCAACAAATTAATACTAGCTCCTAAATCAAACAGATCACGTTCAATTAATTGATCACCAATTCTGCAAGGGATAGTAAAACTGCCTGGGTCTTTTAGCTTAGGCGGCAGTATTCTTAACAAAACCACACTTACCTCTTCAGTCATTGCAACTTTCTCATATTCCTGAAACTTTATTTTGTGAGTACAACAATCCTTTAAAAACTTAGCATAAGATGAAATCTTTGAATTGCATCAAGTAAAAGAATATTAATTTCTATTTTCTTTAAAGTTTCAAAAATATCACGAAATTGGTTATCTTTCTTTTGTTTGACTAACTTTTGAGGGAAGAGTGGCAATATCACCTTCTTCTTCTCACTTACCTTGTTGGAGTTCGTGGTACATGTTGTATGTGCTTCAACTTTTTCTTCTTCATTCTCATTTGTTCCCACCTAGTTGTCAATAATTTTACCACTCCTAAGAACTGTCACGGCCTTGGGGTGTTCATGTCCTCTCGGGTTTGGTATGGTTTGTGTTGTAAACTCTCATTTCTTTCTCTCATTCAACTCTTTGACCATTTGCCCTACTTATGCTTCCAATCTCTGAATGGCTTGATGTTGCGGGTTTAACCGACCAAAATAAATAGGCTAATTTGACCCACTTGTAATAACCGCAAGTGCACGGTGTCTAACTGGTAGACAACGGCAAGTACGGGTCGATCCCACGAGGAAGGTGGATTAAATTGAATTTAATAATTTAATTAAACTAATTTGGAGAAAATGGGGTTATAGTGTTTAAAAATCCAAGTTAAACAAAAGAAATAAAAATAACAATAAATAAAAGAAAAGAGTTGGAGGGAAACCACAATTTGCAAAATATTTGTCAAGCTCCTAAAATTATATTCAATTTTTCTTATTATTTCAATTTCAAATAAATAACTCTAGCAATGTATAAACTCCTAGCATTAATTGTCTTGTTAGGGCACAATTAATCACAAGTTTAATTATTCAATTAAAACATGCTTAATTTATAACATAATATTTTTCTAACAACCTAAGATGCATGACATATTAGGTGAAAGTAAAATATTATAAATCGCGAATCAATTAATATTAATCATGGAATAATAAAGTAAAATGAAATTATTTCTAGAGTTTGAGACTTAATTCACTGTGGTGTTACAGAGCATTCAGCAGGGTGCAAACAGGAACAGGTCCAGTGTGGCTCAGCAAATCCCAGTGGGTGCAAATAGCCAACTATTTTGAAAAACAATTGGTTTCCGCCAGAAAAATCGTTTGTCATCTGCGCCTTCGTCTCCAGCGAGTCGCGCTCCTCGCGAGCTCTTTCTCCCTCCGAACGGCTCCGGCTGTTGATTCCTCTTCGCTCCTCGCGAGCTTCTTCTTCCTCCGACCGGCTTCAGTACACTTGTGAGCTCTGTTTCGTGGTGGGTGATGGCGGTGGGAAGTGGCTCTGGTGGTGGTGATGACGGCTCGCGTTGTTGCTTCTACTTCGTCTTTTTTTGTTCCTGTAAGAGAGAGAGATGAATGAGGGGTTGGGTTCGTGAGGGAGAGAGAAACAGAGACTGGGAGTCCTCCCTATTGGTTTCTTGTCTGTGACGGGAACGAGAGAGAGAGCAGAGAGATGGATGAGGAAGGAAGGCGAGTTGGAGAAGAGAGGACAGGGTGGTCGTGCTCCGGTAGAGAATTAAGAAAATGAACTTGGACAAGTTAAGGGGAGGGTTCAATGGGTGATTTAAGGCTTCAATCAAACTAGAATCTTGGATAATAAAGAGAATATTCTTTGGGTTTGATTGGGTTTGGCATTGGGTTTGGGTTTACGGATTTTGTTTTGGGTTTGGTTTTGAGTTTAGGTTATGGGCTTAGGCTATTTTCACCTCCACTTCCTCTGAAGTCACCGTCTGTGATTTATTCATTGCATTTTTCTTTGATTTCTTCGTTATTGCTCCGAATTCTATAAAAACACAAAAATTTAATAATTAATTTAAAATAAAATAAAATAAAACAAGGATTAACAAAAGTATAATAAGAGGTAAAAAATGTTATAATTATGTGATTATCAAATACCCCCAAACCTATATTTTGCTAGTCCTCGAGCAAAACAAAGAAGAAAACCGAAAAGAAAATCCTAACTCACTTTCGCAAGCATCGTCGATTGCACTTACCTTTGTAAACATACAACAAGGCTTTGAACTCCTAGATTACCTCTAGGGGACGAGTTATAGTCTCGTGAGGGTTTTCAGAAAATGTTACCCACAAACATTACTGACTCAACAAAACTTGGTCAAACAGTTTTTATTTTAAAACTTCAAGATATGCAAGAAACCAAAAGTGTCATTTTCGTGTATCAACAAATCTCCAAATAATTTAATATTTTCCAAAAGTTAGAAAAAATTCATAATCATCCTCAACTCAATGTGTGTGTGAAAAGCACTATCAACATAACTTTTCATTTCAAAGTAAAATAATGACTAAATCTCCTGTAGAAAGTTTTTTTGACTTCAAACCTCTCATGTCACTCACAATAAAGCACTCGGAGATTTGGTATTTCACTCAGTTTATATGTGAGGAAAGAGTAAATAATGGAAAACAATCATCTCACATATAGTATTATGAAAACGGATTTTTCAAGAATGGAATGAACATGATCTCATGGACAGGAATATCAATTACTTTTGGGAATGTTGAATCAAACACCATAGGTCGTGGTTATTAAATATCCACATCTACGGAACCAACCTTTACCTAAGATCAACTAGGACTTTGTTGGGTTGTAACGGGGCTTGGGTAATGGTTAATAAGGAATGTCAAAGGATTCTAACAAAAATTTCTAGGAATGTATACACTCATTCACGAACAATTAGGCTGTCAAGAATAAACCAATGTTGCGCACTATCAATTTTTTCTTCATTCTCACATCTTTATTCTCATCGAGGAATCATTTTTTTTTCTTTCACATATAGGATTTATGAAATATCTCATATTTTGCTCTTTAATGCCCTTTTTACACCAAGTATATACATCCATACACATTCCCAGAAAAGTTGGGTAAAGGTTAATGGGTTAACAAATAAAAGTTATTTTAAGGCTCAAAAGGCTACAAAAAGGTTAATGTTATGGGTAAGTTAAAAGGCTAGTTAATGGTCTAAAGAAAGAAAAGGAAAAAAATGCCTAGATCATTTCCTAAATTCGGGTCAGTATTATGACATCTCAATTGAATAAGCCAAGAAGTTCTAGTGTAATAATTCAATTTTGATGTCATTCCCAAAGCAATTGATCAGAAAAATGAGAATAATGAGATCATCAACGAGATAATACGGACTCAAGAAAAATCAGAGTTTATGTATAACCCTCGAAAAAATAGAAAGGTTCAAAACTTTCAGGGTTAAGTCTCCACTATTATTCTAAGGTTTTCTAGTATATACTTCACTCATCAACTTCAAGTTATGCTAACATGGCTCATGGTGCAAAGATAATCGAGTTGAAAAATCTTATGAACTAGATTTAACTTAAGGATCATACTAAACTTTCAGTCTTTATCAATATACCAATATGTCAAGTTGGCTTGCATTTTCTTGAGCATAAAACATTTAAAATCCATTTTCATAATCGCAAAAGACCAAGTTTTCTTGACAGAAAAAGCACAATTTTTTTTTTAAGAACAAGAAAAGAAAACACTACGAAAAATTCAACGACTCATGAACCCTACCCCCAAACCTAATCCAAACATTGTCCTCAATGTTTAACAAAATAATTCTGACAAATGAATGAAATAAGTACATGAGAGGAGGTTAGAACAATATTACCGCGGTGAAGATTTTACCAATTTCCACAAGTAATCCACCGATGAGAGCTCGGAGACAAAAGAATTGTGGATTAGTTAATATAAATAGATAAAATACACACTCAACATGCACTCTTACAACAAAAGGTGGGCTGCCTCCCAGTAGTGCTTGGTTTAACGTCATCAGCTCGACAAAACCCAAAAGATCCTCAATTCTGATACACAGGGTCCTCTAATAGAATCACATCAACCTCGACTTCTAATCGAGGTAACTCTAAGAATGGCTTAAGTTGTTGACCATTTACCTTAAATACATGGCCATCCTTAGGGTTAACGATCGCCACAACTCCATGTAAGAACACTGCTTTCACAATATAAGTTCCAGACCACCGAGATCTCAACTTTCCAGGAAAAAGTCGTAACCGAGAGTTGAACAACAAAAACTTTTTGAGACGGTTCAAAGGACTTACGAAGAATGGATTTATCATGAAATATCTTCGTTCGTTCTTTGTAGATTTTGGCATTGCGGTACGCATCATTTCGGATCTCTTCCAACTCATTAAGTTGAAGCTTACGATGCGATCCAACCTTGACCATATCAAAATTGAACGTCTTGATGGCCCAATATGCACGATGTTCCAATTCCACAGGCAAATGACATGTTTTTCCAAAAACAAGCCTATATGGAGACATTCCAATCGGGGTCTTAAATGTTGTTCTATAAGCCCAAAGAGCATCACTCAGACGTTGAGAGTAATCTTTACGATCTGGTCTGACTGTCTTCTCTAGAATGTTTTTAATCTCCCAATTAGAATATCAACTTGCCCACTTGTTTGTGGATGATAGGGGGTGCCAACTTTATGAGTGATGGAGTATTTTTTTACTAATAGCTCAAACGGTCTATTGCAAAAATGAGAACCACCGTCACTTATAATGGCACGCGGGATACCAAAACGAGAAAAGATATTATCTTTCAAGAATCATACCCCAACCCTGTGGTCATTTGTTTGACATGGTATCGCTTCTACCCATTTGGACACATAATCCACAGCAACAAGGATGAAAAGATTGCCAAACGAAGGCGGGAATGGTCCCATGAAATCAATACCCCAAACATAAAAAATTTCAACCACAAGAATATTAGTAAGGGGCATCATGTTGCGATGAGAAATGGAACCCATTCGTTGGCATCGATCACAAGTGGTGCAAAAGGCATGAGTATCTCAAAAAAGGGTAGGCCAATAAAAACCACTCTGCAAAACTTTTGCAGCTGTCTTTCTAGAGCTAAAATGACCACCACAAGCTTGCTCAAGACAAAATGAGATGATGCTGTGAAATTCACTCTCAGGAACACATCTCCTGATAACCTGATCAGGACAATACTTGAACAAGTATGGATCATCCCAGAAGAAATGTCTAACCTCAGCAAGAAATTTGGATTTATCTTGTTTAGACCACTTAAAAGGAAGTTGACCTGTAACAAGATAGTTCACGATATTTGCATACCAAGGTAATTGGGAGAGAGCAAATAATTGCTCATCGGGAAATGACTCATTCAATGGTAAATATTCACTAGATGACTCTACCAGAAGTCTAGATAAATGGTCAGCTACAACGTTTTTCGAACCTTTCTTGTCCCAAATTTCAATATCAAACTCTTGTAGCAATAGGACTCATCGAATTAAGCGAGGTTTAACATCTTTTTTAGAGAAAAAAATACTTTAACGACGCATGATCAGTAAAAATAATTATTTTGGATCCTATAAGGTAAGACCGAAATTTGTCTAGAGCAAAGACTACAGCTAATAACTCTTTTTCAGTGGTGGAGTAATTAAGTTGTGCGTCTTGTAGAGTTCTACTAGCGTAATAAATGACATGTGGCTTTTTGTCCAATTGTTGTCTAAGGACAGCTCCGAGTGCAAAGTCGGAAGCATCACACATAAGCTCAAAGGGAAAATTCCAATTAGGAGATCGAATGATTGGAGCTGAAGTCAATAATTGTTTAAGCTTCTCAAAAGCTTTCAAACAATCTTCATCAAAAACAAAAATCGTGTCTTTAGCAAGTAAATTGCATAAAGGACGAGCGATTTTGCTAAAGTCTTTGATGAATATCCAATAAAATCAAGCATGGCCTAGAAAAGATCTAATTTCCTTAACCTTCTTTGGAGGCGGAAGACTCGAAATTAAATCAATTTTGGCTTTGTCGACTTCAATTCCCTTGTGTGAAATTACATGTCCAAGAACAATGCCATGTCGTACCATAAAATGACATTTCTCCCAATTTAAGACAAAAAAATTCTCCACACATCTATTTAACACTAAAGTTAAATGATGTAGACATTCATCAAATGAATCACCAAATACTGAGAAATCATCCATAAACACCTCGAGGAACCTCTCAACCATATCGGAAAAAACACTAAGCACGCACAGCTGAAAAGTAGCGGGTGCGTTGCACAATCCAAAGGGCATTCTCCGATATGCGAAAGTACCAA
This sequence comes from Berberis vulgaris, assembly GCA_963556465.1. Classification (NCBI taxonomy): domain Eukaryota; kingdom Viridiplantae; phylum Streptophyta; class Magnoliopsida; order Ranunculales; family Berberidaceae; genus Berberis; species Berberis vulgaris. The sequence continues at coordinate 38,085,163 of OY747132.1, read as the reverse complement.
AGGGACAAGTGAATGTGGTCTTCTCTTTATCCTCGGGTGCAATGGGGATTTGGTTATAACCGGAATACCCATCAAGAAAACAAAAGTAATCATGTCCGACTAACCTTTCAAGCATCTGATCAATGAAAGGAAGAGGAAAATGATTTTTCCTTGTGACCAAGTTCAACTTACGGTAATCAATACATACTCGCCACCCCGTGGTCATGCGGGTTGGTACTAATTCATTCTTGATTACCGTTACCCTTGACTTCTTTGTGACAACTTGAACAGGACTGACCCAAGGACTATCCAAAATTGGGTAGATTATACCCACATCCAACAATTTGAGCACTTCGGCTCGGACAACTTCCTTAGGATTAAGTCTACATTGCATTTCACGCGATACTTTGGCATTATCTTTGATATGAATGCGATGCATGCAAACGATTGAACTTATTCCTTTAATAACCGTGATAGTCCACCCAAGTGTTGTTTTATATTCTTTTAAAACATCTAACAATTTTTATTCCTATTCTTCAGTCAATGCAGATGAAATAATAACAGGTAAGGTATTGTCAACGCCTAAAAATGCATACTTGAGGTTGTCAGGTAATACTTTTAGGTCAAGCTTGGGTGGTTTTTCAACGGAAGGGACTTGTTTTGACTCACTGAGTGGAAGAGGTTCACCCTATGCTTCCATTTATAACTGGTTTCCATTATAGGGGTAGAGTCAAGCAAAGCATTGACTTTCCTGATGGAATCATTAATATCGAAGTCTAAATTAAAATGAGTCAAACAAACCTCTAAATGACCATTAAACTGAGGAAATGAATATTCCGCCAAACTCTCAATCATGTTAACCTCAAAGGAATCCTCAGACTCGGGAGGTTGTTGACTTGCATTGAATACGTTGAGTTCGACGGTCATGTTACCAAATGATAATTTCATGATTCCATTTCGGCAGTTAATGATAGCATTGGATGTGGCCAAAAATGGACGACCCAAAATAACTGGAATGTGACTAGAGGGATTGTGAACATGATGTGTATCAAGGACTATGAAGTCCACAGGGAAATAAAATTTGTCAACCTTAATGATCACATCCTCTATCACACCACGGGGGACTCGGACAGATCTGTCTGCCAATTGCAGTGTCACTTGAGTTGGTTTCAACTCACCAAGACCCAATTGCACATATACTGAATATGGCAATAGATTAACATTTGCCCCTAAATCTAACAGTGCATTCCCAATCATATGATCACCAATCACACATGAAATAGTCGGGCAACCAGAATCTCTGTACTTAGGTGGGGTTTTGCGTTGAAGGATGGAGCTGACTTACTCAGTTAGGAAGGCTCCTTTGTGCACATTCAATTTTCGCTTTTGTGTACACAAATCCTTCAAAAACTTGGCATAAGAGGGAACTTGCTTAATGGCCTCGAGTAATGGAATATTGATTTGAACTTGGTTAAAAAGATTCCATTATATCGTTGGCATTTGTTCCTTTCTTTGCCGGAACTAATTGCGATGGAAATGGTGCTCTAGGCATATAGGATGCCTTGGTGGGATCAGAGTCAAGATGATGATCCTCTTGAGAATATGAGGTTTTATCAGCCTCCTTCTCAGATGGAGGTGTGACTTGCTTTGCCGTGGATTGGGATTCAGGATCAATCAAATTAGGCATTCTAATTTGGTTGTCAACTTGTTTTCCACTCCTAAGGGTGATGATAGATTTGACATATTCATTGCGTGGCTGAGATGGACTGCCTATTTCGAATTGGCCCTTAGGATTTGGAATGGGTTGACCAAGGAATCTTCCTGCTTCTCTTTCAGGAAAGGATTTTGCTATTTGACTCACAGTCATCTCAAGCTTTTGGATGGCTTGAGATTGTTGTTGAGAAGTAGCTCTTAGTTCGGTGATAGCCTGAGAGTTCTGTTTCGAGAATGGTTCCTGTTCTCTGCATAAATTGGTTCATGTATCCTGTAAACTCTGAGTGTTAGAGGGAGGTACATCTTGATTGAATTGAGGCCTATTAGCAGGAATTGGAGCTCAAGGAGGTTTAGGGATAACAACTGGGCCTCCTTGATGTTGACCATGGGCCCATGAGAGATTAGGGTGTTTGGCTAAACCTGGATTGTAAAAATTTGAGTGTGGATTATAACCAGATTGTCTAAAGGTATTGAATGCATTGACTTGCTCAGGAAAATAAGTAGGGTACTCATTTTTCAAGTGACAGTCTGATGTGGAATGACTAGAACTTGAACATGTAGCACAGACCTTGGATGGAACATTGGTTTGGACTGATGGCTGAGACTTTTCCAGATATGCATCAATCTTCTGTGCCATTGTCATTACAACTGCTTCCAACCTTGAAGAATGAGGAAGATGAGGATTAGATGATGTATCCCTTACTTCATACAAACCACCATTTCGCCTATCCGAGTCTTTTCTTGAATAATCCCATTGTTGAGAATTTTCAGAAATAGCTTCAAAGAATTCCCAAATCTCATTAGCACTCATCTTCATAAGTGACCCACCACTAGTGGCGTCAATCATTCGATGATTTTGAGGCGTTAACGTGTCTTGAAAGTATTGAACCAAGCGCCACTTTTCAAAGCCGTGATGGGGATACCTAGCAATGAGTTCATTGAATCTTTCCCAACATTCATAGAAATGCCCACCCTCTTTCTATTGAAAATTAGATATATCTCTTCGGATGGCATTTGTTTTATGATTAGAAAAATATTTTGTCAAATTTTTTCCTGATAGGCATCCCAAGTGTCGATGGTTCCAGTTTCTAAGGAGTTTAACCATGACTTCGCCCTATCTTTTAAAGAAAAGGGGAACAGCCTAAGACGAATTGAATCATCAGAAAAATTGGGATATTTCAGAGTAGCACAAATGTCAAGAAACTCTTTGACATAAATATAGGGATCCTCTTTTACTAGACCATAAAAGAAAGGCAAAAGGTGGATAATTGATGGTTTTAGCTCAAAGCTACTTGCAGTGGTCTCGGATAAGACAATGCAAGATGGGGTGTTATTGGAACGTGGAGAGAAATAATCCTTAAATGCTCTCTCCCCAGCCATTTCAGTGGTCTCACTCGACAAAGAGAAAAATTCTAGAAGGTCAATGGGGACTTCAAACAACTCTACAGGATCCTCTCGAATTAGTCTACCTCTTGAATCTCGTTCTCAAAGACGCATAAACAGGTCTACACCAAGTGAGATTTGAAATGTTTACTAACCTAAAAAGAATCACACACAGACTCAAACACAATCAGCAACCAATTGATGCACAAGAAAAAATGCCTCCCTAAGCAATCAGTGTTTTTGAGATTAATTATCTTTTTTATCTTTGGGGGACAGATTATTTCTTATGTAATCTTTATATCAGAGCAATGGGTGCTACAAGATGATCCTAAGAGTGTATACTTTACACCACAAAATTCAAAATCAGTAGGCTAGAGTTTTGTTTCAAAGAAATCGGATTATCACACAAGAGAAGGAGGTCACAATGGTCCAATTAAGTACTTCCTTGTGCTACCGCTCTGTAAGCCAATAGATGTGAGAACGATGTGATGTTAAATATACACTTGAGGCTTGTGTTCCTAACCCAAAACTGTTAGTTACACCAATTATTCTTGTGGATCGTAGTTTACTTATGATTCGGCGTACCGGGTAAATTACCTTTGTAGCAGTGGCCTCTCGGAGTTCATTGAATGATTAAACCCATCGTCACTTTTAGCTTTGGTCAACACAAAAATTATTGGATTCACCTTGGTCATGGTTGTCCTATGAACACCATACCTAAAAGATGACTCTATCTAACTTGCTAACTGATTTTAATTATGTTTGGCTATTTGTTGCACACAGCTGGAGTGATGAGGTGGGGATATTAAGTCCCACCAGTTTCTATTTAGAAGCTAAGTCTGCTTATTATGAATTACTAAAGTCCCACCTTGGTCTTGGTTGTCCAATCACACAATTTCAAACAATTACACAAAGCACCCGGGTCGCTAATACACTGCGTGTGATAAAAATACTTACAGTGTGCGTATTCTGTTCTGCACAATTAAAAGAATGTCCGACTTTTTTTTATCCGATTCAATCAGCACACAAGCATATGCAATCAAATTATTGGTCTTGGTCTTAGAAGTCGGATTTCTAAATCATAAAAAAAAAAATTATTGGGTAACAATTAAAATTGTTTCCCTATAATTTCTTTTGACTTGGAAAATTTTGGATTTTTTTTAGGTGATTAAAAACGGAAAACAATAGAGTTTACAAAAATTATTACACCACACTCATAAAATGAGGTGAAAATAAAATTCAAACTCTCCTCACAAAATTAAAAAAAAAAAAAAATTAAAATTTGCTTGATGTTTGCAGGATCGTCCAATTTCCTCGAGAAGCGTGTATTTTGCAAAATCAAACAAATCACACGAAATGAGTGTAAAAAGAACTTAACAAAATAAAAATAAAATTTTATTTTTTTCTGAATTTATTTTTTTATTTTTTAATTAGTGAAAATAAATCTTAAATTCAATTACACCGCTACCTTCACCGGCAACGGCGCCAAAAACTTGCTGCGAATTTAACCGGCCTAAATAAACAGGCTAATTTGACCCACTTATAATAACCGCAAGTGCATGGTGTCTAACTGGTAGACAACGGTAAGTACGGGTCGATCCCACGAGGAAGGTGGATTAAATTGAATTTAATACTTTAATTAAACTAATTTGGAGAAAATGGGGGTTACAGTGTTTAAAAATCCAAGTTAAACAAAAGTAATAAAAATAACAATAAATAAAATAAAATATTTTTCAAGCTCCTAAAATTATATTCAATTTTTCTTATTATTCCAATTTCAAATAAATGACTCTAGCAATGTGTAAACTCCTAGCAATAATTGTTTTGTTAGGGCACAATTAATCACAAGTTTAATTATTCATTTAAAACATGTTTGATTTATAACATAATATTTTTCTAACAACCTAAGATGCATGACATATTAGATGAAAGTAAAATATTATAAATCGTGAATCAATTAATAATAATCACGGAATAACAAAGTAAAATGAAATTAATTCTAGAGTTTGAGACTTAATTCACTGTGGTGTTACAGAGCATTCATCAGGGTGCAAACAGGAACAGGTCCAGTGTGGCTCAGCAGATCCTAGTGGGTGCAAATAGCCAACTATTTTGAAAAACAGTTGGTTCCCGCCAGAAAAATAGCACGCCCTCTGCGCCTTCGTCTCCAGCGAGTCGTGTTCCTCGCGAGCTATTTCTCCCTCTGAACGGCTCCGGCTGCTGATCCCTCTTCGCTCCTCGCGAGCTTCTTCTTCCTCTGACCGACTCCGGTACTCTTGCGAGCTCTGTTTCGTGGTGGGTGATGGCGGTGGGAAGTGGCTCTATTGGCGGTGATGGCGGCTCGCATTGTTGCTTCTCCTTCGTCTTCTTTTGTTCCTGTAAGAGAGAGAGGTGAATGAGGGGCTGGGTTCGTGAGGGAGAGAAAAACAGGGACTGGGAGTCCTCCCTGTTGGTTTCTTGTCTGTGACGGGAACGAGAGAGAGAGCATGGAGAGATGCATGAGGAAGGAATGCGAAGTGGAGAAGATAGGACAGGGTGGTCGTGCTCCGGTGGTGGTGGTGGATATGTGGCGTGATGGAACAGGGAGAGGGAGAGGAACATGACGAGAAAACAGGGAGATGCTCCATGTTTTGTTGCCCGAGGACTGTGATGGATGATGGTGGTGCTCAGTGGTTGGCTGTTGGACGGTGGCGAGGTGAAGACTGATGGTGGAGGAAGAGGAGGAGGTGGTGATGAGAATCACAAATTGTAAAGAAGAGGTTTTGGTATTCTGTATTTTTTTCTTTCCCTTATCTTCATCCCCTTTCTTATTCATTTCTATTGTATTTTTAGAGAATTAAGAAAATGAACTTGGACAAGTTAAGGGGAGGGTTCAATGAGTGATTTAAGGCTTAAATCAAACTAGAATCTTGGATAATTAAGAGAATATGTTTTGGGTTTGGGTTTACGGATTTGGTTTTGGGTTTGGTTTTGAGTTTAGGGTATGATTCTCACCTCCACTTCCTCTGAAGTCACCGTCTGTGATTTATTCATTGCATTTTTCTTTGATTTCTTCGTTATTGCTCCGAATTCTACAAAAACACAAAAATTTAATAATTAATTTAAAATAAAATAAAACAAGGATTAACAAAAATATAATAAAAGGTAAAAAAATTTATAATTATGTGATTATCACTTGACTGGTTTGAGCATTGGTCTGTTGTTGTGTAGCAATTGATTGAAGTATGACATCTTCGAGACCATCGTTCTTCTGCTCAGGATTTTACTATACCCCTTGCGGTGGAGGTTTGCTGCTGAAAATTTTTTTGTTGCCTCTGTAGATCTAGATTGTTCTGATTTCCACTCTAAGGAAATTTTGGGTGATTTCTCCATCCTAAATTGTAAGTGTTGGAATAGGGATTGTTCTTGTGAGGATAATTGTTTTGTCCCACGTAGTTTGCATACTCCTTCTCTGTAAAAGAAGACATAGGACAAGTCTCAATAGTATGATCAGAATGAGAACATTTAGCATATACCTCTACTTGAGCAACTTGTTGAACTGGAGAGATGTTCTGACTTGACATTGCTTTCACAATCATATCTAGCTTCCTCTCCATTGTCGTCATCTGACTTTGGATTCCAACATTAGCGCTTACCTCATAAACACTCTTTCCTTTCAATCCTGACCTCCCTCTTGATGAGAATTGTTGTGAATTCTCGCTTAGGGATTCAAACTACTCAATAGCTTCCTCACTGTTATTTTCCATAAGCACACCTCCACAAGTAGAATCAACAAGACTTTTGTTAGTCTCATTTAAACCTTCATAAAAAGTTTGTACCTGATCATCTTGAGATAGATTGTGATGTGGACATTTGAGAAGTAGCTCATTGAAATGTTCGCACACTTCAAAGAAAATATCTCTGTCTTTAGCATGGTATTCCAACTCTTTTCATCCTAAAGGTATTTAGCATGGTATCTACTGAGTTTCACCTCAAGAACACATAAATCAATGAAAATCGACAAAAATATAAAACCCAAAATATGGTATCTATTTCGGTGATATATGTTGATTAATTCCAAGAACCGATCTTACTTGGCTTTTTTGTTACTTAGCATAGGCAAAAGACTAGGTCATCTAAATTTACCTATGTAACTATCCTCGTAAAAGCATGCATATGATGATCAAGCATAAACAAAATTAATATGAAGGGTGAAATGAAACCAAAAATTAATCAATTGAGCATAGTAAAAATAGTGTATCAATGCATGTCAAAATTTTAAAGGGTCATAACTAGTACTTCAATCTATCCCTAACTAAAATTTTTAGCTACACATAGTGCAAGCAAGATTGATATTCAAATAAAGCATCGAAAAATAGCAAGAATAAATAAACGGTGATGCGGTGGTTCAAAGCAATGGTGTTGGGTGCAAATAGCGAAACGAAGCTTTATCTTTTCTCCCTCGTGTTTCTTCTTTTTCTTTACATACTCTGCAATAGAGTTCTTCACGAGCAGAGTCTTCACAAATAAAGCGATTTCACGCAGAATTCACCGTACCAAGTCCCCTCCACCTTCACGCTAAGTAACGAAAATAGGTTTGTCTTTTTCACGTCTTCAGTTCACAAATAGAGTTGGGACCATGCACACCTTGATGAAGCAGCCAAACAGGTTCTTCTTCTTCTTTGTTCATGAACAAATGTTTCCACACAACAACAGCTCAGATAAGGAAATCGTCCAGCAGCGACAAAACGACAACCAAAAAGAAGACCAGCACCATTCTCGCCTAACCTTCACAAATCAGCTCACACAGAGAGGGAGATCACGCCAGAGAGAGTGACGAAAACTCCGCCTAGAGGGGGCCAAAATCGCAACCAAGAGGGGGGCTTGATTCGCGTTTGTGAGAGAGAATTTGGAGTCTCTTCTTCTTTTAAAAAACTCCTTATTTCTTTTTTATTTTGCCATTCGACACAAATTTCATTGTGAAATTGGGTTTCCTCCTTTCCTTTGACTAGGCTTTTTTTTATTTTTTTTATTTTTTTTATTTTTATATGAGGCATTACTTCATTTTCTCCATTAAATCACCTCCCAAAACCAAAATACATAAAATATACTTAATAGAAAATTATTGCAAAAAAATACTAGAATAAATCAAATAATCTAACAATTATATTTAGAAAAATCGATATTCAGTGTGCACTTTCATGCACTCATCATATATTTTAAACAATATACCGATTAATCGTAAATCGATCCTAGACTATTAAGGATCTGTTATCCGTTTTAACTGCATAGCTAGAAACAAGGATGGTGCAGCGATTTCTACCACAAAGATGAGTCTAATCATGCATGGAATTTACACTTCAGACGATATTGCTAGGCAATTTGACATATCTAAATTTATCTAGATCCAATAGACTTCTCATGAGATTTTTTAATTATTTATTTTTATGGTCTGTTGTGCATGTGGCACCCTGACTCTTGAGGAGGCGATGGTGTGTGGGTCCCACATGATTAGGCAACTGCCCTAGGTAAAATGGTTGAGAATAAGGAGGTGGGTTGATTGGCCCACAATGTGTGTGGGAGAAGTAGGCAAGTGAGATTAGAGGTTGTCCAATCTCAACTTAATTGTATTGTACTGAGACCTTTTGAGACAAAATCCCACACCCAATGGATCAAGATGGGGTCCAAGTCTCTTTGATGATTAAGTTGGGGACAATCTTGGGAAGTTTTGACATGGGTCTCGCCCCTGATGGGTCGCTACAATATAGTCACATCCTTAAAACTGTTAACATTTTAAACAGGGTCTATTTTATCACGAGGAAAATGTGTACTTTTTGAAAATCATGAGGAGTCATATTGACACATGTTGCTCGAATCAGTGGCGGACCAGGAATTTAGTCCAGGGGGTGAAATAACAAATAATTATTAGTTGATAATAGTAGTTATCAAGGGCGGAACAAAAAAAAATTCCTACCCGAGCTAATAACTAATAAAAAATACAACTAAAATTACATTGCATATACCAAATTGAATCCAGTGTAATCCAATTTTAAGCCAAAATAATGTCACAATATCGATAACCTTAACAAGGGCAAATGAGCGTAATAACAAGAATATATTACTAAAATCACAAAATAATTATGATAAGTATCTAGTTGAAGCTTAAAAATTCTGAAATTAGCGAACAAATCCTAATACAATTTCATAGAATTATATAGTTATTATTTTAAATATTAATTTCAAATATTTTTTAGAGGTTTTATACCACTTGTGAACAAACAATTCATTTGTTTAATGTTTGCAATTACATATAAAACCCCATTGAAAAAAAAAAGTTGGGGCAAGTCACAATGACAGAAATAGTAATTGTCAGTAGCCATAAAAAAATCATATGCTCCAAGAGAATCGAAAATAAGTTTTTATTAAACTAAATAATTTTTTAATGTTAGCAATTACTAATAAAATTGCCTTGAAAATAAAATAAAATAAAAAAATTAGGTGAGTTCCAAGAGTATCGAACTTTGATAATTTACTAAAAATGTTAAACTTCCAACCATTACACCATTATTCAATAGAAATAGTTGAATAATCAATTTTCATATTATATTATACATTATATAATTGATTTTTTTTATAAAGTTAAGTATTTATTAAAAATATTTTAAAAATTAAAAGGGGGGGGCTGCCCCCTCGCCCATTAGTAGATCCGTCCCTGACTCGAATGGAGGGTTATGTCTTATATTTGGGATAGTTTGGTAGTTGGTTTTGGATGTGGTTTTGCTGGTTTCAAATAAGGATAAATGTGTATAGGGTGCATGTCTCAAAAAAAAGTTACAAGTCTATCATGAGATTCTTGGAGATTATTAGGACTGATTTGGTAGAAGTTGCAAAGTCTTTTCATAGGTCAGATTTCCTCGAATATATCTTGATAGCCAGATTTTGGTATGATTGGTAAGGTTCCAAAGGTGTATACATGACATTTTGGATTAGGCAGCGACTATTTGACATCACAAATTTCTCTCACTCATATTATCCATCTAATTTTTTTTTTTCACACCACTGTTCTCTTCCACACCACTCATAAAGGCAAAACCTAAATCTTTCTCCCCTCCCATAACAAATTGAGTGATCGATTGCGAGAGATAGTGAAAGACGATGGGCACCGACGAGAGATAGAGGAGATGGGGCTGCGATGGTGGCCATCGCAACAGCCGCACGACCACAACAATCATCATCATCGCAAAGTGAAAATAAATGGTACATGCAAAAATCACTTCAATTTTTCCTGGAAAGCAATTTTGTATTAAGAATGCGATGCTCCTCTTTTCTTTCTCTTTATTTTGATTGATACAAGTATATGTGCTTATATTGATACTGTTTCTTGAATAATACACTGACTTTCAAAGTTTTCATACTGATGGTACATTGCTTGATTGCCCTATATGTCTGAAGTGTTTGGAATTGCTGTGGGTTTTGTATCAATAAAGGGACCCTGCGCAAACAAGAGGGAAGATCCTAAATTCAGTAGTGGAAATCTGGAAAGCAGCAGCGAAATTGCTGGTTTCTATGGAATGGAAAGCATGGAGGAAGAAGATGATGAGGTTGATGCTAGCCATGCTATGCATGGGATGTTCAAAGTTGTGAAAATATAGTAAGGATGAAAGTGATGGAAACTAGCAGGGAGATTGGAGATGTTCCCACTATGAAAAAGAATTCAATGTAAATTGCAGCAGTAGCATGGGCGGGTTCAGCGCTATAGAGCAAAGTTCAAGATTTTTATTTATTTATTTTTCCGTAAAAAATAGCTGCTAGAGCAATAAGCAATGCATTGGGACAAGTCATAACTTGTGTCATTATTGGGTTTTGAGAAATAGATTGGTTTCAAGTAGGCAAAGAGTGCATCAAAAGGAAAACCATAAAGACTAATTTAGTTTGACCTTCAAGGAAGAGTGTTTGCTCATTACACTCAGAAACAGAAAAGTGCTTAAGAAATTAACCAATATATATATATATATATATTATTGTCTCTAAACCAAACAAATAATTAATGAAAAAAACAAGTAATTTTGGGACAGACAGCACAAGAGAATGCGTAAGACTGGAAGAATACTCTCGTTCTATATCAAAAGATTCCGGTATTTTTAATCAAAAGACATGGGAAAGTGTCACCAAACCAATCCAACCTATGCTAAACCCTTTACCCGTTAAACATATTTTAAGCTTTCTCTATTTTATAATTGATGATACACCAAAACGGTTACATTTCTGGATCATACATGTGTCATGATGATCTCGAGGAATTACGGGCCTCAGCATCAGCCCAACACTGATTCGGCCCAAGCGATTTCAAGCCCACCCAATGCAGTCCGTCAGACGGACCCGAACTCATACAACTTGCTAAGCCCACGCTCTCACAGTTATCCACAATACCCGTAAGTCCTACTAAGGCAAGTATCTCGAGAATCAGCTTCGGACGGGCAACTACAACAACTCTCTGCTTCCAATTAGGAAGCAAATACCCTAGTACATATCACACAGGGGAACTTTCTCTTACAAAATCCCTCAGATTGAGAACTATCTCCCGCGTATCTAGGAGCATACGGCTAACATGAAACTTCTCTTCTATAGCACGACTCCTAGTTAGAGAATAATTTTCATGAATATCTCCTTCCTAAACTAGTCATCAATTACCTGGTCGAACCAGGACTTCTGCATTATAAATATGACATGAGGTTGGTAAGCTAAGGTACGCTACAAATTCTCTGTTTACAACATTACACATTCCTCAAATCCTTGTCTGACTTTAGCATCAGAGTGTCATCGGCCACCACAACGGTGGTCTGTGGCTCACGTGCATTCCTTGCACAGGTCAGCATGTCAGCAAAACTAGGTCAAAGCAGAGAGCGGAAAAAGAGTGCATCAGTTTGACGCCGTCCGTAGGGACGAAAAAGTTCTTAACCTTTCACTAGCATCATCTCCCTTCAAAACACAGAGAGTTGGTGACTACTAGATCACATAACAAAGTAGAACGAGGGGAAGCGTCAAGCGCTCAGCCTGACATTGATTCACCACCCTTGACGATACAAATAACGCACGAGCACCAAGTTGGTACACCCGGAACAGTGGCAGCACCAACAGACCCTGAATCAGATCCAAAATCACTTTTCATACGTCGGGCTTTATCAACGATAAAAGGCACTCAAATGGATGAAACGAAAACCTGATGAGACATTGAAGACATATTTAACTTGCTTCAACAAAGAGTTAACCATCGTTAACGTATGCAACGACACAACAGTCATCTCAGCCTTTATCGACGGCCTAGGGAAATGAGACTTCTATAACTTTCTGACAGAGGACCCTCCGACAAGCATTACAGACCTAGCAAAGGAAGCGCAGATTTTCATCGCCCTAGGAGAAGAATGGGTAGCCCGAAGCAAAGCCGAGCCCAGTGAGAAATCGGCTAACGGGATATGCGTGCTTCATGGAGCCCATTCCGAGTCTGAACTGCCCAACAAGTCCAGGAAAAAGGCTCTCCGAGGTGTGAGGATCCAAGCAATACGCAGCGAGTAGCTGATACCGCATGATAAAAAACAAGACCCCTTGTGCCACTAGTATTTAAGGAAAAAGACCTCCAGAACATACAACTCCCGCACAATGATGCTCTGGTGGTAACAATTTACCTTGCAGGCTGGGAAGTAAGGAGGTCCTTGGTAGACATAGGGAACTCTATGAACGTCTTGTTCCTCCGTACGTTAACCCCTGATAATTGTCTGATGATCAACTTCAGCGGCGAAAAGCGGTTCCCCGTGGGAAAGATACAACTGACGATAACAGCGGGAGATGGGAGCGGGAAATGAGCCAATTCAAAAAACCAGGTTTCAAGAGTTCATAGTAATTGACACGCCTTTGGCGTATAATGTGCTCCTAGAGAAACCCTGGATACACCAGATGAGAGTGGCGGTCTCCACCCTTTACCAATGCGTCAAGTATCCAACGAACCGAGCGGTCGGTACATTAAGAGGCGACCAAACAACTGCTAGGGAATGCCAGTACATGACGGCACTACCGCCAAATAATCCACAATTGGTAGCTAATCTCGTGGCTAAGATGACTCTCCACTCCGCCTGAAAAACAAGGGGAGAACAACCAACCCTGGACGCTAGGCTCTAGTGAGCCCTCGAGGTAAACCAATGTCGTCCAATCAGAGGAAGAAACCATCACAGTCTACCTCAACAGAAACATGGAGGTCTATATAGACGATATGCTGGTCAAGAGCTTCCTCAGGCCTGACCACATACACGGCCTCGCCGAAGCGTTCAACCAATTCAGGAAGTACAAAATGAAACTCAACCCACAAAAATGCACGTTCGGAGTTGAGTCTGGAAAATTCTTAGGCTATAAATTGAACAAGAGGGAAATCAAAGCTAACCCAAAACAGATTCAAGCCCCAGCCAACATCAAAAAAGTTCAGAGCCTGACTGGGATGATAGCAACACTCAACAGATTTATATCAGAGTTGTCCGACAAATGCCTTACATTCTTTAAGATACTAAGATGAAGCAAAAGATTATCTTGGAACGAAGAGTGCGAACAAGCCTTTCAGAGCCTGAAAGCATACATGGGGAGTCCAGAGCTACTCTCAAAACCTGAGACAAGGGAAATATTCTACTTGTACTTGTCTGTTCCCAAGCACGCTGTCAGTTCAACCCTCTTACGAAATGACCGAGGGACCCAAAAACCAATGTATTAAATCAGCAAAACCTTTGTGGAAGTGGATGCACACTACCCGAATCTGGAAAAGTTGGCTCTAGCACTGGTCGTATCCTCCAGAAAATTGAGGCTTTATTTTCATGCCCACTCTATAACAGTTTTGACCAAGCATCCACTCCCCTAAGTATTACATAAACCTGAGCTATCAGACAGGATGGTAAAATGGTCAATGGAGCTTGGACAATTTGACATAAATTGCGCTCCAAGAACCGCCATCAAAGCTCAAGCACTGGAAGATTTCATTGTTGAGTTCACCGGTGGAGAAGAACCAAAGATAGACCACCAACCCTCAAATTCAAATGTCCGCGCATGGATCTTGCACTGCGATGAGTCTTCGACCGGGAAAGCAAGCGAAGTTGGGATCACGCTCCGCTCCCCCAGTGGATTCACCCTCGAAAAAGCAGTCAGGTTCGGCTTCCCCGCTTCAAACAACGAGGTCGAATACGAAGCCCTTTTGTCCGGCCTAAAGCTAGCATTATGGATCGACATAGATCGTCTAATGGCATACAACGACTCAAGATTGTTGGTCAACCAGGTCAAAGGGGATTTCAACAGTAAAGACCCCCGCATGATAGCCTACCGTGATAAGGTACTTGGCATAATGGGCAGGCTCAAGAGCTGTGAACTCATACAATGCCCCCGAGACGACAACAAAAGAGCGGGTGCGCTAGCCAAATAAGCCTCAGCCTCCAACAAAGTCTCCAGTGGCCTTATTGAATACCAAGAGCAATCAAGCCTCGACGAAGAAGAACATAGAGATATCTGTGCTGCAGAAACCCAACCAAATTGGATGACTCCGATATTGGAATACATAGCAACCGGAGCCCTACCAACTGAAAAGGTCGAAACGAGAACACTAAAAAATAAAGCAGCAAGGTACACTATCCTAAATGACAAGTTATATAGGAGATCAGTGACTGGATCCCTGCTCTAATGTCTATCACCTTCAGAGGCAATCCGAGTCCTGAGAAGGATCCACAGTGGTATATGCGAAAATCATCCGAGCAAGAAAGCCCTCGCCCACAAAGCTTTGACTCTATGATACTATTGGTTGACCATGCAGCGAAATGCCAAAGATATTATCCGCATGTGTGACAAATGTCAGAGGTTCGCGTCGTACACGCATATGCTAGGCCAACCACAAATTCCAATGACTAGTCCGTGGCCATTCGCACAATAGGGAATGGACATTGTCGCACCACTCCCAGCATCGGCCAGCAAAAAGTTTCTTCTCGTGGCCATTGACTACTTCACCAAGTGGGTCGAAGCCGAGCCCCTATCCAAAATCGGTCCGGTCCAAATCGAAAAGTTCATATGGGCCACTATCGTCTATAGATATGGCATCCCTAGAGTATTGGTCAACGACAACGAAACTCAGTTTAAAGGTAGCAAGGTTAAAAACTGTGCAAAAGTTCGAATATTGATCACCACTTCTCCTCGTCAGGACACCCCAAGCCAACGGCCGAACAGAGGTTACTAACCAAACGATCCTAGAGGCCATCAAAAGAAAGCTCGATGTGGCCAAAGGAAAATGGGTTCCAAAGCTACCAGGATCTAGGCGTATCGAACAACCAAAAAAATCCCTACCGAAGAGACGCCTTTCGCCCTGGCATTCGGGTCAAAAGCTATGGTTCCGGTAGAACTTGAGGTGCCAACTTTCCAAACGGAGAGTTCGCCCCAGACGGTAATGACGAAGCCTTGCGCATTGGGCTAGACCTCCTCGACGAAAAGCGGGATCTAGCCTTTGCCAAGATAGTCGTCTACCAGTAATGAATGGCGCAATATGATAACAAGAAGGTCAAGCCACGCAAATTCAAGATGGGGGATTGGGTACTCAGGAAGACCCAATAGAATACCAAAGAAAGCCGGTGTGGAAAAGCTAAATCAAAACTGGGAAGGACCATACAGAGTTGCCAAGGTCTGCGGGTCGGGAACGTACTAGCTGGAAGACGCAGACGGCGACGGGCTTAAACGACAATGAAAGGTAGAACATCTCAAAAAATACTATCAATACAATATTTTATTTTAATAAAACTTCTACTGCTGTCCTTTACAACCCTCGACCAACCCGGCTATGGCCAGACTTGAATATCAACCCAACGTCTAGTCGGTGTGCGCGGACCATGACGGCTGATTAAGTGGGAGTCTAGGCAACGCATTCCACTGATAACGACGACTCACCAATGGATCATTGCTCTCCAACAGACAATGATCGCCGAACTTACTAGGTAAGTTTAGTCAATTCGCGACTAATGACGACGGCTTCTGGTGGCCAAAGCCTAGTCTGTTGCGCGGGGGAAACGATGGCCGTAGAAGTGGGAGTCTAGTCAGCGCTCCGATGTCTGATGATAATGACTCGCCAAGGGATCATTGCTCTCCTACAGACAATGATCACCAAACTTACCAGGTAAGCTTAGTCAGTTCGCGACTGATGACGATGGTTTCTGGTGCCCAACGCCTAGTTCGTTGTGCGTGGACCCACGATGGCCAATGAAGTGGGAGTCTAGGCAGCGCTTGTTCGCTGATGACGACAACTCACCAAGGGATCATTGCTCTCCAATAGACAATGATCGCCGAACTTATCAGGTAAGCTTAGTCAATTTGCGACTGATGACGATGATTTCTGTGCCCAACGCTTAGTCCGCTGTGCGCGGACCACGACGATTGAGGAAGTGGGAGTCTAGTCAGCATTTGTTCGCTGATGACGACGACTCACTAAGGGATCATTGCTCTCCCACAGACAATGATCACAGAACTTACCAGGTAAGCTTAGTCGTTTGCGACTGATAACAATGGCTTATGGTGCCCAACACCTAGTCCGCTGTGTGCGAACCACGACAGCCAAGGAAGTGGTAGTCTAATCAGTGCTTGTCCGCTGATGACGACGACTAGCCAAGGGATCATTACTTTCAGTGCAAACGATGATCGTCGAACTTATCGGGTAAGCTTAGTCAGTTCGCGACTGATGATGATGGCTTCTGGTGCCAAACACCTAGTCGTTGTACGTGGACCACGACGGTCGAGGAAGTGGGAGTATAGTTAACGCTCGTCCGCTGATGACAACGACTTGCCAAGGGATCATTGCTCTCCAACAAACAATGATCGCCGAACTTACAAGGTAAGCTTAGTCAGTTCGCAACTGATGACGATGGCTTCTGGTGCCGTACACCTAGTCTGCTGTGCACGGACCACGACGGCCGAGAAAATGAGAGTCTAGTCAGCTCTTGTCTGTTGATGAAGATGACTCGCCAAGGGATCATTGCTCTCTAACAGACAATGATCACCAAACTTACTAGGTAAGCTTAGTCAGTTTGCGGCTGATGACGATGGCTTCTGGTGCCCAATGCCTAGTCTGTTGTGCGCTGACCACGATGTCTAAGGAAGAGAGAGTCTAGTCAGCGCCTGTCTGCTGATGACAACGACTCGCCAAATGGTCATTACGTGCCAATAGACAATGATCGAGAAAGCTTGGTCAGTACTTGACTAACGATGACTACTTCTGTTGATCAACACCTAATCTGTCACGAGGTCAACGACGGAGCCAAAACATAGCGACGGTAACCCGCCAAACAATCAACGCTCCCCAAAAGATAACAATTTTTATAGCACCTCAACACAATTTATGATGCACAAACAACGACGGTTCACCGACAAATGACAACGACCTAAGGCAGTAATACATTTTGATTGACTAAGACAGACGCTCCGCCCAATAGTACAAATTCTACGATCTACGAAGCATCTAAAGAAAACTCGACAGTACAGGGCAAAAAAATACTTTCATTAAAAAAATTGTTTTTCTGTCCTAGAAAGGACGTTACAGCTATTTTAAGGAGAGGTATCCTCCTTAGCAGCTAGTACTGCGGAGCCAGATCCCTCCCTTCAAGAAATTTGTCCGAAAGCAACCCTCCTGTAGCTGGCAAAATCAAGGTCGACACCAGGATGCTCTCCTCTGATTAACTACAGAAGCTCCAACCTGCCCTGAATAAACTCAAACGAGATCAACGACCTCCTGCCCGACATGTCGAAATCCACCGCACCTACCGGGGCAGCATAGTGCGAACGCTCCTCCGCCAATAAGCGTTCCACTTCATGAACTCAGTGAAGCCCCTCATCAACCGTAGACTCCATCTGCCGTCGTTCGACGACACATTCCGATTCCGTCCGCCTCCTCTCGATTTCTTGGGCTTCCAGATCGGAAGACCATCTGTCCACGGCCACGTCTAGGCGCTCCAGTTCGGCCCTAGTCCACCCCAGTTCAGCACGAGTTGACGCCAAATCTGACTTGGCCGCCCCCAGTTGAGATCTCATGCCAGCAAACTTCACTTCGGTAATAGAGACCGTGACCCTCACAGCCTCGAGGTTCGCGGCAGTACCAGAACTCTGCAGCTGACCATTCAGGGAGTCCCTCCGGTAGAGAGCATCTGAATATAACATTAGCAGGTCCGCTAATGCCATTTCCGAAACAAGAATTCTCTCTTGGGCTTCAGGGTGCAACGCGACAAGATTATACCGGCTCAAGGACATGAGCGACCATCTCAGGACCACGATGACGCGAAGCGTCAATGCGCAGTCCAACTTCCTCCCCTTCTAAGTCAACGAGGGAAGTAGAAACATCAGGAGAGAAGCAACGATCCCTCGGGGTTGCGCTGTGCAGACCACGACAACCCAAGAGGAGAAGCCGCCCGGCCAGAGGGTTGTTGCCTCTTCGGAACAATGACAGGAGGCATGTTCGCTACCAACTCAGCAAGCCTAGTCGGGCTGGACAAAGCTATACTTCTCTTCCGCCAATAAGCGTTCCACCTCACGAACACGGCGAAACCCCTCGTCAATCATAGACTCCAGCTGTCGTCATTCGACGACGCATTCTGATTTTGCCCGCCTCCTCTCGGTTTCTTGGGCCTCCAGATAAAAAAACCATCTGTCCACGACCACGTCTAGGCGTTCCAGTTCGACCCTAGTTCCCCCCAGTTTAGCACGAGTTGACGCCAAATCTGACTTGGCCGCCCTCAATTGAGATCTCATGCCACCAAACTTCTCTTCGGTAATAGAGACCTTGGCTCTCACGACCCCAAGGTTCGCGGCAGTACCAGAACTCTGCAGCTGACCATTCAGGGAGTCCTTTCGGTAGAGAGCATTCGAATATGACATTCGCAGGTCCGCTAATGCCATCTCTGAAACAAGAATCCTCCTGTGGGCTTCGAGGTGCAACGTGACAGGATTATACGGCTCAAAAACATGAGCGACCATCTCAAGACCACAATGATGCGAAGCGTCAACGCGCGGTCCAACTTCTTACCCTTCTAAGTCAACGAGGGAAGTAGAAGCATCAGGAGGGAAGCAACGATCCATCGAGATTGTCGCCTGTGCAGACCACGACAACCCAAGGGGAGAAGCAGCTCGGCTAGAGGGTTGCCTCCTCTTCCGAACAACGATAGGAGGCACGTTCGCCTCCAACTTGGCAAGCCTAGTCGGGCTGGACAAAGTCAGACTTATCTTCCTCGAACGACGATTGACAACCCCTTCAGTCCGTGAGCCTAGCACAGGGCAAACATTATGAGAACACCGCAGCAACCCATTGCGCACAACATTGCTTAACATTATGACATCCTCAACGGATGTCAAAGGGAGCTTGAGGAACTCCCTCTCCTCCTCGGTAAGAGATGAAACAACAAACTTCCCTGAAATAGAGGAATGACATCAAAACCCGCGCCACATCAAGGATATAACAGAATATATATATATATATATATGCCAGCGACAAAGAAACTTACAAAGATCAAACTGAAAATATCGGGAAACTCTACGATTCCCAACCTTGAAGTATGCAAAATCCAACGAAGCCAAGAACCAATACTTCTCCAAAGGCTCAACGTCGTCCGCCACCAAGCGCAGACAAACATGGTAGTTCAATATGCACAGACCACTGGGGTCTAACCGAGTAGTGGTCATGTGATGGATCACTACAGGGGTCAAACGAAGACCGGCGTCATGTGCCCTCAGAAGAATCGCAAGCAAAATCTTGAACCCGCTCAGAATCATTTGAGTGAGAGGCATACGAAAAACATGAAATAAGCGTCAGACGTCATCTGGCACTGAAAATCGGAGCCCAGACTCAAACATGCATCGGTGCAAACTTATGTACCCCTGAAGGGGTGTAGTCGGAACAAAATCTCCAAACACAGGAATGATTTCCAAATCTCCCGGGATACGGTACAAACTACAAAGCTTGATTAACTCAGTTTCATCAACCAAGCTACCCTCGAAGAGCTTGACACAAGTGAAGGATAACGGGCCCTTGAGAGAAAGTTCAACATTATCTGCCATAGGTAGAAAGAACGAATCAAACTTCATAGCAACATTATTGCTTGAAAGAACAACGCAGATGAGAATGAAAAAATCTTCGTCGAAACAGCAAATATTTATAGGGGAGAAAAATCGCACATTCCCTCCTTCAGCAGTCACGTATCCATTAATGTTATGCGCCTCGAGACAAACGTTTTGAGTTCAAACATTACGACGATACAATTACTTTTTCAAAGAGTCAATGGACCGACTAAACGCCCCACTAACTCAGGGGGAGTAGCTGATGATACACCAAACGGTGACATCCTTGAGCCGTACACGTGTCATGATGATCTCGAGGAATTACAGGCCCCAGCGTCAGCCCAACACTGATCCGACCCAAGCAGTTCCATGCCCGCCCAATGCAGTTCGCCAGACGGACCCGAACTCTTATAACTTGTTAAGCCCACGGTCTCACAGTTATCCTCAATACCCATAAGTCCTACTAAGGCAAGTATCGCGTGGATCAGCTTCGGACAGACAACTACAACAGCTCGCCGCTTCCAACTAGGAAGCACATACTAGAGTACATATCACACAGGGAAACTTTCTCTTACGGAATACCCTCGGATTGGAAACTATCTCCAGCGTATCTAGGAGCACAGGGCTAACATGGAACTTCCCTTCTACAGCACGACTCCTAGTTAGAGAATGATCTCCGCAAAGATCTCATTCCTAAACTACGTCATCAATGGCCTGCTCGAACCGGGACTCCTGCACTATAAATAAGACATGAGATTGGTGTACGCTACAGATTTCCTGTTTACAACATTACACCTTCCTTGGATCCCTGTCTAACTTGAGTATCGGATTATCATCGGCCACCACAACGGTGGTCTGTGGCTCACGTGCGTTCCTTGTGTAGATCAGCAGGTCAGCAGGACTAGATTAAAGCAGAGAGCGAAAAAAAGACTGCATCAATAATTATTCAGCATTTCGTTGTTATATAAAAATCAGTTAGATTTTAGAAAAAATTAATTCTAATTATCTTGATAAGTATAAAATAGGTGAAAGTTGGATTGATAAATCAGATTAAATGATAACGTTTGACTTGGACTAGATAATCTCAATACTAGAAAATAGTATGTGCTACCAATCAGGCTGCCGAGAGCCCACACAAGAGTAGTGTAGACCCTCACCGCGAATGAGTTTTGAATATGTACGGTAAAAATGACATGATGCATCCCGATGCATTTACGTATACTTGATGCCGGTTAAAATCTGCCCAACCATAATATGCTAACTTGTCACTTTATGTTATGTTTGCTATCATTTTTCTTTACACCTTCTGTCCTTTGTGATTGGAGATTGCACCAGGTTTGAGGCACCACAAACGATCTCAACCAAATTTGCATCAAGACCTTTACTCTATTTTTATAGATTTCACCATTGTAGAAATAGGCCAGAATTGGTCAATGATGTACCTCCCTTGCTTGTATGTGAGTTGGATACCTGGATGTGTATCTAGACTGTTGGGATAAATTAAACGTTTGGGTAATTTAGTTTAGGAGGGAGAACCCAACTACCAAAAGCTGCTAGCACCCAATATGTAATGTTAATGTTGTTAGTTGCATCTTCTCTTGACTATAAAAACCAAACTTCACACAAAAGCCTTTCTTGTTTCTCACATCATATAACATAATAATAAAAGATTTAACAGACCAACATCACATAAAAACGAATAATTCTAGGGAGTTGGGTTTGCTGCCTGGGCCTGCACCCACAACAGTCTTCTCAACTGTTTATATACTAGTCTTATCTGTGTATCCATCCATTCATCCAACACACTTCCTCCTCTCAAAGCTCAACAAGGATGAATATGGCGAACTCTCACTGTTTCCAATCCATGGCTTTGATTGTATTCGCAATACTTAGCGTTCTAAGCATTCGTTCCCATGCAGCAGACCCACCATTAACGTTGGATTACTACTCATCTTCCTGTCCTAATGTACTGGAAATTGTGAGGTCAGAGATGGAGTGTGCTGTGCTATTGGATCCACGTATGGCTGCCTCAATTCTTCGCTTGCATTTTCATGATTGTTTTGTTCAGGTAATTAGTATGTTGTCACACTGATTGTGATACGAATTTGAGTGTCTTCGTTATAATAGAGCAACAACATCCTTACTACTACAACATTGGTAATTTATGATTTTCTTTTAATAATTATAGGGCTGCGACGGATCAGTTTTGCTAGATGACACGATAACACTCCAAGGAGAGAAGAAAGCATCAAACAATGTCAACTCTCTGAGAGGTTACAGGGTTGTTGATAGGATCAAGAACAAGCTCGAGTCTGAATGTCCAGGAATTGTTTCCTGTGCAGATTTACTCACTATTGCAGCAAGAGATGCAGTTATCCTTGTAATATACACAAACACTGACATATTAGGTGCCATGCTGCGACAGAAAGATAGTTCCTCTATCATAGGTGAAGTACTAAAGGAGAGTTTGAATGTTTTTGTAGGTTGGTGGACCTTATTGGCATGTTCCTTTGGGTCGGAAGGATTCTACAACTGCGAGCTCTACTCTAGCAGATTCAAACCTCCCCACCGTAGATGAAAGCATTTTGTCTCTTATCTCCAAGTTTCTTTATCAAGGGCTATCGGTCACAGATATGGTGGCTCTGGTTGGTAAGCACTTCACAACTTTTGAGCTGATAATATTGAATTGTCATTTACTTGAAAGCTTAAGCTGTTGGAGAGGCCACATATTTAGCTTACTGTCATGCCCCGCTCATAAGAAAAATCCCAACAGATCGAGAGATTTTCTATAAATGGCACGTGACATAAAACTTAATCACATTCTCACATAAACATTTCTCGAAAAAATGAAATTCCAAAATATTACACAAAACTCCCAAAATATTACAACCATTCCAAAGACAACCTTCGCCCCCAACTCCACACATCAAAGCATTCACACAAACAGAACTTGCATAATAAACAAAAAAAAAAAAAAAAAAAACACAAAACATCTTACAAACCCTGGAAAAGACTAGGATCTACTACCACTCAACTTGATCAACAAAGTCGCTTCCAACGCCTGCACTCCAATAAGAGTACACGCATTTGCCACAAAACAAAGCAAAATGGGTCAGCCTAAAGCTGGTATGAGCAAATTAAAAATCAACTACAAATGACACAAATAATAATCCACATTTCAAGACACATTCACATTTACCTTACATCACACTCTATAACTTATAATGCACCAACCATATGGTTAACTAGTCATATGCACAAATCAGATGATCAACAAAAACATAACTTTTTAATATACCATTCCTTTCAAATTGATGAAAATTTCCATAATCTTTTGCACATACTATCTTAACAAATTCTCGCATACTCACTTTCACAACATATCATACCATTTTTTATTTAGGACATACTTGTTCCAAGACATGTCCCTTCTATTGGTCCTTAGGAACTCTCAATCACATTACGCAAGTCAAAACTCGTACAATGACTTAGTTCCCTACCTGAGGACATGCTACATAACATCTTAGACTATGAATACCCTATCGCACCTATCCATGTGTCGAATGTGTCTCACCCCGACACACCTCCATACATGTACCAATACCCACTTTGAGTATGTATGCATTTCAAACGGGGTGTCATCTCTAAAATGCATACTTCACCTCAAAAGACTGGACACACGGGCCAAATCACAATTTAAAATTGCGCGCTGGAAGATGACTAAGTTCACACCCTTCCTCTGACCCCTCAGGAACACTCCACTGTATCACGCGAGTCATGACTCGTATAGTGACTTAGTTTTCCCCTTTTGGAAATCAGACACTGCTCTTCAGGAACACTCCACTATATCACGCGAGTCATAACTCGTATAGTGACTTAGTTTTTCCTTTTGGAGACAGGCGCTGACAACTCACTATGTACGGATTACACAAATGTCAGAAACCAAGGCATCTATGGCCATATTGTACCACTCTGTACATTTCAAACGCCGGAGTAGGGTATTCATGTCAAACTCAAAATTTCTCAACACTAATCAAGTAGCATCATTATAATAATTCCATTAGATGAACTAAGTTCTAAATATCACAATCATATACGATGCACAATATTCAATAATAAACCTCTACTAGAAACACGCATCTCGAGGCATATTATTGATAGAATTAAAATATTATAATATTCAAAATAAATTTATTCAAAAAAGTAAATTTTATCACAGTGATCACAACGGTGAAACCGGTAGTAAAAATAGGGTTATGGATCAAATTCAAAATTGGGTCAACAGATGACGTCATCGTCTTCTACCTCAGAGCAGATTTTCCATAACATTTCAATGTAACATAGCAACTTCAATCATACACACAAGTCACATTTTTCAACCAAAACCTGAAAACTTTATACCATTGGAAAGCTCTTACCTTCTATTTTTTAAACATGCCAGATTTATCCTTAAGTGTTTTCAATAACAGAAAAGAAAACCAGATCTTTACCCCCTGTTCATCACGTTTTAAAGTCAGACTTACAAATTTTAGCAAATTACAGTTCAACATACCAACTTCAAACACCTATAACTTCTTCAATACTTATCCAAATTCTGCATATAAGCTACCTATAGAAAGCTCTCACATTCATCTTTTGAATGAAGGCAATCAAAAACAAAAATATTCACAGAATCAAAAACTACCATTATAGAAAGACACTCGGTTATCCATTTTAACCCATAATAGCAAACCCAAATCTACACAAAGAAAGAGTAAACATAGAATCTAATAGGTTAAATCCTTCAAGAAATGGTAGATCTACTCACTAACTGCAGCTATTGCAATCCTCAAAGCATAAGACTTCTCCTTCCCAACATGCACCAAGATCCTCTAGCAAATCTTTAAGGAACCCTCCCTCTCAAGCTCTTTCCTAGAGCTGGTTGACCAAGATAAAACCACTCAAGACCTGAGTAAAAAAAAAAGGTTGGAAAATTTATGTAGAGTCTTACAGAAGGGAAATGGCTATATACCACCACCAAATTTTTAAATAGGTACAAAGAAAAAAAAATAGTGTTGCACTTACATCAAGTAATTAAGCTGCATCCGCATACTTTGTTTTGGTATACACAATTTCCTAAAAGACTAAATGCTTCTGTGACCTGCAGGTGCACATACCATAGGCTTGGCTAAATGCACGAACTTTCGAGAGAGGATTTATGGAGATTATGGAGGAACAACAGGTGTCAACCCCATAGGTGATACATACCTCACCAACCTGAAATCAGTTTGCCCAGCTGCAGGGGGAGGAGACGATAACACAACCGCAATGGACTATGTCACACCAAACCTTTTTGATAATTCCTTCTATCACTTACTGCTCAAAGAAGAGGGGCTGCTAAACTCTGATCAAGAAATGTATTCAAGCATAATGGGGGTTGAGACGAAGAAGCTAGTTCAAAAGTATGCAGAAGACGCTGTTGCTTTTTTCGAACAGTTTTCGGAATCCATGGTGAAGATGGGAAACATTACAAATTCCGATAGCTTTGTCACAGGAGAAGTAAGAAAGAATTGCAGATTTGTCAACACATGAGTTAAAGCTTCAATTGGTCGTTGATTAAGTACCATGAGTATATTTGTTAATTGTTATTATGTTGAGTTAGACATATTTCATTGCAACACACATACATGTTCCATTTTGCAAGATTTATTTCAAGAATCGATAATATATTTTCTTTCCCATATTTGAAGTAGGTGTTATCTTCAAATTGGTCTCGAAGAGTTAGGATTGAATCAAGTATTTTGCATTTGATGTAGTCCTCCGCAAAAGTGACAAAAACTTGTGTGCTTTTTCCTCCCATTATAAACTTGGTTCATTGCAAGATTGTTATGTAGACAGGATGTTCAACAAAGTGAGCACAAGTTTTGAGCTTTGTGAAAAGGAGGAGCAAGGCAAGAGTATGATTGAACCTAGGGGTGGGCACGGGACGGGATGGGACGAGATATACCCATCCCTATTCCATCCCGTTCATACGGGATCGGGGTGGGACGGGATGGGAAAAACCTCATCCCGACCTCGTCCCATCCCAAACGGGTTCGGGACGGGACGGGATCAGCGTGCTAATCTGAAAGTTTTGAGCCTGGAAGCCTGCAACAGTCTTGAGTCTGCTATAAGGCAAATCCTGTTAAGTAATTCAATGCTGGAAATTAAGAACGATGAAATTTTCTACATGTCTATATGCTACTATAGACAATTAAAATATTCTGTTGAATGAGTTTCCAGTATTCAGTGAACGTGAATTTATGATTCAGCTAGATGCTTCATTTTTTTGCAGTTTTCTATGTCAGTGATCTTTGTAATGATCCCAATTTTTTTTTGTGTCTGGTTTTGATAATTTGTACTTGTGTCTTTCCTCACAACTTGAGCTTTTAACAAGAAATGGGTATTGGCACACTAACAGAAAATAGTGTTCAATGAAATGTACAGAAATGGGTATTGGCACACTAACTATGAAATGGGTATTGGCACACTAACAAGCTTTTAACAAAAAATGGGTATTGGCACACTAACTATGAAATAAAAATATTAATAATTAATATTAATTAATTAGTTCGGGACGGGACGGGATTGGCGGGATTGAAAATCTTCATCCCATCCCATCCCATTCTAGATCGGGACGGGACGGGATCGGGATGAAATTATTCAATCCCATTAAGACCCGGAAAAATCGGGACGGAACGGGACAGGATCGGGACGGGAACGGGATCGCGGGATGGGATGCCCACCCCTAATTGAACCAAGAGCCTAGATAGCCAAATTACATTAAAAAAAATAGTGAAATAAAGTAAACTACATGATCCTTCTATGTCATTAAAGAGTTGAAGGTATAGAGTTATGCTTGAAGTATCCAAATTTATCAAACATTACATTATCCAACTTCCACCTAAACTAAATTCATTTCCCAACTGCGACCTTCCAAACTCTAAGCCAATCATCCTATGTCCCTAACCTCATGTGCTTCTTTTTTTCTTCTACTTATTATTACTATTATTATCGGTTTTAAAAAAAATTTGAATAGATGAAAATTATTTAAATCATAACTTATTCAAAGGAATTCACAAATGGCACTTTACATTGTGTCAATTTCTTCCAAAGGCCAATGAAATAATAATCTTGGCAAGAAAAAGAGTTAAATTCTTACATTTGATCAACTCAGATTTTTTTCATTATTTATTATTGTTATTATTACTACTACTTAAAACAATATCCCAAATAAAATTTTTAATTAAATTACTTCAATGTCTTGCGAGACTTGCTTCATGTTTGTTTTTTGAAATCCTGAAAACAATTAAGTCATGAACTTAATACAAGTACAAATTTAGACTTCAACTTCCAGCTGAAAAGTTGAGTTCAACCCTAAATTTTAGTTTGAACTAGTGTATTACTCATGCCGTTGACACTATCGCAACGTCACAACTATTTTCATTGTGATTTGTCTTTCGCAGTTTTTACTGTGTTATTGGTACATCGGTTAAAAAAATAAATGACAGGAAACCCATTTATTTTTCAAACATTTCAAGTTGTACTTTAAGATACTCCATCAACTATGTTGGCACAATACTAAGTGGGTCGTGACATTATGGTCAATCTCGGTCAAAATTTTATTAAGTTGGAAAAAATAACATTTTCAAACCGCTTAAGTAAGTTCTCCCTAAACCTATGTGTAATGCAAATATGTTTTAAGCGATAACCTGCTATATAGCAAATGCTCCGGTCTCCTTCTACCCCATAATTTGATGTGATTTGTAAGGCATTTGTAGTTCCCATAGTTTTCACCAATATATACATTTATTAATTATTATTTTCATTACATTTTGATTCATCCTACTCTGCTGGAGATGTCATACGTACTTTTTAGGCTGTACCGTGCCATTTGGGACAATAATGGCTTAGAAAATAAAATCTACGTTAGTTCTTATTTAATTGAAAATCAAGTTAATATACAAGAAAAAAAAGGAAAAAAATTGTGCTTCCACTAACAGATTTCCAAAAAGGACTCTGCTTTTTTTTTTTTTTTTTTTTTTGGAAGTCGAGCAGGGGTTTATATAGGCTCCTCAGACCTTAAAAGAAGCAGAAGAAGATTACATTCTCACTTGTATTTTGCCCATTCTATCTTCGTACACAATTTTCTTAAGATCCTCACCAAGTGAATAAGGAATGATAATTTTGAATTCAACACTTGGGTAAATTCCAGCTAGTTTATTCTGCAGCCTTGTTCGTTTCTCTGTATTGGTGCTCCACCATAGCAAGCGTGGCAATTTCTCTTTTAATCCTTGCAACTGTGTCTGAGGTCCTGTGGTAGCTCAGTGTTCTTAGTAAGATACTCAAAGTGTACTTGAATCTGTGCTTATTTAGAAGCTTTTCAATGGACTGCAACTTGGCTAATTCCAGCCTTACTTCGGCACCACGCAACTCGTGTTTATTACTGAATGACCCACTATTGAACCCGAGTATGCTACAATTTCTTCACCCTCCTCATTTCTTATTATCGCACCATATCCTCCCTGTATGCCTCTTAGAGAGCCATCAAAATTCAGCTTATGCCAGCCTTGGTCTAGTTTGTTCCCCAAACATTTTATGACTTGCTTGTGTACATAATTGGTATTGACCTGCCACCTGCTGAATTCACTTTTACTGTTGGCATTGTCTTCTACCTTCATTTGAAGCCCTGCTATCTTGATTATGAGAATCTTCGTACATATGTTCAACCAGCTGAACACCCAACATTGTAGGCTTACCATGTAACCGTATGTTGTGTTCAACCGATAAATGGTAGATTGACGTGTTAAAAGCAACTTTCTTCAAGATCACGCTAGATTTGTTTCCACGAAATGTCTGCACACACCAATCCAATTCTAAACTCCATTCTTGAGTTTGTCTTCTGTAACCCAATAATGCAGAATAAATGACCATACATACTTTGAATAAGCACAACAAAATAACATGTGCTTCTCAGTTTCAGTGGCAGCAGCATAACATAGCAGACAATTATCATTACTCACAATGCGCAAGTAGCCAGGTGATAAAAAATGTGACATGGAACATTGCCTTTGAATCATACAACACTTGCCCAATTTACCGTTCTCTGTGTCGAAGTGCTTAATAGGTATGCTTCAAATTGTATTTTCCATTCGGCCCAGTACACCACACTACCTCATCTTCTTGATTGCAGTCTGTTTCAATGTCACCTAGATAACTCACAATTTCTGAGATCGAGGGTTCTACATAGTGAGGGAAATGTCGGGTTCTACATAGTGAGGGAAATGCCATTTACCATTCCTCAATAGAGTTTTAACAAGTGCAATTTTGTGCAACAATGAGTCATACAGAAGTTCCCATGAGGAATCGTTGCATGAGGATACCAAGGGGTTGCCATGGCTCCTTCCAAAATAGAGTTTTCTCCTAATTCCCAATTGAATGAAGTACCAATGTTGTTGCTTTCGAACTGCATTCCAGAATTTCCTCCAGCACCATGATGTTTCTTATGGAGCATTCATAAGCCATAAATCCTTTTGCTTAATAAGATGTTTCTGAACCCACCTCAGCCACAAGGATTTCTTGTTCGACTGTATATGCCATATGCGTCTCATGCAAGATGCTATGTTACTGACTTCTATGTTCTTTATACCCAACCCTCCTTCCTGATATCGGATACATATCTTCTTCCAGCTAACATTGCCTTCTTAGCGGGGGTGTTATGACCAGACCATAGAAAGCTTCTAAGGATTGCTTTTATGCTTTTAATGGTTTGTTAGGCAATCCAAAACATGAGGTCCAATACACTTGCATACTGCAAAGAACTGATTTGATGAGCACAACCCTCCCCGTGTATGATAAATACTTATTCTCCAAGAATTTATTTTCTTCCTGAGTCGCTCAAGAATGGGAATGCACTGTTGGTGAAAAAGAAATGAAGATATCAATGGCAAGCCAAGGTATTTCACTGTGAGGTTACCAACATTAAGTCACAACTCCTTACTGATTTGCAGCATGTCTTGAGATGGAACACCTGCAAAAAATAAACTATTTTTGTTACAATTCACTTCTAACCCTGTACAAGCCTTAAATTCTTGTAGGACATCATAAAGAGCTCTTGCAGATCCTACATCTCAATAAAAGAATGCAATTAAGTCGTCCACAAAACTTAAATGCGTGATATAATTAGGCTCTGCACATCTGTACTGCAGCTTTGTAAACCCTCTCTAACCTTTCGTTTGAGTAAAATGTTAAGGACCTCCATTACTATAACAAAAAGATAAGGGAATATTTACATTCCTGCATATGGTAACAGGAATATATTCCTGCATATTGATTGTTATACTTTCCTATTAACTTGGAAAGATAACAGGGATATGGTGTATAGCAGATTTTGTGGGATATTAGTTCATAGTTTCTTTTCTGTAGAACAAGTCTTTGTATATATATATATATATGGTGTATCATTCTCAAAGGATATAGAAGAAAAGTTTATTCTTTCTCTACATTTGCTTTTATGGTATCAGAGCCATAGGCTTTTTTTTTTTAATTCTTGTCTTCTCGTCTTCATCGTCTTGTCAATGATCATCAAGACAATGAGTTCAGAGAAGGAGACAATCAGTTCTGGTAAGGATGGATCATCATCTACCACATCCAGCCCAGCCATATCATCTGTGGTTGCACAGTCCCTTGGAGAGGGATCTTCACTACAGATCACAAATCACAAGTTGAATGGCAAGAATTTCCTCTAGTGGTCCCAATCGGTTCTGATGGTGATCCGAGGGAGAGGAAAAATGGGCTACATCACAGGCGAGGTTCAACGTCCCAATACGATGGATCCAACCTATGAAAACTGGGAACTAAATAATTCCATTGTCAGGGCATGGCTGATTAACTCAATGGAGCCACATATCAGCCACACTTATTTGTTTCTTCGCACGGCCAAGGCCATATGGGACACTATCAAAGAGAATTATTCAGATCTTGAAAACGCCTTACAAGTTTTCAAAATCAAGAATAAAATCAAAGATATTCGGCAAGGAAAGCTGGCTATCACCGAATATTACAACATGTTGCAGATTCTATGGCTAGAACTGGATATGCACTATGAGGCGGACTGAGGTGATCTCGAAGGCATCAAAAAGTTTAAGACACATCTAGACAAGGAACGACTGTATGATTTTCTAGCCGGGCTCAACAAAGAACTAGATGAGGTACGAGGACGGATTCTAGGCCGGAGACCACTACCTTCCATCGGTGAAGCTTTTGCAGAAATACGTCTTGAAGAAAGCAGACGCCGAGTGATGCTTGGGGAAAAAAGAAACTCATCCGTGGATACTATAAGTGAAAGACCAACTAAAACCTCTGCTCTTATAACAAAAAAATTTGTTAACCGACCTTATGGGGATCAAAAGTCGAATCAACGTCCACGGTGTTCTCACTGTAACAAACTTGGCCATATCCGAGAACGATGTTGGGACCTCCATGGAAGACCTGCCGATGCAAAGCCAAGGAAACGACCTCAAAGCAAAAGACTTCAAGCCACTACAGAATCAAAGGAAACCAACAACAATGAGTTAGCTGGAATTTTCTTGAACAAAACTCAATTCGAACAGTTGTTCAAACTTATGAGTCAGCAAACCATGACTAATCCCAACACAGCAACAAGCAGTTTTGCTCATCAAGGTACTGCCCTTCATGTAGAAAAACAAACTCCTTGGATATTTGACTCTGGCGCATCTGATCACATGACAGGTAACTCATCCCTATTTTACTCCTATACTCCATGCCATGGGAGCTCAAGAGTAAAAATAGCATATGGAACCTTTTCTACTGTGGCTGGAAAACGATCTATCCGCCTGTCCAACACAGTTGTGCTACATTCTGTACTCCATGTTCCAAAATTAACATGCAACCTGGTTTCCATTAGCAAACTCACCCGTGACCTTAATTGCACTGCTAATTTTTCTGTTACTTCTTGTCACATACAGGAGCAGGGATCAGAGAAGATGATTGGCACTGCTAAGGAGGATGGTGGACTCTACTATTTTGAGAATGGTGAACATGTGAATAAACAGACTGCTATAGATGAGAATATTTCTTCTCCTTCCAATAAGGATGTAATGATGTGGCATCGTAGGTTAGGCCACCCCAACTTTCATTATCTCAAACATTTGTTTCCATATTTGTTCCTTAATAAAAATCCCAGCTCCTTTCAGTGTGACATTTGTCAATTGGCCAAACACACACATGCATCATATCCAGCCAAACCATACATTGAGTCTCATC
The DNA here is from genome assembly GCA_963556465.1 of Berberis vulgaris. Taxonomy (NCBI): domain Eukaryota; kingdom Viridiplantae; phylum Streptophyta; class Magnoliopsida; order Ranunculales; family Berberidaceae; genus Berberis; species Berberis vulgaris. Next base: position 38,052,706 of record OY747132.1, on the reverse strand, counting down.
CTTTCACCTTAATTCACAGTGATATATGGGGGCCTTCTCGTGTAAAAAATATCACGGGAACTAGATGGTTTATTTCGTTTATCGATGATCATACTAGAGTATGTTGGGTCTATCTTTTTAAAGAAAAAACCGAGGTCTCCAAAATCTTTCAAAATTTTCACTCCATGATAAAAAATCAATTCCAGACCTCAATTAAAATCTTGAGGACTGACAATGGATAAGAGTATTACAAGTCCAACTTAGGTGATTATCTAGCAACCAATGATATCATTCATCAGAGTTCATGCACCAATACACCACAACAAAATGGCGTTGCAGAACGGAAAAATCGCCATTTACTTGAAGTTGCTCGATCACTATTGTTCACAATGCATGTTCCCAAATATCTCTGGGGAGAAGCTATTTTAACAGCCTGTCATCTTATAAACCGTATGCCATAAAAAATCCTCCAATTCCAAACTCCCATGTCTATCCTTCTACAAACCTACCCAATGTTTCGATCTTTCTCCTCTATTCCCCTCAAAATCTTTGGTTGCACAGCTTTTGTTCATGTACACTCTCAGAATCGTTCAAAACTTGACCCAAAAGCAACCAAGTGTGTTTTCATTGGGTGCTCTTTCAACACAACGTGGGTATAAATGCTACTCACCCTCTCTTCGTCGTATGTATGTGTCAATGAATGTTACCTTCCATGAAACTTAACCGCATTTTCCAATATCCCATCTTTAGGGGGAGATTCTAGAAGAAGATGGATCTTTGGAAGAATTTTATCTTCAAACACCCATGCCCTTACCACTACCTACTTTACCTAGTTTAACCGAGGCCATTATGCCACAATGTGACCAAGGGAAAATATTGGAAACAGGGGGAGATAATTCTCAAATACCCCAACTACTTGTTTATTCACGCAGGAAGCATTCTCAAAGTAGTAAGCCTGATGCCCAGCAAGGTCAGAAGTCTGAATCAGTCCCTCTCCCAGGTCTTGAGCCTACTAGTAGTCCTATTGATATTCATGTAATTATTACATAATATATCCCTTAATTTATATATGTTAGTGTTTCGATTATTATATTTTATAATAATTATTTTGTTTTCATGTCTTTATAGGAATTTGAGCGTGAACGATGAAATCGTATTTAGGCGACAATTTAAGGAATGACAATTGGTCGATTCTAGCGGTGGTATAAAGTAGAGGGTCACATATCTAAACCTAACCCAAATAAACATAGGTCCACCTAATTTAACCTAAGCCCAAACCAAAAATGCTAACCTAAAAACTCAAGCCCAACGCCTTTTGGAGAACCAAGCCCAAGAAAATAGGAAAACCCTATTTAGCATTCCCCAGTTTGGAGAAAGTCTTCTCTCTTCTTCCACGTTCCTTCTCCCCTCCTCTCTTTTCGAGCCACCACGCCAATCCACCCTACTGGCAATCCTCGCTCGATAGGAGAACCAGCAGGGTGATCATCCCGCCATCACCACCTCCTCCTCGTCCTCCACCATCAGCCGCCACCGTCCAACAATCACAGCCTCCACCACCATCTCCCTGTCCCTCTCCCTGTTCCACCACGCCACATAGCCACCACCACCACCGAGCACCACCATCAGACGCCCTCCTCATCCCCTGTTCTCACCGTCACAAACAACCATCGTCGCACACCGCCTCGCGACAGAACAGGGAGCGCCTCTCGCCATTCTCATCCTCCCTCCCATCTCTCTCTGCCTGTTATTCTTCTTCAGCAATGCGAGCCACCATCACCACCATCTCTCTCGCACTGAAACAGAAGAACGGGAGCAATAACAGAGCAGCGTCGCCCCTGTTTCACTTCCCTGTTCTCTTCCTCCTTCTCGTGTTTATTTCTCTCGTTCTTCCTTCACTCTCTCTCTGTTCTTGCAGGTACCGAAGCCGATCGGGATAAGAGGAAGCTCGCGAGGAGCGAAGCAGCAGCGGCGGAGCAGAGTGCGTTGTGCTGGAGACGAAGTGCAGAGAGTCGCGCGACTTTTCTGGCAAGAAAAAAACTGATTCAAAAATCAGTTTTGGCTATTGGCACCCTGGAGTTTTCAATGAGCAGCCACAGTTCATTTGCAGCATTTTCTCGGGATTCGCGTTCGTGCTGAGATGGATTCCACTAATGCTGTGACCACCGCTACCATGGAGAGCTAAACCCTTCGCCAAGGCTAAGATGAAACCAATTGGGTTTCAAGAGTTTGTTCTAGTTTGACTTTTTATTTTATTATGTGCTTAACTGCAAAATACATTTAATTTCTGAGTATTAGTAAATTAATTTCACCGATTATATCGAATTTGATCTAGACTAGTCGGTAGTTAGAGTTTTCCTTACTAATATTTAAAACATTATTTTTAATTGGTTAAGTTAGACTTGTGATTGAGTGTGCCGTAATAAGACACTCAATGCTAGGAGTTGAAACTTAATAAATTAGACTTGTGATTGAGTGTGCCGTAACAAAACACTCAATTCTAGGAGTCTATAATTTATGTTGAAGTTAATTGTAACATTGGATTTTAAAACTGAATTGTTCTTAACGATCACATCATCGATGCAAGCAAGGGATTCTCATCCCTAAACTTCTCGCTTTAGAAAATAATAAGTTAGATTAAAATAATTTGAAAAACTGAATTGGTGGATTCAATGCCTTGGTTTCCCTTCTCATATTCTTAAAAACTTTTTATTTTGCTTTTTAATTTGATTTTTAGTTTAGATATTTTGATTGTTGTAACCCCCAATTTAAATTAGTTTAAGTCAACTCTGAAATTTAATTGCAACCACAGTCCTTGTGGGATCGACCTGTACTTGCCCTTGTCTACCAGTTAGACACTGTGCACTTGCAGTTATTAAGACTAGGTTAAATTAACATATTTATTTAGTTTAGTTAAATCTGCATCACCTATTGATACAGACTTGAGCAACAATTTAGATCTGGATCTGTCCATTGCTATCAAGAATGGTACAAGATCGTGCACGCAACATCCAATTTCAAAATTTATCTCATATGAGAAACTGTCTCCCAAATTTTCAGCCTTCACTACTGCTTTAACAAATATCAAGATACCAAAAGATATTAAGGAGGCTCTCACAGACCCAAAATGGAGATCAGCAGTTCAGGAAGAAATGGGAGCCTTGGACAAAAATGGTACGTGGGAGATTGTTGAGTTGCCTAGCGGGAAAAAATGTGGGATGCAAGTGGGTATTTACAGTCAAGTTTAATGCAGATGGTAGTGTCAACCGATACAAAGCAAGGCTAGTTGCTAAAGGCTTCACTCAGGCTTATGGTATAGACTACAAAGAAACATTTGCCCCTGTAGCCAAACTCAATTCCGTAAAGGTACTTTTATCTTTAGCTGCTAATCTTGATTGGTCACTTCAGCAGCTAGATATAAAAAATGCCTTTCTAAATGGGGATTTACATGAAGAAGTGTATATGGATCCTCCTCTAGGGTTTGAGAAGAAAGGAAAATTATTGTGTAAGTTGAAGAAATCACTTTACGGCTTAAAGCAGTCTCCGAGGGAGTGGTTCGAGAAGTTTACTCAAGCTGTGAAGGAACGGTGTTTACACAAGCACAAATTGACCATACTATCTTCTACAAACATTCTAAGGACGACAAAAGGGCAATCCTTATAGTATATGTAGATGATATAATTGTTACTGGAGACGACCAACCTGAGTTGGAATCATTAAAGGGGTATCTTGCTAGCAAATTTGAATTAAAAGATCTAGGCACACTCAAGTATTTCTTGGGTATGGAAGTTGCCAGGAGCAGTTCTGGAATCGTTGTTTCTCAGAGGAAGTATGTACTTGACCTTCTTCAAGAAACATGCTTGTTAAGATGCAAACCAGCTGAGAAACCTATGGAGCCCAATGCCAAACTTGGACTTGAAGGCGGGAATGAGATTGATCAAGAGCAGTATCAAAGACTAGTAGGCAAGCTTATCTACTTATCACATACTCGTCCTGATATAGCCTTTACGGTAAGTGTTGTTAGCCAATTTATGCACTCACCCAAAGAAAGACACCTGGAGGCAGTCTTTAGGATTTTGAGGTATCTGAAAAATACTCCTGGAAGGGGATTGTTCTTCAAGAAGGGAGATCACATGGCTGTGGAAGTCTATACCGATGCTGACTGAGCAGGTTCTTCAGTGGATAGAAGATCGACATCAGGATACTGCACTTATGTTTGGGGCAACCTAGTGACATGGAGAAGCAAAAAACAACCTGTGGTAGCTAGGAGTAGTGCAGAGGCGGAATTTCGGCATTAGCACACAATATATGTGAAGGGATTTGGCTTGGAAGATTACTGGAATAACTAAAAATCTCCAGTAATTCTCCCATAAAGCTCTATTGTGACAACAAGGCGACAATTAACATTACTCACAATAATCCAGTTCATCATGATCAAACGAAACATGTAGAGGCGGATTGTCACTTTATCAGAGAAAAGATTGACAATGGGAGCTTCTGCATGTCATACATTCCAACTAAGGAACAAACTGCTGACATCTTGACAAAAAGTCTTCACAAACCGACATTTGAAAACCTTGTGAACAAGCTAGGAATGAAAAATATTTACATTCCAGCTTGACGGGGAGTGTAAATATGGTAACAGGAATATACTGATTGTTATACTTTCCTACATATGGTAACAGGAATATTTACATTCCTGCATATGGTAACAGGAATATATTCATGCATATTGATTGTTATACTTTCCTATTAACTTGGAAAGATAACAGGAATATGGTGTATAGCAGATTTTGTGGGATATTAGGTCCTAGTTTCCTTTTCTGTAGAACAAGTCTTTGTACACATATATATATATATATATATATATATATATATATATATATATATATATATATATATATATATATGGTGTATCATTTTCAAAGGATATAGAAGAAAAGTTTATTCTTTTTCTACATTTGCTTTTACCCTCTCTAACCTTTCGTTTGAGTAAAATGTTGAGGACCTCCATTACTATAACAAAAAGATAAGGGGACATTGGGTAGCCTTGCCTAATACCCCTAGTAGCCTTGATGTATCCTCTTGGTGTACTATTGAGATTGATGGATAACTTGGGGTAGTAATGCACTCTCTGATCCATTGGATGAAAGTTGCAGGAAAACTCATCTTTGACAGTACGTGAAGTATAGAGCCCCATCGTATCATATCGTATGCTTTCTTGAGATCTATTTTAGCTGCACACCTCGGGGCCCCGTGATCTCCATGCTAATTTCACACAAACTCGTGAGCAAGCAGGATGTTATCTTGGATGAACCTGTCTTTGATAAACACAGAAAGTTGTTACTAACTAGATGGTGCACTGCTACCTTTATTCTACTAATGAGAATCTTGGTAACACATTTGTATAGCATGTTGCAACAAGCAATAGCTCTGTAATCACTGATCCAATAAGCATTAGTAATTTTAGGAAACAAAACAACCAACGTACTGTTTACCTGGCAAAGGAGCTTGGAGCTTCTGAAAATAATCCCTCTCATTACTAATTTGAACCACCATTTAAGCATCTCTAATTCTAAATGGCGAGGAAAGGGGCGAGGGAGGGGGTGCAACCCTCCATCCCCTCGAGATGCGTGCCTTCGCGCATCCTGAGGGGGTGGAGGGTTGCACTCCTTCCCTCGCCCCTTTCCTTGCCATCAAGAAGGGCTCTTTAAGCATTGAATCAAACCCAAAAAAGTTGAAATCAAATACATTGAAGCCAACATACTGAAATTTCATCAAACCCAATTAAATACAACCATGGTATTGGCACATGGGTTTTCAGTTTCAGGTTTTTCTTGTATTTGCTCCAATTGATTTCAAGTTAACTTCCTTCACCAATTCCTAAAAATCAGTCGATGAATCAATTATGCACAAATTAGGTCTATCTCAATTCTTTCATGCAAATCAAAACTACACAAATTAATTATTTTGGCACAAAATCGATCTTCAATGCTTCGATAACGAATTGAGGAATCACATCTTTTTTTTTCACCTCACTTTCTCTCTTTAAGAAAATGAGAGCCACCAGGACCGCTAGTGAACGAAAGATCAGACCCAGGAATTGCAAGTTTCAACACGACATTGAAGTTGAAGAGAGAATTTTCACGGTGATCTTGAAGTTTCTATCAAAAACATCGTCAATAAGGCTTGGTTGGTTGATTTTCAGCCTAAATTTTGGGCCTCGGTTATATTTGTTTATGGTTTAAAAGTATCAAAAGCTTTTGGTGAGGAAGCTATCTCGGGTTTACTTCTGCTACTAAGGTAACTTATGCTAGCTAGGACATACACACTATCTATAGTAAAATGCTAATGTGAATTGTAAGATAGAAGATAGTCTAGGTTTATCTAGACTAATGTTTGCTAATTTAACCACAAAAGTATAATAAGCTAATTTAAAAATCATTTACAAGTATACCATGTTGAATATTTCAGGATCTAAAAGAAGACTATCTCCCCCAACTTTTCACAAATGCAAAAAAAATTATAAATAGTGAGTAAGAGCATCTCTAATGGTAAAAGTTAAAAAATCATCAACCATTTTAACCAAAAATTAAATTTAGGGGTTCCCCTATTTCTTCATCACTCCAACCACATCCCCTATTTTTACTTTTTCATCATTATTTTAATATATCTTCAACTTTTCTATACCAATTTAATTTCAATTATACTATTATTAAATATATATTTTTAGTTTTACTTAAATATATAATATTATTAATTTCAATTATACTATTATTTAGATACTTTTTTTATTATACTATTATTAATTTCAACTTAATTTAAATTTGACTAATTAAAAGATTTGAGAGTTTTTAAAAAATTTTAGTATTAATAATTAGTTTTTATCATTATTTAAATATAATTTAATTCCCTTTTGACTAGTTAAATATAATTTAAATATAATTTGACTAATTAAAGAAGAGGGGGAAAGTAGTTGAGAGTTTCTTTTGTTTTTATTTTAAAATTATTTTAATTTAGAAAATTAAATATTAAAAATATTTTATTATTATATGAGATATAGGGGATGATTCTCCCTAAATGCTGATTTCAATGAAGTTCTTCATTGAACAAGGATGATGAATACGACTATTGATCCTAACAGGGTGTCCTCCACTCCCCCTCATGGAGAAACTCTCAATGGTAAGAGGGGACATGATTCGAACCCTAGCTTGCACAGTGATGATGATGTGCCTCACCAAAGTTTGAACAGCGAAGATCAAACCTTGTCTGTTACAAACCCTGTTAATGCTTCGCACTGTGACCAAGTGAATGCACTAGATGCGAGAACTACTACTGGAAATATTCAGGGTATGAACCTAAACGAGATCAATCAGACTAACAGCAGGAAAACTTCTATGAACTGGGCTGAAAGGTTACATAATAGCAAGTACGCAGGTTCCACTAAACTCGAATATGTGCAACCTAGTTCCCTGAATGGCAAAATTGTTGTTAAAGTCAGCACTAATGACTTTGCTAACAGTATTGAGGAATGCGAACGATTGCTTATAGGAAGGTTTGTAGGCAAGCGACTAGCCTACACCTACGTTAAAGATTACCTAGTGCGTGTCTGGGGCACAAAGGAGTTTATTATGCACATTCATGGCGACAAGAACTTTGTATTTCGATTCAAAAATGAGGCTGACAGATGCAAAGCGCTTGAGATCGGACCTCTACACATTGCTAGTAGATTATTCATACTGCATCCATGGTCTCCACACTTGGATGAGGAAGTCCTCACCACAGTACCTATATGGGTGACATTAAAAAAAAAATTCCTCTTTTCTTATGGAACCCAACAGGTATTCAACAAATTGCTAGTGCGATTGGTATCCCGATAATGCTCGACAAAGCCACAGAAGAAAAATCGTGATTGTCCTATGCTAGAGTATGTGTCAAGGTTGACATTAATAGTTCATTGCCAAGAACTGTCTAAGTGTTAGTGAATGAAGGCATCTTGCGTATAATTGACGTAGACTATGCATGGGTTCCAGTTAAATGCAAGGTCTGTTCAGGCTTTGGTCATTCAACGTCACAGTATTCTACGAATAAAACCACCGCTAAGCCTGTCCAAAAGATCTGGAAAGCAGTGGAGAACACACACCACAATCACAAAAAGGGTGAAAATGAGTGGACATATGTACATGGAAAGCGTGCGCAAAAGGCTCGGGCTCAAAGTAACTACACTAGTAGTCAGAATGCTGCTAATGCAGGCACTGATACTCACACTGGGACTGAAACTAGTAGTCAACATGTTGCTAATACAGGGACAGATGCAGGGGCTGATACTACTGCAGCCACTTCAACCAATATGGAAGTTACTACTGCAACCTATGGAATGTAGGTTACACTGCCAGAGAGCAATAGGTTCGCAGCTCTTGCGCAGCGAGACGACACTGAGGTGGATGCAACACAAACTCCACAACTTCCTGTTACTGAAGTTCATGTTGTTACTGAAGTTCGTGCTGGGACTGAGGCTGATGCTGAGTTGTTGTCACCGGGAGACATGGTAGAAGTGGGACGCATAGAGCATAGCCTTACCGCTGTGGATAGTAATGTAGACGCACGGCCTAGCTCCTTGAGCAATGTAGTGACTAATTCCTTGAATACTATCACCAGCGTCGGTGCAGTGCCTCCAACATTGAACACCTTTAGCAATGTAGGTGCGGAGCCCAATTCCCTGAATACTATCAGTAAACTGAGAGACAAAGTGCGCAATATGGGAGTCGAGCAGCTCCCTGATCCAAGGTTGTTTTAATGATTAAAGTTGGATGCTGGAATATTCGTGGGTTGAATGACTCACTGAAACAAAAAGAAATTAGACAACTCATTACTAAGGGAAAACTTCATATGATAGGTATCCTTGAAACTAAAGTTGTTGGGACCAAAACAAGATCTATCCAGGCAGCAATTATGCGAGACTGGGCGTGGACAGACAATAGTAACATTACTGGTAGTGGTCGAATCTGGGTGGGATGGAATCCTGCTCATGTCAAAGTTAACGTCAGTTCTCGATCAGCCCAGGCCATATCACTAACAGCTACCTGGGACAGTGGATTCATTTGCACTCTTTAATTCATATATGGTAGTAGTTCGTACATGGATAGAAGAGAGCTATGGAGAGAAATTGCAGACTTCTCTACAGCTAATCCGTGGGCTCTACTAGGAGACTACAATGCTACTCTGCATGCTCAAGAACGGATTGGTAACTCAGATAGATATGTAGGAGGAATGGATGAATTTCTTAATTGTGTGACTCAGGCAACGCTCTATGACTGCAGATACCGTGGTAATTATTTCACATGGAGTAACAAACAAGCGGGGAGTGCTCGAGTAGTGTCAAAGATTGACAGAGTCCTTGTTAATGGACTGTGGATGCAGGAGCTACCTAATGCAGAGACTGAATTCATGAACCCAGGTGCGTCTGATCATGCTCCTATGGTTCTCTCTCTGTATGACAACAATAATAGGGGACCAATCAATGCCATTCAAATTCTTTAACTACTGGGTATATGAGAAAGATTTTAGCAAGATAGTGGAGGAAGCATGGAGAACACAAGTATTTGGCAATCCTATGTTCCAGCTTGTTCAGAAACTTAAAATTGTGAAGCAAGCACTTACGGCCTTTCGTAAGAATAGCTTCAATAAAGCTTGTTCAAATGTTGAACAAGCTAGACAACGTATGTACACTGCTCAGCAGGCTGTTTTACGACCTCCTGTATCTGAGATAGTAGTCCGTGCTGAAAAAATTGCAGTAAAAGAATATGCGTGTGCTGCTCGGAATGAGGAATCCGAGGCTAAACAACAATCCAGATCCATGTCATTCGCCTTAGGCGATCAGAACACTGCTTATTTTCATGGGCTTATCAGGGAGCGCAGAGCCCAGAACAAAATAATGAGCATCTTCAAACAGGATGGTACCAAGCTGGAGGAGCCTTCAGCAATTGAACATGAGTGCTTGCAATATTTTGGGGATGTTTTCGCAGGAGAACATGAAGTCCCGTATGACTCTAATATTATCAATTCGCTGGAGTTCGAGGGCATCATCACTGAGGAGATGGGTCAGCACCTCATCAAACAGGTTACTAGGCAGGAAATTGTGGAGACTTTGGCTGCTATCGACTCTAACAAAGCACCAGGACCTGATGGGTACTCTTCTTTCTTCTTCAAAGCTACTTGGAGGATTGTTGGAGATGATTTTGTCCGGGCTATTCTCAACTTCTTCCGAAGCTCTAAGCTACTTGGTCAGGTAAATGCCACAGTAGTTGCTTTAGTTCCTAAAGTTACTAACGCTTCTTACTTTAGTGATTACAAACCCATAGCTTGCTGCAATGTACTATATAAATGCATCACCAAGTTGTTGACGAATAGACTGCAAGATGTTGTTCACAGAGTAGTCAGTAACTCCCAATCAACATTTATCAAAGGAAGACACATTCAGGACAATATTATGTTGGCACACGAACTTGTCCGTAACTACCACAGGGATCATGGCCCACCTAGATGCGCTACTAAGATTGATTTACGGAAGGCTTATGATATGGTGAGGTGGGAAGCTATAACTCACCTCCTACAAAAGCTGAATTTTCCTCCACAATTTATTATGTGGGTGAAAGAATGCATCTCTACCTCCAAATTCTCTATTAATCTCAATGGGTCTCCTAGAGGTTACATACATGCTTCACGAGGTCTTCGACAATGATGCCCCCTCTCCCCTTACTTGTTTGTGATGGTCATGGAGATCCTCCATGTATTACTATGGAAAAAGGTCCAGGAAGGACATTACAAACTCCACTATCGCTGCAAGGACCCCATCATCACACATCTTGGGTTTGCGGACGATCTTGTAGCATTCTTCCATGGAGATGGTAATTCTGCAAACGCTCTAGCTGAAGTATTGCAAGACTTCAAGGTCTGCACAGGTCTGGAGGTTAATGACAATAAGAGTTCACTATTTCTAGCTGGTGTAACTAATGATGAGCGCATGAACATTGGTATTTATCTGCAGTTTCATGTTGAAGAGCTCCCTGTTAAGTACCTTGGATTGCCTATGATATCCTCTACTCTTTCTCACTCGCAATGCTCCCCTCTTCTTGATAGAATTCGGAAGAGAGTTAACTCATGGAAGAACAAATCCTTTTCCTATGCTGGGCGTTTGGTCTTAATCAGGTCTGTGCTTGCCAGTATGCATGTATACTGGACATCCTGCTATGGACTGCCGAAAAAAACATTAGACTGCAGTAACGCTATATTGCGCAATTTCTTATGGTCAGCTGGTGATTCTCCTCTGAAAAAAGCGAAAGTTAGTTGGGATTCTATTTGTTATCCTGTTTGTGAAGGTGGACTAGGTATTCGCAACGTCAAAATAGGTAACGAAGTGGCGAGTTTGAAACATATTTGGAGTCTGATCTCCAAGCAAGACACCTTGTGGGTACATTGGACTTGGAAACATCTAGTCAAGCATCGTGATTTCTGGTTGATGGCGCCCCCTCGTGAAGCTTCATGGTGTTGGCGACACATTCTGGAATGTCGGGCAAAGGCAGTCACCTTGCTCACTCACGCTATAGGAAATGGTGAAACCACTCTCTTTTGGAAGGACCCCTGGCACCCTATAGGTATCTTGATGGAATTCTTCCCTCAAGGCTTTCTATATGACTCCATTATCCATAGAAATGAAAGAGTCTCATCTGTGATCAGAGATGACCAATGGCGGGTTCCTCCAAGAATTGCGTGCAGGATTCCTAATATTGTAAATCAGCTTAGGGACATTGAACTGAGCAGCAGTGCTGATGATACAGTAGTATGGAAAGCTAGTTCTGATGGTAATTTCCAAACTAAAGCTACTTATAATGCAATCAGGAAGGTGAAAGACATAGTTCCATGGTCTTCTGTGATCTGGTTCAAGCACAACATACCACGACACAATTTTATAACCTGGTTGCTAACAAATAAAGCCCTGACTACTCTGAGCAAACTGAAAAAGTGGGGTAAAACTCAGCAAGATACATGCCCTTTATGTGGTTATGAAACTGAGACAGAGACTCATTTATTCTTTCTCTGTCGCTACTCATGTGATGTCTGGAGTAAGATCCTTAATTTCTTGAGTTACTCTAAGCTGATCCATGGATGGGAGGAGGAATTACAGTGGTGCATTCAGAACTTTCGGGGTAATGGAGCCACTGTTACATTGAAGAAAGTTGCTTTTAATGCCACCGTGTATCATATATGGATGGAGCGCAACAAAAGGCTGTATGAGCAACATTTCACTTCTGGGACAGACCTTGTGCAACGCATATACATGGAAATCAGACTCAAATTCAGTGTGGGTACCTGGAAAACAGAGGATTCAGAGCAGAATAGGAAGCTAATGAGCCGCTGGAACTTAGAGTTTCAGCTGAGTAACACAATTCCTAGACAATGTTCATGGAAGAAGCCTCCATTGGGATGGCACAAGATTAATACAGATGGCTCTTTTCGTAGTGTTGATTCTTTGCATGGTACAAAAGGAGGACACGGAGCAATTCTAAGGGATGAGCGGGGTGAAGCAATAGCGGCCTGTGCTGGGGACTGTCGCTGGCAATCTGTTGTTAAGCATGAACTTTAGGGTATTCTTGCAGGGTTAAAATTGGCTGCATTGCACAATAAAATGCGATTAGAGATTACAACTGTTTTCTCTTATCTTACTTCTCATAAGCCAGCTTCTTGGGAACTTAGGCATGTTGTCTGAAAAATAAGAGCAGAGTTATCCAAGTTAACAGAGTATTCATGCAAGCATGACTACAGAGAAATGAATAGAGCAGCGGACCTTCTTGCGAGCACATTCCCTAATTCAAAATTTATAGAGTTCACGCCAAGCTCCTTTAAGGAAGACCTGAAAAAGATTGTTTATGAAGATAGTATAGGAAAGATTTATCTCAGAATGTAATCTTCTTTTCTTTTCAGTGGTTTGGGGTCCACTATTAACCCCCGCTCATTTTCCAAAAAAAAAAAACTTCTCCCTAAATTTAGGGTGAAGTTTTATGTGGAGTTACTATAGGGGATTGTTTAGGGAGATGTCTAGAGCAAAATTTTTCTCTATAAAAACCCTGAAATAGCTTTTAGGGGATGATTGGAGATGCTCTAAGAGCTCCTTTGATTTGAGATGTGCATACAAATGTATTGTTTAATGTTCAATTTAAAGCCTTCTACCGCTCCAATCAAGATAAAACTTTCAAAAAAATGCTAGAAATGACATTGTAAAATGTTTGCTAAAATTAGAGCTTGAGAATAAAGTTCACAAACACCTTGTCACCTAGAGTGTCTAGTGGTACAAAACCCCCCATAACATAAATAAGTGTCATGAATAATGAACTTGCTATACTCATAAAATAGAGGGGTGTCCTAATACAGTGATTTTCAGGGAGCATTTTTTTACCCACATTAAATACTAAATTGATTAGAAACGTTGTACTAGCTCAATCGGTGAAGTAAATAGGTAAATATATCAAATTCGAAAAAAGGTAACACCATTAATTGATATTAAAAAGTGTCTCATTTATCTATTATGATGAAAATGCTAGTTAAGAATGTGAATTTAATCTTCCTAAAATTTGCAATCAATCACATTTTGATTCAATTGATCTATGGCTGCAACGAGTAACATTTGGCAATGCGTACCCTCTTAACTGCCACGAACCACACACTCGTTGCATCTCAGTCACGCAACGTGCTTCGACCCTATCGATTATGCGGCACGTGCCACCAAGGTGCCCTAATGATATGAGTACACCAAGTAAGCCACCTACCGGCGGCACGCTTGCCTTTCAAAAAAAAAAAAAAAAAAAAAGTAAGCCACCTACCAAGTCATACAAATAAGCTCAAAAGGGAGGGGTCCCAACCTCTCAACAACACCGGCCACAATAGCACCTTCTCAACAGACACCCACACCCTTCATGGAGGCAGAGTGCGCGCTCTCTCTCTCAGTGTTGGCTTTAGGTTACAAAGCAGTTTGTGGGGCTCTGGAAACTTTTAACTGAAAATAAATGTTATTATAAGCACAACCGATCTCTCCCTCTTTTCAAAGTTTACTTCTTGGCAGTTCCACCACCGCTATAAACTCTCTCTCAAAAAATAAAAATAAAATCCAATCCTGTGGACGAAACTTCCACAAATCATTCTCCATTTGATTCCAGCTCACTCCCGATTTCACAACAGAGAAACCCCACCAAGGGAAGCTTGGGGTTCTGCCCATTGTTTGGCCTCTGGACACTATAGTCGGTCAGCCTCTCTTTTTTTAACATTTGTTTTGATCATTTTCTCTTGTGGGGTGATTGTTTTTCTTGTTTTATAATCTAGGTATTTGATATATTTTGCTATTGATGTTCCTGTATCTCTCATGAGCATGAAATTTAGATCTTAGAACAAGTTGAATGAAAGAGATTGTATTAGATGGGCTTTCATTTGAGTTTGTCAGCTTAAATTTGTTGTTTTTCCGATTTTATCATTTGGGTATACATGAAAATTTCGAAATTTTAGAATCAGTTGAATGGAAGACATTATTAATGAGTTGTGGTCGTGTAAAACCATGTTTGGCCGGGCTCAATGGCGATCCTGAGTCTACGAGGGTTCTGGATGAACTCTAAAAATAGGGCCCTTTTATAAATAAAAAATTTTTATGCCTAATTTTAATTAAATATGACTCTTCTAACATTTTGAGATACAAAATCACTAATTATATTGTTGTAATCAACTTTTTCTTCCAAGTCACTCTCAATTTTGAGATACATCACTAACCCATTTAATCTTCCTTGTGACATAGGTGCTGAAGATATGATTTTATCAACTTCAATCTTGATTAATTTTATCCAAATTTTCTAGATCATAAATGTTTATTGCCCAAGGTCGTTAATTCATATTGGTTAATTTGTTTTTTCGTTCTCTTGTTTATTTGTTTCCCATATTCGTTCATTTGTTTCTACATTTTCAATTTTATAACTAATCACTGGTGATGGATTTATTTCTTCTTCAACAATTGATGTTGAGCCCCCTATTTTACTAGGCATAAATTTAAAATAGGCATAAATTTATCAAGAGATCCTGCTAATAACCTAACAAGTTTTTTTTTTTTTTTTTCAAAGCTTGACTTATATTTTCTAGGCATAATTGTGACCAAAAGCAAGAAACAAATTAAACAAACACAAATTACAACAAGAAAGAAACACAAATTATAGCAACAAAGAGTTTATGAATTAGTACAAAATCAACTGATAAGAAACCCTAATTCCACAAATCAATTTTGGACTCACTATATTGGATTCCGCAAGTTTTGTCCTCTGCAAACATCCAAACAAAACAATACATATAAATATAATTAAACTCTATTAAAAAAACAATAGTACTAACTAATCTTTATTCAAAAATATTAAAAATTTACTATATAATCTCTGTAACTTATCCTTTCTCTTTATTTAGTCAGTGGTATTTTTTTTCTTCTCACGTCAACTCTATTCAAATCCACAAAGACAAATGACTTTCTTTACGAATCACAGAACATAAGATGAAGTTGGATTTATCGAATCAGAACAAGGTTTAGTCGTTTAGAATTAGAGAGAATAAAAAAAGAAAGAATTAATGCACGTAAAGTAGCCTGTGTTTTATCTGTTTGTATTCTAAATAAATGGATTTTTATATTATAATTTAATTTTGAGGTAATATATATATAATTTTAAAATAAGAGGCCCCTAGGAAATGGGGGCACTGGGCGACCTCTAGATCCGAGAGCATACAATATTGTACCACGAGCACTGCGTTGTGCCACGTTGATACGATGCGTTTTAAAACCTGCAGACCTTGGGCCTAAAACGGATAAGTTTTAAAGCCATGCAGGCCTTGGGCCAAAAGCGAACAATAATGTACTACCTGAATCGGGTCGTTCGAGCCTTGGGCCTAAAGTGGACAATAATCAGGTCCTTTTGATGATCTTGTTTGGGTGAATGTGAAGATGGTTGTGATTTTTTGATGAGTCACTAGGCTGTTTGTGATTTTGATGAGTCACTAGCAAAGTTTATGCATTAATCAATTAGTATAACACCTATTAGAATCTGATGGCCGAGTGCATAGTGAATTTTGGATTTAATCCCCAAAAGCATTGTTTTTAGTGTGTGGAAATGTAGGCCTTTAATGTGGTGGATAGCGATTCGCCACTTGTTGACAACATAGATTTTGTTTGCCGAAATGACAGTGTCACTTCCACATGGTGTGATATTTAGGTTCCACTTATAGACATCATCATAAAAGTTACAACTTCATGAAGGAAGCATATACATTTAGCTTTTATTGATAATATGCAACTTAACCTTCATACTTGAGATTGAATCTCAACAGCTGTGATGGAGTCACACCACCACAACAATTCAGTAAATAATAGCTTCATGTGGTGGAGTCACATGAAGGAGGGATATACATTTTGCTTTTTTAATTATTATTATTATTATTATTATTATTATTATTATTATTATTATTATTATTATTATAAGTATAATATGTATAGTGAATAGTTTGAGCAAAGTAAGTAAGCTTTAACATAAGGTTGCTTTGTATATTCAAAGCTTTGATGATGAGCCGACTTATTTGTTATTCTGGGGCTTCTACTTAGTCAAAGGATAATTTGAATAGGACTGTTTTTGCAAGGAAAACAGAATGCAGTATGGAAGTGCCTTTCGGACTACTGGTTAAATTGGAAAAATATACCTCATATTTTGTTGGAAATAACTTTCTTTTTCGGTGCATGCTTCATTTTATGAAGAATTGCTGAAATCAGAATCTGAAAGAACTAGTTATTGGCTACAACAGTTGTGGGCTGTCAAGTATCGATAGCATTTTTTTTTTTTTTTATCTTGAATAGTTTTTGGTGGGGCCCTTTCCAATATTCATCAATATGCTTCTCATGTTTTTTTAAACCTCTAATTTCTCTTAGACCGAGAAAGCCCTATGTATAGGTAAATTAGAGAGCCCTGTGAATTGGTTTCTCTAAGTTATCTCCAACCTAAGTGAAACATGAGTTATAAAGATAGTAGATGTAATTTCAACATGTCCTTCTGTGTTACTAGCTTACTGAATTTTCTCAGTTCACCAACCATTTGATCACATCTCATTTTTTCTTCTCTTAAAGATAAAATTGATTATCTCTGGGTTTTTTTTCTTGATCCTCCCCCCGTAATAGTCAATGTATTTGGTTTTTTGCTGTTTTTTCTGAAACATTTTTTGTCAGTAATTGAAAAGCTTTGTATTTAGCATAATGGGAAATGCAAATGATTTCAGGTTTCAAATGGCTCAAACAAATTCTAGTGCTGAATCACCAAGGCGAAAGTCAGGTCTGTTAAGAGACCAGGTTCAATTGGTAAAGAGAAAAGATTCAGATCGTTATGAGATTGTCCCAATCCAAGACCCATTATCCTTTGAGAAGGGTTTCTTTGTTGTAATCCGTGCATGCCAATTATTGGCCCAAAAGAATGATGGGATAATATTCGTAGGTGTGGCAGGTCCATCAGGAGCTGGGAAAACCGTCTTCACTGAGAAGGTTCTCAATTTCATGCCTAGTGTTGTTTTCCTGTCGATGGACAACTACAATGATTCCAGTCGTGTAATTGACGGAAACTTTGATGGTAATTTCTATTGCTCTTATCTTCCTTACACTAAATTTTCTTTTCTTTTATTCTTTTGTTTTTTATCTTGTTTCCGTAGTTCCTCAGAATGACTTTTACTTTTGACATCGACAAACAATCTGCCAAAAGACAGAAGCTAAGGTTTTCCAGGACTGCATTTATAAAATCTTTCGAAATATTGATTGCCACAACATTCAGCAAAAGTAGACTTGATGAGTGCATGAATGAAAATGGAGAAAGCGCCTCATAGCTCCCCTGTGTCCTGGTTTAATTCTTTGCCTGATATATGAACGGAAAGTAATGTTCCCAGCCTTCTCCATTTTCCTTACCCAGCTAAGTGCATGCAAGGGTCTCTTTTTCTAGTGAACATTACTTTTTCGCCTGGTCTGCGATCCTAAAAATTATCCTTACTAAAATATTCTCCCAAAAAAATCATTGTCCTTATAAATCCTGCTCTTGTTAGCCTTTCCAAATTGGTTGAACTTTTCCTCTTGCATTGCCTTATTACATATCACATTTGGTCTTCAGTTGCAGCAGAATCGGTTCGAGCTGGTTCATGCTTTCCAGGGCTAGGAAACTGTTAAATTTGATGGAGATAAATCTTTTGTTCTGAAGAGGGGTGAGCCAACCAGGATGACTTCTTTTGAGAGTTAGATTTTTGCAGTTTTATCTCCTTGGTTTCTTCCTTGTTTGTGAGCTAAATGTCCTCAGCCTAATTTCAGTCTTCAGATATCTCATTGCTCTCTTGCCAATTTAAGAAAAAGGGGAAAATGAATATTAAATATAGATTCCACTCTCCTCTCAACTGGTGCGAAGATATCAATCAAGTCCAACATGACAAGATTAGATTGTAATGTTGTGGTTCCAATGTTAACGTATCTCATCAACGGTTTAAAAGGAATGAACTAGGATTTTTAGGTGATGGTGCCAGATTGTACTTTAGCACGAAGGTAATGGTTGCCAACTTTTATGTGGATGATCCTTCGTTTAGAACCAAATAAGAAGTAATCCGAAATTCATGATCACATCTCTATGGTCACAATGAAAGGAGAAGCTGGATGTGAGGCAAATCCCAACTTCTAGGTGGTGTTGGTGTTTTTTAAGTGCTTAGAAGCTAGCTTAACGAGCTTCTTTTTGTTTTGCTTCTGAATGGGCTGCTGATTAAAGGCCATAAAGTTAAATGTGTTTGTTTTTAGGTATTGACCTGAAGTTGTTTGACATTTTGCCCACCACCACCAGCTCCCACCGCTCACCACACAAATCACCAACTGTAACCCTTTTCCTCTTGTTTTCTCTTCTCCAAATACCATTGAGATCCCCTTCCACCACAACCAGAAATCACCCTATATTTCTCTTCATTCCTCATATAATCTTTATCCGAGAGGAAGAGGAAGAGGAGGCATGAAGAATTTATTGTGAGATTATTATTGGAGTGAATTTCCATTAAGGTTTCAGTGTTAAGTGATCAACACCCCCATATGCTTACTCTAGTCAAAACTTCATACTCTAATCAAAATTAAAAACAAATGCCCTGTTTAAAGTGTCTCACTTCTTAATTCTTATTATGACTACTTATTCTATTCATAACCAAAAACATACACCCTCTTAGAGACAAAAAAAACTTAATCAAAGGACCTTATAGTTCCCTTGATCTTGGTTTGATGCTTTGCCTTGGTACATGAAGGAAAAGGCAATGCTTTGAGAGGTATATATTATTTCCTTCTTCTTTTTTTCCCCAAATTAAGTGGCTTTCTCTTAGCGAAAGTACAATAATCAGAATCGGAAACCTAGCATCATTCATGTACCAACCAATAGGAAGAATTTATAGATGGATGATTTTAGGCTGCACCGAGTCATAGACAACTTAACTTTCATTGAGACATTTTCTATCGAAGACCTGAAATGGGATATTTGTTGGGTTCTTGTTTTAACTTTAAGACGACATCATAGAATCTTTCATCCAAGTCCAGTCTTTCTAGGTAAAGTTCGGCCGAGCTAGGTTTGCATTGTCTCGTAACTCGTAAGCTGACTAGAAGTCTTGAAGTACTTTCCATTCACACTCTTTGTTGCGTAGTTCTTGGAGGTAAACAAGGATTTATTGGCTATTCTTATTCGCCACCTTCTCAGTATCTAACTATCCTGGGATAGATTGCTCAATACTTCCTCGAATGGACACTCTTTCTTAAAGTTCTTGTAGTGCAACTCTCTTTTTAGAATAGATTATATTGTGAATAAATTGTAGTTACATTTATTTTTCATTGTTTTGGTGTGACAAACTATAATTGAATGTGTGAAGCAGATCCACGGTTGACAGATTATGATACGTTGCTCAAGAACATTCATGGTCTGAAAGAGGGAAACCCTGTTGAGGTGCCAATCTACGACTACAAGTCCAGCTCTCACACAGGGTACAGGTAGGATATATCTGTACCCTATCCAGACTGATTACTTTACACACTAACTGCTTTTCTTCTCCTCTTAAGTGGTTTGTTAGATCATTCAGGTGTTTATTTTTTAGGGTATAGTATTCTAAGGAAAACAATTCAAAATTATACTGTGATGGATACAGCCATACAGGAAGTCCTTGAGTCGGCGGTGAAGATCAGAAGTCGAACTGATTTATCAATGAATTTGATAGTTTAAGCCCTTAGCCTTGCAAGAAAGAAGAATATACGAAAATTTCCCTTACCTGATCAAACAAGAAAAATTACAAGTTTTTAGTACTACGTGGTATTCATATCTTTATTTCTCTCTTTAGGTAAAATTGTAAGTTCCTCGTGTATAATTTTTTTTAGGTAAAAAGATGAGTATTTTGGCTGAGCCCATGCAATCACCGTCAATAAATAAAGCACATAGTAGATATTACTAAAGGGAAATGAGATGTAATGAATATAGATAGAAGAATTAATTGACATGTAAAAACTTAATATAGTTCCAATGAATAAACTTAATAGTCAAGAATTTTCAAACTAAAACAATTATAAGAGAAAACTGATACAAATTATTATTATTATTATTATTATTATTATTATTATTATTATTATTATTATTGATGCAGTTCTTTTTCGCTCCATGTTTTGACTAAATCCCGCTGACCTGCACAAGTAACACACGTGAGCCACAGACCACCGTGGGGTAGCCGATGACACTTCGATGCTAAAATCAGACATGGCTCTAAGGAAGGTGTAATGCTGTAACAGAGAATTTGTTGCGTACCTTAGCTTACCAACCTCGTATCTTATTTATAGTGCAAGGAGTTTTGGTTCTTTCAAGCCATTGTAGGTGTAGTTTAGGAAGGAGATCTTTGTGAAGATCCCTCCCTAATTAGGAGTCGTGTTGTAGGAGGGAAGTTCTCTATTAGCTTCGTGCTCCTAGATACGCGGAAGATAGTTCTCAATCCAAGAGCAATCCGTAGAAGCGAGTTTCCCTATGTGAAAGATATTCTGGTGTTTGCTTCATAGTTGGAAGCGGTTGTAGTTGCCCGTCCGAAGTTGATCTTCGAGATACTTGTCTGAATAGGGCTTACAGGTATTGAGGATAGCTGTGAGACGTGTGGGCCTAGCATGCTGTGAGAGTTCGGGTCCACCTGTCGGACTGCAGTTGAGCGGGCTTAGAACCGCTTGGGCCGGATCTGTGTTGGGTTGACACTTGAGGTCGTAATTCCTCGAGATCATCATGACACATGTACGGCTCCGGGGTGTAACCGTTTTTATGTATCATCAGCTACTCCCCCTAATAGTAGGCTGTCACATCGGTTTGCTAAGTCATCTCTTTAAGGGATGAGCCACTCATGATGATTGAGTCTGAATCGTTGCTTGAGCAACGCGCTGCATTAATTGAACGTGCGTTGGTTCAGCGGAAAAGAGGCAGAAGCCAACCTCTATGTAGGTCATCCGCTGTGTAGAGTCTGATTCTTCTACTTTACTTGCTTTTGAATTTACCGCTCTGATTAGAAAAGATTGTTCATCTTTCTCATGGCTCAAGAAAACCTTGATGACGCTGTCTTGGTCGAGGGCTTCGAGTTTTTCGAAGACAGGTTCCAAACCTAGTCTTGCCGAAATTCGTACGAAGTTTGGGGTCCTTGAGGACTTGCCGTTGTATCTCCTAACGGGCGACCAGACGCCGATGTCACCTCTGGCTGGTTTTATCTGTTTGCACCGCGGGATGCTTCAAACTAGAGTGTGTTTTCTGATTCTAGATGTGATCTGGGACTTCTTGGACTTCTTAGGGATTCCTTCGGCTCAGTTGGGGCCATCATCCTCATGATTCTGCTCAGCGCTAAGGAGGTCGGTGTTAGCGTGACTCCGCGGGTGATTCAGTTGCTAACATCTCCTCGGCTAAAGAGTAATGTTGTTTGTAAGATGAAGTCACTGAATTGTTTCGTTAAGCTGCCTGATGATTTCAAGTTCTGACAGAAGTACTGCTTCTTGGCCCCTGCGGATTCAATGTACTTTCAATGCAAGGGTCGTCCGCTCGAGCGATAGTTCAGGCCGCTTCGTAAGTCCACATTTATTCTTGTGGCTTTGATGTGCTTGATAGCGGGCCGATTAACCATTGCTTGCGTTTTTCCGTAGGAAGGTTTCCCACTACTCTTATCTTAGAGGAGCAAAACATCATGGAGAAGTTTTGCGTCCTACCGAATAGAAAGACGGTCGATGTCATAAGGGTTCCCAACTTCATCCGTAGTGGGCTGTGGGACAACTGGCACGTCGCCCCCACTCTGTATCGAAAGTCGCATATTTAGTTGGAAGATGGGGCCCCTTCTAAGAAGAGGAAGGCTACTGGGGCCAAAGCTTATGTTATGTCTGATGTGGAGGAGCCGTCTGAGACTTTTGCCTCCTTCGTGAGGAAGAAGTCTCGCATTAGAACTGAGTCGTCTTCGGCACGACCTGCTCCGGTGAAGGGGGAGCGCAAGTCTACTAGACCTGTTGAGGCGGAGACTGATGTTTTCGGCTTGAAAACAGATTACCTGCGATTGGACAGGTCGAAACTTAGTGATGCGCAGGTTGAGGCTCTGAATGACCGTCTTCTGTGGGTTGCAATGGTTGCTTCCGCTAGTGCTGATTTGTGTGAGGCCGCTCCGGCAGAAGGCTCTTGTGAGGATTTGCCTGAGGTGGTAGAATCTGATCATCCCATAGTTGCTTCACCTGATAGTGGCCGTGGTATCGGCCGTGTCTCTTGCAGTCACCGTCTCGCTCTAGGCCTCAGCTAGAGGTATTGGAAGGTCATTTGGATACTTCGTTGCCTTCTTTCCCCCGGATCCCATTGAGTCGTTTCGCAAAAAAGGGGCTACTGCTGTTTACAAGGGAAAGGCCATGGAGGAGAGCTTGAGGACGATGGCAATCGTGAAGGGCAGTGCCGACATAGTTTCCGATCAGGGAAAGCTTTATCCGGGCGCACGGATGAACTTGTTTGTATCGGATTTGGTAAAGCTGAGTTTATAGGTCTGGCACCAAGAGGTGGACATAGAGTATGCTTCAAGAAAGCATACAAGCAGGCTTCACAACTGACTGATGGATCACGCTTCAAACCGCAAGGAGGATTCATTGGAAGGGTGTATAGATAAGGGCTTGAAGTACCTTATGATGGGTATGACTCATTTGAGCCACGCGGTCTTGCTGGGACGGAAGTTGAGGCGGGTCGTGAGAGAGTATACACCTTGGAGCGTGTATTCTCGCATATGTAGATGATGTATTCTGATGCGTTCCATGAAATTGAGCGGCTTAAGAAGCAGGCCGAAGAAAAGCGGTTGGATTGGTCAACCGTGGCCATTGAGGCTTAGAGGGATTGTTTGGAGGACCTTGAGCGTGATCTGACAGAGGCGGTGTACGAAAGGGATGGACTTAGACAGTAGTTGAGTCGTATCCACTGAGAAGTCGAGGTTGCGCAGGAAGCTGCGACTAAGGCGAGTTTTGAACTATTGTCTTTCGCTGAAGAGTGCTTCGAAGGATGCCGACTGGGCTGCTAAGAAGCAACAGTTGGAATTCGATGTGGAGTTCTATGCTTGAGAAGCGAGGAAGGTCGAAGACCAGCTCAAATTGGGGCGGCATGAACTTAGTGTCGTGAAAAACAGTCTGGCCATAGAGCAGTCTCAGGTCGACGCGCTGATTGGCAAGTTGGAGCTACTGGAGCGTGAACTTGTTGATGCAAAGGTGCGGGAGGAGCTTATCCAGGAACAAGGAAAATGTGAATCCCGCTGGGTTGTACATGGATGGCTGGGATGAAGGTGGAGCATCCGAAGTGGGATCTCAGCCGTTATAAGATGCCAAATGTGGACTTGTCTGTTACCTCGACGTCATCAAGCGAGGAAGACAGTTTAAGCCCTGATGTCCAGGCTGCGGCGTTTGTGGACGCAACTTTTGCTCCTTCCATTAGGCGTAACTTTTCCATTTCTGGACCCTCTCCTGATAAGGAGTGAACTTTGTGTGTTTGTATTCATTTTGTCTTTGACCATTAATGAAAACAATTTTATTCGTTCCGTACTTGTTTCTATTTCATGTTTTTCGTTTCGCCTTGTCGTCTTGTTTTGACATAGGCTGGTTGAATTAATAGGACGTTGACTAGTCTGTCTGCGGTAGAAAGCTTGACCGCTTTGTGCTATGAATGACTTGGGGTCATCGTGGTGTAGTCATGTTCGGTAGTGGGCATGTTACGAACAGTTTAGCTGGGGGTTGAGTCATCCAAGATGTGCCCTGTCCCCAAGGTAAGCTGATTGAGAGTTACCTTGTTTGTCTGATCGGTCAGTTGTAGTTGTTGTTGTGAGCGAGTTGTGATGGCCGAACGTTCGTGTCAGAGCGTTTATGCCTAGTCAGGCGTCGTAAGCTCAGGTTGGCATCCTAAGTAGCTTTTATCTGGGCATTGGCCGTACGATCTTTGTATTGGCGCGAGTGGCATTCACTTAACATTAGAATGTCAGTCTGTTTGAGCGTGAAGACGCTGACTCAGCTAGATTCATGTTCGCGTCCGCTGTTTTGAAGGAAAGCGGAGGTCGTGTGGCGGGCTGCTTGAAGTCCTCACCTTTCGAATTGTTTATGTCCGAGCCATGTGGACTACAGGTTTGGGGAGTAGAGGTTTGGCGACCAAGCTGAAGAGCAGTGGTCCTGTGGCAAGTCGTTGGAATCAGTTCGTGACTGACTAGGTTTCCACCTTCCAAATCATTTATGCTCGAGCAGAGCGGACTACAGATTTTGGGAGTAAAGGTTTGGCAACCAGGCTGAAAAGCAGTGGTCTCGTGGCAAGCCGTCGGAATCAGTTCAGGACTGACTAGGCTCCCACCTTTTGAATCATCTACACTCTCCCCACGCGGTGCGGGCTAAGAATTCGAGAGGAGTTTGGCTACTAAGCTGAAAAGCAGTGGTCCCGTGGCAAACCATCGGAATCAGTTCGGGACTGATTAGGCTCCTACCTTCCAAATTATCTATACCTGTGGGCATCCGACTACAAATTTGGGAGGGTTTAGCGGCCACACTGAAAAGCAGTAGTCCCATGGCAAACCATCGAAATCAGATTGCGGCTGACTGAGTTTTCACCTTCTAGACTATCTACACCCTCGCAGCGCGGGCTACAAGTCCAGGTTTGGTGATTTGGCGGCCACGCTGAAAAGCAGTGGTCCCGTGGTGAACCATCGAAATTAGTTTGGGATTGACTAGGTTCCCACCTTCTAGACTTTCTACACCCTCGTAGTGAGGGTTACAAGTCCATGTTTTGATCAGTTCGGGACTGACTTGACTGAAGAGAACGCTTTGTGTTTTCCAAAGGCTGAAGAAAATGCTTTGGGTTTTCCAAAGGCTGCAGGTGGATTTCGTCTATGGAGTCTCCGAATGTTCTAACATTTGCACTGGTCAGGCACATAGATAGTTGATGTCATGCGTGGTCACCTGCTATGGGTGAGCACGTAGCTGATCCGCTAAGGTCTTGTAATTTCTAATCATGTCGCGGAGAAGTAGTACGGATTTCGCCCAAGGGAGATGCCTTTGGTCTTACATTGTACTGCATTTGTCTTCATGTGCTCGAATCTCGCTACTAACCAATGGCTGATTGAAGTGTTAGTCGGTGTGCGATGTTTCTGGGTGTGGTATCTCTCAGTCACACCTGCCATCGCATATGGGAAAAGTGGTCTCCCTTTATGGTGCTGTGAGACCGTGACTGCGTCGCTGCTTGTGGCCATCCTCATTCGCGTATTTTTTCTACCAGTTGCGGATTGCTTGCATTGTGTAGTCTTTTGTATCCGCTTCAGGGCATTCGTAGTATGTAATCTTTTGTATCTGTCTCAAGGTGCTTGTTGTTACATCTTTCAAATAATCAATAGAGTTTGTTTCTGTAATTCTTCATTTATTTCTTAAATGATTGAAAAATCACATTAGTCTTTTACGAACTAAAATTCAATATTGACTATAGAAAGGGAAACAAACAACTTAAAGCAAACTAACTGTTGACGAAGAGGAATTGATCTTGGCCTTGAAGTGGATTCAGGTTGCTCTCGCGAATCATTTTGCGGATTGTCGATGCGTTACATATGTTACTGAAGAGTAAACCTTGCAGAGGGGCGGATCTCCGCGCCGAGGGAATGTCGGGGGATGTGCTCCCGCTTGCCATGGCCTTTTCGACTCGCTGGGCGTAAGAGCTTGTTGCTTCTGTACAGCTTCAAAGTGATGTCTCTACCATCTTTTGTCCTTGCACTGGGTCAGGCTGCTCTACATGATATAGTTTGTTTCAATGCGGCGTAGTGGCAACTTCATGCCGTAGGTTGGTCTCCACGTATTGTTCTTTCGGAGTGGTTAGCAGTATACTTAACACACTGGTGAAGGGTGGAGACCACTGTTTCCATTTAGTGGAGCCAAAGTCTTTTCAGAATGAGATTGTAGGATGACAGTGCGTCTACCACCATGAAGTCCAGAAATAGGACTTTCCTGAGCTGCGACTCTCTTACTACCGTAGCCAACCTTATCTTTCCGATGGGAAAACACTTCTTCCCGCTGAATCCGATCACCGAGTGTTCTGAAGAAGTCGGGTTTTTCTCCTTGAGGTCCATGCTGTGGAGCGCGTTGTAGAACAGAACGTTAAGTGAACTTCTTTTATCAACCAAAGCCCTCTTTACTTTCCACCTTGCTATGGAGACCGAGATGATTAAGGCATCGTTATGTGGCGCTCATACTCCTTCGAGGTCCTTGTCCGTAAAGGTCAAGGTGGAAATGGGGTTCTAAACCCATGAGTGGCAGATGTGTCTGTCCTCATCCGCGGATTGTGTCCACATATCCAGTAGTGTCCGCTTGCAGGGCCTGTATGACTGGTCTTCATTCGATTCGACTCCATGAAGGACGTAGATTATCCCTGAAGTCGCCTTCTCTATTTCTTTAACTGACTCCCCCCTGTCCTTTGTCTCTTCCGTTGGTTTCTCAGACTTCAGGAACTCTTTCAGTTTGCCTTTGCGGATCCAGTACTCAACTTTATACCTCAAACTTTTGCAGTCGTTGGTGTTGTGGCCGCTCTCCTTGTGGTACGCACAGTATTTGCTGAGAGAGTATGTAGTGCGAGCATTTTCTAAAACGTGTCAGGAATTCCTTCACCAGTGTTTTGAAGGAGTCGATTGACTTCAATGGAAGACTATGGAACCATGTCAGCGTAGAGCTTTTTAGACTGGTGGGAAACGTTCTGCACATGACGGACTCGGATCCTTATTTGAGGGCCATTACGTGCTGGTATTGGCGCAGATGATCGAAATGATCGGTGGTCCTGTCATAGGAGTCGAGCTTCAGGGGAGTGAACTTTCGTGAAAGGGCCTCGTTTATTATTCGGTCCATAAATGGTGGGCCGCAGAAGCGATATAGTATGTCCGGATCATGCGCCCCTCTGCGGAGGGGTTCCCAGGGCTGAGCCTCTCTATCCTGGCGGTGAGCACAACGTTAGACGCGCAGCCTCCCTTAGTCCAATGAGAACTAGTGGGGGTTTGGCTCTCCTGCGCTTGCTCCCTATCATCTTCTGGAGGCGGAGGTCCGTGCTGCTCCTGGTCTCCGTTAGCAAGAGGTGGATTTTGTCGCGTAAGAATCTCCACCGCCTTGGTGATCTGATGTATCTGAGATGCCAGCACATCGATTATGGAGTCCATGGTTACTGCCGTTGGCATGGGAGCGTGAGGTGGCTGCCCGTGCATGACATGAACTGGTTAATGAAGCGGTATAAGGACAGCCTGAGCGTTGGACGTGTCCCCTAGTTCTCGGTTGTTGGGTGACCTGGTGGTCACCATCTCTTTGGGTTTTGATAAGAGACGACGATTAGTGTAAAGTTATGAACTATGTCGTCCCCACGGACGACGCCAAACTGATGCAGTTTTTTTCGCTTCTCTGCTTTGACCTAATTTTGCTGACCTGCACAAGTAACACACGTGAGCCACAAACCACCGTGGGGTAGCCGATGACACTCTATTGCTAAAGTCAGACAGGGCTCTGAAGAAATCGTAATGTTGTAACAAAGAATTTGTAGCGTACCTTAGCTTACTAACCTCATGTCTTATTTATAGTGCAAGGAGTTCTGATTCTACCAGACCATCATAGGCGTAGTAAGGAGATATTTGTGGAGATCCCTCCCTAATTAGGAGTCGTGTTGTAAGAAGGAAGTTCCCTGTTAGCTCCGTACTCCTAGATATGCGAGAGTTCCCAATCCAAGAGCAATTTGTAGAAGGGAGTTTCCTTATTTGAAAGATACTCTGATGTTTGCTTCCTAGTTGGAAGCAGATAGCAGTTGTAGTTGCCCGTCCGAAGCTGATCCTCGTGATACTTGCCTGAAAAGGGCTTACAGGTATTGAGGATAGCTGTGAGACGTGTGGGCCTAGCATGCTGTGAGAGTTCGGGTCCGTTTAGCGGATTGCAGTTGGGCGGGCTTAGAACCGCTTGGGCCAGATCAGTGTTGGGCTGACGCTTGAGGCCGTAATTCCTCAAGATCATCAATTATTATTATTATTTTTATTATTATTATTATTATTATTATTTCTTGTTGTTAAGCCCCATTTCAGTCATTATTAATACTTATACGAGTAAGTCTAGCCAGTCATGTTTGCTGGCCTTTTTGAGCATTTTCTTGACTTTTTTACACTTTTTACCCTTCCTCTTTAAAACATAACCACAAACACCACTTATAGAATGGGTGAAATTGTAAAAAAAGCCCAAAAGAGGTCAGCAAACAAGGTTGGCTAGAATTTTAGAATTGTTGTACTTACACAAATGCGGGCCATCTCACAATATGTCTTCTGATTTGCTCATTGCACTTCACAATAGCACTCGTTCTTTCACTCAACATCTCGTTTGTCGTTATGTTTCCTCGTACAATGTGCCTATGCTTTATTGCTATTTTCTTATGTCTATTCTATGCAAGTTACACATTATGTCTAATTGGTACATGTATTTCTATAGTATGAAATTGATCAATGAAGTAGTTAATGGTGGGGTTACCATGCTCTTTTTCTACAAATCTTGTATGTGTTCCTAAGAAGGGATTTGTCATTTTCTTCGAGTTACTAGGTTGGAAATCGGTCGTGGATGCTAAACAGATGCTCTTAGACTATGTTTGGTTGCAACTATATAAACATGCCATGGGAAAATTCTCTAATGTTCGCTAGGTTACAGATTCAAATCTATATGAAGGCATTTTTCATATGTAAAAATGACTCATAAGTACCGTTATTTTCTTATTGTGGGGAAATTCGACTCTTATCTATTGACCCCTCAAGGATTCTTCTCATCAAAATTTTCCTGTTGTAATCAAGCACAACCTTAGTGAACATCAGACTGCGGAACTTACTCCACCTGGGAAGCACATGGGTAGGGTGCATTTATGTGAATTGTTAAATATCTCAATTTGATAAGTCGCCTGACTGCCGGAAAGCGCAGTTCGTGACTAGTTACACTCAGACCAATGGTGGGGATCACCTTGAGACATTTTCACTAGTAGCATGTCCAAACTTAGTTAGATTTGATATCTGTTATTGTTTATTCTGTTGGTCTTACCAGCTTGATGTACGCGGAATTTCTAAGAAAAGTGAATCCTTCTCTCAAAAGCATAAAAACTAGCAGTTTGAGGCATCTTTTATTTGCATGACCCCATCTTGTTTTACTTGATGTAGTAGCAGCTGCTTTCCAGTAAAGAGGGAAGAAAACAAAAACAATCCTAGGTGTCTTCTGTTGCATTTTCCTGTAGTATATTAACACTCGTTTCTGTATACTCAAGAGCATAAATTGTAATTTAACTCGGTAACTGAACTCTCCTCTATCAGGACGGTTGAAGTCCCAAGCTCTCGGATTGTGATTATTGAAGGCATTTATGCTTTGAGTGAAACGCTGCGACCTTTGCTAGACCTTCGAGTATCTGTCACAGGTGGTGTTCATTTTGATCTTGTGAAGCGGGTTTTACGTGACATACAACGTGCTGGCCAAGAACCGGAAGAAATAATTCATCAAATCTCAGAAACGGTTCTTTTACTTTTCCCATGTTAGATATTGCTCTTTGGATATAACTTGACTGACTGTATCAGTTTCTTTAGGCTTCTGATGCTTCTATTGTTCTAGCAATTCTAAACCAAAGTTCTATGCAGGTATATCCAATGTATAAGGCCTTCATTGAGCCAGATCTGAAAACAGCTCATATAAGAATAATCAACAAATTCAACCCATTTACAGGATTTCAGAATCCCACCTATATCCTAAAGGTTGACTCAAACTCATGCCTTCAAATTTTGATGAGCATCTACAAATGTTTGTTGTAACGACTTCTATTACTGCTTAAGTCTAGCACTGAGTGCTTTCTATTATTGTAGTCGCGGATGACCCTGACCGTGGATCAAATCAGGGCTGTTGTTTCGGAAGACCATAAAGAAACTATGGAGGAGACTTATGATATATTTTTACTACCGCCAGGTGAAGATCCTGAAGCTTGCCAATCGTATTTGCGGATGCGGAACAGGGATGGAAAGTACAATCTTATGTTTGAGGTCTGTCCTAAAATAACTTATTTAGTGAAATAGATAGCAGTGTTCCAAAAATCGGCCTAGGCGCTAGAAGGTAGAAAACCGCCCAGATTAATGGCTGGGCGGGTTTCTGGGCAGTCTGGGCGGGTCTAGGTGGGGTCTGGGCGATTTATTTTTATTTTTTATTTTTTATTTTTAAATAAGGCTGATTGTGTTCTTATTTTATTTTTCTTTCCTCTTTTTTAGAAATAAACTATTTAATTATTTTTTATTCAGTATATGTCTAAATGTAGCAAATGATGATTATTTAATGGAATTCTCAAAGGATCTGCCAGTACCTATTTTACTAATGTAGATTTTATCAAACCAATTTGAAGAAAAATAAAAGAGTAGGTTTGGATATTTGTCCAAAAATTCAATTTTATATAAAGTACCTATCATGACCAACTTCAGTCATTTGAGTTTTTAATAAATTTTGTTCATGGTTGTTAATTTTTCATGTTTTTAAATTTTGCATATGTATCTTGGCATTAAATTGGATGTAATTGATAAGGTATTATGCTTAACTTTTGTAAATTATTAAAGATAATACAAAACCTAAGACCGCCTAGGTGCCGCCTAGGCACCTGCTCGCCTAGCGCTTTTTAGAACACTGATATTTAGATAAAAATATGAATATATGCAAGTCAAGTTGGTTTGGTGGTCTCTGAATTTGCTAGTGTGCATGCTCCACTCGTGCTAAAGAACATGAGAAGGCATAGTTGTTGAGTTCCTTTGAAAATATTTGCAAACTTTGGCAATGCTCACCTGGACTATACCTAAATCTTCAAAGAACAACTGATATGCTGAACTACCCTATTTGAAGCATATGTAACTTTGTTTAATTTTGATCTCTATCTAATTCAGCTAAAATAAGAAAGTTTCCAGTAAATAAATAAAAGTATTCTCAAGTCTCAGAAATTTGGGAACATGTTATTTTTTTATATTGTTGTGGAATAAATATATTGTGAGTTAAATAACTTATGTCCTACTTGATGTGTAGACTGGAGAATCAAATAATAGTCCCCTCTGCTAGCTACTGATTTTGTTTGGCTATATTTGCATGTAATTTTGATTTAAGAATTCTCATTTCAAATCACTTGTACTTTTCTTTCCAGGAATGGGTTACAGATAGTCCCTTCATTATATCACCAAGAATCACCTTCGAAGTTAGTGTGCGCCTCCTTGGTGGCTTGATGGCCTTAGGGTACACAATTGCAGCCATATTGAAAAGAAACAGTCATATCTTCTCAGATGAAAGAGTTTCAGTAAAAATTGATTGGTTAGAACAACTAAAGCGTCAATATGTTCAGGTATCAAACCAATTTTATGTACACTCAATTATTTGTCTTGCATCTATGTTACATACTTGCATGAATACTAGTACAGTTCTCGAAATTGAATTGGGGTGTGCTAGATTCACTGAAACCAAAGCACGAAATCATTACTCAGCCTAACTTGCTGTGTAATTTGGAGAAGTAATCATCTTACTCTGCACCATATCATGGGTTGTGTGATGGAAAGTCTTCTTACATATCAAATATTTGTAGCTAGGTTGAGAAGCAAAGTTTTGCTTGGCCATATTGATTTTGAGAAAGCATATGACAATGTGAATTGGGACTTCGTGTTGTGGAGATGGGATTTGGCAAGAGGTGGATTAGATGGGTTGAAGAACCTATATTTCAACAATTCACTTTTCAATACTAGTTGGTGGGGCATCAACGGTTTTATTTAGGATTTCTCGTTAGGTTGACCTTTTGTTTCTATTTTTGTTATGATTGTGGTGGAAGTTGATGTGCAGAACGATTTGAAGCTATTGCGGAAACAGGAAATAAAAGATGAAGAAGACACGATCGAAATTTTTTTCCAATCCTTCAACAGTATTAATAGACGAGGATTATATAACATACTCTTTGAGGCTTCAACCTTTGCCAACTAACAAAGATTACAATACTCTTGGGTACAAACTAGGTTGCTTAACAAGCTCTACAACCTCTAAAAAACAAACTCCCTCAAGGCTCCAACCCTTCAAGAATAAACTCTCGAGGCTTTATCTCAGTGGCAACTCCCTTGAGAGCTATGTTCACAAGCTCTGAGTTTACATATCTGACCTTGCTCTTTAATCCAGAATCCTTGAACCTACATACAAAGACATTAAATATAGGTTAAACAAGTCCAAACCAAACAAAGAAAGCCTACTCCTAATAGGAAAGTGTTCATATTACTTCTCTTATCCCTCAAGGAGAACTTTCTTATTTTAACCAAACAAGGAAAGCCTACTCTTAATAGGAAAGTGCCTCCATTTTACTTTCCTTATCTCATAAGGAGAACTTTCTTGTTTTAACCAAATAAAGAGAACCTACTCCTAATAGGAAAGTGTTCCATATTACTTTCCTTGTCCCTCAAGGATAGATTTTTCTTATTCTAATTTCCTACTCGATTTAGGAAAATTTTCTCTGTCTTAATTGAAAAAGAAACCGAATTCAAATAGGTGAACTTTCCAACAAAGGAAACTTTTGTACAACAAGGAAACTTTCATTGTTCTAATTAATCAAAGAAACTCGATCAAAATAGGAAATTTCCATAATTAACCACTAAGCTTCTAAGGGAAGCTACTCCTGTATCAGAGGCTCTTAGTAGATTGCTAACCAAAGCTCTGGAAATAGTTTACTTTGTGGTTTTCAAGTGTCTCCTACAGGGAGTGGCGCACTTGCAATTTGATGGTGACATTTTTCTTCATAGATGATCATATATCCCAGTTTGAAGTATATCTTCTTGTTTTTCCAAGCATGCATGGGAAAGTGTTACCAGTTATGTAGGATTATCGTTAGTAGCAAAGAACTGGAACAAACACTTGTGGGATCTAGTGTTATTGTGATAGAAGTGATGGGGGTCTTGCTTTGTGGTAAATGAGATTGTTATCAAAGGTGGAAAGGTGTGAGATTAGTACTGATTAGGAGTGCTCTTGCTAGTATGCATGGTTATTACATGTTATTTTTGTTTAGCCCCAAACGAGCCAAAACTAAAATAAAACACACAAGAACAAACAGCCCAACCCTTATACGTTACCAAATTTCACTATTGAACACAACACCCAGACCCACTAGTTGGAGTGGAACATTACAAGTATCTTCAATCACTTTCCCAAAGTAACTATGGTTAAGTTCCTTAATTGCCTGATGAAACCCATTTGAAAATAATTTTTTGTTTCAGACCCAAACCCTGACCCATTAAATAATATCACCATCTTATGACTGGCTTTTTTAGATTTCACCGTTAGATTGTTCATGGATAACTCCTCACCTTGCGCTATATCATTGGTCTGCTTTTCCATATGCGGACCCTGGGTACTCTGCCACCCTGAAACCATCCACTTCAAGAGACCCTTCCGTAGTGCCCTTTGTTTTTAGACTTGTTTGAAATATTGGCTGACAAGCTCTTCCTAACCTTTGGTGATGGACTAATGTTCTCTTTCTCATCAACTCTTGTTTCAACATATAAACTTTTCACTTCATTTCTTCAAAACTTTTCACTTCATTTCTTCAAGAGACAACTTCTTCATAGAGCTTGGAACAGGGGATTCCTTCATCCTTGTAGATGATATTAACACGATGCAAGAGAAAGACTTGATGGACAAACAACGACATGGGCATGGGCGTTGGTCTCCAATATCGATACGAGGTGTCTCACACATTGGCTAAGAAAACATAATATGTGGTTTGTCGGTACATTATAACATTATTTACTTTTTCGATAATAAGTTTTATAATTAGTCATAGTTTTTTACTTGTACATAAGGCCAATCCTTGCACTTTAGAGGCATAGGCCATGTGCAATGACTAAAACTAAGGCCCTTTTTCATAAAAACTAAATATTTCATCAATGTATATATGTGTTAACTATAAACGATTGAATTTGGGGCACTTTTGATTTGACAACCGTTTTCACATACCAGGGAAAACTAAATATTTCAATGCACATGTGTTTAGAGTTTGGGGTATTTTGGATTTGGAGACCATTTTCACATACAAGGGAAAACCTAATTATTACGATGCATTTGTGTTTACTAACAACAATTGAACACTTCGGATTTTGGGACCCTTCCAGCACAAGTGAAACTAAAGTAGTCAAATCTTGTTATTGCATATCAAATCTAGTTAGAAAAATATGCGCTAATAAAGTAGTCAAATCTTGTTATTGCATGTGTTTAAAAAAATGTATCATGTTGGATTAAGGAGTTCGACCTTATCTGAAAAGGATGATCACCATTGGCGCAATAACAAGATTTGACTACTTTATAAGCGTATATATTTTTCTAATACATAAAATGTCAATAAAACATAAAAAATAGAACTTGGGGTATGTGGTTTTTTGCTGCACACGCTCAGATCGAGCCTGCTTGTAGATCAATATTGTGCATATGTACTACTGACTTTAAGGATTGAAACTTTGAAAGATGTAAAAACATTGATGATCTATACATGGAGTGTCCAACGAGCATCCGGGTGTCAAATTGTCCAATACTTGTCCAAAACGAGAAATTTTTCTATAATGAAGTGTCTTTGTTGCATAGCTAAGAATGCTTTTATTGCTTCCATGTATAACTTACATTAGAGTGGTAAGAGCAATCAATCTCAATCTAATTACTCCATCCAACCCTTCCAATCAATCTCAATCTAATCTCCCTTACAAAGAAGGATTTCAACTAGAAATTCAGGCATTTTCATCCCAAATGCAAGTTTACGGCCCAAGGAGAAGTGAATTTGGATTTGTCGGTCCCAAAAATCCTAACCCCATTGACCATTGGTTTGATGATCAGCCCTACAGCTAAGTCCTCTATTATGTTGGATTTGTTGATTTCAATGCTCCTAACCCAAAGATTCTCCCCTTCTTTCTCCACGTGCTTTTATGACGGGTAAGTTCATAGAAGGTGGTTTTGCACTCCTCAATCCTACCGGTGTTACCATTTATGCTGAAAAAAAAACCTTTGGAAGGTCTCATGCTCCCAAAACCTCCTTGTAATAAGGCTTACATTTTTTCTAATGGGAAAATAAGGTTTCACTTTCAAATATGTCAAAGATTGGGTGTTTCAAAACCAATGTGGGGTTGGTGTTTAACTTTTTATTTATTTATTGTTATTTTCGTAATTTCAACTAAACTAATTAATCTAAACCTAAAACTACAAACTCAAACTGCGAAATAAAGAGATAAATAAAAACTCAATTCTTCATATTCATTCAACCAACTACAAGCAATGGCCTATTGGCCTTATTTATGCTAAACCTAACTTGAAAATCAATCATTCTAACTCTAAATGCTATTGGAACCCTAATCTCCACTTATTTTAATGGGCTTACGTAGGCTCGACTCAACAACTAAATTAAAGTCAATGAATAAACTAAATCAGACGTTACATTACCCTTTCGGGTTGAAGAACCTCGTCATCAAGCTTGACGTCGAAGAAGTACGCCAAACACAAACAACCAGTTGTAGAACATAAGGCGAAGTGTGCACGAAGTAGTAGGCCTCGAACCTTGCCATGATACACATTTGCTAAAAATAGCGGAACCAACTTAGAAATGGAGCAAGGAGACTCAAATAACCGTAATTTGCAATAAACCTTTTGAGAAGACTTATGAGCATAAGCTCGTGTCACAAAAATTTCCCAATAGGGGTCAATATAAACTTTGTCACTCATTACCTTTGCCTCTATGGAACCTCGTTATCCTCTTGATAATAAATAGGGAAGAACTGGCTCACGTTTTGGAAGTCGAGGACGTGTGATGGTGGGACCAGATGAGACCTTGAAAAGCAGTGGATGAGGTGTAGCCAATGTCATGTCGTATAGTATCGTATGTCATCGACCCTTATCTTTTCTTGCTCTCTCCAGTAATTGAAAAATGCGTCAACTGATGTAGTCAGTTGGTCTTCAACTTTTCTCAAAATGTTCTCCGTGACTGCCGCAACCTGCATCACAATGGAGGTGATAGTAAGGTTTATGTCATTGGTCATTAGCGGGTGTAGGAGAAAAAGGTTCAGGTTGGGGGTAAAACGGGACATAAGTGTATTATGGTGTAGGATAGTAAAAATGTGTGTAATTAGCATAGGACACCCTGGATGTAGGTACTGATTTGGGCTTGGGCTAGGGCTATAGTGGTATTGATATGTGAGATAATATAAGTATGGATATTGGAAATAATATGGTCCACTCATTTTTGTATTGTTGGGATGCTCGGACTAGTTCTGGGTGTGAATAACTGGGTTGGTGAACAGTCATGACCTAATTTTTTCAACAGTCTTCAATGAAGCTTTGTTTCTTCTATTCTTTCTTATTTCTCTTTAATCTTCTTCTTCAAATCGAACCCACGAATCTAAGAGCATCAACTCTAATAGTTTTGATACCAAATAATATATTCTACAGCTAAATTAATTAATCTAAACCTAAAACTACGAAACAAAGAGATAAAAAAAAAAACTTAATGATTCATATTCATTCAACCCACTACGAGTAATGACCTATTAGCCTTATTTATACTAAACCTAACTTGCAAATCAAGAATTCTAACTCTAAATGCTATTGGTGCCCTAATCTCCACTTATTCTAATGGGCTTACTTAGGCCCAACCTAACAACTAAACTAAATAAAATAAATGAACTAAATCCAACTTTACATCATTTTTATTATTACTTTGCTTCAAAAATAGTTGAAAATAACTCCATTCACCAGCCATTAGTGGGAGGTGATATAGAAATTTTTGTCACGGGATCTCGTGGTGAGCAAAGAGGAAAATCTATAGGAGCAAAATTAACAATCTTCATAGGGGGTAACTTAATGTACCTACTCATCATTCCTAACAGCTACAACCACCACTTATAAGCGAAAATGAGAGGCGACAAGCACCCTCGAAGATATGATCCTACTCTTGATGATGTGAGTTTAGAATGGTTTGATGGGATGATACTGGTAGTGGAGCATAATTAATTTGGACATATCAAATTGGACACCTTTAACTTGGATGGTGCCATGAATACCATTCCATTTATGGACTGCCTAAATAACACTGACAGTATTTTGGAGTGCGGAAACATTTCAAAAGCAAAAAAGTGTGTTTGGGAGCAACAAAAATAAGAGGTCTTCTTGTTCACTGTTGGATGGCTGTTTTATCAGTGATGCCCAGAACCATGGAGATGTTACTGAAAAGCTGAAAGACATCGAGCTATTTATCTACAAAAGGGAAAGAGCTTTGGAGATTACTTCCTTCTGCAGTAGACAGTATGGGGGAACGTAATAGCAAGATCTTTTGTGTTGGAGTAGTCCGCTACATTGGTGTTGGCGGATGCTGGTGCACTTGATCTTTAGCTTGATTGCAAGCTTTTCAAGGGGGAGTATGGCATGGACGCTCACTCTAAGGGCATGTTACTGGGCTGCATTAAATTTTAGGGTTTGTTTGGTCAATTACTTGTTATAAATAAGGCCTATTGTTTAGTTTTAGAGTTTTATTTCCCAAATTGCGTGTTCATAATCTGACCTAGAATTGTTTTATTGCTTCGGCATACAATTCACGTCAACCTGAAATTTATGGACCTCTGAGAACTACATGCGTGGATGGACTCCATAATACAACATGAGATGCATGTAGAACGGAGCAATCCATTTTCCATTTTTGGTGAAATTAGATAAACATATCCAGGCACTTAACTGACATGCATAATACATAATAGCAGTTGTGTCCTTTGTCGATCTATAGGTAAACAAGCAAATAAGGGAAAGTGTGTGCATACTACCTAGCTTGAGAACTGATGCGTGTATTTATATATAGCCTATCTGTCTGTATAAACATGTCAGCACTCAGTTTTAGTTGTGTGTATGAGCAAGAAGAGTTCAACAATAGTGTTGAGTGAAGGTGAAGCAATTATAGGTAAATACAGTGCTATTATTAAGGTCATAGGAAATATGAAATGGAAAATTTTTGTCTCATATTGAGCACATGAATACATATCAGCCCCTTATTTTATATTGACTAAAGTGACCATCAAATGACAGTCTTAATAACCATTGAGAAATCCTTGGTCAGCTGAACCAGACGAAGAAATATTTGGCCCGCCAATGGGGTACTAGCTGAGCTGGTAGAACCTGCCAGAGGCGTTTAGTGGTT
Source organism: Berberis vulgaris (assembly GCA_963556465.1). Taxonomy (NCBI): domain Eukaryota; kingdom Viridiplantae; phylum Streptophyta; class Magnoliopsida; order Ranunculales; family Berberidaceae; genus Berberis; species Berberis vulgaris. The sequence goes on along the minus strand of OY747132.1, from coordinate 38,013,899 downwards.
TTGGGATCCAATAAAACCTGCTCACCATTCAATATATATATATAACCTTTGCAGATATGTTATGTATGTTTGTATGGATTTGTTGTAGTGTTTTAATGGTGTATCAAGTAGTAGCAACTTTATATAGACAATTTAGCATTTAGTACGAATAATTGGATGGTGATTCCTGTGAAAAGGAAATTTCTGACTCTTTTATACATCATATTCTTCTAAATTTTCTGCAGATCTAATAGAATTCTTTTTTGTTGTTATTAACAAATGTGCAAGATACTTCTAAATTTCCTTCAGATATAATAGAATTTTTTTTTGTTGTTATTGGCAAAGGTGCAAGGCAGAGACCGCTTATATGTGAACTTTCTGGCAGAGCAATTGGGTTTGGAAGGTTCATATGTCCCTCGCACATATATTGAACAGATTCAGTTGGAAAAACTTGTGAACGAAGTGATGGTATGAGATAAATCAGACTATAATTGAAAGAGCATTAGCTTTGTTTCCATGTATCATTGATCCAATCATCCCACAGGCATTGCCAGATGATTTGAAGACAAAGCTCAGCCTTGATGAGGATATGATTTCATCAAGCCCCCTAGAAGGGATATCACGATCAATTGATAAAGATGCTACAGGTCAGAAGCATATAAAGAGGTAACATCTTTCAGTTCCCTTTTGTCATGATACTATACAAGAGAGTATATTTTTTTTTTTTTGGAAAGTGAGCAGGGGTTTTGAGGGTCCCCAAACCTTTACAATAATAAAATTTGATGTTGATCGAAATACAATCGCTCATACGTTCACTCATTACATCATCAATGGAAATAGAAGACTCCATTAAATTGTCAACTAGCAACCTAATTATATCTAGCTCAACGATCTCCAAGATGGGAACTAGACTCGCAAGATGGTTTGTTACAATAGTAGTTTCTTGATGCACCTGCCATAATTTAACTGTTTTGCACGCACCAATCAACCCTTGAATCAGCCTCATGATATGACTTATGCATAATGGAAGGCTCAATATGTAAGAAAAGTCAATGTAAAGAACCGGAGAGCACTGAACCTTGAAAATATATCCATTGAATGCTGGTTTCAACCTAGCATCCATACAAGCATCCAATAAACATTGACATTCTATCTGAATAATCATCATCAATTACCTGGATGATCATTGTGCGTCTCCTCTTGTTGTAGTACTGCGAAAGAATTCCTATTGTGCAAAGTCAGATGTATTAACACGTACGACTGTCTTTCCATTCATTGTGTCAGGCTGACGTATTGAAGTTTTGTAGTTCCTGTGTGCTTGCTTTGTTTAAGCGTTTCAGCCCAGTTCCTAGGTGCTCTTCCATTGTTAGCTTGTGTGCCAGTGTTATTAGTTTCAGCAGTAACTATGTGATTTAGAACAGGATTAGCACTACCTTGGATTGTTTCGACCATGTGCTCGACAGTGAGTTGTTGCTGGTTTGTGTTAACAGATTGCATAGTGGCTGCAGCTGTATTGGTAGCGCTCATTGCTGCCTTGTTATTGTTAAGCTGCTGCACATCATCTTCTTCGATTTCCTTGCTGTTTCGCGGCTGCTTAAACCCATCTCCTGCATTGTTTTTGTGTGACTGCTGCTCGCCATGCAACGCGAGATCTTTGAGAAGATGCAAAAATGCATCTTTATTAGTCTTCCTTAAAGATTCCAGCCCCTTCTTTAGATCATCAGGAAAAGACCCCAAAGAGAGTATATTATGCTAAGACAAGATGTATACAATGAAATTATCCACAAATTGCTAAAATGTCATTTCCCCAAGATTTTATTTTTTTTCCCCACATGGGGCCTTGTTTCCAGTAAAGGAATTACTTTACAAGTGCTATGGATACGAAGAAGTGATTGTTTTGCACCGGGGGATATCAGAACCATCTCTTTTTTTGTGCCCTTTCTCTTATGTGGTTTGGACCTACTTTGATTGCAGCACATACGACACATGCTATGCATGTGACAGCCCACACATCCAGGTTCAAGAATCCCAAGACATTTTCCAGAAACTTCGTATTTTTATTTTTATCATTTTGTTCCATCTAATCTGAACTTATTTACTTTTAAGAATAAGTTGCTTAGGTTGCAAATATTTCTTAATAAATCCCGGGGGCATAACAATCTTTAGTTTATTTATTTGTTTTTATTGTCTTTTTTTTTTCTTTGGATAAAAGATCAAGGGTTTGTTTTAAGTTTTGGGTTTCTGTTAGGGGCATCCCAATCTTCGGGTGGAGTTCCTTCCAAGGTATTGTTCATGTGTTCAAATCTTGAAAGTGTGAGGCTTTCATTAGGGGTATCCCAATCATTATTTGGTTGTAGTGTGAGGCTTTCATTAGGGGCATCTGAATCATTATTTGGTTTTGGACTCTATATGCTATGATGGGTTATTTGGTTGAAAAGAAACAATAACATTTTTAGAATGAAATCAACAATGTTGGGAACTTGGTTGTTGAGTTTTGCTTCCATTATCATTAGCAATGGATCTTTCCATGCTTCAAAGTGTCAATTATGCAAATTTGGAGTCAGGTTTAGTTAACGTCATATAGACCCCTAATCCTATTTAGGAGCCCTGTTTTCTTCCTTGAAGATTCTTTTCCAGTATAAAGTTTAGCCTTTATCAAAAATTTCTTTGAACCCTATAGTTATGAACTCTAAATACTTGATTTTTTAGATGCATACAAAATGTAGGCTCGGGAAAAGGAAAAAAAACAAGAAGTTTGGACATTGTGTTTAGGATATGAAATATGGGCAATTCCAAAGGAACTTGAATTGGTACCAACTCTTTTGGACATGGGTGGCATAATGTGGTCATTGAGGTTAACCTTAAATCTCTTTTGTGTTGAGAAGGCGTGGAAGAAATGAACCATCGATATGTTCTACTTGTGGTGGGCATACAAATGAACAATTCATTGTTAATGTTGATGTTGAGGACGCTTCACATATTTCCCTCAATGTCATTGGGTTCATGAGATTTGGCATCATCTTGTATCTTGATGAGGTGTGGCTTGGGTTATTCCCAGCTTGTCAAAGCTCTTTTATGTAGTTAGGAGAGGTCATCATCATCTTTCCCCTCGAGAAACTTTTATGGAAAATTATTCCATATGCAATTTGATCGGCAATTCACATTTCAACAATAAAGATTAAGCAGCGGAAGATTTGGTTATGGAAGTTTTAGCATTGTATGGCACTGGCCTTCAACTAGTCTAATAATGAGGGGGTGTGGCTATCTTTGTAGCTTTCCCCTTGTCATCAGTAAATTTGAATTTAGAAATGAAAAATAGATTCAAAAATAAAAGTACTGAATATCGCTTCTAGTTCATTTTGTGATTTCAATATGGAGAGAGAGGAGAACCAAAATTGTAACTACTAAAATATCAAAATTATGTTTGAAGATGGCATAAAAAGGGCATGTTGAAGGACTATTAACTGATTTTGAAAGGTTTACAATGATGTAGACTATATACGAATGAGGTAATGTCAAGCAGTGAATTGACATATCAGGGGATCACAATTCTTTCATCTACTCTGCTCTTTAACTCAATTTATTTGTGACACAAGCATGATTGGTATTCTTATTAAATTTTGCACAGCTGAAGCTTTCATGTCCTAGAAAATATTATGTTGGAAGTGTTGCTTTATTTTTCTCATGTTTGATTCTTTGTGCATCTTGATCAGAGGTTTTTCGCACTCATACTCATCACTGGGTGACAGGATGCTTCCAAAACTGCCAGCTCTTTCTATGAACAAGAAAAAGCATGTTGGGATTTTGGAATCACCTTCCAGACTTGCAGACCAGGTGACATTTTATTAAGTAGCCAGAAGCTAATTTCCCGTAATTTGTGACAAGGCTCAAGTCAATAAAATTTTCTTGTTTCCTTCAAATGTTATAGGGAGTCATTGCTCAACTTTCGGAACAAATTTGCACATTGAACGAGAGAATGGATGACTTTACATCACAGATAGTAGAGCTGAATTCCAGATTGACCATCAGGAAAAATTCAAGCAACCACCAAAACTTGGGTCAGCAAGCTGAAGCTTGCAATGGCTCTGAATCCACATCTCTCTTCATTGCAGGTCTTGGGAATGGTTCACTTTTACCCAATTCCTCATCTTCTTCTCCAGTAGTGAAGGAATATCCATCAATGGAAGAGGTACTGATTAATTTATCTGGCCTTTTGATAGTTTGACTAGTTTGAGTTTGTAGAGATGCTATGTGTACCCTCAGTCTGATTGTTATTCTAACAGATTTCTGGATGGATAGTGTATGTGTTCGGTGGTGTTTTAGGTCATGCGCATAGAGTTACCCTAGAAACCTAAAACCATCACTTGTGGTTTTTAATCACACTGTATACAAGGCAACTCAACAAGTATGAACCATGTAATGTTGACAACATGGTTCTCATGGTGAGGGTTAAGATATTGTATCCAAAGAGATAAAAACAATGGGTTTTTAACAAGGGTAAGCTGCGACATTAACAAAATATTTAGGTTGACAGTTACAACGATGATAATTATGCTAGTATCATATTTCTATGGGTAGCCAAATAACCTAAAAAATTCAGGTTAGATTCACAGATTCCAATCAAGGCCAACATAAGATGTTGCTGTAAAAAGTGGAATATGCTGATTTTTTCTAAACAACTTGTCATAAGAACTATGAGATCAAAGATATGTGTTCTATAAAACCATATCAACTCCTGAAAGTTGAGTTGGTTGATGATAAATGTACTTGTACATGTGTGATATACCAAGGGGGTTTTATCCTGTAATGATAAGGTATTTGCATTTGATTGGAATATTTCTTGATAAACCACTTCTTGACTCCTCTGTAATTATTGATCTTTCATTTGTAAATTGTACAGATTATGGTCATTGAACGAGGACAACGTCAAATCATGCACAGGATAGACAATCTCATTAGTTTTATTCATGAGAACTATTGGGGTGAGCGACATCAGGAAATAAATAGAGAGAAGAGAAGCAGAACCAGTTTTGAAATCATTGGCGTTCCACTTTTTCTAACATTGGCCATTGGGGGGGTGGGAATATTCCTGTTTAAGGGTTTATCATCCCGGAATTGAATCTTTTGGAATTCATGTCCTTTTTTCAAGATGTACCTCGTGGCATTCAATTTAATGGATATCATTTCGGGGTTTCCAAAGCAAGTTTTGTCATTCGGGAAGAACAATTTGATTGATATACTGATCAATCATTAGAGATTTTGAAAGCGAATTACAGCTTTCTGTGTTCTCACGAGTTTTCAAAATAAGATGAGATATTCCTCATTCAAGGTTGTAAATTAGTTTCCACAAGATGTGAGTTGTTGCTCTTACGATAGACTTTTGGAAAGAGGCTGCCATTTGTTGAAGAGCCTATGATACTCGCGTTTGATGTAGATATGATGGAATTTTTGCAAACACATTTACCTAGTGTCTGCCATCAATCAGAATATGATGCATATGAAACCCCTTAACCACAGTATGGAACGTGTCTGCTGTACACAGCATGATCATTATCAACCAGAGCGGAACCTCAGTATAGTTTTGGCTGTTGCCTTCATCATAATTTCAGGGCTAATACTTGCATCCAAGGATTGTGATTTTGCGAAATTATACGAAATTTTCATTTTTTTTTGAAATTATGAAAAGACAAAGGGCAAAAAAAATTTACATTTTTTCAATGGTTTTTTCCAATAAATTTGACTTTACAAAAACCATCTACTAAAAATACATTTATTTTAGGATTTTTTCAAAAAATCTCGAGATTGTTTCATAAAAATACAAAAATCAGCTACTAAAAATTACATTTTATCGAAAAATTTCAAGGTTTTTTCGTAAATTTCAAGTTTTTTCTTCTAATTATCATTTATTCCAATTATTTATTGATTTTTTAAACCACTGCCTAATTTCCTAATTATCATTTTTTCTACTTATATATTGATTTTTTGAAACTATCCCCTAATTTTTTACTTATAAGTATTTTGGTTTCATTTAATGTATTTAATACATTTATTTACTTGCATGTTATTTTTTTCACACATATAATATACCCTTGAAATTCATTTTATATATTTCATGTATCATCGAAATTTTTATGTTTTTTCTTTACATCGAAATATTTCTTAAAATCAGGAGACCGAAATTAACTCAAAAAATGAAATCACAATCCTTGGTTGCATCTTACATGCTATAATTCCCTTGACGTTGAAACCAAAGACTAAACTTTCAATGGAACCCCCAATCCCATCCGAATTTACATCGTGTTCACAAACATGTGGCATTTATGCATTTCTTTTTCTGAACGTGTACTTTGATTCTATTGTGTTGCATAAAACTAACACAGATGAAGCACCACACGCATTCAGTGATGAGCAAAACCACCCAGTTAAACTTCTAATTTAAAAATCTGGTGTTAACAAATATATTTTCCTGAAAGACAGGTTCATCTTTCAATTAATCCCTATACTTTGTTAACCAATAAATATCAATTTTTTAAAACAGAAAAGACCCAAGCAAAAATAGAAAGCTTCTTGGAAGTGCTCATCTTCCTTGACAACAGTGCTGCTTTTCAGGGAAATAACTATTGTCATGTTCATCCCACGCAATGCACACAAATATAGCAATATTATGTAATCCACCTTGTGCCTTAATTAATTCTTATCCTAATTTTTATTTCGTGCAGAAGTATGCAAGCATGTTCAATATACCACAGTTTCTGCAAGTCATTGAGGGAAAGGTGCAACATTCCCCCTTCCCCCAATGCAAGCATGTTGGAGTATTCTTTTCTTCTTTTAGGAAATGGGTAACCTTCGTCCATGCAAGTATAAATAAATAAATAAAAATCAAGTCACAAATACTTGTTGAACTTTTTTTATGTCATAAACATGTTTTAGTTTTGCTTCCTGTCCAATTAATCAATCTACTATCAGTCTGATATGATCATTAATAAGAACCTGAAAAACCGCCATGGTTGGATTGAGCTTGGGAACTGAAGCAGTATCTCTCTTGTCCTGAGAAGTATCCCTTCCAAAAACAAATACTTGCCCAAAAGTTGGCATAATGCTTGAAGGTACCAGCTTCCATCATCTGAGCAATACGCATGTCACTTTGGTTTCTCTTCTTTTATTAGTAAGTAATGAAGCTTTCAGATACACGAAGTCCTACAAAAGACAATTGAAGCCAGTAAATAAATAAATAAATACATGAGTGAAGCTTTAATAGTATCTTAAATGCTTTTGTAAAGAACTTTATGCAGAGTTTCCATTCTGAATTATCAATGTTAGGAGTGAAATTTGTGAGCAAACCACCTTTGTGAAACACCATCATAGATTCACAAACATATGGATATTGATAAGTTTTTATTTTTCAACTCGGAAGGGTAACATCCAGGGGCAGACCCACTACCGGACTAGTCCAGCTGTAGCCTAGGATAAGTTCAGTAATGGTTTCTTTTAGCATTGTTTTCTGGAAACCTGTTTTAGTGTCATTTTATTCTGTTAGAAATAGTTTCTGATAATCACCCAAAACATCGATTTTTATACCACTAAATATACAATTGTTAGTCTAATTATCTAATAAAAATATTTCATTTGTAGGAATTCAAGCACAAATCTCAAATCATGCACAAAGTGGCACAATAAGGCTAAATTCAACAACTAGAAGGCCCAATGGGAGTCCATAAGGACTAAAGAATTTCAATCTCAAGACCCATAAAGTCAAGCCCACAAAGCATCAACGACGGATCTCGAGAAAATCAACATGAATATTTGAATTTCACATGGCCAACTTTATTATAAAAAAATCTCTACAAGACATGTTTCCTTATTCAACTCCAACACCTTTCCTTATTTCACTCAACCATGTTTCCTTGTTTCACTAACCATGTTTTCTTGTTTCACTCAACCATGTTTCCTTGTTTCACTCAAACCCTTTTTACCTATAAAAACCCCATACATGGAGTTCATAAGAGATAGTTTTCCTTAAAGAGTTTTTTTGTTGTAGTTCTTAGCTTTGGATTTTTGCTTGGTAGAGAAGTGCATAAACTACTTTCCAACATTTTAATTTTTCCATTGAAGAAGTAAGTTCTATCTTTGTTTCTCTTTCTCAATTATTTCTCTTTTTCCTTTAACTTTTAGTTTATTCTCATTATTCATGGAGAGCTAACCTCCCCTCTCAAGGGGAAGAGATTGAGCCCCATGAAGATATAATGATAGTTAGATTGTGTTTCATTTAGGAAGTAAAGTAGAACAATGAATTGAAAGAAGTACTTAGAAAGAAGGCTTCATTTGTTAAATAAATAATGATTTTGATTCGAAAGAATAAATTATTTCCATGTCTTTTAGAATTTTTCCGATGCAAAACATAATCGAAATCCAACGATGTTTTAGAAATAAAACAATGGATTTGGTTAAAGTTTGAGGAACATGAAAAGACTTTTACTTCTTTAATCCCACAACTCAAGTCATGTAGGTTGAAAAACCATGTGATTTGAGTATTTTAGGAGAAATTGAAATTACATTATACAATCATTCCCTTAAGATTTCTCTATATTCATTTTTGTTATAAGTTATTATTCTGTTTTAGAATCATATCATCTCTCAACATCCATTATTTTGCTCTTCTCTTTATTCTTTAAATTAAAATTCAAATATTATCTTCTAATCCAAATGAAATAGTCGATAACCCTTACTTTCACTATGCATTGTTTAAGTGTATTGTAGGTTGAAGGAAAAAAATAAACAAAAAAAAGTTATTTCTTTGATTGATGTCGAAAATCATGTAACGACATTAATGTCGGTTTTTGGCATGAATCAAATGGCGTCGTTGCACATCACTTGGTAAAGGAAGACGAATATTCTTGAAGATACAATTTTGGAGACAATAGAGAACATTTTTAATTTTTTTTCCTTTTCTTTTATTTTTCTCATCTTTATGTTTTTTTGGGTAATTTCAGCATATAACGAAAACAACACAGCAGTAGACGGCTCAAACAATGTTTGTTTAAAGTGAAAATTTTACAGCAAATTCCGTGACACCCTTGAATTTATGTAATTTTTTCATATTTTTTTAGGTCGGGTGCCTGTTGAACAAATTCGTTTGGAAAAGTGGGCGATAAAGCTACGGAATTGCCTAAGACTTGCTTGAAGACCTTTTTTTTATTTTTCTATTTGTAGTTTCTAGTGAGAAGAGAGTTTATTTTTTAATAAATTTTTTTTAATATGCCTCGAATGGTCGAGCGCAACTTGTAATAGTTAGGCATTAATTTAGCATTAGATTGATTGTTAGTTTTTGGTTAGAATTAATTCACTTTCAAAAAAAAAAAAAACAAACAAACAAACAAAAAAAATTTGACTTCTTGACCAAGACCATTAGACATCTTTGCATCTGTAATTGCTTGATTGTGTGTTCATTTATTTAGATAGCAATCGAAGTCAGAAATAAAAATAATAAATAATTTGTTTTTGAAAAAGACTAACGTTTTTTTTGTAGTGGAGAACTAGTGTTGTTGTGGAGGAAAGAGCAATTGCTTGAACCTAGGAGTAGCTCTCAAATAACACTTCTCTCTACTCCCACAGTAGAGACCTTGTGTCTGAGTTCACAAGTTAGTAAGTATCTGGACATTATTTTCGTTGCTTGGGTGCTGAGTGAAAATCGATTGAACATTGCTTGGTGTTTGTTTATGTTTTTGCATCTTAACGAACTGTGTGGTTGTTTACATTAATAAACTACCATAAACAGAGAAAACCGAGAAGGCAAACCTAGCCCTGTTTTTGAAACTGGCAGGATTTCATCACCCACCTCATCACTCCAGCTGTGTGAAACCAAGGCACATAATAAAATCAACTAAGATTAGAGCCAACTAGAGCGGTGTTCATAGGACAACTAAGACCAAGGTTATTTTGCTGAATTTTGTGTTGACAAAAGCTAAATGTGACATTGGGTTTAATCATTCAATGAACTCCGGGAGGCCGCTGCCACATGGGTAACTCACCCGGTACGCCGAGTCACTAGTAAGCTGCGAACCGCAGAAGGACGTAGTGTAACTAACAGTTTTGGCTAGGAACACACACCCTAAGTACGTATTTGAAATGCATCGTCCTCATATCAATCAGTCTACAAAGCGGTAGCACAAGTACACTTCTTAATTAGACCACGTGATCTCCTGTCACTTGTGCAATAATCCGGCTTCTTGCAAGCGTAACTCTCAACTCCTGATTTTGGATATTGTACTGTTGGATACAAGCGTTTAGGATCATCTGTTAACACCAATCTAATCAGTCAATAATAGATAACAGCGTAACGACCGCTAATTTCAATCAATCTTGTCCCTCACATATTAACAAGATAAAATCTCATAAAACGTTGTTTGCTTAGATTTGGCATTTGTGTGGTTCAAAAGTGATTTTTGCTAGTCTATGTCTTTTTAGCAATCGTCTAGGGATACTTGATCTTGTGTTTTGTCACTGTCATCTTTTCATCTCATTTTAAAGTTTGGAAACAACCCAACAAACGTTTGGTTCGTACCCAAAATTTTTCTAGTCACCCTAATCCACTCTTTGCCTCTTCACCACACTCATCTCCACCTACCTCCCCTCACTTTCCAATCAACACTGAAATGGCAGAACATCCAATTTGGGAATACAATGTTTCCCTTACTGCTAATGTGTACAGATGCATTGAACTGCCCCCTATCACGACATCTCAATTTGAGATCCGACCAATTATTATTAATATGATGCCTAAGTTTTATGAGCATGATCGAGAAAGCCCAAATGTCCATATTGGAAAGTTTCTTGAAGTTTGTAGTACTTTTAAGAACCAAAACATAGATGAGGAAAATGTTAGACTTCGCTTGTTTCCTTTCTCTTTCGAGGATCGAGCCACCTCATGGCTAAATTCCTTCCCTACCAATTCCATCAAATCATGGGAGGATTTAGTTAGAAAGTTTATAGCGAAGTACTTCCCCATGAGAAAGACCCTAGAAATTAGAAGAGAAATTGAGGAGTTTACTCAAACACATGATGAACTTTTTTATAAAGCATGGGACCGCTTTCAAGATTTACTCGTCAAGTGCCCCCATCATGGCTTTGAAAAACGAGTGCTAGTGCAGAGTTTCTATTGTCGAACACTGAAATATGATCGAATCAATGCACCAAGAGAAATTCATGCGTAAACTGGTACTGATGTTTATACCTCTCTAAGTGAACTTGCTGATGATTCTCGACAATGGACTACCCATAGAGACTTGAAACCTAGTTCTTCTAGAAAATCATGCTATTTGTACCAAAGGAAGATTCTGAACCAGACATCAAAACCTTCCTCAAGGACTTCGCCAAGGAAATTAAATCTATTGTAACGAAGTCCGCCTCTGAAGCCAAAGAAATGATTTCTAAGCCTTGTACCTTTTGCCTCAAAGGAGATCATATAGATTTTGATTGTCCTTTAACTTCAGGTGGCCATGAACCTCCAGAGGAGGTGTGTATTTAACAATGAACGTAAATCAAACACATTCGGTCAAACATACACATCTGCAAATCAAAATCATTCTAACATTTCCTATGGTGGTGACTTTTATGAACAACCACCCAGAAGTTCAGGGAGTCTTCCTGGGTTTCAACACCCTAGGCAACCTAGTAGACAAACCCACAACTCACGCACTTATCCCAGACAATATGGACCTCAATCTAACCAGTGGCAACAAAATCAATATCCACCACAGGGAGGACCTCTTTCATACCAGCAAAATCAGCCTGTGAACCTTTCTATGGTACTTGTCCCTCATAATTCCCATGGTCAATCTCAACTTAGCAACTCCCGAGACTTGGTACCTCAAACTCAATATGTTGCTCCTTTACCACCTCCAAAACCATCATTGGAGGATATGATGCACCAATTAATGGCAACCAATGCTGCTAATTCACAAGTCATCCACCAGCTTCAACAACATTTGCAACATTTGACTGCGGGAAGGGAAAAAAGAACATTCCACAGTCAACCCATCCCTAATCCAAAAGGTGCTCCCCAAGCCCATGTCAATGAAATTGGAAGTAGTGTTGATTCACATGGAGAAGTTAAATTGTCACCACCCTTCGTTCTGGCCGAGCAATTGATAATGACATAGAACCCAAGACAACTGATGTGATTCCAAATAGAGCGTTCCTAAACCAATTGAGAATGCTAAAGGTTCTTTTCAAACTAGTTTAAACTCATCCTCTCATCTTCCCATAGAGCCAAGAAAGTATATACCTAAGGCACATTTTCCCAACGCCCTTTTAAGTAACAAAAAAGAGAAGCAATTTCAAGAAATACTAGAGATTTTAAAGGAGTACACATCAACATCCCTTCTTTTTTTTTGTCTGCTATCCAGCAAGTACCAATCTATGCAAAAAATTTCAAGGACACGTGTACTAAAAAGAGAAAAACGGAAGTACCTGAAACTGCATGCCTTGCAAGCGATGCTACATCACTTATTTAACAAACTGGAGTAGTGAAGTACAAGGATCCAGGAACCCTTACTGTACCGTGTTTCAATGGGAAAGACTTTGAAAGTCGTGCCTTGATCGACTTAGGAGCGAGTGTGAATCTCTTACTTTATCACATATATTTAGAACTTGGGTTGAAGGAGATGCAACCAACAAACGTAGTTCTTAAGCAAGCAGATGAGTCAAAACGATACCCTAGAGGAATAGTTCTGGATGTGATTGTTTAAGTTGCAGATTTTTATTATCCAGTTGATGTCATCATCTTATACACTAGACCGAGCCCAACTAATCAAATTCTTATCATCTTAGGGCGACCCTTCTTAGCAACTGCGGAGGGCAACATCAACTGTATAAGCGGTAGCGTGTCTGTTTCCTTTGGGAACCTTAAATCTGAATTGAATATTTTTAAGGCCTTGCAAAGGAGAGATGATCTCGATATGATTGAGGAAGAAGAAGTGTGTATTATTCGATCTTTTGAGTCTATGGCTCAATCATCATCAGATGACGTATTGCTTCGTTGTCTATCACACTTTGGTATGAACCTAGTTATAGACGAGGCTATTGAAGAGGTCAACAACATGTTGGATAATGTGCCCATAATGCATATACTTGAATCTGAGTCATTATCACTTTATCAATATGAGGAAAAGTTGTATTCCTCATCTTCCTTCATAAGACAGTCACAAGAGAGTGACTCATCCACAAGCACTCAGAAAATCACTAGAACTTACGCCTTTACCAAATTAATTGAGATATGCATTTCTCGGTCATGAGGAGAGTTATCCAGTGATTATTGCCTCAGATCTCACTGAGGAACATAGTGCCAAGTTGTTGGAAATCCTTAAAGCTCACAAGTCAGCCATTGCTTGGAATATTCATGACATCAAGGGTATTGACCCTATTGTCTGTGAGCATCGTATTTATTTGGAAGATGAAACCAAAACCTCCAGAGAGCCCCGCGACTTCTAAATCCCATTTTGAAAGATGTCGTAAAAGAAGAAATGTTGAAACTCCTGGATACAAACATCATCTATGCTATTTCTGATAGCCAATGGGTTAGCCCAGTCCATGTGGTTCCTAAGAAGTTAGGAATTACAATCGTTGAAAATGAGAACAATGAACTTGTGCCACAAAGAGTGAAAAAGGGATGGAGAGTATGCATTGATTATCTTAAGCTGAACTCTAATACTCGAAATGATCACTTTCCCCTTCCCTTTATTGATCAGATGATTGTGAGGTTAACGGATCATCCTAACTATTGTTTCTTGGATGGATATTATGGATACAATCAAATCCCTATTGCACACGAGGATCAAGAGAAAACCACATTCACTTGTCCTTTTGGTACCTACGCTTATCATCGCATGCCTTTTGGGCTATGCAATGCACCCGCGACATTTCAAAGATGCATGTCTAAGCATATTTAGTGATATGGTGGAAAACTTTCTTGAGATCTTTATAGATGATTTTTCAGTATTCGGCTCATCTTTTGACCAATGCCTACATCACCTCTCACTTGTCTTAGATTGTTGCGAAGAAAAATGTCTTGTTCTAAATTGGAAAAAGTGTCACTTCATGGTGAAGCGGGGCATTGTTCTTGGGCACGTTGTCTCTCCAAAAGGCATTGAAGTGTTCAAAGCTAAGATTGATGTCATTTCATCTCTTTCGATTCCAAAATTTGTTAAAGATGTGCGATCTTTCTTAGGGCATGCTAGATTTTATCGCCGCTTCATTAAAGATTTCTCAAAGATTGCACGGCCTTTACGCAGTCTCCTAGCCAAGGATGTTCCCTTTCTTTTTAACGACAAGTGCATATCTGCATTTCTGCATCTTAAATCTGAACTAGTCTCAGCTCCTATCATCCGAGCTCCTGATTGGGCGCTACCTTTTGAGATTACGTGCGATGCCTCTGACTATGCTGTAGGTGCAGTTTTGGGTCAGAAAGTTAACAAACTTCCTCAAGTCATCTACTATGCTAGCAAAACTCTGAATGAGGCTCAACTCAATTACTCGACCACGGAGAAAGAGATGTTAGCCATTATTTATGCATTAGATTAATTTCGTTGCTATTTCATTGGAGCTAAAGTCATTGTGTACACTGACCATGCAGCCCTTAGATACCTTCTCAATAAGAAAGACACAAAACCTTGTCTGATCCGATGAATCCTTTTGCTTCAAGAATTTGATTTTGAAATATGAGATAAGTCAAGTACAGAAAATACGGTCAATGACCACTTGTCTAGGCTAACATCACAGTCATCTACTAGTATCTTGCTCATTCAAGAAGACTTCCCAGATGAACTTTTCTTGGTAGAGCAAGAGCTTCCTTGGTATGCCGACATTGTCAATTTTTTAGCAATTGAGGAACTCCCTTCACACTGGTCTAAGCCAGATCGTGACAAGTTTTTGTCTAGGGTCAAGTATTATTCTTGGGATGAGTCATATTTGTACAAATACTGACCTGACCAACTTATCAGGAGATGTGTTCCAGAAGTTGAACAGTTGAGCATTCTCTCCTTTTGCCATGGTCAAGCTTGTGGTGGGTTTTTCAATTCTAAGAAAACTGCGCAGAAGGTTCTCCAATCGGGTTTTTATTGGCCTACCCTTTTTCGAGATGGCCATGGGTATTGTAAAGTCTGTCATCGATGTCAACAACTTGGCGGAATAACTCGTCGACACATGATGCCTCTAAATCCTATTCTAGTGGTTGAAGTTTTTGATGTTTGAGGCATCGATTTTATGGGACTTTCTATCCTCCCATGGGTATCAATACATCCTTCTTGCAGTGGATTACGTTTCTAAATGGATAGAGGTCATTGCCACTAAGACCAATGATCACAAAATTGTTGTTTCATTCATGAGGGAGTTTATCTTTAGTAGATTTGCCCCCCCCCCCACCAACTCACTCTGTTTCATTGCAGGGACGATACAAATGTTCAACAAATCACCTGAGGTAATAAGTTCTAATTTTTATTCATCATTTTTCATTTCATTTGTTTAACACTGGGGACAGTGTTCTATTTGTTTGGGGGTGGAGAGATTTATCAAAATTCTCATTTCTTTTGAAAAAAAAATTATAAAAAAAATAAAAATAAAAAAGGTGTGGTATCCTAGCTATGATGAAATTGGATTACTTGATTTATTACATTTGGGCAAAAAGATGTTGGGAGTTTATTACTAGAGTAAACATTGTATTTGAGCATTTGGGAACAAATAATTTTTTGCACAATGACCACAGATGTAGTTTGGAACAGAAGTAACTCTCTAAGAATCTAGTGGAGACTTTAACCTTGTGAGCTATCAGACCTTTCATTTTATTCAGAGAGTTTTTACACAACTTCGAGTCATATGATGACTTAAAATTTTATTGGACATTAACTTGATGTGAAGTCTCATTATTCTTCTTTTTGGTTGATCACTGAGGTTGACATTTTTTTCGCGTTAAGAGAAACATAAGTCTTGTAGTCTATTTGAGACTTATAACCATTACCAAACCTTAGAA
Source organism: Berberis vulgaris (assembly GCA_963556465.1). Lineage (NCBI taxonomy): Eukaryota > Viridiplantae > Streptophyta > Magnoliopsida > Ranunculales > Berberidaceae > Berberis > Berberis vulgaris. Next base: position 37,997,899 of record OY747132.1, on the reverse strand, counting down.
AGTAAATTAGGCATCTCTTGTCTATCTGAATCTTCTCAAAACCATCTTGCTAAACATTCCATCCAATACCAATGTGAGCCTTTGTCTTGGGTTATTATATATAAAAAAAAATCATTTTCCCATTTATGTTTTTGAAAAATGTTAGGAAATTTTATGAAGAAAAATGGGAGTGCAAAGTGAAAATCCAAAGTCCAAGGTATTTCAAGGAAAAAAAAGGTTGTGAAAAAAAAAGGTTTTGAAAAAGGAAACAAATAAAAAAGGGGAGTTGTGAAGAAAGGAAAATAAAAGGAAGTGATTGATGAGTTCCCATTAAGCTATTTGAAGACCCTACCTTCTCATAAACATTTCTTTACTTACCATCTACCCCACTCTTCCTCATACAAAAATAAAATAAAAATCAAGCCAGATTCATTTTTATTTTAAAGACCTATGGTAAGGTATGGTAAGAAGTGGAGAGTAGATGAGAAGGCGCTATGGTGGGTAACTTGACATTCTTGCAAGTTATCGACATTCCTTCCATGAGACTTATTCTCTTTCATGTCCGTTTATTCTTATGAGCATGTGAGAAGTTTGAATTTTCGCATTTCCTCTTTTCTTCACATGCAAGAGAGAATATTTTACCCAAACTCAAAGTGATCATTTCAGAGAATTAACTAGTGAGTTTTGAAGTCAAAACGACTAATCCAAAGGTGGATTAGGATGTACGTTACTTTGACACAAAAAGTTGCATTTGTTAGTTATTCACACACACACACCTTGTTCCAAAGTTGTTCACTTGTAATGTGCATTTTAGTAACTAGTTACATATGTCTTTTGTTTTCTATGTTGTTGAATATCAAGGATATTCTCTCAGAAAAATATGGCACAACAATTTTGTTTCAAATAAAATAAAATGTTCGTGGGTGTCATCCTGGATAACCCTCGGGAAGCTAAAACTCCTCCTTTAGTGTCACGCTAGAGGTTCAAGGCATTGTAGCATATTGTAAATGCAATCGATTCATACTAGCGAAAGTGACATTGATTTCTTTGAGAAGTTTAGGATGAATAAAAATATTTTGTTTTGTGTTCTCATCTTTTTTTTCGTTGTTCTTGCTAAAGGACAAGCAAAAGGTTGTTTGGGGTGGTGTGATAAGCACCCAAAACATTGATTTTTACACCCCTAAATATACAATTGCTAAGTCCAATTATCCAATAAAAATATCTCATTATTTTGTCCATTTATAAGAATTCAAGCACAAATCTCAAATCATGCACAATAAGGCAAAATTCAACAACTAGAAGACTCAATGGAAGTTCACATGCATTCATAAGGACTAAAGAATTTCAATCCCAAGACCCATGAAGTCAAGCCCACAAAGCATCAACAACGACAGATCTCGAGAAAATCAACATGAAGATTTGGACGTCCACATGGCCAACTTTATCATAAAAAAATCTCTACAAGACATGTTTCCTTATTCAACTCCAACACCTTTCTTTGTTTCACTCTACCATGTTTCCTTATTTCACTAACCATGTTTTTCTGTTTCACTCAACCATGTTTCCTTGTGTCACTCAAACCCTTTTTACCTATAAAAACCTCATACATGAAGTTCATAAGGGATAGTTTTTCTTAGAGAGTTTTTTTTGTTATAGTTCTTAACTTTAGATTTTTGCTTGGTAGAGAAGTGCATGTACTACTTTCCAACATTTTAATTTTTCTATTGAAGAAATAAGTTCTATCTTTGTTTCTGTTTCTCAATTGTTTCTCTTTCTCCTTTAACTTTTAGTTTATTCTCATTATTCATGGAGAGCTAATCTCCCCTATCAAGGGGAAAACATTGAGTCTCATGAAGATATAATGATAGTTAGATTGTGTTTCATTTAGGAAGTAAAGTAGAACAATGAATTGTAAGAAGTACTTCGAAAGAAGGCTTCATTTGTTAAATGGATAATGATTTTGATTCAAAAAAATAAATTATTTCCATGTCTTATAGGATTTTTCCGATGAAAAACATAATTGAAATCCAATGATGTTGTAGAAATAAAACAATGGATTTGGTTAAAGTTTGAGGAAAATGAAAAGACTATTACTTCTTTAATCCCACAACTCAAGTCATGTAAATTGAAAAACCATGTGATTTGAGTTATTTAGGAGAAAATGAAATACATTGTACAATCATTATATTTGAATGGGGTGATTCTCATACCTTGAGATTTCTCTATATTCATTTTGTTACAAGTTATTATTTTGTTTTAGAATCATATCAACTCTCAACATCTTACTATCCATTATTTTGCTCCTCTTTATTCTTTAAATTAAAATTCAAATATTATCTTCTAATACTATCCATTATTTTGCTCTTCTATTTATTCTTTAAATTAAAATTCAAATATTATCTTCTAATTCAAGTGAAGTAATCGATAACCCCTACTTCCACTATGCATTGTTGAAGTGTATTGTAGGTTGAAGGAAAAAATAAACAAAAAGATAAATATTTCTTTGATTGATGTCAAAAATCATGCAACGACATTAATGTCGATTTTTGGCATCAATCAGTATCTCCCGTAGTTTGTTTTTTGGTTAAAATCCCATAGGTCACTAATACAACAACAAATACTTCTAGGCAGTGTGGTTAGGATTCAAGGAAATCAAATGAATTTTCATTGTTTGATTGGACAATCAAAAATTAGGGAAATCAACTCAGACATGTGGTTTTGGGAACAAAAAGTGGGTATTCCCCAAATCAAGGAAATGAAGTTCTTTCGTTCCCAAAGAAATGTAATTCCTCCAAATTAGGAAACTCATTTACTTCCCTACCCCCTCAACCAAACATAGCCTTAAAGAAAGCTAGTAGCCATTGAAAAACTAACCACAAGCCACTAGAGCAAAAAAGTATACATCAGGTATTTCTATTGAGCACTATATCTCCCCTAATTAAACAGACAATAAGAGGATTATTTTCATTTTGATGAAAAAAATATTACAAGATCAGTGCAAAAAAACAAAAAGCCCTTGGTTTAATTAAGTTCTTTCCAGATACATGGCTTATATACCCGGCTCAACATTCTTGGAAAACAATCGAATCAAGGCTTTTCAATGACTTGGCCATTCAATCTTGTGAAATAATAGACTGAAACTTAGGGGTGGGCATCCCATCCCGCAATCCTAATCCCGCAATCCTAATCCTAATCCTAATCCTAATCCTGTCTCATCCCATATCTCTTTGCTTTGGTCATGGATGAGTTGACGAGACATCTGCAAGAAGATGTACCTTGGTGCATGTTATTTGCAGATGATATTGTCTTAATGGATGAGACTAGTGCAGGTTTAGGTCAGAAATTAGTTAAGTGGCAGGAGGCTTTAGAGAGTAAAGGTTTTAGAATTAGCCGTTCGAAGACGGAGCATCTAGTGTGCAACTTTGGGTGTGAACCAAGAGGGAGAAGTAATGCAATTGAGATCTAAGGTGTCGAGGTCCCGGAGTGTGAGGCTTTTCGATATCTAGGGTCTATAATTCAAAAGAATTTGGCTATTGGAGCAGATGTAGACCACAGGGTTAAAGCTGGTTGGTTGAAATGGCGAATGGCGTCAGGAGTATTGTGCGATAGAAGGATGCCTGCAAGGCTAAAAGGGAAATGCTATAAGACAATTGTTCGACCAGCCATGCTATACGGTTCAGAATGTTGGGCTATTACGGAACAACATACGCATAGGATGGCAGTAGCAGAAATGCGTATGTTAAGGTGGATGTGTGGTAAAACTCGTAAGGATAAAATTAGAAATGAAAGAATTAGGAGATACTTAGGTGTAGCGCCCATAGAGGAAAAAATTAGAGAAAGACGTTTAACTTGATTTGGTCATGTGCGGAGGAGACCAAGCACGGCGCCAATTAGAAAATGTTTAGATTGGCAAGTTAATGGAGGGTGTAGACGGAGGGGACGACCGTTGAAAACTTGGATGAAGACGGTGAATGAAGATATCATTGAGCTTGGATTAGGTGAGGAAATGTGGGAAAATCGCATTGCTTGGAGAACCAAAATTCATGTAGCCGACCCCGAAAATCTCGGGAATGGGCTTTGATGATGATGATGATTGGGATTAATTAATCCCATCCCGATATAGAGTGGGATGGGATCGGGATGGAGATTTTCAATCATGCCCATCCTGTCCCGTCCCAAATTGAATTTTTTAATATTTATTATTAAGAATTTTAATATTTTTATTAGGAATGATATTGTAGTTGGGGGTGGGTAGTATTTTTTTCCTCTTTGTCATGTACAACTTTCCAGTATGTATCTTTTATGTATCCAAAACATACATACATTCTACGAAAACACTTAGAATTTCATTAGAATTAAGTCTTATACTAGAAATCCAAACAAAAGGGTGTATCAAGGCTCTGAAGACCTTTTAAATTGGTTCATCATTTGATTCTCTTGTTTCTTTGTGTGCTCAATGTCTACCATTGAAACTGCTCTAAACAGAGTTAATTATTCATCATAGTCTGGTCTTGAATTCGTAAAATTGACATTTATAAATACTTCAAATTTTAACTTATATTACAGACTTGGCATAAACCAAAGGAATTTGTCGTTGTTCGTATGCACAAGGGCTATCGCTTTCCTCCCACGCGTTAGTTTTAAGTAGTATTTTGTACTTTTCTCTACTTACAAATTAAAACATATTAATCTCATCCTGTCCCGACACTCGTTTGGGATGGGACGAGGTCGGGATAAAGTCTATCCCGTCCTGATCCCGAAGGAATGCGATGGGATAGGGATAGGGATGAGGTCACCACTCCTACTGAAACTTGAGAATGAGATACGAACGAAGAGGAATGTCCTTATTGGCCAAAACATCGATCACGATTAAGCTCCCAAATGAATAAAGACACTTTGGGAGGAAGAAATCTTCTCCGAACCAGGAAAGTTCTTCGCCCTGGGAGGGAACCTATCCCCTACCAAATAATTATAGAAGACATTGAAAATGATTATAGAAGACACTAGAAAAGATCCTGAAGTAGGCCACTTCCACCCACCTCAATAGTCCCTTGAACAATCAATGCAAGAGTATCCATCAAATTCCCAGCCTCTACCTCCTATTACTCATTAAGAGATCTCCCAAGATGGAGATTCCAACCGACCCCATTAGCATCCCCCACATAAAAGTCTTGTACCTTGCCCAGCAAAGACACACGAAAAAGTTTTAAAAAGCCTCCTTGAACTTCACCTAATCACACCATTTATCCTATCTCCCCTCCCATGGAAGGATTCCACCTCTTGAATAAAAAGACGCCATCACATTGAAAATGCTTCTCCATAAGAAGAAATCGGTGGGGAGGGACGTCTAACTACAAATGTTTCTACTCGACATTGAATCTACAAAGCCACTTGCCAAAAGTGCCATATCATCTTTTTGAAGGTTTTCAGCCCTTGCCCATATCCTTGGGTAACAGAAAACACGATAAGTATAACGACCCACTATTGGACCATCAATATTGTCCCCACTTACAAAACAAAGCTCTGGTGGCTAACTCTTTGGGAGGTCTGCAATAATAAGGATTCACCAAAAGTGAAGGTCCTTAAAGCTATATATTTCCCTCATATTAGTATTAGGAGAAACAATTTTAACAACAGTCAGCCTCATTTTTTGCTAGTAGTCTATGTAAAGTGATTGATGAATTTATGGATGGTATTCAATGGAAATTGAATAATGGCTAAACTATAAACATATGAAAAGATTATTAGATTGATCTCCATTTCCTCCTTGAAAGAATTATTCAATTCCCCTCCTCCTTCAAACCTCTACAGACTTGAGCAATTTTTCAGCATAGAGAACAACAGAAATATAATTAGTTGGAATACTCCATTGCTTCATTTCTACCTTCCAGCTAATATTTTTAATTTGATTATTGAATTGAATGAATATAATCTTAGTCAAAGTGACTTGACACTTTGGAATAAATCAAAAGATGGAAATAAGTCAAAGTTAATTCCATTTCATCTATTGGTTTGAGCTACCGTTGCACCAACAAAAACTCGAAGTATGGCATGGAGAACAAAAATTCTAGGGCAAATGAAGATGCTACCCAGTTACCACCTTTTCTTCATATGTGATGCTCAACGAATTTGGTTGTCTTCTAAATACCCAATTTTGTGGAGTATATTCCCAAAACTTTGTAAGTTTGTTTAAATGTTCTGTTAATGTTGGTAAAGAGCTAAATGTCTCCAATTCAGTATGGTTGATTGACATAGTAACTATCCGAGTTCCTATTTGGGATTCAAGGAATACCATTATTTTCAATGGTAAGAAATTTCACCTTGAGAAGACATGTAATGAGATCAGAAGAAATTCCCAGTGGTGGAAAAGTCAATTTCACTTGGTACAGCAGTATCCAATCATGGAGGAAAGTGAACCCAGATTGAACATGGAAGTCTCTAATCTTAATCCATCATCATGGATTAGAATGCAAGTTGTATGGATCACATGCATCCACAAACTTGTATTATCTATTACTGTATCATGACCTGATGGATAGATCGTATGAACTATGTTCTCAGTATCAAAACCAGGTTCAACAGGAAGAGTTGGAAACAGATTTGCAGCAGCTAGGGCTATGAACCTGATTGTGCATGAATGTCAGGTGAGGAACTAGATCAAGTTTGGGTACTCACCTCAAGTATCTTTTGGAAACATCACGGCAATTGACACAGAATCGGAGCACGAAGAACAAGTTAGTGCAGAATCCAGCAGCAAAGTAATCAAAGACTAGAGGTCTCCTTAACAACTTCTTTTGCTCAAGGAAACTCTACATGCTTATAATACAAATATATGTTCCTTCTTTGCCAATGAACTAGGTAAGGAGGACGGATCTTTTTGTAAATTGTGCACTCATTTAATATATATTATCTACCTATAGAAAACATATATAAGGACGGAGTCAAGATTTTTGTCGAGGGGGGGGGGGGGGGGGAATTTTTTTTTTTTTCCGAATGGATCATACAAATTCAAGTCTAGATTCTGAGGTTAATTTAATATGAAGAAAGATAGTAATAATAATAATAATAACTGTTCTATAGAATATTCTGAAAAAAAAAAATGTGAAAAGTTGATTTCTTTTTCCTCCAAACAAGATATAGTATTTTGTTTTCTTAATGCAATAATATTCTCAATTAACACTAAGCTACGAAATAAACAGAGACAAATAACTAATCATATGGTTATACAATGAACACGTCAAATTTTTGGTTTAAAAAAACACACTTATATTTTCGTGTTAACATTTTCATTTCACAAAGATTGCAATAATGATTTATGTTATGCCAACTAATTAATTATACCCACTAGTACTCAAGCGAGCGTTATGTTCCAACAAGTTCACTTTTTTCTGGAAACCTTAAATTTTATAGTTAAGAAAAATAATAAAACACGACATGAATTTCTATTGCTCATATAGAATGGGCCTACTTGCTCATTTAGTATAATGAAGGAATGTAAAATTTTAATTTGTTTTCAATTTTTTTTTCATTCAATTTTATTTTTCAAAGGGACATGAATAAGTAAAATGCCCTTCTTAGGTTGAATGTGGCTCCACCCTTCTTTTCATTCATAAAACACATCAATTATGGAATGTAACATCACCCAATCAACCCCACGAGCTTGAAGGACGTGAGGTCATAGTGATCTTCCAAAGTTACAATGGAGGAGAATGTGGTCCCGACTCTCCAAATTGTTCACTCATATTGGGCATCCTACCTTAATACCCCAATGAATCAAGACATCCCATATAGCAGGTCATAGTGATCTTCCAAAGTTACAATGGAAGAGAATGTGGTCACGACTCTCCAAATTGTCCACTCATATTGGGCATCCTACCTTAATACCCCAATGAATCAAGACATCCCATATAGCTAACCGATCCCACAATATCTCCCAAAGAGAAAAATAAAGCTTAGGGGGAACCCCTTTCTTCCACTAAGGCTAAGTAAAATCGGTTATTCCACACTAAGGCCTAGAATCCGCCAAGTGATTGTAGAAGGAAGAAACCAATAAGCGCTTGTCGTCCTACCAAGTCCACTTCCAGTCAGTGTTGGCCCAAGATAAACGGGACACCCACCCTAGGCAACCTTACGTAATGGGGCTACATAACTTAGGAAATGGGCTTAAATTTTTTTGGTAAATGTAAAATAAATTGAAAAATAAAGTAAAATTAAGTGGGTGCAGGGATTAGAGCTCAAAACCTATAAAACAAGGTGCAATCCAACTTAACCATTATAACAACAAGAAAAGAACAATAATTCTTTACGAGCAAAATAATAATATTAGCCCATGTAGCAATATAGGGCCCTATACTTAGGTAGGACCCTAGGCAAAGGACTCACTTGCCCAGCCGTTGCGCCAAGCATGCTTCCAGTTAACCATTCATCATCCAACCTCACTAATGCAAGAGCTTCCACCAAACTAATTGCTTCCTTGTCCACCATTCATATATGCCCTTCTTAAGATGAACGTTTGGCCCACCTCCACTAGGATCCGTTACCAGAAACAAGCACCTTACCAAACACAAGTGAGGAAATGCTATAAAGTATCAGAATCTCGAATATACATCTTTTAGGGCCAATGGAACACCACTTTTCATGCCAAAAGCTAATATTGTCCTCTTTTCAAAAAAAAAAAATCAAGCCTTCGTAGCTCAAACAGATCAAGGAAGGCAAAACTAAGTTCACAAATTCTAGAGATTTCAACTAATCCCGTGAAAAGGTAACTTTGGTTATTATAAGATACACGTCTACCACTGAAGCAAAAATGTTGAGCAATAGCTCTTGTTTGCATGTTGAGGAATTGATTATTTGATGTATTTTTGTTTTTTTTCAATCATATACTTAGTTTTGTATTTGGTTCTGTTTATTAATATAAAGGTTTGGGGTCCTAACACATTTTAATTTATATATATATAATATGCACCCCTCAAAGGCTTGTTTTACATTTGAGATGCTACTCCAAAGGCTAGTACCAGAGGAACAATTTGAGGTAACCAAACATTCCCATTCCATTCATGCTTGGCTTTAATAACTCTTACCCAACTCATTGTCATATCTCCAAAGCCATTTACAGAAATGAGCAATATTCACTTTCTTGAAGGTTCTAATCCCCATGCCACCACTCTTCTTAGAAAAAGCCAGCATGGAAAAGAAAAATTCCACCTTCCGCGCTCCCCATAACTATTTGCTCCATTTTGCTCTGAACGGGTATGGGAAATGAGGCAAGTAATAAATATGAATGTTTGCCAAGGCCCTCATTCTACTTGCATTAAGTTTCATTTATATATTTCAAAAGCAAGTTTATTCTCTAGTTTTTGTTTTCTTTTATTAATTTTTGTCTTCATATTTCCGATCCACCCCAAAGCCATATCTCCAAAGCCATTTACAGAAATGAGCAATATTTCACTTTCTTGAAGGTTCTAATCCCCATGCCACCACTCTTCTTAGAAAAAGCCAGCATGGAAAAGAAAAATTCCACCTTCCGCGCTCCCCATAACTATTTGCTCCATTTTGCTCTGAACGGGTATGGGAAATGAGGCAAGTAATAAATATGAATGTTTGCCAAGGCCCTCATTCTACTTGCATTAAGTTTCATTTATATATTTCAAAAGCAAGTTTATTCTCTAGTTTTTGTTTTCTTTTATTAATTTTTGTCTTCATATTTCCGATCCACCCCATCTTTCCCCCACAATATATAGGCGTAAAAGTTGGGTAGTTATTTATGGTAGGCATAAAAGTTTTCAAAGTGGTAGCAGAGCTTCTCAAAGAGACACAGTATACGACATATGAAGGTGACCCTAAGGAACAAAATAAATTGAAGTGATTCACATGATGAAGTCCTTAAGTGGATGCCATGCAAGTGAAAGGGTCAAATCTTGGGACATTGGTGATCTTGGCCTTGATGTGGGAATAGTTCCCATCACTGTTGAGCCCAGCTTTAAAGGGAAGGAGGTGGACATAATCAGGTTGAAATATCAGAGAAAGGGCCCTAACAATGCAGCTAATCAGGGTAGTGAATGTGATTCTAAGGCTGAATTTGTTAAGGTGGTGGATGTGGCAAAGAAGTTGGGTGTTAGCTTGGTCACTGACCAACTAAGCCAAGTGGATATTCAGAATAAGGGAATAAGGGAAGGAAGTGGTATGACATGGTTGAGTGGCCCATCAGAGATGCAAGTCTCAAGTGTAAATGACGACCATTCAGGTCTGGAGACCCTTTGGATCAATTCAAGTAAATTGGGCTTTGATTTTGGGAAAGATTTGCAGGACAACATCACTGCAGGGATGTTAAACTATAATAGAAGAGAGCTTTGGGAGAGAGGAAAGAGGAGGGAGGACTGATGTAATTGTTGTGATCTTTTAAGATGGTGCTTGCCAACATCTTGGGCTTCACTGTAATCTTTTGCAAATGCAATGTTACCTTATTCAAAAATAAATAAATAATAAATCAAATCAAAATTTGTGTGGTCGTAAGATAACTAAAATAAGAAATGACGAAAAAGTTGGGCTACCTATGTATTAATGTATGTGACTCCTGCCTGTGTAGAAGCCCTTGGGAACTGCAGTAGCCTTATCAACATATCGCATGCACCATCAATGACGTGAAGACTAGGCTTTACAGTCATTGACTTCAGAGCTGGTGACTTGGCAAGAACAAATTTGATAAATTCCAATTCATTTGGGACACCAGAAACATCTATCATCTTCACGATCTGTAGTTGATTGAACGAGCAACTTAAGAGGTGTTGAGTTAACCAAAAATCTATATTGGGTAACACCACACAAGCCTCAAATTCCCAAAAAGCCTGCAAAAAGCAATGAAACACAAAAATGATTTATGCCTCGTTAAACTTTGATAGGAGGTAGAGGGGGAGGGGGGAGAAAAAAGGTAAAGCACCGTGATTAGTAGCTGCTCTAAATTAGGGGAATTCATAAGCAAGCAGGTAACAACTGATATCTCGTTCACATCTTCAAAGCCTACTTGAAACAGTTCAATCTTCTTAAGGTGGTTGTATTTATTGGGGAACCCACTTGGTACATAGCCTACACTCAAATACTTTTGACGGGAAAAAAGGAAAATAAGACATGAGTAATATTGTTAGTAACAATAAAACCAAAATCAAATTAAGAGATAATGCTACCTTCACGAAGTAGCTCTCTGCAACAAGCCTTTCAAGAACAGGTACGCTACCAAGAGCTTTCACCATATTAGAAGTTGTAGTTTGGTCGAGGTGATCAGCAATTTCATCAGTCATGTATAAAGCTACGGATACAGTTTCTAGATGAGGGGCATTTTCAATAAAAATATCCATGAATTCACCTTCAAGACGTAAATATTTGAGACTTGGGGCACAGACTTTAATACTTAAACTAATAGTATCAAATGATGTGAATGTGAAACTCTCAAGAAGAGGGCAATTTGCAATAAGATATTCAATATCGTCACTTTCAAAGTAAGATTCCTTAAGACTGAGGTACTTGAGATTCCTAAAGCCTTTAAACTTTAATGGCCATATGAATTCACAACGGGAGAGCTCCAAATGAGTCAACTGCTGACAGTTAAACAAACAAGAAGGTATCTTATACCACTCCTTCTCCTCCAAGTCAAGACTGAATTCCTTAATATCATTTCGAGATAGGTATAGTATCCATTGATCTATGTCAGAACAACTCAACAAGTAGGATATAGATAGCTTGAATTTCTGAATTGGGCCCTTGTGAAGTAAAAGAACGCGATCGACAAAATTCACTAACTTGTTCATTAAAAGTGCATGGTTATTTGAAGGAATGATTATGCATTCATCATCAAACACAAGTTGTGGAATAGTGGTCCACTTATACCTCCACTTTGTCGACAAAATGCTGGTTCTCACGGCATCTCTTATTGGCAAAAAGACGAGGATAGATTCTAAAACATTCAAGGGCAAATCACTAATTATATCTTGATCTGAATCATTACCTGTCTCCATTAAGAGCTACCTGCCTCTCTCTTCTTCTGCAACCGAACATAAACCAGACCATTTTAGAAAACCCATTTGACAAGACAAGCCGATTTACTTGTTACAAGCTAAAAATCATCAAAAGGCTTGCAACTTTTGAGGTCTTTTGAAAATACCCACTTCACTAAAAATCTTATTTTTCGAATGGGTATTACAGAATCTCATTAAACCACATTCACATTGAAGGAAGACATCAAATACTCTCTAAAGTATGCAGAAGACTTAAAAAGGGACATGTTTTTCTTGATAAAACGTGAAATAATCAAAATGTGTCAAGAAAACAAACCTGAATTAATCAAGCGAACGAGCCCAGAAAGAAGAAAAAGAAGAAGAAGAGTCAGTGTATAAGCACCTAATTGAGGAAATACAATGGGGAAATAATTGGCATTCGATCGATCATCAAATGTAAATGTTTCGTTGTTGCTGTGGTTCTTGGTTTTCAATAGGGATGGGAAAAGGGAAAAGCAAAATTGTGTTTTTTTTTTCTTTTTTTTTTTTTTTTTTTTAAAATATGGGTGCGACAGTAAAATTGGAAGTGCGTGGTGCCCCCACCAAGTGAGTTCTTGGCGTATATGCACCCCTGATATTAGTTTGTGCACCCAAAAGGAATCCCAATTAAAAGGTTTTTGTATTGATGCTGACATCTCAATTCGCCTCGTTCCTAAATATAAGACCTTGTCACCATCCCAAATGAAGCAAGAAACATGTCAAAGTAATCATCTAATGTGGAGCCATTTTTGGGACCCCTAGGGTACGAAACTATGTCATCTTCATCAGAACCGGGTTCAACAAAAGTAACTAGTTCATAAGGGATGGGTGCTAATCTGAAAAGCCTCAATATCTTTTACTTGATTTGACTCACCATTTCAACTTTGCTAGAAAAAATATAACTGACAAAGGCGCCCCCGTATTGTATATGATATTCCCATTCGGCAACTCCGATAGGCATCACTCCTAAGCTCTAGAATCCAATAGGCGGTCGCAACACTTGTTTCTCTAAATTTTACTAGCAATTGTCTCTGCTTGCACCCAATCCTCCGCTCATACAATGATGATATCGCAAATGTTTTTTTAGTTCTATTTCGCTTTAAATCACATGTAATGTAGTGACGTTTCGTCGGGCTGAGTCGTATGTTGTTGTTCTCTCCATAGGGCAGATCGATCAACCAGTATGCATGCAGTGTGTTAGCACATTCATACTTTGGCTTCTCTTTCAGTAAGGGCCTATATGACAATATTGTTTCAACATAACACTACATCGCATTTTTTTTTGCCCGATTTGTGTGATTACCCATGATAGAACACACTCATTGGTGTCGTGATCACACCACAACAAGCATTTTTTTCCTTTTTTGTTCAGCACGTCTGGATACCCTCTTTACACCCACTATATAGAGTTCGAAGTATTAGGGTCACCTTTACTCTCTAACAAAAATATAGAAATTAGGGCGGACATCGGACATAACCTTAAAAGTCATCCTGCCCCTTCATTATCAAATGCAGGCGTGCCCATGAAGACATATTTCCCCTATCAGTCTAAAACAGTGACTCCTCTTCTATTATCCTGAACCTCTTTATCATCCCCAGCATCCTCCTTATCGCCAACCTCCTCATCAGCCAAAGCCTCCTCTTCACCATCTTCATCTTCTCACCCTCCTCCAACTCCTCACCACATGTACAACACCCTTACCACCAAACCACCTTGAGCTTACGATTGGATTAATTGTTTTGCCACTTCGTCAGCCTCAATCAAATTGCTCCTCATTTCATCCTCTATCCTCTTTTTGTTCATTTCTCGCTCCCTATGTTCTTGCATTCTTTTTTTTTCTCTTCCATATTTCATTTACCCTTTTCTGCAATCACCTTTTGATTAGACGTCGTCATTGGTCGTCTATTAGTTGGATCATCCCTAACACCACCAACAACAACCAAAGAAGACAATGTCTTTGTTCGTCTTTGTCAAACTAAACATTTAAAAAATGATACAGTTAAAACTTATATAAACAATCCATTATCTAAATATTGAAAAAAAAAAACATAAATGTAATTTGCAAAATTGAGGCAAAAATATGGCATCATTGTCCATCGATTTGGCCAATCAGATACCTGTGGGATGGTGGTGGTTGTGTTCACACGAGTCTCTTTTTTTGGGGAAGAATGTTGATTTTGAGTTGGATTTTGATTTAGGGATCGATTTTGAGTTTAAAATTACCTGAATTTGTATTTTCGTTGTATGACACATGGCAAGTGCATACCAAATCCAATCGCACATCCACAATTGAACACAAACAACCAAAATCAAAATACTATCGTGCACTTATTTACACAGCCACAGTCACATCAAATCGCTCAAAATCGCACAGCGACAATCTCATTTTGTCTAGCACACCAAGTCGCACAGTGACATCCTCTTTATAGAGTAAACATTAGTGGGAGAGAGAATATAGAGTAAATGTGAAGTTAATGGAAGGAGGGGTGGGAGGGAAAATGAATCAACGTGGGGGCGGGGCAAGCTATTGAGAGTTGGGAAAGAGGAAGAAAATTCATAGTTTTTGGTTTATATTGGTGGTGTTAAAGAACAATTGGTAGTGTTGGACATTAAGGTGGTGGTGCTAGATAAAAAGGTGGGGGTGGCGGTGTCAAAAAGTCGGGGCCTTTTTTATTTTCTAGTTTCGTTCAAATAAAATTTTGTACTCAATGATGTCGCATCATATATAGCACGTGAATAAAAATTCTAATATCCACTTTCATTGGACCATCTCTATGATAGTGGGGAGATTCAATCTCATACTTTAAGGGTGTGTTGAGTTTTTGCTTTTCAATGGGTATAGACAAATTTTCCTCCAAAATTAATTTTTTCGCAATTTGATTTTGATTTTGATTTTGGCAAAAGAAAAAAAAAACTTTTGCATGTGACTCGTTTTCTCGCTTCATGCGGGAAATTTTTTTTAGAGTGCCCCTAAGAAAAACTTTTTACGACCTTTTTTTCTCCTATCCATTTGATCTCATTTCTTTCACTCGACGACCTCTCCTCTTCCTCCGTGTGAACTTCACTACTGCGATATATTCATTTGATATATTCTCTCCCTCTATGTTCTTCTCATTCACCCCCCCCCCCTCTCAAACACATATTTGATTTGAATTGTAATGAAGTAATTCGTTCTTTCTATGACTAGAATGAAACCTAGTTGTTTATCAATGTGGGATTTGTTCGATATTAATGGAGTTTGGTTTTATCTCTTTTGGGGTTTTAAGGAAAAAAAAAACCCAACTTTATGATATATGATGCATCAAAAATCGTCCTCCTGTAAGTTTGACCTACAAAACATATGTTAGACTGCCAAGGACCACCTTTTTGGTGGTCGAAGGCACTCCGATGCTTAAGTCAACAACTATGTTTGAAGAAGGAAGTAAATCTGGACAAAACTCAATTAAAGTTGCATACATGTGTCAAACGTTCCCTTTACCTTTTATAAATGGTCGCAGTTAATTTTCTGCATGACTTAAGCATGTGAGGCACAACGGAAGGAGATGTTCCTCGTAACAGTCTTCTCTTTGATGGAGATGCGTCCGTGGAGGCATACTCCCTCCAAACTCTTTTTTGGTGCAACGTTCCTCATTTTTATAAGAGAACTCGTGTCGGGCTTGGTTTGGGTTTTGATTCATTCGGGCCTGGATTCAGGCTTTGATTATAACGTTTTATAGTAGGCCATGTTTGGACCTCTATGGTTGGTTTCATTCTTATTGGGTTTTACGAGCTGGCCCAGTAAATGGGACACAATATCTTCGCGATGGATGTTCTCTACAACGTGTATGGCTGCGATGATCGGTCTATTTTGATATATCATCAACTACTCCCCGCTTAGTTAGTGGGTATGTTCATGTATCCACTAACTGTGTGGCAGTTTTGTTTTCGATTTCAACATTACGACACATTTAGTGCTCTTACTATCTGTTGTTGTTATTGTATCTCCGTTGTTCCATCCGCCTGCTCTTTTTAGCGTGATTTCTGAGATTTCTTGTGACTGTCATATCTAGCACATTCTCTTAAGAACGAACCTTTCACTACTCGTCCTTATAAAAGGAGAAGTTGAGTACGGGTTTACTTTCTTTTGCACTTCTTCAATTTCCAATTGTTGATTCCTTGATTTCTCGCGTTTGCCTCTGCAATCATGTCTAGCTTCAGTGGCGATGTTTTTGATGTTTGTGAAGCTTTTTTTTTGCCTAAACGGGAGACGCATGCGACTCTAAATAACACCTGTCATGATTTTTCGTTGCCGACCAATCTTGAAATAGTTCTCCCCGAAGTGGGCGGCAATCCTTGTCGTCCAAAACATGGGTACATTGCTTTGTACCCAGGTATGTTCAACTCCGATTTTAGGCTTCTGGCTCCTGCAATCGTCTGGGAGTACTTAGACTTGGTTGGCATCGCTCTGACGCAACTGGTTCCTAACGGTTGGAAGGTGATGATTGCGACCTTGGCAAGGGCTTCCACAGCTTGTATCCCTATGAATGTCAGGGTTTTGCATTTTTTGATGGGGTTTAGCATAAATGCCAATTGCACCTGTTGCTTTCGCTCTCCTTCTTGTTTCAAGGACCTCCGAGAGGAGTATGGGGGTCGGTCGAGGACCTGGTTTTATGCGTCCTTTTCTTTCAATTACTTCAGGTTTCGTGGAAATTAGATTTTGCAGTCATTCCGGGAGCCTAAGAGAGTCGAGTTCTCGCTTTCATTGGGAGAACAAGAGTTTTGTAGTCGATTTGACAATTTTCCCCGAGTCTCAGTGGAAGATTTCCTTACTACGGATGCCATTATCCGTAGTGGCTTATATTCGTCTGGTGAAACAGGTCACGCGGAGCTTACTGTCGATTGTGCCTTGGAGGTGACTGTTTTGCGTGTTGGTGATGTGGATGTCGGCCGCAAAAAGTGTTATGTTGATGAGCATTTAGGACGAATTGCCTCTGTCACCGCCTGAGGTTCTGGGAGTACCAGCTTGATTATTAGGAAAATGAAAGTTCTTAGGCCTCCCAGCCCTTCCAAGATGTTGGCCGTCAGTTCTGGCCATGTTTCGAAGAGGAGGAAGCTCGTCTCCTCAGCTCTTGAAGCTACTAGGGCTCATTCTCATCTTGCCTCTCTCCGAAAAGGAGGTCGTGGTTCGAAAAATGACTCTTCTGCTTGAGAGGAAGAGGAAGTAAATCGAGTTCTTAAAATGACCAAGAATGGGGGTTACCCGTCCTCTAGATGACCACGAGAAAAATGTTGTTGCCTCTTACGGTTTTCCCATTTCCGTTGGCCTGATAATTGATGACTCTCGCATTATTGAAAACAAACAGTCTGAGAATCCAAAGGATACTAAGACTTCGAATACAATTCGATAATGGAGGATCGAGTTGCTACTCGAGCTTGGGAAATCAAACTCCTTGTTTCTTCTGTTGTTGCTGGGACTTGGGGATCGCCTTCTACTCCCTTCGTTTCTCGTCCTATTTTGACTACGCCCGGGGAGTTATTCTGGCCTTCCGAGATTGATGTATAGAACATTGCTCGCAACCTCATTGGCGGTTCTCATGGGCGGTTGGTTAATAGAGCTCATATGCCCATACACCCACCACGTTGTCATATTGATGAGGGTATCCAACACCTTATGGAAGGGATGACTCACCTTACTTATGAGGCCATGATGTGGTCGGACTGTAAGGTTGCTCGTGATCAGGTGGCGCTCATTGAGCGGAAGCTGGCAGGACATATCCTAATCCTTTCTCATGTTCTCTGCCGATTTGATTCATTGAAGGCACAATGCATAGAGTATGCAAGGGCAGCGGATTCTGCATGAAACTTGAGGCCATTCGTGACACGTTTGCTTCTGATCTCGAAACGTTTGAAGTTGAATTGGGTAAGTTGTTATCCCGTCTGGATGCTGTTGAGAAAGAGTTGTCCGGCCGAAAGGCTGGACGTGACAAGGCCATTCGTTCTGCTGAGGAATGTTCTGCCAATCTTAAGGCTTCTGTGACTCAAATAGCTCAGCTAAATTCTGAGTTTATCCGACCAAGTCTGCGATTTCCGCTAGACTCACGATGGTTGATAAAGAATTAACATTGACCCGAACTGAGCTATCATCTGTTACTGAAAGGTTGAAGGCAGCAGAGATCGCGGATTGGAAAAGAGTGGTCGATGGTTGCCATGATTTCTTGGATTTCTTGGAGACGTAAGGTTTAGACATGTTTGAATATCGATGCTTTGTAGAGCAAGAATTCGATGATGTCGAAGAAGTCGTTCCGAATTCACTGGGTGATCCAATTGTCGGAGAACCTTCTCCACATTTCTCTGAGCCCATGCCACATAGGGATGATGTTGATATTGATGCCTTTTTCTTAATTGTTTCTTTTGATTCTCTTGTAATCTTCTTTTCTAGAAGATGAATGGTAATTTTATATTTCACAATTGTTGTGTCCAATATGTCTAGCTTATTAGCTTTTTACTAACGACATTCCTGGCAGATTTCTGACTCGTTCGCCCATATTTTTGTGAATGGCTTCGATGTTCGACATTCTAGTCGTGTAGAAGCTCTTTTTACGGAATTTGATTATATATCTGGATTTCGAAGTCGTACATTATAGTCAACGAGAAATAGTCTGACTCTTACGTCCTGGTACTTTATTACTTTTTGGTTGATCGGGCCAGAAGTTTTTGCTTTTATGTCTAACTCGTTCGTCCAGTACATGTATTTATTTTTGTTTGATACTCTGGTCGTGCTGAGTATTTTCACGAGTTGGGTTTTTAATCTGACTTCCTTGTCTTGACTGAATTCTTGTCTTTTTAATTCGAGATGAAAGATTGAGCGAAGAAGTTCATTGATAATATCTTTTCAAGTGCTCTACATTCCATGGCCGAGGTAGCTTTTCGCCCTCCTTATTTTCCAACCAGTATGTTCTGGTCTGTTGATCTTTATTACTTTATATGGCCCTTCCCAATTTGGGTTTAGTTTGCCCGCACCAGGTTCCTTTGTGTTGAGTTGGACATTTCGTAGTACCCAGTCGCCAATGTCAAAAGTGTGGATTCAAACCTTCTTGTTGTAATATTTGGCCCATACGTTGTTGGTAGGCTGCTGTTTCGATAGAGGCTGCTTCTGCTTTTCCTCGAGGAGGTCCAGCCCGACTCTCAGTACTACGATGTTGTCCTTAGCGCGAAATTCTTTAGTTCAAAATGTTGGCATACCGATCTCCACAGGTATCATTGTTTCGGATCCGTATGCGAGGGCAAAATGTTTCTCCCATCAGAGTTTGTTTTGTTGTTTTGTATGCCCAAAAAACGCCAGGTAACTCGGATGTCTCCAATCCTTTTGCTGCCTCGAGTCTTCTTTTGATTGCTTCCAAGATTGTCCTGTTGGTGACCTCGGCTTGGTCGTTTGCCTGTGGATGAACGGGCGCAAATAAGTGTTGTTGGATATTCAGGTTATCTCATAGCTCCTTGACCTTTTTACCTTCGAATTGCTTCCCATTGTCTGCGACAATTACCCTTGGGATCCCGAATATTCATATTATGTCTTTCCAAAAAAACCTTCTCAACTTGGGCTTCTCCTATCTTCGCGAAGGTCTCTACTTCTACCCAATTAGTGAAGTAGTCTACCGCTACGAGAAAAAACTTCTTCTTGTCGAACGCGGGGAGTGGTCCTACGATGTCTAATCCTCATTGCACAAATGGGCAGGGGCTACTCATCGGGATCAGGTTCTGTCCTGGCATGTGAGTGTATGGGGCAAATCTTTGTCATTTGTCACCCTTGCGAATGAGCTTTTGAGCATCTGCTTGCATCGTTGGTCAGTAATAACCTAGCATGAGTGTTTTACGGGCCAACGTTCTTCCCCTTGGGCGATTTTCGCATGTACCATGGTGGATTTCTTGCAGAACGTATTCAACATCTTCTAGTGAAAGGCACCTTAGCAACTTTTCGCATGTATCGTCTGTCATTGATCATTGTGTGTCTTGCCGCCCAATTTCGTAATTTTTGGGCTTCCATCATATCTGTTGGGAGTTCTCTATTTAATATATACGCCAGGATTGGAGTTATCCAATTGTTTTCTTGATTCGTGGCACATGCTTCTTCCACCTGGTTTTGAAGTATGAAGCTTCCTTGCATCATGACGAATGGATTATCATTGTCCTTAGTCGTTGATGCCTCATTTGCTAGTTTGTCGGCTCTTTTGTTCTCCGCCTTTGCACACCTTTGAATGATCGCATTTCGAAAGCTTTCTACTAGCTCTGTGGTTTTATGGTGGTAGGCTTTCATTCAGGTATCTTTGACTTGAAACTCGTTGTTTAGTTGATTGATCACCAACTTGGAATCAGTAACGACACTAATGTCTTTTATTCCCAAGTGTTATGCTAACTGTAGCCCTATTATCACAACTTCGTACTCGGCTTCGATGTTGGAGGCTTTAAAGTTGAATTTTATTGCTTTCTCCAATGCGATGACTTTCGAGTTGTACAGGTTAGTTCCGCTCAGCTTCCCGCCTTGTTGGATGCTTCATCACAATGGAGGATCCATCCGTTGGTGATTGGTTTGGATTGTTCTCCTTCGCTCTTGCTCTCCTTCTATTAGTTGTTGCTTCCTATGAATTCAGCGATGAAATCTGTTAGTGCCTGAGCTTTGATAGCGGTTCTAGGGGAGTAGCTGATGTCGAATTGTCCAAGTTCTATCACCCATTTCACCATTCTCCTTGATAAATCTGGTTTGTGCAACACCGATCGAAGCAGTTGTTCGGTGATAAATGTGATTGGGTGTGTTTGGAAGTAGGGTCTTAGTTTTCTTGACGACACGATCAAGGCGATAATTGATTTTTCTCTAGGGCTAGATAATTGATTTTTGCATCCGCAAGTGTTTTGCTAATGTAGTATACTGGTTTTTGCATGCCTTTTTCTTCCCGTACTAATGCTGAGCTTACCGCGTGGTCGAACACATATAGATATAAATATAGTGTTTCACCTGTGTTTGGCTTTGTTAGTAGCTTTGTGCTCCCTATATACGTTTTTAGGCTTTGAAAAGTTTCCTCGCATTCTGTATTCCACTCGAATCTCTTGTTTCCCTTCAAAATTCTGAAGAAATGCAGACATTTGTCCGATGATCTGGAAATGAACCTCTTCAGGGTTGTTATTCTTCCATTAAAACTTTGTACACCTTTTATGTTTGTTGGTGACTACATGTTAAGAAGCGTCTCTATCTGCTTTGGATCAGCCTCAATTCCTCTTTGGTTGACCATGTACCCGAGGAATTTCCTTGATTCCACTCCAAAGGTGCACTTCTCCGGATTCAGTTTCATCTTATAATTTTGCAGTTGGGAGAAGGCATGTTTGAGATCTGTGACGTGGTCTGCTCGGCGTGAGCTTTTGACAAGCATGTCGTCGATGTAAACCACCATCGTTTTGCCGATTTGATCTTTGAACATTCTATTCACCAGCCGTTGGTACGTTGCACCCACGTTATTTAATCCAAAGGTCATTACCCGATAACAATATGTACCCCTTTCCATTATAAAATATGATTTTTTTGTCGAGAGGGTATATCTGTATCTGATTATACTCGAAGTATGCATCCATGAAGCTCAACGGCTCGTGCCCAGCGATTGCATCAACAATATGATCTATTCGTGGAAGTAAAAAATTGTCTTTAGGGCAATCTTTGTTTAGATCGATGTAGTCCACGCATACCCTCCATTTGTCGTTTTTCTTATTTACTAGCACCGTGTTTGCCAACCAGTCCGGGTAGTGAGGTTCTCTTATCATCCCCTCATTAAGTAGGCAATGCACTTCCTTGTTTATTGCCTGATTACATTTTGGAGCCACCAGCCTTCTTTTTTGCTGAATCGACTTCTTGTCTGGGTTCCCTTATAATCTGTGAGAGATGACAAATGGATCTATTCCTACCATGTCTTTCATTGTCCATACAAAAACATCTTGGTTATCCTTCAGCAGTCGGATCAGTTCCTGGGCGAGTTTGGGGCAAATCTTTGTGTCAATCAAGACTGCTTTTTCCGCCTTGTTGTCTAGGTAGACTACAATCGTTTCTTCTTCCGGCTGTCTGGTGTCAGGTCGATCTCGTGAGCTAGTTGGAGCCATATTATCGTCCGAAAAGTCTGAACTCGCCTGACCAAGTTGGTGTGAAAGCTCCTTTGGTCGTTGCAGTAATTGCTATTTGTGGGGAGTCTTTATTGTTGCGAAATGGCACTCACGGGCTACTGGTTGATCTCATTTGATTATCCCGAAACCATTGTCGGTATGGTACTTTAAGCATTGGTGCATAGTTGAAGAGATTGCGCCCATTTTGTGTATCCAGGGTATCTCGAGTAGCATGTTGTACGCAGAAGGAACATCATTGAGAAGGAAATATTTAAATAATACTCGTTTCTTTCCTGGTTCTCCTGCTTCGACCGGTAGTTGAATGATCCCCAGCGGGCGACATTGTTCCCCGCTGAAACCCACCATTGGTTGATCGCTAGGTGAGAACATCTCATTAGTGAACTGCATCCTTCGAAAAGCTGTCAGGTATAGGAGGTTGGTCGAGCATCCAGTGTCGACCAACACCCTCATGATTTCCCATCTAGCTATCATGACCGAGATTACTTAGGCATCATTATGCAGGAAATTAACCCCATCTGCATCTTCATTTAAGAAGGTCAGAGTCCTCTACGTCATCTTTGCACGTTGTGCTGATGGCTCTTGGTATTTGATCTTTGCTCGTAGGTCTTTGACTACTCGCTTTCGGGATCGGTTGGATTGCTCCTTTTCTCCAACTACACCATGCAAGACGTTTATTGTCTCCTTTGATTGTTCCCTCGAGATGATTGTTTTGTCCTCGGGTTTGATGAATTCTCCAAGTCGTCCTTCTCTTATATGGCATTCAATCTCGTCCTTCAGACTATGACAGTTTTCGGTATTGTGGCCGTAGTCATTGTGGAAGAGACAGTGTTTGCTTTTGTTCCATTTATCTGGATCTCCTCATTTTTGGTGGCCATTTGACATCTTCCCTTCCTGTTATAGCTTTAAGGACCTCGCTTCGACTCGCTATCAAGACCATGAACAATTTATCTGCTTATTCGCATTTGGGCTTCTTCTGTTGTAGTTTTCCAAACTTTCTTTAGTTAAATTCGAAACTGTTATTGATCTGATGTCTCTTAAGCTGGGTGATTTCTTTTCGAGGTTTGTTTCCTTCTAGGTCTCGGATGAGTCTATCCACCATTTCGATTCTGTGGTTCATCCGAGCCATAAACATCTCTACTCGAGGGTTAGAGGGGATTCCCCAAGATGTCAGAGATGTTTAAATTGTTACCTGTTGAAGCTCTTTTCTTTCAGGCGTGATTGGTTCGACGGTTGTCGCTGGGTGATATTAGACGACATGTCGTATTGTTCATCGTCAGATTGAGGAATTGTGGAACGTTCCATTGACCTTAATTTGTTTGATTGTTAACTAGATCTCGGTGAACTTTGTCATTGAATTTTCTTTTTAGAAAGGAAACTCATCGTTTCCCACAAACGGCGCCAAACTAATGCGTCAAAAAATCGTTCTCCTGTAAGTTTGATCTGCAAAACAGATGTTAGACTGCCAAAGACCACTTTTTGATGGCTGAAGACACTTTGATGCTTAAGTCAGCAACTTTGTTTGAAGAAGGAAGTAAATTTGGACAAAACTCAGTTAGAGTTGCATACCTATGTCGAATGTTCCCTTTACCTTTTATAATGGTCACGGTTAATTCTATGCGTGACTTAAGCATGTGAGGCGCATCGAAAGGAGATGTTCCTTGCAACAGTCTCCTCCTTGATGGAGATGCGTCCGTGGAGGCGTAACTCCCTCCACGACTCTTTTTTGGTGCAACGTTCCTCTTTTTTATGAGAGAACTCGTGTCGGGCCTGGAGTTGGGCTTTGATTCGTTCGAGCCTGGATTCGGTCTTTGATTATAACTTCTTATAGTGGGCCTTGCCTGACCCCCTATGGTTGGGCTTCATTCTTATTGGGTTTTATGAACTGTCCCGGTAGATGGGACATCATATCTTCGCGATGGATGTTTTCTACCACTTATATGGCTGCGATGATCGGTTCTATTTTGATGTATCATCAATACCCATTGTTTGTTTTGGTTAGAGTTATGTATTTACATACTATTGACATTTGGGGTTTTATCTAGGGTTGGGCAAGAATCTTGGTCCATCCTGTCCGACCCAAACCAGTATGGTTTCGACTCATTTCAAACATTACACAACCAATTTCTATTATTTTCATCCCGGTACCAGAACGATTGAAGCCGCTTCTAGATATTCAATCATGATCCATCCCGATTATTGTAGTAACAAAATTATAAAAGAAATTCCCCTCATTGGAAAAAAACTGAGAGATGCGAGGTGGTAGATATTTTTTTCTCTACAACCCTTTCTTCCGCCTCATTTTCCAGCTCTGGTATCTCTATTTCTCTCTCTAATTTCTTCTTCTCTTCCAACATTTCCAGCCACAACCCTTTATTCCCCCTCATCTTCCTGCTCTAAACTCTCTATTTTCTCTCTTCAATTTCTTTTTTATCTTCCTCTTTCAGCTTTGACATCTTTATTTTCTCTCCCCAAGGTTAACAATCTATGTCTCCTCCCTCTTGATGAATCAGTTTTTGTTCTCCTTGACCTTGACCTTGACCTGCACAAGTAACACACGTGAGCCAAAGGCGGTGTTGTGGTGGCCGATGCCACTCCAATGCTCAAGTCAGACAAGGTTTGAGAAATGTGTAATGCTTAATATTGAGTTATGTAGCGTACCTTTGTTCCTCAACCTTGTGCCCTATTTATCATGCGAGAGTTCTTGTGGCTATGCCTTTGGTGGCGTGGTTTAAGAAAAGATTTATGATAGAGATTATTTCCTTGTTGAGAGTTGCCCATGCAGGAGAGTTTCCATACACAACTTGTACTCTGATATCTGTTAGGGATCCTTTCATTGTGAAATGGTGTCCATGCAAGAGAGTTTCCATGCACGACTTATACTCTAGTATTATTTCCTAATAAGAGTCAATGTGTTGTTGGCCTGCCTATCTTGGGTCAAACTCGTAGATACTTGCTTTATTTAGTCTTGTGAGTACTAGGCTTGAGCATATGACTTATGAGCTTAATAGGGACTTGTTGATTGGGTCCAACCTTCTAGTGTCCGCCTCAATGTGCTTGAAGTAATCTAGACTGGCATTCATCTCTGTTGAGGAGATCATCATGACGCGTGTACGATGCAGATTACTGGACGGTTTAGTGTATCATCAACTACTCCATCTGAGTTAGTGGACCATCTCGTCTGTCCACTAAGTCACGTTAGGAGGGAAATGGATAGTTGTGACGATCGAGTCTGAAGCGTCTCCTCGAGTGGTGCACATTATTAATTTAGTACGCGATGATTAAAAAAAGCGAGAATCCTTCCTTCAATATAAGTTTTCGTATCTGCAGAGTTGAGTTTCTTTACTTCTGCAATTTTCTAGAGACCCTGCATTGTTGTTTCGTTCTTACGCTCTTGCATTGCTCAACCTCCGTATTCGCAAGTGCTAATCAAAGGTCCATACCTTCTTCAATGGCGAATTGACATTAGCTTCCTAATAAACTAGTTTCCAAAGTCAGTGCATTTTTCGAGAAGTTAATTTCAGAGGTGGATTTGGTGAATCTTTGCGCAAGTTATCGGATCCTTGACAATCTGGATCTTTTCACCTTGGGAGCTGGTTAGACGCCCTTGTTTCCCCCGAGTGGATTCGTTTGCTTACACAGGGTTATGCGTCAATCAGGCGTTCATTTTCCTGTTATTGAGGAAATTTGGCGCTTCTTGGCATTCCGCCCGCTCAGCTAGTGCCAAACGGGTACATGACTGTGATCACCGTTCTAATCAAGGTGAAGGATGCTAGCCTTCGACTATCTCCAAGAGCGATTCAACTGTTCATCTCTCCTCGGTTGAACGAGCATGTTGTCTGTATATTGAGGTCGCCAACGAGTCTGGGCACTTTTCCTAATGATTACAAGTTCTAGTAGAAGTATTGTTTTATGGCTTCTGTGGACTCAAATATTTCGAGCTTGACGGTCATCGATTAATCAGAAGTTCAAACAGCTAAGTGTGTGTAGTAACTTTCTTGCTCCCACTTTTGTTTGTTACATACTGAATTGTTATCTATATTTTTTGTAGGAAAATTTTTGATATCTCCCATTTCTCTAGAGGATAAGGAAGCCTTGGATTAGTATGACATGCCCTTCACGAGGGTGGAAGATGTTGTGCAGCTTGACAACATCAAGCGCGGTGGATTTTGGGATTATTGGCATGAGGCTCCCACTCTTTTTAGGATTTCGAAGTCTGCTGGTGGACCTCTTTCGAATAAGAGGACACTCCCGAAGGTCAAAATCCCTAGCCCATCAAGGAGGGCGGAGTTGGATGAAACACTTTCCTTGTTTCTATTTTCTAAGAAGAAGCCTCGAACTGCGGCTAAGACCGCTTCCAGGTTATCGGCCCCTTCGAAGGAAGGGCTAACTGTTGAGGAGTAGGAGCTTGATGTATCCACTAGGGTGAAAGTTGTTTCGTCTGAGAGATGAGATGCTCAGGCTAAAACCCCCATTTCCATTCACAACCTGAAGAATAAGTATCTGAAAATGGTGGGGGTGGATAATGTGACGAACTGAGCACTAAACAGGCAAAGATCTTGAACAACTTTCCGCTACAGGCACGAATGACCGAGTCATCTGATGTTGGCCAGATTCGTCCTTTCTCTTTGAAGGATTTCAAATATGACCCCTCATTGGATCAAGAGTCCTCTTGGACTAGCAAAAAGTCGCTTGTTCGCTTGATCGTCGTACCTATGGAGAACAGTCCTCTCTCCATTGTCCGTACCGCCCTCTTTCTTGTTCTCACCCTCAGCTTGAAGTCAAGGTTGATCCGAGGATTTGTTCCCTACCCTCCTCCCCTTCAACTGCTACTGAATTGGGTAAGTGATAGGGAACCAGTTGTTGTAAGGGGAAAGCAATGGTCGAGGCCCATGATGTAATGAAGATGACGAAAGGCGGTGCTGGCATGATTGCAAACCCAAAAAAATCTTCATCCAGATGCGTGGATTAGTCTAGTTGCCCCGGATATGGTAAAGATGAGCAATCGGGCCTGGCATCAAGATGTGGACATTTCTTATGCTTCTAGGAAGCATATTAGTAGATGGAACGATTGGCTGGCTAATCATTATCTGAATCCATAGAGGGATACACTGGGCGACCATATGGACAAGGGACAAAGACATCTGATGCTAGGGATGTCGTATCTGAACCAAGTTGTCGTCGCTGAGATGGAAGTATAGGCTGCTCGTGAGAGAGTATACACTATGGAACGAGTTTTTGCACATCTGCAGAAGTCGTATTTTGATGCACTCCACGAGATCGAATCTCTGACGAAACAGTATGAAGGCCAAAGGCATGTTGAATCGGAGGCCCAACTGGAGGTCTCGCAGATAAAATTGGAGGCTTAGAGGGTCCGCTTGGAATCGCTTGAGTCTGACTTGGCAGAAGTGGTGTCCGCGAGGGACATGTTGGAGGAAGAGCTAAGCCATGTTCGATGCGACTTAAAGCTTGCTCAGGAGACTGCAATGAAGACATAGCTGAGATGCAGGCTCTGAAAGCTGAGAAGGCATAGAAGGAATCCAAATGGGTTGTCTGACGTCAGCAGCTAGAGGCTGATGTTGGCTTCAACACCAAGAGCGTAAAAACAACAGAAGGGCAACTTCTTCTAGTGCAAAATGAACTCAGTGTAGTCAATGACGATCTAATCACTGAGTAGTCCAAAGCTGATGCCCTGATGAGAAAATTGAAGCAATTAGAGCGAGAGCTTGCAGAGTCGAAAACTCATGAAGATGAGCTTCTCAAGGCCCAGGGAACGTTCCAGTTCAGCAGAGTTGTGAAAGGAAAGCTGGAGCTATTGGAGCTGATGGAAGAGGATCATGCTGATTGGGATCTTTCTTATTACATAAAGGTGGCCTATGCGGAGTTCGAATAAGCTTCCGATCAGTTGCAAGAAAATGATGACCAAGATTACGGTGTTGAAGCTGTAGTGTGTGCGGAGACATCCCATGCGTCTTCTCCTGTTAAGCCCAGTCCCACTATGTTTGAACCTCCTCCGGATAAGGAGTAAATTTTGTATTTTCTAAATCATCAATGAAAGAAGATTTGTTAAGTAACAGCTTGTACTTTCTGGACTTAACCTGATGAATATCTTCTATGTTGCCTTGCCATGGTGTTGGTCTTTAGACAAGAAATTCTGCTAAGTCAGAAAACTGTCTAGTTGGTTTGTTAATAAGAATTCTGACTGCTCAATTTGCTATTGCTCTTGTAGTCAAGAAATTCTTATCTAGACTCTTAAAAGATCCAAAAGTTATCTTTTCCAAACCTTGTAGGTTGGCTTAACTCTATGCAGCAGAGTAAAAATAATCTTGGCAAACCAGAGATCCTTCAAGTTCCTAAGTTAATCGTACCTTCGATTTCTCGAGCTGTCTTAAGCCGCTCTTAGAGGACTATGATGTAAAGTGTACCATGAGTTGTCTTCATCTGACTAAACCTTGGTAAAATTTAGTCATCATTGTATCTGGCTGGACAATGATTCTTGGCAAGTCATCTTTGTCAGGCTTTGCAAGTTTTAACTAGACTCCCACTTTCTAAGCCATCTTTGTCTGCTTTTGGCGAACTAGGACTTATAGCGGACTAGAAGTTGTCTTCATCAGTCTTAATAAACTGACTATACTTTGGTCAAGTTTGTTCTTTATGTCTATGGTCGGACAATGATCTTTGACAAGCCATTTTGATCAGGCTCCATGAGCTCTAACTAGACTCACATTTTCTAAGCTGTCTTTGTCCGTTCTTGGCAGACTTGGTCTTAGAGCGGAGCAGAAGTTGTCTTCATTAGTCTTAACTAGCTAAACTTTGGTCAAGTTCCGTCACTATTGTCTTTGGTTGACAATGGTCTCTAGCAAGTCATCTTGATCAGGTTTCGTGAGCTTTGACTATACTTTCACTTTCTAAACCATCTTTGTCCGTTCTTGGGGGACTAGGTCTTATAGCGAACTAGAAGTTTTCTTCATTAGTCTTAACTGATTAAACTTTGTATAGGTTTGGGCACCATTGTGTATGGATGGACAATGATCCCTGGCAAGTCATCTTGATCAGGCTTCGTCAGCTCTGACTAGACTTCCACTTTGTCCGTTCTTAGTGGACTAGGTTTTAGAGAGGATCAGAATTGTCTTCATCAGCTTAACTAACTAAACTCTGGTAAGGTTCAACTACCATTGTCTATGATTGGACAATGATCCCTGGCAAGTCATCTTGATCAAGCTTCGTGAGCTCTGACTAGACTCCCACTTTCTAAGCCATATTTGTTTGTTCTTGGTAGACTAGTTCTTAAAGTGGACCAGAAGTTGTCTTCATCAATCTTAACTGACTAAACTTTCGTCAGGTTCAACCACCATTGTCTATGGTTGGACAATGATCTCTGGCAAGTCATCTTGATCAGGCTTCGTGAGCTCTGACTAGACTTTCATTTTCTAAGCCATCTTTGTCTGTTATTAGCGGACTAGGTCTTAGAGTGGACCAGAAGTTGTCTTCATCAGTCTCACCTTACTAGATTTTGGTCAAGCTCGACCATCATATGACCTTAGGCGTATAAGTCTGACTTGGGTGTCCTAACTTACTTACTTTGCCTAGTGGTCCGACATGGGGGTCAGACCAACAAGTCTAAAACTTAAGCCAGATTACATTAGATTGACCAGGTTTTCAGCCAAATTTAATGAACTGCAGTGTCACTTTAATAAAGCAAATACCTTGAATTTATTGATAACATCTCTGTAGGTGTTCTACATTTTGTGGGCATTTAAGGCCTTTGTCATTTATGTTTTCTAACTAGTATATACTGTGTTATTTTCTGTCTTTATTTTTTGTCTTTAGGGCCGGATCAGGTCGGGTGCTCACTTGGGCCCACTCACTTATTTGAGCCATGTTGACGAGATCATCATGTCATGTGTACGGAGTAAATTGCAAGTGGTTTGGTATCAGATACTCCCCCCAGTTAATAAGGCTACGTGCAGTTCCATTAATTTGATGAATGTGGACTCGTGCAGTTGTAATTGAAATCGTCGCCTCCTTATTCCTCGTGTGGCATTTGATGCCAACGTGATTGCTGAGTGACCTCGTTCTATGAACTGCCACGCCTATATATAGGCTGGTTTTTTCCATTTCAAGCGTTGCCATGAATGTTGTAGAGCATGTTGCTCAAATGCGTCTTTCCAGAAAATATATTTTGGGCTCTTCAAAGGATGAAGAAGATCTTTGTTGGTGGAATCTTTGAATGTTCTGACATTTACAGCGATGAGTCTTACCAACCTACTATTGGGTGATGCCACCTAGTTTGAGTGAACATCCAATGGTTCCATGGAACCTCATAATTTCTTTACACATGGTGAAGAAGTGGGCCATTACATTGGTTTGCTAAGTCATTTCTTGAAAAGATGAGCCGCTCATGATGATTGAGTCTGAATCGTTTGCTTGAGCCATGTGCTTCAATAATTGAACTGCATCGGTTTAGTGGAGAATAGGTAGGAACCCAATCCCTATTTAGGTTATCTTTCATGCAGAGACTAACTCTTCTATTTTCTTGCTCTTAGAGATATTGCTCTGTTCATCTTCTGATTAGAAATATTTTTCATGGCTCAATAAAACCTTTTTGACGATGCAACTCTGGCCAAGGGCCTTGAATTTTTCGAATACAAGTTTCTTTTTTAATCAGGCCTTGCTGATATCCGTACGAAGTTTGGGATCCCTGAGGACCTGCCATTATATGCTCTGAAGGATGAGTTGACGCCAATGTTGCCACCGGCAGGGTTCATTTGTTTTCATCGTGGGATGCTCCAAACCGGAGTTTGTTTCCCGTTCTAAAAGTGATTTGGGACTTCTTGGAATTCCTCCGGCCCAATTGAAGCCTAATGGGTACATGATCATTCTTCTCATTTTGATTAGGGCGAAAGAAGTTGGTGTCCTCGTGACTCTGGGAGTGATCCAGTTATTAACTTCTCATCAGTTGAAAAATAACGTTGTCTGTAAAATGACGTCGCCGGCTTGCTTTGTGAATCCGCCTGATGACTTGAAGTTCTGGCAGAAGTATTGCTTACTGGCTCTTTCGGATTCAAAGTACTCCTAGTTCAAGGGTCGTCCACTCGAACGAGAGTTCAAGCCACTTCGTAAATTTAGCTTTTTCTTTTGATTCCATTGCGCTTGATTGTATGTTAATCATTGCTCGTGTTTCTTCGTAGGATGATTTAGCACTACTCCTGTTACCCCAGAGGAGTGAAACAATATGGAGACGTTCGGCGACTTGCCCACGCAAAATGTGGTGGACGTCATATGTGTTTCCAACTTTATTCGCAGTAGGCTGTGGGACAACTGGCATGTGGCCTCCACTCTTTACCGATCATCGCGAGTAAAGTCTGAAGGTGGGGCCCCTTTTAGGAAAAGGAAAGTCACCAGAGCCAAGGCTCCAGTCTTGTCTAACATGGAGGAGTCGTCTGAGACGTTTGCCTCCTTTGTAAGTTCAAAGAAGTCCCGCATTAGGACTGGGTCGTATTCAAAACAGTCTACTCTAGTAAGTAAAAAACTTGAGTCTAATTGGCCCGCCAGGGCATGGGCCGATGTATCCAGCTAGGAGAATGACCACTTGCGATTAACAGGGGTTGAAGATATATCGAATCTTAGTGTTGCGCAGGTGAAAGCTTTGAGCGAGCAGTTGATGCTAGCTGCAATGGCAGCTTCTGCTGGTGTCGACAGCCCAGAATCGTTCCGATAGAAAACTCCTTTGAGGATCCACCTGAGGTTTTGGAAGTGGATCGTCCCATCGATGGTCGAACCAATAGTGGTAGTGGTGACACGAGCCAAGTTTTTCACAATCTGCATTGTTCCCCGTCTTTCTCCAAGTCGTACTTCAAGGTGTTGGAGGGTCCGTTGGACAACTCACTTCCTTTTCTTCCTCCGGATCTTGCTAAGTCGTCTAATACTAAGGGGTCGGCTGCTGGTGGCAAATGAAAGGCTCCGAAGGAAGGCCTAAGAGTTTTGGTGACTACGAAAGGTGGTGTTGGCATGATCCCTTATCTGGGAGAGTTTCATCTGGATGTGCGGATAAGTCCGTTTGCACCGAACTTAGTAAATATGAGCACTCAAGTATGGCATCGAGAGGTTGATGTGGACTATGCTTTGCAAAACCGTATAAGCAGGCATCATAGATGGCTGATGGACCATGCTCCAAAACCCGAGGAGGATATGCTAGAAGGGCGTATGGATAAGGGTTTAAAGTACCTTATGCAGGGAATGTCTCACTTTAGGCAGATAGTCGTTGCTGGGACGGAAGTTGAGACGACCCGTGAAAGGGTGTACACCATGGAGTGTGTCTTCTCGCACATGCAAACATTGTATTCTGACACACTTTATGAGATTAAGTGGCTGAGGAAGCAGGCCGAGAAGAGGAGGCTGGAGCGGTTGTCCGTTGATGCTGAGGCTCAGAGGGTTCGTCTAGACGCCCTTGAGTCTGATCTAGCAGAGGTGAGGGCCGTGAGAGACAGATTTCAGCAAGAGTTGGATCTGGCCCGTGATCTGAAGGCTGCATAGGATGTTGCGGCTAAGGCGCATTCTGAACTGCGATCGCTTACTGAGGATAATGCCTTAAAAGAGGTCGATTGGTCTATTCAGAAGCAGCAATTAGAGTCTGATGTGGAGTTCAATGCTCGAGAGGCGAGGAAGGCCAAGGACCAGCTCGAATTGGAGAAACATGAGCTTAGTGTTGTGAATTGCAGTTTGACAATGGAGCAATCACATGTTGATGCGCTGACAGTAAGGATGGAGCGTTAGCTTGCTGATGCAAAGGCGTGCGAGGAAGAGCTCCTCAAGAAACAAGGCAAGTGTGAATTCCGCTGGGTTGTACATAGTAGATTAGAGCTGCTGGCACTGATGAATGAGGTGCATCCGGAATTGAACCTTGATTGTTATAAAAAGATATTGTATGTAGACCTGTTAGTGGCCTTTGCGTCGTCAGATGAATAGGGTGATCCAGATCAGGGTATCCAGACTACGGCATGTATGGGTGTGACTCCTACTTCCTCCTCGTTAAGCTTAGTTTTTCTAATTATGTACCTCCTCCTGACAAGGAGTGAACTTTGTATACTTGTACCTTTTTGTTCAACTGTTTAATGAAAACAAGTTTATGTTGAATACGTTCAGTATCCATTTTGTGTTCGTTGTCCCTATTGTGTATTTTCCATTTTGCCTTGTCGTTTTACTTTGGCATAGGCTGGTTGGATCAACAGAAAGTCGAGTGGTCTGTCTGCTGTTAAGAGTTTGACTGTTTGCGTTGCGAATGACTCAAAATCATCGTTGCGTAGTTACATTCAATAGTGGGCGTTCCGTGAATGATTGAGAAGCGGGCTACGTTGCCCAGCTGTGACCCATTCTCAAGGTAAGTCGTCGGGGGCTCATTTTGTCTATCTAACTGTTGGCCGCGGTTACTAGCATGAGTGAATTGCGGTAGTCAGGCACATGCGTTGTATTTAGAGCGCTTGTTCTGAGTCAGTTTCATAAGCTCGGGCTGTCATTCCATGTAACACTCGTTAGCGCGTTGGAAGAACGATTTGTTGGTCGACATGAGTGTCATTTGCTGGTAATAGAATGCCAGCCCGTGTGAGCATGGAGACATCGTTTGAGTTGTGAGCATGAAGGCGTTGTTTAAGCTGTGAGCGTGAAGAGATTGTTAAAGCTGTGAGCGTGAAGACGTTGTTTAAGTTGTGATGGTGAAGATGTTGTTTAAGCTGTGAGCATGAAGATGTTGTTTAAATTGTGAGCGTGAAGTCGTTGTTTAAGCTGTGAGCGTGAAATGTTGTTTATCTTGGTCGTTGTTTCAAAAGAGAGCGGCGGTCACGTGGCGAGCCGTCTAGGGCTCCCACCTTCCTTACCATCTATGTCCGAGCATGGTGGACTATAGGTTTGGGGAGTGAGAATTCGGCAATCATGGTCTGTTGAATAGCGATGATCCCGTGGTGAGGCGTCGACATCAGTTCGGGACTGACTAACCTACCACCTTTCAAACCATCTACACCCGTACGTAGCGGGCTACAAGTTTGAGATGAGGGGGTTCGACGACCAGGCTGAAGAGCAGTATTCCCATGGAAAGCCGTCGAAATCAGTTCGAGACTGACTAGGCTCCCACCTTCCAAATCATCTACACTCGTGTGCATCGAGCTACAAATTTAGGAGCTTCCGACGACCATGGTCTGTAGAAGAGCAGTGGTCTCATGGCGAGCCGTAAAAATCAGTTCGAGACTGACTAGGCTCCTACCTTCTAAACCATCTTTGCCCGCGCAATGGGGGCTACAAGTTCAGGGTTGGTAATTTGGCGACCATGGTCTGTAGAAGAGCAGTGGTCATGTGGTGAGCCATCGGAATCAGTTCGGAACTGACTTGGCTCCTACCTTCTAGACCATTTACACCCATGCAGTGGGGGGCTATAAGTCTGGGCTTGATCAGAAGCTGTCATTGCTAGTCGTCACCAGCTAGGCTTACCTGATCGGTTTCAGTGACCATTGTCCACGAAAGGGGCAACAGTCCCTGGCGAGTCGTTGTCATCAGGCGTGATAGTGCTGATTGGACTCCCACTTCCTAAACCATTGACATCCGCACTGGGGGGACTAGGTATCGGGGTGAACCAGAAGTCGTCATCAGCCAAACCTGACTAAGCTTACCTGGCCAAGTAGGGGCTCTGCCAACTGCAGGCGTGTGAGCATGTGTCCATGAGCGGGGTGCATTGTGCGGATGAGTTATGAAGAAGTACTTGGATCATGTGGCGGTATGCGGGTGTGATCCACGTGTCAGAAATTACTAGGGTTCCTCATGCTCGTGTCAGGTATATGATAGAGTACTGTTTGAGGAGTGGACCAAGCCCATGGGCTTGTAGAGTGAGAACTATGGTTCTCTGTATGCAAGATGTTATGTGTACCACATAGATCGCACGGTAGCACGTGTACAACGTGGATCGTTAGATGGTTGAGTATCGGTTACTCCCCCTCAATTAATGGGGTTGGATGTATCCCCCTTGATTGGACGAACGTGGACCTGCTTAGTATCCTTGGGAATCGTCTTCTCCTCGTTTCCCATACGTTATCCAATGCTAACAGTTAATGCTGAGGCGCACGTTTGGTGAACCATTATGTTTATATAATGGTGTTTCTCCATCGTTGTAGGCACTATCTTCTACTGAATGTATCTCCTGTAATGTTCTCATTTGAAGATGATGCTTTGGGTTTTCCAAAGGCTGAAGGGAGATCCCTATCATTGGAGTCTTCAAATGTTTTGACATTTGGAGCGATCAGACACGATGATAATCACTGTTATGTGCGCTCACATGTTCTGGGTGAGCATGTAGTTGTTTTGTTGAGATTATGTGATTTCCTCTCCTATTGCGGAGAAGAAGTACAGACTCCATTTTGAGGAATGAGTCTGTCTTTTGTGTCGGTGCCTTGTCGCTGCCCTGGAGCGCTTAATCTTAGAAATAACACCAACAACCAACTCCGTAGCGGTCGCCTCCATTACTTCTCGAATAACCCCGTCGTCTCACCTTACGCTGGAATTTGGGATCTCGAGATGGGGTGGAGTTGGACATAGTCTGATGGATTGGGCCATTGACTCCTGGACGCCCCTCTTATCCCTACAGCGAGAAGGTGCACTCGATCTGTATCAACCTGATACTTAAAACCAAGTTCACCCGGTAGCCGGATCGAGCGTGTGAGTTGGGCGTATCTGGTTGTGGCTTGTCGTGTGGCCCCTGGTTGTCGATTTTGTACCACCACAGACCATATTTGAGGGTCGTGTTTGCAGGAGTCTTTAAACGGACGTGTTACTTCTTGCTGCCCTTGCACATGTCGATCCTTCGTCCTGCTGTCCCTCGCAAATAACGTCCATCGGAGAGTTATCGGGACCTTTAATTTGCTCTCTTGGGATTTTCTTGTGTAGTCAGACTTCTTAAGCAAGTCTTTATATCGTATTAGATTTAGATGCTTGTAGTATGTAGTTTTTTGTATACGCCTCAGGGCACCGGTTGTACATCTTTCCAGTAATCAATAGAGTGTGTTTGCGGAGTTCTTTCTTTATTTCTTAAATGAATGCAAATCACATAAGTTTATAAGAATTAAAACTCTACATTGACTATGGAAAGGAAAATTCACAACTGAAATAGACTAACTGTTGGCAGAGATAAGTCGACCCAGTAATAGGCTTATAATTGGTACATTTTACGCCCCTAATTATATATTTGTTATGTCATTTAATTAATAAAATACTCTCATTACGTGTATTTTGTGTATAACACAGGAATTCAAGTATTAATTATCAAATATGCACAAAATGACACAATAAGGCTAAGTTCAACAACTAAAAAGCTCATTGGAAGTTCACACATGCATTGTCAAGGATCAAGGATTTCCAAGCCCAAAGGCCCATGAAATCAAGCCCAAAAAAGTATCATCATCTACAAATCTCAAGGAAATCAAATTGAACATCCACATGACAACTTCAACATAGCAAAAGAAATCTCTACACATTCCACCACCTACTCCATTATCCATTCTCCAATACACTTCCTTATTTTATGCCAACACATTTTCCTTATTTTACTCTATTTCCTACTCCACTATCCATTCTCCAATACAATTCCTTATTTTATGCCAATATCTTTTCCTTATTTTACTCCACCTCCCATTCTTCTTCACCTATAAATACCCCATGCTTGGAGTATACTGGGGAGAACTTAAAAAGAAAGAAAATTGAGAGTTTGAGATTTAGAGTTTTACTTGTAAGTTTTCTCATTTTCTTTATGTTTATCACCATGAGAAACCTAAGGTTTACCATGAGTGGCTAAACACCTTCTTAGGGTGTGAGTGAGCCCCATGGGAGGATGACCTTAATTAGGTGTTTTCTTCCATGTAAATTAGACCAACTTAGTGATTAGCATATTCTATGTTCTTGAATGTCAATGTTTAATGAAATCAATTGAAGTTTTGTTTTTCATAATCATGGATACATTTCTTACTTTTGTTTTCATCTTTCTTAAAGTCATAGATTAAAGATGTCTTCACTATTATGAGTCTAACATACCCACCCCTTTAATGCTTTAAGTATAATTGTAGTATAAGGTTATACATGATTTGTTAGATATTAGGTATTTCATTTAAGTATGGAATCCTTATATGCTTTAAGATCATGCTTGTAATATTAGAAATGATTATCCAATTGGCTTGATTACATAGCTTCATTGTATAATTTCCCGTCTTTAGGTGAGGTGAGAACCTATCTAAGGATGAGTTATGATTGGAAAATTAAAATCTTGAGATGAGCCTAAGAGAACCATCAACCCATGGTGGTGATCTTTAAAGCCCTAAGTTTCTTCATATTTGATTGCAATTTGTTTACATAGTTTTTATTTAGCTTTTAGTTCGATCATTTCATCAACCATGTATTTTCCAACTAGGTTAAGTTTTAAGATAGATTTAAAGATTAGTTTTCCAATTTATTGCTCTCCTTGTGGGATTTGACCCGTATCTGCCATTATCTAACTCAATAGATAACCGTGCGCTTACGGTATGATTTGAGATATGATCAAGTTTTTGGCGCCGTTGCCTGGGAGAGCAATGGAAATTTAGTTGTAAAGTCAATTTTGAATGCTTATCACTAGTTTAGTTTAGGTTCATTTTCATAGTTTAGGTGCATTTGCAGTATTTGTTAACACTTTGTACTCTGGAAATTTGAACATCTTAAAGTTTTCATTTTTTTTTAGTATCTAACATTTGGTGTTTTAATTTTTTTTATTTATCTGGTAAATATACATGATCTGTGTTTTCCTAGACATCTTTCCATTTGTTCATTGGATCAAAGGTCACTGAGAACTGAATTTTTGAAGTTTGACTACGTGTGCTGGAATTTGATTGCTGCAGATGGCTGTTGTTTGGATGTCTGTTTCTACTGATTGATTATTCTATTTTTAGCGTTTCCAAATTCTATCATATTCTACATCGTGTCTAGTTTCTAGATTATCTTTTGGATTTTAATTTGGATAAATGGTTGAAACATAATTTGAATTCTCGTAGCATCTACGCAATCTGGACAGTGTACTATTTTTTGCATTTACTTCGAATTTCAGTAACCATCTAGCTGCCAAATGATTTTTAACAAATTTTCTTTAAAATATTGGGTTTATTATAAATCCATGGAAATTTGAAACTTTGAATTTCATTAAGTTTTGAACTCTGCATGATTTTTCAAAGTCGATCTATCAGTTCTTAAAATTTCCAGCAATACATTTTTTTGCCAAACTTGAATGATTTTCAAAACTTTGGTTCTACACTTTGTATTTGAAACCATTAATCATTCTCCTATGGTATAATTTTCAGGTTTTGCGCGAAAAGGATACTTGGAAAAGAGCTTTGGTGAACTTAGTGAACAATTGAGGACACTTGGATCATAATTAGGATTTTTTTTCTTTGAGTGATTGTGAGGATTTGAATTTGTACTATTAAGTTGTAATAACTAAAACATGGTCTAAGATACAACTAGAAGCAAAGTGAGGTACTTCTCTTAACCCACTTTGAATCTCATGCAAGAAGTGTTTCTGAAATGATTTTGGATGTTTAAATTTTTGCAAGATGTCGAACTGTGTTAAATTACTTAAAAGCAGACCTGGCTAATTGCAACAGAGGGGGAGTTGATTACCCACCTCATCACTCCATTTCACGTTCAAACCTGGCCAAACTGATTAAAATGAACTCAAATAATCAGAGCCAATTATAACGGTGTTCATAGGACCTCACAAATAGAATAGACTATGTCCAACTCTTTCGAAGCAAGGCTGCTCTAGTGCCAGTTGGTATGCGTCGGTAAAGACCAGTGTGACTGCACCACCATTTCTTTCCTTTTCGCCTAGAGAGTGGTGCTTCGACAAATTTTCTCGCAAGTCTAATCTCGTTGTGATTAGGAACACAGGGGTTCTTAAAAGCGTTTAAGTGGTAACTAAATATCGTAAGAAATCCTTGGATCTTAAAGACCCCCTTCAAAGGCTTAGCCAGTTCTACCATACCAAACAGGGTAAAACCTGGCTATAACGCATCTCTGCCTAGTGTGGTGGTCTAAGGAGTTTTTACTTAATAAGGTTCCCCCTACTTACATTCAAGACATATGAGAAAATCTAACTAGGGTGAGAATTGACTTTTGAGGCGCTCAAAAATCATTCTCTACTTCAAATTAGATTGGCCCTTAAAAATCAATTGTCCCTTTCACCTGATTGAAGATAATCAATTTGTTGTGTGCTAGACACCAAGGAATTGTTTGTGCATCATCTTCTAAGAGAAATTGCATCTAGTTTAGGTTCACATTTGAGAGTTGTGACTGTTGTATGAGCGTTTGGTCACGAGACCATACTCGACGCTTGACTCACATAAAGAGACCTCTTAGTCTACTTGAGTGTATTTTGTCATCAGTTGAAGTCGAAAATCCAATGGCAGATCAAGGGAACGAACAACCTAGAGTTGTAATTAGGGAAAACCTAGTCAATGTTGGGGGTAGAACTCTTCGAGAGTATTTTGCCCCAATACACCAAGGTCAACCCTCGGGCATTATGTTGCCACCCACCACCGCAACTCATTTCAAGTTGAAGCCACATGTGATCTCGCTATTACCTACATTTTATGGCTTGGGGTTGGAGAGAGAGAATCCTTACTCTCACATCAATGAATTTTTGACAATTTGCAACACTTTCAAATTTCAAAATTTCAGTGATGATTCTGTTAGACTTCACTTATTTCCTTTGTCTGTTAAGGAAAAAGCAAAGATGTGGTTGGACTCATTACCATCTGGATCCATCACTTAATGGGAGCAATTGAAATTGAAGTTCATCAATAAATACTTCCGAATGTCAAAAACCATTTCCCTTAGAAAGGAAATCCAAGATTTTAGGCAAAGAGATGATGAACAATTTTATGAAGCATGGGAAAGATTTAAGGACTTGTTACTTAAATGTCTTCATCATGCTTTTGAGACTTGGAGATTGGTGCAATACTTTTACAATGGGTTAACCCAAAGTAATTGTCACATGATTGAGTCAATGAATGGAGGGAACTTTCTAAGTTTGAGTAATGATGCAACTTTTGAGTTCTTTGAGAAATTGTAAGAGAACCCTCAACAATGGGATTTTGCGAATAGAAGAGATAAAATCTCTACAAACAAAGCAGGCCTTTACAATGTAAAGGAAGACGTAGATCTCCACGCCCAAATAGAAAGTATGAGGAGACAAATTAAGCCTTTATCCATGGCTCAAGCTAACTCAGCTGAGAATATTCACCCAGTCATGAAGGTTTCAGGCAGTGAATCTAACACATTTCCTTGCATCATTTGCACAAAGCCAACACATACGGCTCATTCATGTCCCATCTTTTATCCAGAAAGATCAACTGGGGAAGAGCACGTCCAAGCCATCAATGCTTATAAAAGAGCAAACCCTTTCAGCAAAACATATAATTCTGGGTGGCGAAGCCATCCAAATTTTGCATGGAGGCAAGATCAATCTTAAGTTCATGGAGAACATCAATCCTATAGGGGACCAAACCAATTTCACTCTCAGAGACAAAAATTCTCTAATGTGCCACACCAGAATAATCAATTTGTTGCACCACAACAAAACAAGTCATCCTTAGATAAATTGTTGCAACAAACGATTCATGCCCAGAACATGGCTACTCAAGCCAACACTCGAGACATAGTGAAAATTAGGGGAGCAAATGAGTCAATTGGCAACCATTGTTGGCGACAGAGAGAAGGGTAAGTTTCCTAGCTAACCAGTACCAAATCCCAAGGGACAATTTGTGTCACAACCACATCAATCTCAACATCAACAAAATCCTAAATGACAGTTTGAAATAGGAGTTGTTTCAAACCAAGATGTCCAACATGAGGAAATAAAATCCATTACGACTCTTAGGAATTGAAAAAGAGTTAACAATAAGCTTGAGTCACCCAATTAGATTGAACCAGTTCAATCTCAAGAAAAGGAAAATAGACCCAAGTGTCCAAGAGTCTACTAGTTAGGAACATGGTTCCTAAGCAAAACCAACACTACAATACAAGCCTTTCAAAAAAAAAAAAAAAACACTACAACACAAGTGATTAACGATAGCACACCAATGTAAATTGAGAAGATAGCGTTTTGATTATACAGTGACACAGAGCGGGAGATCGAAAATTTTGTACGCGTGTTTTTGCTGATCGATTTCATCTCCTCCCTCGCGACTCTCCCTCCCTCACAAGACCTCCCTCACAGGCACCTCTCCCTCCCTCACAGACGCACCTCTCCCTCGCGACCAAGGCTTTCATCTCCTCCCTCGCGACTCTCCCTCGCAACGCACCTCTCCCTCACAAACGCAGCTCTCCCACCTCGACTCTCCTCTCGCCGTCACCTCGCCTCGTCTGATCTCTCTCGCTCTTCTCTCGCCATCACCTCTCGTCTTACCGTCACCTGATCTCTCTCGTTTTCTGCTGCATCGCTTGAGCTCTCTCGCTCTCTGTCATTTCGTCGCTTCGCCTCCACTTCACTCTGCCTCTGCTGCTCACTACTCCTTCACTATTTTGTCCTCTTCATTTTGCACAAATTAGGGTTTCTGATTGAAGGTAAGTTGGATTCTGTGATTGCATTTCATTTTGTAGTTTGTTCAATAATTTATTGAGATGTTGATTTTTGGGTCTCTTTAATTACTGACAATGTGTTTGTATATTCAGAGAGAGAAATGAAATAGATTTCAGAGTTTCTCCATCGGCGAAGAAATACCAAATTCTCTCCAGCGGATTTCGAGTCATCTAGAGGCAATTTTGAGGTATGAATCTTGGATTGATTTCTGTTCTAATGGTTTTTAGTATGAGATTGCTTTGTGAGATTGGTGGTTTTTTGGTTCCCATTTAGTTTGCTTTGTTCTAATGGTTTTTATTATGTCATTTGTGTTCCCATTTGGTTTCCTAGTATTTTAATTTATTCTTTCTCAAAAAATACATGAAAATTGAAACAATACAAGCACCTGATATAAAGAAATGCATGCCTGAGACACCCATCTCAGTTTGTTTGCATCATAGAAATGTGAACTGTAAAGAAAACATGACTTCAGTGTGTTTCAAGGTTCTGTGTTGTGTCACCAATTGAAGTTTTGTGCCAATAATTAAGTACTGAAGCAGATTGTAAACATCTTTGTTATATATTTTGGTGCTAGTCAGTAATGGCTTGTGAATCATGAGAGCTTTCCTTGATTATGAGCTTGATAAGAGAATTCTTCATAAAAGAGGGAAGGGAAAGATCATTCTATTCTTATTGTAATGTTTAATATATTAAAAAACCCGACATACATAGCCTATTTTTATATTGGAATTATTCCTTATATGATATAATGCTAAAGTCATTTTATGCATGACTTCTGAAGAAAATGTTGGTCTCTGGAGGATCATGACAAACACAGTATTCTAATATCACTTTCCCATTGACGGATTATATTTGTTTGTACAGACCGATAGAGCGGCCATGCTCGATGAAATCGTGGACTATGTCAAGTTTCTAAGGCTCCAAGTTAAGGTAATATTGTGTACCCTTAAACAATTATTATATGAAAAACAATCTCGTATTACATTCCAAAGCTAGAAATACTGATCTTATTAGAAAGAACAATTATGCTCCTGGTTTGCTATATTTGAAAAATATAAACCATGTTCTTATTGTACTCGTTTGACTTTGGACCATCATGAAAGATTTGTTGGTTTTGTAATTCAGTAAGTGGTTCAGAAACTCAACAGCTGTTCTTACTGTCAGCTTAACCTTTTTTACTTTATCTCTCATCATCCCTGACAAAAGTTGTTTTGTATATCCATCTTTTTATCTGCGTTGATTATGTACAACTCTTTCTGAAACCACTGAAATGGTAGTGGTCATTCTCATCAATTACGTAAATGCCTTCTTTTAAAACTATGCTATTATTAGTCGTATTAACATTGCAATCGTTGATTTAAAATCTGTCTCTTAATTAGTAGTGGCATGTTTCAAGTTATACGAGTAAATTTCTCAGTACTCCAGAGTACGACTACTTGAGTGAAATTCTTGAGTGAATTTCTCATCTGTTTCTGTCTCCCTTGTTGCTGTGTTGTTCTCAGATCTGATCTGAGCTTCTTGTGAATGAATTGAATACTCCTGATGATGACGTCGTAATACTCCCTTGTTGCTGTGTTGTTCTCAGATCTGATATGAACTTTGTCTGTTGATATTCTTTTCCTTGTATAGATTTGGACTATAGGTGACTCGAAGTTATAAGTTAAGCTGGACTAATGAGTTCTGAAAATGTTGTCCATATAATAAGGTAAGCGAAGTTATAAGACATTCCCATACTTGATTCAAATATGGATGTTTGAAAATGTTAAATGTGGATGTTTGATTCAAATATATAAATGCTTTTTTGTTTCAGGCAGACCCAACAGCAGCTTTAGAAGAATACCTTATCTCCATACTTGTTGGATTATCAAGGCATTCCCCAACAGGTGCATATGCCATCATCAGATGCCCAGGGCTTGTTCAAACAATTGTTGATAGGTTTATCACTAATTAAAGAGACAATGGAAATACATTCTTCAAAAATAAAAGCCGTGACACTATTAAAGGTAA
Source organism: Berberis vulgaris (assembly GCA_963556465.1). Taxonomy (NCBI): domain Eukaryota; kingdom Viridiplantae; phylum Streptophyta; class Magnoliopsida; order Ranunculales; family Berberidaceae; genus Berberis; species Berberis vulgaris. The sequence goes on along the minus strand of OY747132.1, from coordinate 37,954,113 downwards.
GCATGAAACACTCAATCTGAGGCAACTTTATTACTTGGTCTTATCATGAAGTTTGTGATCAGATATGCGTCACTGGCTCCACTTAATGTTTTTGAAACATGAGTAATTAATGATGGGGACTTTTTAATACTAGAAGTATATTGGTCACCTCCATGACGTCAATTCTGTTGGCATGGCCCATTGTGCAGTCTGTTGAGAAATTTGGCAGAGGCTGTCCTGCATGCTCCTGGGACTGGACCTGGTTGGGGTGTCTCAGGTGGAGGGTTCTGATATTTCTTTTCTTCTTTTATTTGTTTGTTTGTTTTTTTTTCCTATTGCTTTAGTGAATATGTACCTCTAGATATGAAAATGAAAAATAAAGAAAGAGGAAAAGGTTATCATAAAGTCAGTTTTTTTTTTTTTTTGGTGAAGTTTATGACATGCTTTCATTCAAGTGAAGGCGTATGAATCATTTTCTATCGCATAATGTTTTTGCTAAAATTCTTTAACCAAAACACCAAACTATTAGGAGGTTACTGTGTGCGATGATTTCACACAGATTCACATAAGCATACCAAGCACCGCCACACTGACTCCGCCAACAACACCCAAAGGCTTCCTAATGATAGTAAAATTGTGCAATCATAATTGATTACTAGTTTGTTACTCATCAAGGTATTTGTTTAGTAACAAAATTTCAGGCGAGAACTACATGTGTCCTAGTTACATCTTGTCACTTCTGTACTCTTATAAGATGAATACTACAAGTAAATTTTGAACTGGGACTGGATGTTTACCATTTTGTAGTTAAAACCTTTACTAGAAAATTTTTTACCTAATAATTTTCATCTGAAATGCATGCTGAAAATTTAAACAGGGAAATAAAATGATGTTCAAATTTGCTTTTACTGTGCAGATAAAATGAGGACTTTAGATGCGACCAGAACAAAGCTTTCTATTTTGGTTTTGTATTTGAAGAAGGTCGAATCAAGAGATAAGATATGCAGGGCAATACACTATGGTTCGAAATTTGTGAGCAATGGAGAGCCTGGTACAATTTGCATCATGTTTGCAGTTTGCGTCATCAACTGCACTTGCAGTTTGTCAATGACTTGCATGCTCTTATAAGCCCACCTACCAAAGGAACACCACTTCTGATCGTTTTAATTGGAAAGGTACAAATTTTTAGTATTGTCGTTCTTGTCTGGTCTCTAACACCTTTATGTTCTACTTTACCTTTGGTCACTTATGTTTCCACTTATTAAGAAAATTATGCCTTTGATCACATTTACTTCCCAAAAGTGATAGAACTTTAAATATAAGCTTAATCATGTTTACTTTTTATATTTTACATCATGTAGTTTCCTAATATAAATCGAATCATAGTTGTATTATGGCATCTAACAATGGAAAGATATAAAACAAAAGGTGTTTGATAGTACCTTGAAAATGTTTTATTAAACTTTTGGAGTATGGTAGCTTTATTAAACTTTTGGAGTATGGTAGCAGTGAATAAGGGCATATAAATATGCATCATAAAGCAAATCATCATGTTTGAACTCGTCATTGTTTGCAGGACTAGTTTTGAATTTGTTTGACAATTATAACTAGCATGTACATATGGATAATGATTGAGCTAATGAACATTAGCTTCACGTTCCCATGTAGTGAACTCTAATTAAAATGTTGTGAATTTTATGGTGGCGTTCTTCTTGATTTAATTTTCTATTGCCAGTCAGACATCTATGACTTGGTTCAATTGGTTCACTTCCAAAAGAGATTGGCCTAGCAATGCTTGCTGACATGAACTTCGGAAAACCGAATTGAAGAAAGAAGAAGATGCAACAAATCATCATGAACAAGAAACTAATACTAATGTCATTGCTCTTGCTAAGAAGCCTGATGAAGATGAAGATGTCGCGTGTGCTCAAGTGCGAGAAAGGTTTGTTCACTGTACTTGTAATGAGTAATTTAGTCCAAATATGAAAGCCATTGACTTTACTAGCAACTGAATTGTCAAGTATGTTATTTAAACTTTTAGTTAATTTGCTTGTTGGTTGCAGTGTTTCATCTGCAACAACAACTTCAGCTGTTGTAGTCACTGGAAAAGCAACAACGAAGAGTGTTTCATCTGCAACAAATCATCATGAACAAGAAACTAATACTAATGTCATTGCTCTTGCTAAGAAGCCTGATGAAGATTAAGATATCGCGTGTGCTCAAGTGCGAGAAAGGTTTGTTCACTGTACTTGTAATGAGTAATTTAGTCCAAATATGAAGCCACTGACTTTACTAGGAATTGAATTGTCAAGTATGTTATTTAAATTTTTTGTTAATTTGCTTGTTGGTTGCAGTGTTTCATCTGCAACAACAGCTTCAGCTGTTGTAGTCACTGGAAAAGCAACTACGGAGAGTGGAGGTTCGTCTGCGGCTGATATGAGTCAAGGTTGGTGTGATATTTGGTTTATTAATTTATGTTTTCGGGAAATTACAATGCCTTGTCAAAACATGTTTTTAACTTGATGCTTCAACAGGAACTGAATTGTGCACACCAAAGCCACAAATGCTTCCTAAGAGAGGTAATCCACGGCTCACCGGCCCTAGAACTAATCAAACAGCTAAAAAGATAGCTAGTTTGGTTAAAAACCCATCTGCTCTGAAACTCAGAAACCAGTCCCAACCATCACAAATGAAATGTGGGAAGCCAACGCCTGTGAGAAGGTTAGTGTTTATTTTATTTATTTTTAGTTCTATTACAGTTGATGTCTCACGGATATATCTACTCACGTAAGTGAAGAAACTAATTGGACTTGTTAATATTTCATAATGCTACTACCGCAAAAAAGCCAGTTAAAGCGTCTGATCATTTTATTCAAGAAAATCAAGCAATTAAGAGGCAGAAACTGGAAGGTGGAAGAACCAGACAGGTCAGTGTCTTAAAAGAGTGCTTCTCTTTTTTCGCAAGAAATCAAGCACTGTTTGTTATACTAGAGTTTTGGGTTTGCTAATATATTGTTGCTATCCCAGATTTTAAATCCCAAAACACAAAATCTGCCCCACAAGTCAAGACCTGGTGTTCCTGCAAATTCGTGTTTATCGGGTAGCAAAACTCGCAAAGAGGACAGAAAGGTTTGTCTCTGAACTCTCTTGTTTGATTTCCATTACAATGAAGTAAAAACTGTTTCGATAGGGTCTATTGACTTCGTAAATTTTGATTCATCTATAGCTTTACGTTCGCGAACAAGCACAAGCACAACCTTATGTTTCACTAGCAGAAATGGTGAATAAATTCCAGTCCAGAACAAGAAACACATCTCTACCTCAGAAAAACTGCTCTCTTTCACATGTAATGAATTTAATTCACTCACTATTGGACCTGTATCTATATGATTCTTCTTTCCACTTGCATGTTTAAACTCTTAAATAACAATTTGAGTCTCTGATGATGATTCAGGATGATGCAGCTTCCGTGAATCATAGGAAGCCGAAGCTCGCCCTGACAAGACCCAAGGGACCTGACTTCGAAACTTCTCAGCGAGCTCGTCCTGTTAGGCTGAAAAGTTCAGCTGAAATTGAGGAAGGGATGATGGCAAAGATCCCAAAGTTCAAGGCGAGACCTGTAAACAAGAAAGTATGTTGGTTCTCCTTTGCGATTTGAATCTATATCGATCAAATTAAATGACGTTATACTGACACTTTCTTGTTTGTTCAGATACTGGAAGGCCCAACATTACCTGCATTGCCTAGAAGTACACCTCACCTACCTGAGTTCAAGGTAAATTCATTTAGGATGTGATGGTCAAGAAATGAACTTTGATAACTTTTCCAAAAGTCTTTGCACACTAATCAAAATTGTAATCATTCAGGAATTTCATCTTAAGACGATGGAGAGGGCTCATCAGCACGATGATGACACATCAACAGTGGTCTCAGCAACAGAATCTTCACACCAGGTTCTACATTTGTGTTCCACTTGACTATCTGATTTGTCAATTCCATTTATTACAATACATAAGATTATTTATAGTAAAACTGTAACTTGCATGGACAGAATCAGTGGGATCCTCATAAGCTTACAGAACCAAAAATGCCGCGCCTAGAAACTTTACTTCGAGCACGTCCCCCGAAGTAAGTAGCCATCTATTTAAAAGGATTTTACATTGTTGGTTCCTTAATCCTCACTGTTTTGGAATTTCAAGTTGTTTTGAATTTCTAAGCCTGGTTGAATTGTTGATTGATGATGGGCATTGTTGTCTTAAATTGGTCAGAGTTAAAAGTACTGAAGAGTTGGAGAAAGAAGAACTCGAGAAGATACCAAAGTTCAAGGCCAGGCCACTTAATAAAAAGGTAGGCTGCTCTACTTATTTTTAAATAACACTTCGACTAGTAATAGTTACTTTTCAGGTATTCTAAATATTTTGGCTACTATTTTGCAGATTTTTGAGAGCAAAGGAGACTTGGGAATATATTGTAATGCAAAACGTCAAGTTACTGTACCTCAGGAGTTCTCTTTTGCCACAGATGAAAGGATCCCACCAGCAAGAGCGTACATATGGTGAATGAATTGACTAAGTAAAAGGTATGAATAAACACCTTGCTATTTTTATGTGTCTGCAATATTAGCTCTTTTGATAAGACTTGGTAGCTTTTAATTTCAAAATAAACCTCGCTGACATATGGTGAATGAACTGACTGATTTTTTTTGCTGTATTAGCATACAGTGACCATGCAAACATTGACTTTTTTTGCTGCATTAGCATACAGTGACCTGATTTTTTTGCATTTTCTGCCTTATTTGCCTTAAAATGTTTGCTCGACGATAGAATTTATTTGCCTTATATTCCTAAATATTATCAAAATTTTTGGAAGCAATGAAGAAAAGCCCATTGTATCACTAATGAGTTGAAGCAAGCAACTGGGACTATGCCTTCCCAGCCTGGTCTTTGCTTATGCCTTTGTTTTGTTATCCATATTGTACATGTGCTTTTGGTTCTCTACCAATCTATCTGTTATATCATTTGGCCATTCTGCATGTCCTAATTTTGTTATGACTGATGATAAATTAGTTTTATTCTGAATTTTAATAAAAAGCTCATGAGCAGTCTTTAGTTCTTATGCGTTTTCTGTTGATGGCAGCCAAGATGTTGTGCACCCACTTTTGATTGAAACACATCTAAAGGATGTGCATCAATTTGCTGTGGGCATGACAGATGGATCTGTCAAAGTGCTGGAGCCTTCAAAATCAGACCATGAGTGGGGAATGAAACCTCCAGTTGAGAACGGGGTGAGCAGAATGAGTCCAGGTGTTGAAAGTGACAAGATAACAGGAGTAGAAGTTGTTGAGTCGTCTTCAACCAGTGACAGGCCAGCCCCCAAGCAACCACAAAGCTAAGAGAGAGTATTTTTTATTTATTTATCTGTTTAGGTTATACCTAAGTTATAGAAGAGAAACTTTTGGGGTTGCAAGAAGGGGTGGTACTAGACTTTTGTTGACTTTATTCTTATTTTTGGTTTTTCGGACATCTCCTATTTTTTTATTGTTTTCGGACATCTCTTATTTTCTGTTTTTTTTGTTGAGATCGAGTTATGTATGTCGGTCCATGTAAAACAAAACCTTTTTACAATTTGGTTCAGTTATGTTCATTTGATGCCATCCTAAAGTCTACACCATACTTCAGTTAGTTCAGTACTCTTCACTTGTTCTGCTCACTGAGAATAACATTGTATAAACGGTTGATTGGCTGCATAAACATCCGAATATAATTTTCTAGAAATAAAACTTATAAGATGTAATAAAAAGTCATTTGATAGCAAATGAAATTAAAAAAAAAAAAAAAAAAAATTGCTATGTATACCTACCATAGCGTTTTTGAAACGCTATAAAAGGCCAACTTACTATAGCGTTTTTAAAACGCTATAATAGACCCTGGGTCTATTATAGCTCCGGCAAACATAGCGCTTTCTAAAACGCTATGGTATCCTACCATAGCGCTTCAAAAACGCTATTAATGACATTTTTTTCTTGTAGTGCAAGAACCACAATCAATGAAACCCTTTGTCCCAAAAGCTCCATACTCTGAGAGATTTTTACCACCAAGGAAAGGTCATTTGAATACTGACATCTTAGAAGTGTTTAAACAAGTGAACATCAACATACCCATCTTAGAAGCCATCAAGCAAATACCTTTGTATACCAAGTTTCTCAAAGATATGTGTACTGTGAAAAGGAAAACCAATGTGCCTCAGCAAACTTTTCCAGCATAACAAACCTCATCCTACATCCAACAACGTACTGCTGTAAAATACAAAGACCCAGGTTGTCCAACCATTGCCTTGAGAATAGGTGAGAATGAGATCAAGCAAGCTTTGCTAGATCTAGGAGCTAGTGTGAATCTATTGCCATTTTCAGTGAACAAAGCTCTAGGTTTAAGAGAGTTAAAACCAACTTCCATCACCCTTCAGTTAGCTGATAGGTCCATCAAGGTTCCAAGGGGAATTGTAAAAGATGTGCTTGTTTAGGTTGATAAATACTACTTCCCAGTGGACTTCGTGGTGTTAAGACACTGTGCCGGTAACAAATTTCAAAAACCAAATCCCGGTCATTTTAGGTCATCAATTCTTAGCAACATCAAATTCCATAATCCACTACAGAAATGGTATCACGAAGTTGTCCTTTGGAAACATGACTGTTGAGCTTAATGTATTCCATAATGTCCAATAGCCAGTTGAGGAAGAATGTTAGGAGGAAGTGATGATAGAATGCCTCAGTGAAAAGTTTCTTTTGAGACAATGCTATAGTGAACCGTTTGAGGAATGTTTAGCACATTTTGGTTTGGACCTCGATGAGGAAAATTCCATTAGAGAAATCAATTCTCTACTTGACTCCATTCCCTTCCTTGACATTGATGCATGGAATCAAAGGTAGAACCTTTACCCATTGGTAGCAAACCACAAATTCCTTCATTAGTTGAGCCACCGAATCTAGAACTCAAACCATTGCCCAACTATTTGAAATACACGTTCTTAGGAGACAATAATACCTTGCCTGTTATCATTTCTACTCACTTAGATAAATAACAGGAAGGTAAGTTAGTGGAAGTGCTCCAAAAGCATAAAGAGGCAATTGGCTGGTCTATTGCAAGCATTAAGGGAATAAGTCCTTTTGTGGTGATGCACAAGATCTATCTGGAAGATAATGCAACAAACTCTAGAGAACCACAAAGGAGACTAAATCCTACATTAAAGGAAGTTGTGAGAAGAGAGGTGATTAAGCTTCTAGATGCATATATTATATACCCAATCTCTGATAGTCAATGGGTTAGCCCAGTTCAAGTAGTGCCCAATAAATCTAGCATCATCGTTGTGAAGAATGAAGTTGATGAGTTGATGCCTACTCGTGTCCAAACCGGATGGCAAGTATGTAATGACTATCGAAGGCTAAACTCGACGACTAGGAAAGACCATTTCCCTATTCCCTTTATTGATCAAATGTTAGAGAGGTTAGCTAGTCATGAGTATTACTGTTTTCTCAATGGTTACTCTGGCTACAACCAAATTCCAATTGCCCAAGAAGATCAAAACAAAGCCACCTTTACTTGCCCATTTGGTACCTTTGCATATAGGTGTATGTCTTTTGGTTTGTGCAATGCACCCGCAACATTCCAAAGATGCATGTTGAGTATTTTCTTCGATATGGTAGAGAGATTTCTGGAAGTCTTCATGGATGACTTCTCTGTTTTCGGTTCTAGCTTTGATCAATGTTTGAATCATCTAACCCTTGTGTTAGAAAGATGTAAGGAGAAAAACCTTGTACTCAATTGGGAAAATTTTCATTTTATGGTGAAGGAGTTAGGTCACATAATTTCAAAAAGAGGTGTGGAAGTAGACAAAGTCAAAGTTGACACCATAGTTAGTTTACCATCTCCAAGAACTGTCAAAGAAATTCAATCCGTTTTAGGACATGTTGGTTTCTATCATCGGTCCATCAAGGATTTTAGCAAAATTGTGAGACCCTTGTGTGCACTTTTGGCCAAAGATTCCTCGTTTGATTTTAATGATGAATGCTTGAAGGCGTTTGAGCAGTTGAAGTCTGAACTTACCTCAACACCCATTATTCATCCACCTGACTGGAGTGTTCCTTTTGAGATAATGTGTGATGCGTCTAATTATGCCATAGGCGCTGTGTTGGGACAATGAATTGACAAACGTTCCCATGTGATCCATTATGCAAGTAAGATTCTCGATGGTGCACAACTCAATTATTCCACCACGGATAAAGAGTTGTTGGCAGTTGTTTTTGCCCTTGAAAAATTTAGATCTTACCTCGTTGGATCCAAAGTGATTATCTACACTGATCATGCTGCTTTGAAGTACCTTTTATATAAAAATGATGCAAACCCACGTTTGATCCGATGAGTCTTATTGCTTCAAGAGTTTGATCTAGAAATTTGAGACAAAAAAAGGAATGGAAGATGTGGTTGTTGACCACTTATCCAGAATAATTGTGGAGTTAGATAAAGGATCGTTACCAATAACAGAAACTTTTCCTAATGAACAATTAATGTTGATCGTTCATGTCCAGTCACAACCACCTTGGTATGCTGACATTGTGAACTTTATTGCTACAAAGAAAATTTCAAAACATTGGTCTAGGCAAGATAAGTTCAAGTTTCTATCCATGGTCAAGTATTTTTCTTGGGATGATCCTTATCTTTTCAAATACTGTCCAAATCAAATCATTCGTAGATGCATCCCTGAGTTGGACCAAAGAGAAGTCTTGGCATTTTGCCATGATCATGCTTGTGCATGCCATTTTAGTGCAAAGAAGACTGTTGCAAAAGTTTTGCAATGTGGTTTCTATTGGCCCACCGTTTTTTCGAGATGCCCATGTGTACTGTCAGGCTTGTACAAAATGTCAACAATTAGGGCGTATATCTCGTAAACACATGATGCCTTCGACTCCAATCCCTATTGTGGAGCTCTTTGATGTATGGGGTATTGATTCACTACAACAAAAGTCCTCTTTTATAGCATTTCATAATAGCGTTTTTCATTCACTTGCTATAAAAGCCAATTTTTAGTTCCTATTGAAATCAGAAAACGCTATTAAAATTGGGCGGGACTTGAAAACGCTGAAGGCGCTCGCCCAAATATTGACATCCCGCGATTCTCCACTCCCTCCAACCTACAAACCTGCATCGACATCCTTCTCACGTCTCTCTCTCCTGCATATCTCCTCCTCTATGTCTCCCTCTCATGTTGACATCCTTCTCATGTCTCCCTTTCCCTCTCATGTTGACATCCTACATCGACATCCTTCTCATGTCTCCCTCTCCTGCAATTCCTGTGTTGCTCTGGAGAGAACGAAATGAAGCAAGAACGACAACAGCAACCGTCTCTCTGTTGCTCTCTGTTGCAGATATGGTTTGGTTTGAGTGTTTGAAGTAAAGGTACCTCTCTCTCTACTCCTTTCATCATCTTACTCTTCTTGTTCATTTCGATCACTTTTTCTCTAAAACCCAAGCTCCAAAAACGTGCCCAGACAGATTTTAACTTAGGGTTTCTATTGATTGTAGAAGATTCGGGTTTGATCAAGCATGAATTTGTGACACGGATGATGAATTTGAGGATGGAGAGTTGGAGCTAATGTTTCATAGGTAGGTAACACATCTGATTCTTAGTTGTCATTTTTCATTTTATCATTCTGAACTGAGTACTCTTCATTTCTATCCCAATGAAGATTGATTAAGTCAACAAATTGATTAAGTAGTGCAGATTGATTAAGTCAACAAATGAATAGGTTTCAGATCTTAAGTTCGAAAGGAAGGGGTGATTTTCTTTATCCTGTTTGGCCTCTATAGCACGATATTAATCCGCAGTTTCTCTTGTAGTTTGCTTAGACGAGGAATGAAGCAGATAATTATCCGATTGGAGACACCAGAAATTCAAGCATTGGAAAAAGAGGGTAACAAGTCCGAAATCAGGATGAAGTAAATTAAGTCAGTCTAATTTATCTCGCTAAAGTACAAACATTCCAGATGTAAGTGGTATGTGTACTGAGCAGCGTAAGAGGCTAACCATCGCAGTAGAGCTTGTCTCCAATCCGTCGATAATATTCATGGATGAACCAACATCAGGTTTAGATGCTCGAACGACAGCTATTCTTATGCTGCAGTAAAGAATGTTGTTGGCACAGGAAGGACAATAGTTCTTTTTTACTTAATTTTTTGTAGATACTTTCAGGGAAAGTTGTATGAGACTAAGCTTATGTTTGCTTTCTTCAGGAACAATTTGAACCAGGTGGAACATTCTTACATTTGATAAGTCAATATCTTTTCTGGGAGGCGCCGGTTTCATTCTCTGTATAAAGATAAGCTGAAGTTATGCTATGCAGGTATGGGAAATTTACGAGATTAGTATCTTTTACTAGACATGTTTTGGATGTTTCAGTTCCTCCTTCAATAGTCTGTCAATGATTGCTACTGCTGCTATCCTCACTTGACTAACGTTAGAAAATAAGATTTTGGAATGTACTTGAATGGTACCAATAGGATTGTTCCAAGAATTATGTATTTGGTATTGCTTCGTTGATTACTTGACAAATGTAAGGTTTATTTATTTATTTTTTTGGTTAAATTTTAAATCCTCATTGGAATTTTCATGATTTTACATGAAGTGGTGGCTTTTCAGACTCCAATATGATGAGAACATCAAGTAAGAATGAAACAGATCAAATATACTTTTGTTGATTGCTGTGATGATCTAGTATGTAAAACTGCAATAATCTATGTGCATCAGCAAATGTTTTCTTGGCCAAAACTGAGCAAGTTAGGTGATTCTATAAACATATTCATTCTCTAGATTGGATGTAGCATTGGTATTATGTTCTTAGGAAAGTGTTAGGCCCCCTATCAGGTTTACCTACACTAGGAGAAAGAAGGCAAGTAACAAGGAAGACTGATGGTGACTCAGGAGTTGTCAATGACATGCATCTCCGTTAGGTGCTCTGTGAGTTAGCCAGTTATGTTAGATGCTCTGTTAAATAGATGTTCTGTTAGCTATATCTGTCAGTCTCTGTTAGTCAAGAATACTATAAATAAGAGATTAACAATAGCCATAGAGGTCATTCATTGAATTGTAAAGTTTTACACAGAGCTTGTGCTCTAGGAGATTTTGAGCCTCTCGAAGTGCTCTATTGGGAGAATAGCCTTCTCGAATTGGCTTGTTACAATACATTGTGTTACAGTTCTTTTCTATCAAATACAATCTTTCTTTGCTTTACATCAATCTTGCTTATCTGTCAATGCAATACAGTCTTCAATTCAGCAGTTCTCTGGTATGTCCTCTTGATCTTGCTCGAGTGAATTGCTTCAATTGCTTACAATCTGCAGAGAAGAAGATAAATATAGGTCAGATCTTATCAATTGGTATCAGAGCATCTTCGATTCCTTGGAGTAATGGCTGGAAAAGGTGCTGGTACTGTTGCAAGAATGGAGATTATGGAAGAATCTATGGCAAATACGCAAGAAAAACTTTAATCGTTGGAAGGAAGGATGAATTCTTGGGATGGAAATTTCCAAGAATTGAAACATATGATAGAACAAGTGTTGAAGGGGCAACAAGAACCCCAGAAAACTACTCCCAACACGGTGAGGGATCAGATCTCACCAGTTCATCATGAAACACAACATCCTAATGGCGGTATGGGCGGATCTTCTTCTCAAGGGTTCCAATTTGATAGGAGATCTAGAAGATTAGAGATGCCGATCTTTGAGGGTTCAAATCCAGATGGTTGGATTATGAAGGCTGAAAGGTTCTTCTTACTACAGAAATACAGTAATGAAGAGAAGATGGAAGCCTCGGTGATGTCCTTCGAAGCCGATGCCCTTCTCTGGTATCAGTGGGAATGTAAAAGAAGACCGATTCACTTCTGGGAGGAACTTAAGAGTCTACTGTTGAAGCAGTTTCGATCGGTTCAAGAAGGATCTCTCTGCGAGCAATTTTTGGCTCTCAAACAAGAAGGTTCAGTATCCGACTACCGAAGAAGCTTTGTCTCTCTCGCTGCACCTTTGGAGACCGTCACTGAGGAGGTATACCTCAGTAAGTTTATCAATGGGTTGAAGCCTTCCATTCGGGCAGAAGTGAGAATGCTCGACCCGGATCAGTTGGGACGAGCCATGGACCTTGCTCAGCGGGTCGAGGAAAAACAGAGATATTCGGGTTGGGCTAAACCAGGCCTCCAGGGTTATAACAATCGGCCCATGATCGGCCCAAGACAAATTGCAAATGGCCCGTTAGGGCAACCTAATCACACTTCATCCAGAGAGTTCGAGAGAACTGGTTTTCACCAACCAAACTTCTCCAGAGAAAACGAGAGAAGCTCAGCTGCGAGAGGAGAGACCAGACGCTTCTCAGATGCAGAATACCAGGAGAAGAGAGCGAGAGGGCTGTGTTTCAAGTGTGACGAGAAGTTCTCTCCTGGTCACCGGTGTAAGAGGAAGGAGGTTAGTGTTTTGATTGCACAAGCGAATAGTGATGAGGAAGAAGAAGAAGTTCAGGGGTGTGAGGATCAGAAAGAATTGGATGTAGCTGAAATAGGTCAGGTGGTTGAAGCATCTCTGAGCTCTGTTATGGGCTTGACGAACCCTAAAACGATGAAGATCGAAGGTGAGGTTTTGGGTCAATCAGTCGTGGTGTTAGTCGACAGCGGAGCCACTCACAATTTTATCTCCCACAAGGTAGTTGAACAGGTGAGGCTTCCAATTACTTCGACTGGTGTTTATGGAGTGACGCTGGGGTCGGGAGATTCGGTTCAAGGCAGCGGTATTTGTCGGGGTGTACAATTAATGCTGCAAGGAGTGGAGATCTTGGATGATTTTCTTCCACTGGGGCTTGGGAGTTCAGACGTAATTCTGGGGATACAGTGGTTAGAAAAATTAGGGACTACCTTCATTAATTGGAAGGATCAGACACTGAGATTTAGGGTTGGGTCAGATACTTTAACTCTCAAGGGGGATCCTTCTCTGGGACGCAGTTTGATTTCGCTCAAAGCCATGTTTAGAACCATCAAACAAGAGGGTCATGGATTTTTGGTGGAACTTGGATGTATTTCTTCGACTGTGACGGAGCAGGGGAAGGTACCAGTGGAGTTAACGGCAGTGTTAAGGCGGTATGAGGAGGTATTTCAGGTACCAGCCGGGTTACCTCCCAAACGGGGACATGAGCATAGCATCGTGTTACAAGAAGGGGTCGGGCCAGTCAATGTTCGTCCCTACCGTTACCCGCAATTTCAGAAGAACGAAATAGAAAGGTTGATCAAAGAAATGTTGGAAGCTGGCATCATCAGGCATAGTGTGAGCCCGTTTTCTAGCCCGGTGTTGTTAGTCAAGAAGAAGGATGGGGGATGGCGGTTTTGTGTAGACTATCGGGCTCTGAATAAACAAACGGTGCCCGATCGTTTTCCAATTCCCATCATCGACGAGTTATTGGATGAACTACATGGCGCAGTGATTTTTTCGAAGTTAGATTTGAAGTCGGGTTATCACCAGATTAGGGTTCAGGAAGGAGACGAGGCTAAGACAGCTTTTCGTACCCATGAGGGGCATTATGAGTTCCTCGTAATGCCGTTTGGATTGACAAATGCTCCGGCCTTGTTCCAGGCTTTGATGAACGCAATTTTTCGGCCTTATTTGCATAAGTTCGTCCTCGTATTCTTCGACGATATCTTGGTATACAGCCCAAGTCTAGAGATACATGTGATGCAGTTGGAAACCGTCCTGAAATTGCTTCAAGCACACTGTTTATATGCAAACCAGAAGAAATGTGAGTTTGGGAGTCGACAACTGGGATATTTAGGACATGTAATTTCGGCTAATGGTGTGTCCATGGATCAATCTAAGATACAGGCCATCATGGATTGGCCTCAGCCCACTAGTATCACAGAGCTAAGGGGATTTTTGGGTCTTACGGGCTACTACAGGAAATTTATCAGCGGGTACAGTAAGGTGGCTTGGCCATTGATTTCCCAGTTGAAAAAGAATGGGTTTGCTTGGAATAAGGAGGCAGAGAGTGCTTTCCAAGATTTGAAGCGGATTATGACTACGGCTCCTGTTTTGGCCATGCCAGATTTCTCTAAAGAATTTATAGTGGAGACTGACGCTTCCGGGTTTGCAGTGGGAGCAGTTCTGATGCATGAGAAGAGGCCCGTCGCATTCTTTAGTCAGGTATTGGGACAACAAGCTAGGCTCAAGCCAATTTATGAAAAAGAGCTCATGGCCATGGTGTTGGCCGTCAACAAGTGGCGTGCTTATTTGTTAGGCCGAAAATTCATTATCCGCAGTGATCAGAGGAGCTTGAAGTATTTGATGGAGCAAAGGGTTATTGGTCCGGATTATCAAAAGTGGGTAAGCAAGTTACTGGGGTTTCAATTTGAGATTCAATATAGAACAGGGGCTTCCAATGCGGCTGCAGACGCTCTTTCTCGCATTTCTCTATCACCAATATGTGCATCTGTGAGCTTACCGACTTGGCGAGACTGGAACGTCCTCAGCACAGAAATTTCAAGTGCTTCTGAAATTCAGTACATAAAGAAGGAGATATTGCAAGGGTCGGCTAAACCTGGATATGTGGTTGTTAATGGTTTATTGCATTACAAGCAGAGGTTGGTCATACCTAGCACTTCTTCCCTCATTCCTATTATTTTTAAAGAGTTCCATGAGTCAGCTGTAGGAGGGCATTCCGGCGAGACTAATACTTATCAGAGGGTGGCGAAGGAGTTATATTGGGTAGGGATGAAGACTTATATCAGAAAAATGGTCAGTGAGTGTGACGTGTGTCAACGCAACAAGACCATGGCCACGACTCCTGCAGGTCTTCTTCAGCCTATTCCGTTACAGGTTCAAATTTGGGATGAAGTCACCATGGACTTCATAGAAGGGTTGCCATGTTCTGGTGCTGCTGATACTAGTCTAGTGGTCATTGATCGCCTTAGCAAGTATGCACATTTCATTGGCCTCAAACACCCTTACACGGCTGAGAAGGTAGCTTCAGTATTTTGCAAGGAAATTTGTAGGCTTCATGGCACTCCGATATCAATCATTTCGGACAGAGATAAGGTATTTCTTAGTCTATTTTGGCAAGAATTATTTCGGGCTCAGGGAACCAAACTGAAACGTAGCACGACATATCATCCGCAAACTGACAGTCAGTCAGAGGTTTTGAATCGTTGTCTTGAAACCTACCTACGGTGTTTTACTTTTGAGCGTCCCAAACAGTGGTTTCAATGGTTACACAGGGTATACTCCATTCAAAGTACTTTATGGGAGGGATCCACCTCCACTGATCAGGTATGTCCCTAGTTCTACAGTTGTGTCTTCAGTAGAACAACTTCTATCAGACAGGGATGGTGTGTTAGAATTGTTGAAATTACATTTGCTGCGAGCGCAACAACGCATGAAGCACCAGGCTGACAAATCTCGGAGAGATGAAATATTTGCTGTGGGTGACCGTGTCTTCCTAAAACTTCGGCCTTATCGGCAGAAAACTGTTATCAGTCGAGGCAATCAGAAACTGTCGGCTCGCTTTTATGGCCCTTTTGAGGTATTGGCAAGAGTTGGAGCAGTGGCATACAAACTGGCTCTCCCCTCCTCTTCTCGGATCCATCCTGTGTTCCACGTATCCCAATTGCGTAGAGCTAAAGGTCAGGGCTATAAGATCCTTCCTCTTCCTTCTCAAGTTGCTGGAGAATCTGACTCGCACGTCCATCCGGAATCAGTCCTGGATGTGAGACAGGGTGCTGGAGACAGGTCTGAGTCCTTGGAAGTGTTGATCAAGTGGCAAGGGCTACCTGCTTTTGAAGCCACTTGGGAAGATTACAAGTTTTTGCAGTTTCAGTTTCCTGCTTTTCACCTTGAGGACAAGGTGAATTTTTGGGGAGGGAGTATTGTTAGGCCCCCTATCAGGTTTACCTACACTAGGAGAAAGAAGGCAAGTAACAAGGAAGACTGATGGTGACTCAGGAGTTGTCAATGACATGCATCTCCGTTAGGTGCTCTGTGAGTTAGCCAGTTATGTTAGATGCTCTGTTAAATAGATGTTCTGTTAGCTATATCTGTCAGTCTCTGTTAGTCAAGAATACTATAAATAAGAGATTAACAATAGCCATAGAGGTCATTCATTGAATTGTAAAGTTTTACACAGAGCTTGTGCTCTAGGAGATTTTGAGCCTCTCGAAGTGCTCTATTGGGAGAATAGCCTTCTCGAATTGGCTTGTTACAATACATTGTGTTACAGTTCTTTTCTATCAAATACAATCTTTCTTTGCTTTACATCAATCTTGCTTATCTGTCAATGCAATACAGTCTTCAATTCAGCAGTTCTCTGGTATGTCCTCTTGATCTTGCTTGAGTGAATTGCTTCAATTGCTTACAATCTGCAGAGAAGAAGATAAAGATAGGTCAGATCTTATCAGAAAGCTGGTTGATTTCCTGGATATCCTTGTATCTCAACATATTGGACATTTTCGTTAGAAGTTTGCTATATAGATGTGTCTTATGGTCAGTCTTCCAATATACACAATTCTAGAGTTTACCTTTTCAATTTTACACTACAGTGACATTTGTGTTTAATGTGTTTTGATCAGGAGGAAGATTTTTGACCCACCAGGTCCATTTCTTAAAAAATGGAATAAGATTTTTGCAATATCATGTCTGTTTGCCGTTTCCATTGATCCCTTATTCTTTTACATCCCAATAGTTGACAAGAAGAAAAATTCCTTGGGTTGGGATAAGAAGTTGGAGTTTGCAGCTTGTGTTCTGCGTTTTTCTACTGATATGTTTTACATACTTCACATAATATTATAATTCCAGACCGGTTTTATTGCTCCATCTTCTCGAGTATTTGGAAGAGGTGTAGTGGTTGAAGATCCTCTTGCTATATCCAGAATTCAAAAGATAAAACCTTTGTCACTGAAAGTTACATATTAAATCTCGCATAAACAATGTCATTTTCAATTGAATGTGCATACCCTAGTCTGAAAATCAGGAACTTCGGGCATTGAAATTATAAGTTTGCTTGAATTTTCATGAAGTGCTCTTCTCTCCTTGGTAATTTGTTGTGGCTTGGGAACTAGCATTGGATTGATGGGTTCCAAGCTTGTGTTTTGGCTATTTTATCAAAAATGTCTTTGTTTTTATATATTAGTTACACATATGTCATATGTTGTCTCTTTTTTTGTTTTCATTATATGATTAAGGTTATTAATGCATTACATATACTGAAATGATCAACTTTTTTTTTTCTTAAACAAGTGAACAACAATGGTTGCTAAAGCCAAGAAGAACGACATATCTCACAAAATAAAAGTTGGAGGATATCCCAAGGTCCAAGAGACATTTGCAAGGATATCAGGTTACTGCGAGCAGACAGACATACATTCTCCACAAATTACGGTAGAAGAATCACTAGTGTTCTCAGCTTGGCTGCGGTTGCCACATCAGATTGATCGGAAAACAAAATCAGTAAGATGTCCTCTTGAATACATTACTTTAATAGCATTCCACTATGAAGAAAAGGAATAAAATTGATGCACAATCTTCCGTAATAGCTTAAAAAGGAGAACTATAATTAGGAACTCACTACACCAGCATGTCCAGTCAAAGACATGGTAAATGAAAACCTGATCCCTTGTTTGATAAGCAAGAGTTGTGTTTTCCTTACAAGTCTTGCTAGGTTATTGTTGGGAACTTAAGTGGTTCAAGGTTGTATCAGTAAGTTTAGTGTTGCCTGTTTAAGCTTGTCAACTCAACTCCTTTTGTGATGTTTTGGGTCATTGAAGGATTGTTGTAGCTTAATCTTAATGGAAATTTTGTTATTTTTCCTCTTTTCGGGAACTCAGATGGTCAAAATTCATTTTCTTTGTTTGATGTCTAGGCTTCTAATTTCAGGGATGTAAGTGGTAGTAGCCTAGTAGGTGTCTTAAAATGGGTTTCTATTTAATCAATATAAACTCAATTTTGTGTGTAATTTATAGATTAATGCAGGAGACGCATGACAATGGTTCATCTTTTTATTGAGTTTCTCTGGAAATCACTTGTTTATACCCAGATACTGCCGGTAAGCATTACTAGATGAAGGAGATTGATATCTGTAATACTTAATGCTTGGATTCTAGAAGTTCTATGTCATGTTATTTGTTGTCTCTTTTCTGGTTTTGGTCTTTGAATTTTGCAGTACAAAATCTGTGAACTAAATCTTGTTGAATTTTACAGGCTTGATTCATCTAGTGATGCCCACAAGACGAAAACTTGCTTTCAAGTATTGGGTTTGGCTCTTAATTTAGATGCAAAGTTCATAGAAGTTGATCTTGAGGTGCTATACTTCACCAATGTTCATTTCATTTGAGCTTATGTTTGTTTTATGAGAAGTAATGGTCATTGAGATGATAGGATCTTATGTCACCGATGCATTATGTAGTTCAAGTTGTAGGTTCTCATGGTTTTCGTATAGTTTCATTTAGGAAATTTGCATATTTACTTCACTGTCATCAAAGTTATGCAATGGGGTTCCTTTAAATGCTTTTGATCTAGGGTGTGGGACTTGCATTTGAGTTCATGTTTCAAATTGTTCTGTGAAATGTGTCCTAGACATGCATGCACGCACTGGACAAACACCCTAAACTACTTTATTCGAAATGTTACAACGCACAACACCCCCCATTATCTTAGTCACATTGACAGATATACGTCATTAACATTCTCCAAACACATTACTTTATATAGTCATTGATAAAGTAGAAGCTCTAGATTACAGTTTGGAAGCACATGAGGCTCATTCTGGAGCGATGTAAAACCATACCAGATTGTTATTAAGAAATTCTGGCAAACATGCTAAAACTGAAATGGATTTTTTAACGTGGTGATGAATTTACATTGTGCTTGGAGTTTCAGGTGGCTTCTGAGTTCTTGGAGGAATCAGATGCAAAAAACATCTCTAAAACCAAAGTAATTGTATCCTGCCATATTGGTGGGCCAATAAATGCATAAAACATCTCTACTGTTCTGCAAGCTGAGTATTGAATTGGCAATAAATGCATTCTGCTGGTTTTCAATTCAAATCCTCATTCGTTTTGATTCTTACAGAATAAGCATAAGGCAAACCGAACTATCTCTAGTAGCTTTTGTGATTTAGTTTTGGACTAAAGTTTTTCTCACATGTTGTTTGTTATCTTGTTGACTTGTAGTGTTGGGATTCCACACAAAGAAGCGGCAGCAAGATGCTGTGATGAAGTTCACCCACTTGCTAAGGTGTCAAAAAGTTTTGCACTGTGATTTATTTCAGAATGACGTGAGATTTCATTGTGAGTTGTGCTTTGATTTGGTAGCTTGCATTGTAGTCCTAAACAAAACTCTAGGCACATTTTTCACTTGATATTGTTTCTATTAAAAGAATACTCAGTTTAAAATGTGGTCTCTAGCTGAGAGGCTCTCTTCTAGTACAAAATCCAATATAAGCTCAATTGACCCATATGCGAATAGGAAGGAGTAAGTAACAAGGATGTCAGCTTGTGTGTCAGTAAGAGAAGTAAATGATGGGAAGTTGTTCGAACATTGGGTCAGATACCTCACTGCTAAAAGTATTTTCAAGTGTTTTTTAATGTTTACATAGCCAACTTCAAATGCCTATCAGAGGACTGATTTTTGCAAATTTGATGTTCTTGTATAATATAAATGGACTGATGGAGTATATCTTCTTCTTCGTGATGCAGTGAGAGCAAATTTTGAATTTCTTGACAAGCTCGGTGTAGAGTATTGGTACTTCCACGACAGGGACATTGCTCCTGATGAGGAAGAAGTTGCAGAAGCCTTGTTTTCTTTGGCAAGAATGTCACCAAACAATGAAAGCAATGCGGAAGAACAAACTTCAGAAGAAAAACGTTCTCTTTTGCAGGAAACAATAATAAGTCCTACTCTTTCAGCTGGAGGTTTATATCATATCTTTATATTCCTGATTGTTACAGTTCATTCTTTACTTATTCCATCTGTTCAACATCTCAATCATTCAATTCTGCAGCTCCAAAAGACAAGAACATCATGTCTCAACATGCATCTTCAGCAATCGAAGCTATTGATATCTCTTCTAGCTTAGAAGGATCAGCTGCAGAAGCTGAGAAACGGAGCTCTTTGTCTGAATCAATTGGTACAGATAGATCTAATGCAGCTGGGTATCCTAAACTTGACCTAAGTCTGCAAAGTTCAATGTCTCTAGAAGATCGTGCAAAGATTTCTCGACCATCTACAATAGCCCATTCAAATGACATACCATCGCATGCTGCTTCAATGATGGGTGTTTCAGCTCAATTTTTACATGGGACAGGGTGTGTATATCTCTGTTTTACCGTAGATTTGAACTTGTACAGTTGTCTGATCTTCTCCTCCCCATTTCACTTGATCCACTAGCAGATCAGTACAATTGGCAAACCTGGACTCATCTCTTCGTGAACAAATGCTAGAGAATGGACCACGACCGGTATGCTTCCAATTCCAAATGTGAATCCCCTTTTTTAGGGAACTGATTATAATCTGAAATGGTTGGCTTGGTGTGTTTTGCTTTGCAGGTTGTGAATGCACTCAGAAAAGAGGTGAATCATTCCATCAATGGGAAAAAGGAACAACCTACGTTGCGTGCACATGGAGAAGGTAGGTCTTTCTAAAAGAGATATTTTACAATCCAAGAACCTTGTAATATGAACATTTGTAAAGCCGTCTTTATTATCAATTAGCTGATCATGTCCTGTTATTCTGCTTCTTGCATTGCAGGTCCATCCTTGTTGCCAGGAATGTCCATGGAGGCCTCACGTGGTAGTGAGGTTCATGTCCCTTCTTCTTCTATAAGGTAAATTCTGTTTTTATCCAATGTATGTGGTCCCACTGTTTTTTATTTGGGTTCAGAATCAGTGAAGTCTGATACATGCATGCCTTTGGTGGAGGCAAAGTAACATGTGTTAAAATTTATTAAAACAAATGAAACTGATAGGAGGTATCACAGATTCATAGGTGTGCGATCATTCAACTAGTTTTTTTCAGAATTGAGATGCCCCTGACTTCATCTTCCGAAGCTTCCAACAATGGGAAATCGGTACTTAAGTACTTTTGAATACAATTGGAAACTCTCCTTTTACCAAATCCCACATTGCTATAGCTGGGTTAAATTTATATTCCTTTGTGTGTGCTTATATGAGATTGTTTTATGTTTATTGTGCTTGATGAGCAGGTTATATTATGTGGTCTGCTTGGTATCCCTCCTTCCAATGGTGTTATCCCACAGTCTCCTATGCATACTAAAAGCTTGGCGACTCTGAAGCATCAGGTACTACAGCTTTCAGACACCAACATTGACATTGCAATCAACCATTTCTCCAACTGTATCTTTTAATAGATTCTCCTTGTTCATTTTATAGCTCGCGTTTTATTTGTTGGGAGTCAAGCATGTCTCATATTTTATTTGAGGCAGTCGAGAATACCATCATTTCTGTGAGCTGCCTCTGAAGTAGAATCTTCTTGTTCCTTATGTCTGTATCATTTTTGCATAGCAGTATGCAATTTTGCATGGTCTCATAAATGAGAAACATAACAGTTTTTGTGCTTCTTCTAAGAGGCGATGCTGTACAATCCTTATATATGACCGTTTCATACCCTTTTAGGTAAGGACTATTGCCTAGAAACAATATTTTGCAGGACATATAGTGGGGAAACATCCATAAGTCATTGCTTATTTAGTCCAGTGATACTGTTATAGTGCTTTATCATGCTGCTGCAATTGGTCTTCCTGTTCTTTTATTTAATTATATAATCCTGAAACTTTAGTTAGACATGCACTGTTATTTCTTTTCTGTTAAAAAGTTTAATTGGATCTCATGGCAGATTTTGCGTAGTAAGCTTGTATCAACTGCACGCAAAAGTATCCAGCAAAATTCAAGTTTGGTTCAGTTGTATATGGGAACATGCAGGAAGCATACAAGCAAATGCAGACTCCATTAGTCTGTCAAACTCCACCTGCTCTGGTAAATTACAAGAAACCCAATGCATTAAATGCTTACAAGAGTAATTATTTATATTTTGTTAACTTTCTTCCTAGCAGGGACTGAAAGATCTGAAAGAATCCACAATTCAGTTGGCTTCAAGTAGTGGCAACATAGATGCCCCTGTTGATGCGTCCGTGTTTGATGTAGAGAAGGATGTTGATGATCTTTTACCTGTCGAAGTCAAAGAACAACGCGTCAGTAATTTGCTTCAGTCTATGATGGTAGGTGGCTGTGTTGCTGCTATGCCTCTTCTGAAAAAGATCCCAACTTCAGTTCTGTGGGGCTACTTTGCCTACATGGCAATTGAAAGTTTGCCAGGGAATCAGTTTTGGGAGAGGATATTGCTGCTTTTTACTGCTCCAAATCGAAGATACAAGTATGTTTTCATCAATGTTTTTAAATATTTTGTTTTACATTCTTAGTGGTTTGATAGTTCTCTTCTCATTGCTGTTAGCGATTTCTAAAATATCAAGTAAGTCCATCCCCACTTTCCCTGTATTCCCTGTCATCCTACTCCTCCAGTTATACCACAGCATGCTCTGTGTTACCTGGTCCAAATGTTTCTTGGATTTTTATAAGCAGCAATTCATTTCCTACCCCACTTCCACTAGACCTGAAATTTTAGTATACAAGATCTGACATTGAATATGCATCCCACAGAACTTTATACCTCTTAGTGAAGTTCTATGGTTCAACACATTTTCCTTTCAAATACTTCAAATCTATGTCAATGTTAACATTAAGGCTTTGTTCATGAGGGCGATTGGAATATATTTACTGTATGATTAATTATCAGATAGTAATCATTAGAAGAAGTTACTGCATAGTTGAATCTCCTCTTTAGGCTGAAAAAGATGTGAACCATAGTACAAGATAATATAGCAGTATCCACAAAGGAGAGGATTTGCTTGGCTTTTTCTTTTTACTGTATGGTTCAAGTATTTGCTCTTTACTATTTTCTATTTTCTATTTTCTATTTTCTATTTTCTATTTTCTATTTTCTATTTTCTTTTTTCTTTTTTCTTTTTTCTTTTCTTCTAATGTCGTATACCACCAACAGAGAAGATTCTTCTGGTTGCTTTTTTGTTTGATAAATTACAATAACAAGTTGTGAACTTGTGGTAATTGCATATTCATGCTGTATGTTACTTTATTCTATACCACCCTACAATTATTTTCTGAACTAATTGAACTCTTATGTCAGGCTAGTTCACATATGGAGTTTCAGCAATTGAGGCATTGTGTAGTGTCATTGGACAATCAGTTGAAGGGCTCTTCCAGAGTGTGTGATGATGAAATGTCAGGCCACCAACTTGAAGCTCAAACTGCAAAGAAAGATAAGGGTAAGGGTACGTAAGGCTGTGCAAGAAGAAGAAGACCAAACTAGATGTTGATGTTAGAGTTTAGTTCAACAGTATTTTCCATGTAACGGTGGACGGTGGGTTTTCCCAAATTGGGGTTGCAGACATGCGGTCTAGTGTAAATCTTGTAAAATTTCGCTGGAACTTGTAAAATCTTGTACAATTTCTCTTGAACTTGTTCAAATTGTTTAGCTTCTATGGTTAAAGAAATTAGTGTTATAATAGCGTTTATGAAATTTCAAATTGATAGCAAATGAAATTAAAAAAAAAAAAAAAAAAATTGCTATGTATACCTACCATAGCGTTTTAAAAACGCTATAAAAGGATCTACTATAGCGTTTTTAAAATGCTATAACAGGCTAACTTTCTATAGCGGTTTTAAACCGCTATAATAGACCCAGGGTCTATTATAGCGCCGGCAGACATAGCGTTTTTGAACCGCTATTAAAGGGCTTTTTTTTTGTAGTGATTTCATGGGTCCATTCCCAACTTTATATGTTTCACCTACATCCTTGTTGTGGTAGACTATGTTTCTAAATGGATTGTAGCCATAGCTTGTAGAACCAAGAAAAATGCCCATTAATAGCGTTTCAAAAACACTATGGTAGGATACCACAACATTTTAGAAAACGCTGTGTCTGTTGAAGCTATAATAGACCCAGGGTCTATTATAGCGTTTTAAAAACGCTATAGTAAGTTGGCCTTTTATAGCGTTTCTGAAATGCTATTGTCTTCCCTCATGTAACATTTAACAAATGTTATTATATTAGTTTCTATAGCATTTCTCAAGGCCCTTTTTTTTCTATAGCACTCATCAAGTGCTATCAGATGACTTTTTATAACATCTTATAAGTTTTATTTCTAGAAAATAAAAATCTAAATGTGCCAAACTTAAACATTTCAATGAAAGGAGGCAAAGTAATGTAATTAATTAATATAACATGAAAACATTGCTAACAAAGTAATCGTAGTTTGTCCAAAACATCACTTGCATTACTGAAGTACAATGTTCATCAAACATTAGACATGAAAACATAACAATGTTGGCAGCAGAGTTTCTGTACATCACTTGCATTACTGAAGTACAATGTCCATTTGTAGATGTAGTCTTTCGAATCACAGCAGAGTTTTTGTACATCACATGGAACATCAGCCAAGCTTTTGTTCTCAATGCATGTAAACCCATTTGAAGAAACTGGCACTTGAAGATCTGACAGATCCAACTTCACCTTCCCACTGATCCTCTTGCATGCATTTCCCCCCAACATTACATCATAGCTTACCATGGAATCAAGCCACAGACACTCAGGTTGCCCCACCAGTCTCACTCTGTTACTCGAGTCTGAAACCACAACTGGTAGAGCCTCAGCCTCTATCTCTGCTTCAACCTCATGAGACTTCTTGGAAACACAAGTACCATGAATTGGGTTGGGTTTCACTTGTATGCATTCAAGTATGATGCTTGAACCAACAGGTCTCACAGGCTGAGGAGTTATGACATTTGCAGGTCCAGAATCAGAGACAACATCTGCTACTTGCAGAGTCTGCAACAGATCCTTCTCCTGTGGAACATCAGCCTTCATGGTCAAATCCATGACCTCCTCAAGGTGAGTAACAAGCATTCATGCCAGGAAGTTCAGATACTAATCTGGGTACTTCTGGCGATGAAGAAGAAGGGTAAGGTAGAAAAGAAAGGGTGACCAAATTGGCAGACTTCTCCAAGCTTGCTCCAAGCCCTCCTGAACTTGGGTGTGGAAACGGAAGAGGGAACCCATGACCAAAACTCTGCAGAGAAAGACCAAGTTGTGTGTTTGGCAAGACCCATGACCAGGCCTGTTTCCTAGATCAATAGGAACCAATTTGATCTTGTCCTGCAACCCCTGCTCCCAACAAATAAGAATTACTCAGAAATGAACTTTAATATGGAGGGTTTGAACCTTAATGAATAATTAAAATATTATACTTGAAACTACAAAAATGGCTTGAACCCTTGAAGTGCAAAAAGAAATGGAAATGAACTCTTGAATTATTTAATAAGAATACAATATGTGGATTTCATGACATGTTCAAATAACTCAAATTTCAAAATACCAACATCTCAATACTATCCCTTGAAGCATCTCCACAGGATAAAGCTCAAATAAATAAACAGAACAAAAAATTACCATATGATGTCTTCTGTGAATCTGAAATTACTGAAATAATACTGAAATTACTATAAAACTCAATTTCTTTATCTTCAATCCGACAACAGTAGATGGAAAAAGGTTAAAGAAAACATCACTTGGGATTTGCATAGGAAGAAATTATCTGTCAGCTAAGAATTTGCCATCCCAAACACAACCAGGATGCCCAATGCTTTGCACACACACCACAACAGACATAACAAATAATAAGCAAAAATCCAACAATCACATCACTGAATGCGATAAGAATAATCAAGGTATATGACATAGAAGTACAAACCTCCCGTCATGTTCCACCAATGTTCCACTCTTTTGCTAAGGTAGTTTGTCACTACTCTCGGGCCAACTTGTCCAGCCTCAATGCCTTGTTCAGAGCCAGCTACCAGAATTTCCCAGCAAACTTCCTTCTGGAACTCAGTTCCTAATAGACAAACTGGTCCTGACTCAGGTTGAATCATTGTTGCAATAAAAAAACATACCTTTTGACTTCCACAAACACTTGGATCAATCTGACCATAGTGTTTACCAGCTGTTCTTGGTTCACAATCAAGCACACAAACTGCTCCTGCAATTCCCGTCTGTCGAGTAATTGAAAGTTAAAATTTTGAAATAAATATGAACAGAAGATATAAAGTTTGAACTCTGAGTTAACCACCATAATAATTGGATGAGTTGGTAAGTACATGTATCTTATGGATGTTTGGTCTGGTCTGGTCTCCACACATCGACACCCTTGTCTTCTTCCTCTTATGTCTCTTTTCACGAACATATCACTTTTTAGCTTGATCTTTTCAAGTCACACAACTACTTTCCCATGAGACGAAATTTGTTCATCTTTTCCTATGTTGAAAAGCAAGCAAGCAAGACAATTAAATCTTCTGCTTATACAAAAGTAATTAACACTTGAGGAGGGTTAACTCATTTGAAGGTTCAGCATAGTCCATTTGCCAACTTTGTCTTCCAAGAGTAAACTCTAGGTTAGGAACCATATGTGAAGATGCCAAGGAGCTTAAGTACATCTCCTCATCGTTCTCATTGTGAGAGACATGTCTTGTTACGTACAAGTCGGCCTATATTATCAAATGAATTGTGAGTTAATGTACAGCACACATGCATTAGGAAATTAAGAGAACGAAGA
Organism: Berberis vulgaris; assembly: GCA_963556465.1. Taxonomy (NCBI): domain Eukaryota; kingdom Viridiplantae; phylum Streptophyta; class Magnoliopsida; order Ranunculales; family Berberidaceae; genus Berberis; species Berberis vulgaris. The sequence goes on along the minus strand of OY747132.1, from coordinate 37,927,371 downwards.
AAATTTAAGTTACCCCATGGGGAGCCATCACAATTGAGAACCCAAAAGACAGTAGTAGCTTTCAAGTTAACAGACAACGCCTGAAGCCCTTTTGAAAGCTTCATAACCCAAAAGTTGAGGAGATCCTTCTAGAAGACCCTGTCTACAAAGATTGATTGCCTTTTGTACTCCTTCATTGTATATACCATTTTTTGTTTTTGTTTTAACTAATTCTACAAATCATGGCTTGTTTTGGACAACATTCATTTGAGCATCAAACAAGCTTACGGTGCTCTCTACCCTTTTTTCATTTACATTGTTGTTCCTCTTTTGACTCACAGTGTCGTACTATGAACATTGAGGACAATGTTTGATTTAGGTTTGGGGGGAGAGATTTCAAAAAAATAATGCCTCATTTCAAAATGGGGGGTCCAAACACAGTTAAAAAAATCGTATTTATAACCCGAGTACTTATCCATGATGAGATTAGGTTTCATATCTAGTTGCAAAGGCATCTAAGGGTAGGATTTGAAACTTTGACAGTTAGTAGTTTGTCAATCTTTGACAAAAGTTTGTACTACTCATAAGCTAGGCATTTTCTAAGAGTTTACATTAAGAGTTGTGTTTTAGCTTCAATGTTTTTAACTGAAGTTGAAAAAGTGGATTAATTATCTGGTAAACATGAGATTAATAGTGGAGACTTGAACCCTGTGAGATTTCTAGCCTTTCTCCTTTCTGAGTGTTATACGCTTATTCTGGATTTCTTGAGTCCTACATTATCTTGTTGCGTGATCTCTATAAATTTTTGTTTCTGTCAAAAATTGAGAATAAAACATCAAAGTTGAATCACACCACCACAGTACGTTCTGAAATTCACCCAAGGCATAGAAATCATGTAATTCTTAAGAAATGAAGAAAAGTCATTTGTTTGCCTAGATTGAGCCTTTTAACCTACCCATGTATTGTTTACCATTAGAGCATGTTTGAAGCCTGTAATATTAACAGTTTTGTTGTTAACCCATCAATCGATAAACCCAATTATGTTTTCCTGACCCATGTGCTTTTGAGAAAGGTTGGAGATGAATGATAAAAAAAATGGTTTTATCACCATCGATGGAATAGGTATATACTTTTAAGTGCCAAAAAAGTGTAGAAAGAGCTTCATATCCCATTACCATTTTGTACAAGGCTATACCAAAAAAAAAAAAAGCCTTTGTTTTTCACATCCATGAAGATGTAAAGCTTTTCAATAGAAAAGGAGTTAAGCCAATCCATGAAGTTCAACACTTAAAGAAGACATCTAACCTTATCAAAAGTACTTTTGTTTGTCCTTAACCTTCAATGTTACCCTATCCTAAGCTTCTGTCACAACCTAGTCAAAATCTTTTGATCCTTAGGAAAATATGGCCAAAGTGTGGAAGGTGAATTAAAAAATACTGTGGTGAATGAATCAACATTCTCAACGGATGATATTCCTTCTTGAGATCATATTTATTGTATTCTCGAATTCCCATATTTTGTTTTGTATGTGAACTAGCTCTTATTCATTGTTTCATCTTATTCACATACATTTGAGAGAAAAAACCAAATCTCTAAGTGATTTCATTCTGAGTGATTATATACCTTGTAAGATTTGAAGTTGAAGCGATTTTTCTAGAATGTGAATCATAGATAAGTCCACTTTTAAACTGAAGTTTGCAACAAATAAGATGATCAAACTCTTAATATAAACTTGAATAAATAATTCTTATGTTTTTTGTATAGTGCTTATTGAAGTCATTTATTGACTTAATACTGACCAATAAGTTACAAGAATACATCTCTTAAGGCTTATGCATTCAAGTAGGAACTCTCTGAGGTTAAATAAGAAAAGAGTTATTTTTTACCAATTTTTTAGTCCAAGTCTCGAGTATCACAAACGTTTGTGAGTATCATTTCTGGAAACCCTCACGAGACAACAACTCGTCTACTAGGGGAACCTAGAGGGTTATAGGCTTATTACATATGCTAAATGTAATCATGATTCCTACGAGAGCGAGTTAGTTTTTATTTTTTATTTTTCTTTTGCTCGAGGACTAGAAAAATGTAGGTTTGGGGGGTTTTGATAGGCTTATAAATGGTCATTTTACGCCCCTAATTCTATATTTGTTATGTCATATTAATTAATAAAATACTCTCATTACGTGTATTTTGTGTATAACGCAGGAATTCAAGTATTAATCATCAAATATGCACAGAATGACACAATAAGGCTAAGTTCAGCAACTAAAAAGCCCATTGAAAGTTCACACATTCCATTGTCAAGGATCAATGATTTTCAAGCCCAAAGGCCCATGAAATCAAGCCCAAAAAAGTAGCATCATCTACGAATCTCAAGGAAATCAAATTGAACATCCACATGGTTACTTCAACATAGCAAAAGGAATCTCTACACATTCCACCTCCTACTCCACTATCCATTTTTCAATACAATTCCTTATTTTATGCCAACATTTTTTCCTTATTTTACTCCACCTCCTACTCCACTATCCATTCTCCAATACAATTCCTTATTTTATGTCGATATCTTTTCCTTATTTTACTCCACCTCCCATTCTTCGTCACCTATAAATACCCCATGCTTGGAGTACACTGGGGAGGACTTAAAAAGAAAGAAAATTGAGAGTTAGAGATTTAGAGTCTTGAAGAGTTTTACTTGTAAGTTTTCCCATTTTCTTTATGTTTATCACCATGAAAAACCTAAGGTTTACCATGAGTGGCTAAACATCCTCTTAGGGTGTGAGTGAAACCCATGGGAGGATGACCTCAATTAGGTATTTTCTTCCATGTAAATTATACCAACTTAGTGATTAGCATACTCTATGTACTTGAATGTCAATGTTTTATGAAATCGATTTTAAGTTTTGTTTTTCATAATCATGGATACATTTCTTACTCTTGTTTTCATCTTCCTTAAAGTCATAGATTCAAGATGTCTTCACTAGTATGAGTCTAACAAACCCACCCTTTAATGCTTTAAGTATGATTGTAGTATAAGGTTATACATGATTTGTTAGATAATAGGTATTTCATTTAAGTATGGAATCCTTATATGCTTTTAGATCATGTTTATAATCTTATAAATGATTATCCAATTGGTTTGATTACATAAACTTTATTGTATAATTTCCCATCTTTAGGTGAGGTGAGAACCTATCTAAGGATGAGTTATGATTGGAAAAATAAAATCTTGAGATAAACCTAAAAGAACCATCAATCCATGGTGGTGATCTCAAAAGCCCTAAGTATCTCCATATTTGATTGTAATTTGTTTACATAGTTTTTATTTAGCTTTTTGTTCAATCACTTCATCAACCACGTATTTTCTAACTAGGTTAAGTTTTAAGATAGATTTAAAGGTTAGTTTTCCGATTTATAGCCCTTCTTGTGGGATTCGACCCATATTTGTCGTTATCTAACTCAATAGATAACTGTGCGCTTGCGGTATGATTTGAGATATGATCACCCGACCCTAAAGTGAATTCGCATGACCCTTGTTGGATTGTTGACACGTCCAACAGACTATTGAGCTTCGATGATGTCAGTGAGGCTACTAAAAAGTAAACCTCGTGTGGGAGTTATTTTTCGCGCGGACAGAATGTCGGGGGGTTGTACTCCCTTATGCATTGACCTTTCCATTATGCTGGGTTGAGGAACAGATTGTTTTTGTGCCGCTTGGTTGTTCCCCGTTTCTGAAACTAGCCATCGCTATTGGGATCTCATGCGAGTGGAGTTGTGCGTCCACAGTTGCAGGATCTGACTCTGTTTCAGGTTGCATTGTAGGATCCGACTGGATTTGGGAACATTCTATTTGCTTTAATGCAGCAGCCTCGTGCCATACGCTGGTCTCCACGTATCGTTCCTTCAAAGTGGTTGGCAGTGTACTTAACACACTGGTAAAGGGTGGAGACCATTGCCTCCATCTGGTGGAGCCATGGTCTTTCCAAGATAAGGTTGTAGGTAGACGATGCGTCTACTACCATGAAGTCTAGTAACAAGACCTTTCTGAGTTGTGGCTCTCCTATCACTACTGCTAACCTTATCTTCCCAATTAGGAAGCATTTTCTCCACTGAATCAATCAGCGGGTAGCCCGAGGATGACAGGTTATCCTCCTTTAGGTCCATACTACGGAACGTGTTGTAGAACGGAACGTTGAGTGAAATCCCTATGTCTACTAGAGCTATTTTTACCTCCCATTTCGCAATGGAGACCGAGATGACTAAGGCGTCATTGTGCGGTGCTCGAACTCCTTCGAGGTCCTTGTCAGTAAAAGTTAAGGTGTGAATGGGGTTGCACTCTTGAGTAGCAAATGCGTATGTCCTCGTCAACGGGTTGTGTCCGCGTCTCCAGCAGAGGCCGCTTACGGGACCTGTTCGACTGGTCTTCATCCGATCCGACTCTGTGAAGGACATAGATTATGCCAAGAGTCTCCTTCTCTATTTCTTTAACTGACTCTTCTCGGTCCCTGGATCATTCTGGTCATTTCTCGGAGCTTTGGAATGATTTTACCTTGCCTCTGCGGATCCAGAACTCAATCTCATACCTTAGGCTTTTGTTGTCATTTGTATCATGGCCACCCTCCTTGTGGTACAAGCAGTACTTGTTGTCACGCTTGGAGGGGTCTCCGCATTGCTTTGGGGGCCACTTCAGATCTTCCCATTTTTCATGGAATTCAGGATGTTTGACAGGCTAGAATTGAGGGGGTTCACGGCTCTGAATACAACGTAGTTGGATGCTTTTTCTGGCTAGGCCCAGCCAGGGTCTGACATGTTGTCATTGCGCTTTCGTTTGCCTCTGTCTTCATCTTCACGCCTCCTTCCTGTATTTAGGAATGGAAGGTTTCTTATCTCCTTCTGTTTCCCTTTTCACAGTTTTCAACTTCTCTAAGGTGATGTACCTCTAGGCGCTTTTGATGAGCTCTTTCACAACCAAAGGGGGTTCCAGGGTGAGACTTTCATAGAACTTTCCTTCCTTCAGGCTTATGGTAAAAGTCGTCACAGTTGTGTCATCGTTGTAGCCATCGATGAGTGTCAGCTCATCATTGAAGCACGTGACATACTCTCTGAGCGTCTTGTTAGATCTTTGTTTGAGTGGGAATATGTAGTGTGGGTCTTTCCTGAGGCGTTGACTTCTTACAAAACGTGTCAGGAACTCCTTAGCCAGTGCCTTGAATGAATCGATCGACTTCGGCGGTAGGCTGTGGAACCATGTTAGTGCCGATTTTTTGGCTCGACTCTCCTGTGCTTGCTCTTTGTTGTCTTTCGGAGATGGAGGCATCTGTTGTTCCTGATCTCCATTGGCGGGTCGAAGGTTTTGTTGTATGAAAGCCTTCACAGCTTTGGCGATTTGCTATATCTAAGACGACGGCAAATCCATCCTGGGGTTCGTCGTCGCCGTGGCTAACGCAGAGGTGTGAGTCTGTGGCCCATGTGCCACCGGCATCGCTGAGAGCGGTGGATGATGCTAGTAAAAGCTTAGGAACTTTGTCGTCCCCACGGACGACGCCAAACTGATGCAGTCATTTTCTGCTCTCTACTTTGACCTTGACCTACAAACCTGTTGACCTGCACAACGAACGCACATGAGCCACGAACCACTATTGTGGCGGGCGATGACACTCTGATGCTAAAGTCATACAAGGATTTGAGGAAGGTGTAATGTTGTAAACATGGAATTTGTAGCGTACCTTAGCTTATCAACCTCGTGTCTTATTTATAGTGCAGGAGTCCTGGTTCAACTAGGCCATTGATGACGTAGTTTAGGGAATGAGATCTTTGTGGAGATCCTTTTCTAATTAAGAGTCGTGTTGTGGAAGAAAGTTTTCATGTTAGCCATGTGCTCCTCGATACGCGAGAGATAGTTCCCATTCCGAGAGTATTTATAGGTGGAAGTCTCTATATGTGATACATACTCTAGAATATGCTTCCTAGTTTGAAGCAAAGAGTCGTTGTAATTGCCTGTCCGAAGTTAATCATCGAGATACTTGCCTTAATAGGGCTTACGTGTATTAAGGATAATTGTGAGACATGTGGGCCTAACAGGCTATAAGAATTAGGGTCCGTTTGGCAGGCTGTGTTGGGCAGGTTTAGAACCGCGCAGGCCGGATCAGCATCGGGCTGATGCTAGGGCCTATCTTTATATTTTTGTCGAGATCATCATGACATGTGTACGGTGTAGAGCTGGGACCATTTTGGTGTATCATCAAAATAGATACGTCAATGAATTAGCGATACAAAGCAATCAAACGAAAAAAGTCGAATATATATAATTTCTAGTATAATCAACCACGAAGTAAAGGTTGGACACCCGAGTCAACTAAACACAAAAACTTTGAGTCGACTGAGATGTCGAGTTAACGAAGTAAAGGTTGGACATCCGAGTCAACTAAACACAAAAACTTTGAATTGACCGAGATGTCGAGTTAACGAAGTAAAGGTCGATCACCCGAGTCCCAAGTCAACTAAACACAAAAACTTCGAGTCGACCGAGATGTCAAGTTAATGAAGTAAAGGTTGGATATCCGAGTCAACTAAAAACAAAAACTCTTAGTCGACCAAGATGTCGAATTAACGAAGTAAAGGTTGGACACTCGAGTCAACTAAATACAAAAACTTCGAGTGGACCAAAATGTCGAGTTAACGAAGTAAAAGTTGGACACCCGAGTCAACTAAACACAAAAACTTCGAGTCGACCGAGATGTCGAGTTAACGAAGTAAAAGTTCGACACACGAGTCAACTTATCACAAAAAAACTTTGAGTCAACCAAGATGTCGAGTTAACGAAGTAATGCTCAACAAACAAGTTCACTTAACAAAAGGACTTCGAGTTGACAAACACATTGAATCAACAAAGTCAGAATTAGGAGAGCAAATCAATATGATTCAAAGAAGTACAAACAAAAGTAATTCCTTGCAACAAATCAGGAAGGACAACACTGACCCACCATTAGACGAACAACGAGCATAAGCAACTATAAAAGAATTCAATGCAAAATCCACGACAACTACAACAAAACTAAAAAAAAAACAGCAAAAGTCCATTTTTATTGATAATACTACTCTGTTACATCCGGAGAATGAGATAAAGAAATGGGAGAAGAAACAGAAGCAATGGCAGGATCATCACTCGCAGAAACTGGAGAATAACTCTTTTCGGGAGAAGGGAGTAATAATGGCTATGGGGCGCTCGATGGTAGAAGAAGCGATGGCTCCTCAGCTGCTGAAGCAGATTCTTCGATATTGTTGTCCTCAAAAGCTTTACCAACCAGGTGACGGTACTTGGACAAATCTTCACTTAGCCCCTTGACATAATCAAGAAGCTCAACCCGTCTGTCAACAACTCACTTCCAATCTTTGGCTTCGACTATATGGGGCCTATCCTTAGCAGTAGCGAGATCATTTTGGCTGCGACAAACTGCCCCTCAGCGGTAGAGAGCATACCGAAAGCATCTGCCTTGACATCATCAAGCGCAACAATTTATCTGTTCCACCCACCTCTCAACAGTATCACACATAACGAATTGCTCCATTTCAGCACGTGAAGCTTCATCGAAAGATGTTTTCTAAGCGGATAACTTTTTTTCACATCACGTAGACGAGTGCAAACCCCTTCTAACTTGGCTTTCAAAGACTCAAGCTCAGCAACAGATTTATCCTGCATACTTCTCACCTCCACCAATGAGTTTCGAGCAACCCCTGCAACTTTCTCCGAGTCCGTGCATTGCGTTTTCAACACATCAAATTGAAAATGAACATGAGAAAATACCAAAAATAATGTCGCAAATCTCCTCTCCATCAAAGCCACTTGATCACGACCAACTTGATAGACCGAGCCCATCACCTCTGCATAGGCGAGATGATTCACCCCGTCCATTATCTGCTCAAGATCTTGATCAATGTGATCAAACGGATCAAGTACGGGCATCGAAAGCCTTTCCACCAACTGCCCATGCCACTCATTTACCAACCTACATGCACCGTCCTGCACGTCAAGCTGAGTGAACCAGCAGAACTTTCCATTCGACTTAATACGAATATCTTTCGGACCAGGCTCAGCCCAACCAACCCATGGAGAAAGAACACTATGATCCGAGAGCATTGAAGAACCACCCCCAACAGCAGGAAGAATAGAAGGAATAACAGTAACAACATAAAAAACATGTTTACCCTCCCGTCGAGAAGCATCCGTGGCAAGGACAGGGCTAACGGTAACAGTGGGAGCAAAAGAAACCTGACGAACAGGAGAGCAACTAAGAACCCAGCTGCTTCACTGACATCAATCGAAGGAAAATGAGAGTGATCCTTGAAACTCTTACCACCACCAATGTCTTTAGACTGTTCTACCACTAGCTGAAGCATTTTTTCATTAATGACCCGAGGATCATCATTAGACAACTCAGCAGCGTCCGAGACACCGTAAGCAAAAAAAAGATTCCTCTCATTATCGTCTAGCGGACAAGTAGTCTCCTTCTCGCTCCTTTTCAACATGAGCCTCAACTCTTCAACCTCCTCGAAAGAATCATGATCTCCTTTTGCAACATCGTCATGAAACGGACTTGGGCGAGACACAACCCTTGTAACAACTTGAACATAATTCGGACAGGACACAATCCAATCAAAACCACGATTAGAAAGTCGTTTCTTCCTTGGAACCCGACTAAGGTCTACCGGCAATCCCCTTGATGGAATTGTACACCTCGCAAGCTTTCTTTTTCTTGAAGCATGGACTATGATATCAACAGGAGCATCGAGATCCGTAACATGCTGATTTGAGCTCACTTCCCAATCAATGCTAGCATCACTAACACTAGCACGAGCAACAAAGACCTTAGCACAAGACTCAGTAAATAGACCTCGTTCCACTACACTCATGGTGTATAAACCACTACGCTTCAGGATACCACAGAAAGAAATGCCTCCATAGGAAAATAGTGAAGCTTCGAGAATCAATCATTGATCTTTTGTTTTTCAGCAGTCAAGTAAAGATTCTTCCGTTTATTGGGAAAATGTAATGATAAAAAAATCAAACGACCTCGCAATTGGAAGTAGCCAGAATTCACGAAAGTGTAAAACCAATACCGCGACCAATCACGAATATCATCGTTAAGTTTGTTGAAACACTTCGAAGAACGGAGAAAGTAGATATCCCTGTTCACCAATAGACCAACTATTGAAAGCAAAACCTTCACAGTCAAAGAAATGCCTGATAAAATAACCCTCGCGTAAGAAGAGACCATCACCTTCCAACCATTGGAACCCATTTGGGTAGGAGGAATACCCAAGAAGTTCAGATATGCCCAGAATAGCTCCGAAACCAAAAACCGATAGCCAGAAGAAAACATGCACGAATACAGTGCGATGTACCTAGCCTTTGGATTACAAGGGTTATCATCCTGTCCAGGCAGGATAATCTCGAGGTCGGGTGGGAGATTATAATCAGAACGAAGATTGTCTAGCATCGCCTGAGAAGCTCTGTTGGGAGAATAGTGAGCCTCACACAGAGTTAATGACTTACCACTTAGCTTATCACCAACAGACATCGTTGGAAAACAGAGAAGAATCGAGAACGAAGAAGACGAAGGGATGAGCAAACCCTAAATTCAAAGATAGTGTGAAGAGGGAAAATGAAGACGTCACATCTTCTTTTATAGAGCCAAACAATGAAGGGACGGCTCATGGGACAACGTGCGAGATATGATGACTACGCAAAATCCCAAAAATGTGCGCAAAAACGAGTGGGCAAGCAAAGAATCGAGACACCAACTCGCAGAAAGTTACTAACAACATTAAATACAAGGTAGTAATGAAATTGAAAGGCAAACCGTCAAGAAGTTAGTGGCCACGTTAGCATGCCCACAAACTAAAAGGGGTAGCAGCTGATGATACATAAAAATAGACTGGTCACCACGGCAGTACACATGGCATAGAGATTCATAACGAGAATAAAACGTCCATCCTATTGGGCCAACTTGTAAAGCCCAAGAAGAATAAAGCCAATTACAGAGGCCCAGACGAGGTTCGCCAATGAGGAGATGCAAACAGAACCCGAATCAAGGCCCGACACAAGTTCTCTCATAAAAAAGAGGAACGTTGCACCCAAAAAAAGCAGTGGAGGGAGTTACGCCTCCATGAATGCTTCACCATTAAGGAAGAGACTGTTACAAGAAACATCTCCTTCCATTGTGTCTCACATGGTTAAGTCACGCAGAGAGTTAACCATGACCATTATAAAAGATTAAGAGAACATTCGACACAGATATGCAACTTTAACTAAGTTTTGTCCATATTTACTTCTTTCTTCCAACAGAGTTATTGACTTAAGCATCGGAATGCCTTCGGTCACCAAAAAGATGGTCCTTGGCAATCTAATGATTGTTTTGCAGGTCAAACTAACAGGAGGACAATTTTTGGACGCATCACTTGTCATGATTATTGTTCTAATGAGCTTTATGTTGTGTTTGATGAGTTGTTGGATTCTTATGATGATCTTCTGGAATGAGCTAAGGGTTCATGGTTTGGAATGTGAAAAAATTGTTGGAGGAAAACATTATTGTCAAGCATGATGGTCAACACGAGATTAACTCCTCAAGTAATACCATAGAAAGTCGAAAGATAAGGAATCTCGAGTCAAATGGTAAGTCGTCTAGAATTACTTTTAAGTTTGGGCCTAAGTTTGACTTTGATCAAGCAAGTGTTCATGCTTTTACTGTGGAGAAGTTGGTCATATTCGACCTGCTCGTAAGAAACGAGCACTTGAGTTATCCAATAACAATCATAATCATTATTCGAGGAAAGCTTGGGAAACAAAAGGTCATTTTAAAAGTTTGGTTATATCCAATGCTTCCAAAGCTAGTGGTTCTTCACAAAGGTGCATAAATAGTTGTTGTTCTCGACATATGACTGGAGATAAAAGAAACCTTAAGGATTGGAGAGAATTATCCGATGGTGATGTTATGTTGAGTCTGAGATTATTCCAAGAATTGACAGAGTTCTTCAGCTCGATGGCCTCAAGCATAATATGCTTAGTATCAGTGATCTTTGTGATGAATGAAAAACTTGTCTTTTAACCAATAAGGATTGCAAAGTAATGGACGGAAAATTTGACCCAAACCGCCAATCCGACACGAAATCGGCTCGAAACAGGTCGGGTTCGGGTCATGGGTTTTGAAATTTTGGGTCGTTGGACCAAAACCCGCCAGCCTGTTTAAATTGCCAAGTCGGGTTGGGTTAAACCTATAGGGTTATGGGTTGAATCTATCGGTTTACGGGTTGACCCATCGACACACTAATTTTAGTTAGGTGTTTTCCACCTTTCCTTCATTTTGTCAAAGATAAACTATAAAAAAAACCTAATACCATCATCATTTTTGATAGAGGCAACCACAACATCTGCGGGAGTGAGTGAAGCTCTTTCTTTGGAAAAATAAGGAAGCAATGGTCCTTCAACCACTGGAGTGCTCGATAGACCTGAACCCACCAACCTGTTTAAATTGCCAAGTCGGGTTGGGTTGAACCTATCGGGTTATGGGTTGAACCTGTCAGGTTACGGGTTGACCCATCGACACACTAATTTTAGTCAGGTGTTTTCCACCATTGCTTCATTTTGTCAAAGATAAACTATAAAAAAAACCTAATACCATCATCATCTTCGATAGAGGCAACCACAACATCGTTGGCGACATCATCTGCGAGAGTGGGCGAAGCCCTTTCTTTGGAAAGATAAGGAAGCAATGGTCCTTCAACCACTGGAGCGCTCGATGGGTCCGAGGCGCCTTCTTCACTGTCATCATCTTTGAAAGCTAGATCAACCAAGTGGCGGTACTTAGACAAATCCACACGGAGCCCCTTGATATAATCAAGAAGCTCAACCCATCCATCAACAACTCTCTTCGAATCCTCAGCTTCCACAATGTGAAGCTTGTCCTTGGCAGTAGCGAGTTCATTTTTTGTCGCAGCAAGTCGTTCCTTAGTGGTGGTAAGCATAACGAAAGTATCTACCTTGACCTCGTCGAGCTCAACTGTCAATTGTTTCACCCTTTTATCTGCAATATCACGATTAACAGATTGTTTAATCACAACACATGAAGCCTCATCATAAGCTGGCTTCTCGGCAGATAGCTCATTCTCCACGGGCGCAGACCCTATCCAACTTGGTCCTCAAGGACTTGAGCTCAACTGCAGACTTATCCCACGCATTTTTTGCTCTGATAACGAGGCCCGAGCAGCCCCGACAGTTTTCTCCAATTTTGCGCATTGTGCTTTCAACACATTGAATGGGAAAGGATGTGAGAAAATACCAACAACAACTATCAACTTTCTCTCCAAAGAAACCACCTAATCATGACAAGCTTGGTAAACCAAGCCCATCTCCCCTGCATAAGTGAGATGATTCATCCCGTCCATTATATGCTTAAGACTATAATCAAGATGAGCGCTCGGATCCAATACAATCATCGAAGGTCTTTCCATTGACCGCGTGTGCCATTCATTTATCAGCTTGCGCGCACCATCTTGCATGTCAAGCTGAGTAAACCAGCAAAACTTATCGTCTGACTTGATACAGATATCTTCTGAGCAAGGATCAGTCTAGCTAACTCGTGGATGAAAACCACGAAATTTCGAAAAGCACAGAGGAACCACCCCAACAGTTGGAAGGGCAGGCGGAACGGCGGTGACAACGAAAAAATCACTCTTGCTCTCCCAACGCGGAACAACCATAGCAGGAACATGACTGGTAGTAGCGGCAGGAGTAAGAGAGTCTAAACAAGCGGGAGAAGAAACTAAGAATCTGGCTGCATGACCGACGTTAATGGAAGGAGACCGAGGAGGAAGAACTTCGAAACTCTGACTATTGCCGACAACCTCTTTAGATTGCTCCACCGCCAACTGGAACATCTTATCATCAATAGCTCGAGGATCATCATTAAACCACTCAGCAACATTTGAAACACCATAGCGAAAATAAGCCTCTTTTCATTATCGTCCAACGAACGAGTAGTCTATTTCTCACTCCTCTCCAGCACCAGCCTCAACCTCCTCAAGGGATGTGCGATCTTCTTCCATAACATCATTGTATGAAGGACTTGGAAGATGCAGTTATCATAACATCCTTGCCAAAAGGACTCAGACAAGATGAAGTTCGAGCAACACCACGAGTAGAGAGCCTTTTCTTCCTCGGAACCCGACCATGATCTACCAACAATCAATTCAATGGACTAATAGAACTCGCAAGTTTCCTCTTCCTAGAGGCCTAGCCAACAACATTGAGAGCATCGAGATCCGTAACGCGCATGTCCAAACTCACTTCCAATCAATGCTAGCACCACTAACGCCATTACAAGTAGCGTGAGCAGCGATTTCCTCATCACAGGATTCACTAAGCAAGGCCCCTTCCGCTTCGTTCATAGTGTGCAGACCGTTACGCTCCAAGATGTCCACAGAGAGAAATGACTCCACAAGGAACTCGGGAAGCTTCAAGAATTGGTCACTAACCCTCCGCTCCCCCGCAATCAACTGTAGATCCTTCCGTTTGTTAGGAACTCGAAAGGACAGCAAAATCGGACGACCTCATAATTTGAAGTAGCCAGAGTTAACCAAAGCATAAAACCAAGATCTCGACCAATCACGGATATCATCATTAAGCTTCACGAAACAGACAAGAGAACCGAGGAAGCAAATATCCTTGGTCACCATCAGACCAACCACTGAATGCAAAACCATCACAGTCAAAGGAATGTCGGATAGAATAGCCCTCGCATAAGAAGAAACCATGGCCCTCCAACCATTAGGACCCATTTGGGTAGGAAGAATGCCCAAAAAATGCAGGTACTCCCAAAATACCTGCAGAACTGGAAATCGAAGGCCAGGAGAAAACATGCACGAATATAGTGCAATGTACCTGGACCTTGGACGACAAGGACTGTCATTTTGTCTAGGCAAAATAATCTCGAGGTCGGGTGGCAAATTATAGTCAGAACGAAGGTTGATTAACATCTCTTGAGAACTTTTTTTTGAAGAAAAATAAGCTTCGCAAGTAGCTAGTGGCTTACCGCTTAGTTTATCGCCAACAAACATCGTTAAATAACATATAAACAAATAGACCGAATGAGATGGAGGAAGAAAATAACCCTAATTTCAAAGATAGTGTAAATAGGGAAAACAAATCCATCACACCCATTTTATAGAGCCAAGCAACGAAGGGTCTGCACATGAGACAATGTATGAGATATGATGGCTACGTGAAATCCCAAAAATGTGCTAAAAACGAACGGGTGAGCAGGAAATCGAGACACCAACCCAACAAAAGTTGATGACAACATTAAATACAAGGCGATGATGAAATTAAAAGACCAACCATTACAAAGTTAGTGGCCACGTCAGCATACCCACTAACTAAGAGGAAAGTAGCTGATGATACATCAAAATAGACCGTTATCACAACCATACACGTGGCAGGAAACATCCATCACAAGGATCAAGTACCATGCATACCAGGCCAGCTCATAAAACCCAAGAAGGCAAAACCAATCGTAAAAGCCCAAAGATGGCCCATCAGAAGAAGTCGTAAATGTGGCACAAATTTGGGCCCACACGAATTCTCTCATAAAGAAGAGGAATGTTGCATAAGAAAAAGTTGTGGAGAGGGTTACGCCTCCATGAATGCATATTCATAAAGGAAGAGAATGTTATGAGAAACGTCTCCTTCCGTTGCGCCTCACTTGCTTAAGTCATGCAGAGAATTAACCGCGATCATTATATAAGGTAAAGGGAACAATCGACCTAGGTATGCAACTTTAACTGAGTTTTGTCTAGATTTGCTTCCTTCTTCAAATAGAGGTGCAGACTTGAGCATTGGAGTGCCTTCAGCCACCAAAAAGGTGGTCTTTGGCACTCTAACATCTGTTGCAGGTCAAACTTACAACAAGATATGATTTGAACGCACCAATTTGCATGCTTTAATTGCTTATTATGTTTTTTTTTATAAAGTTCATTTCAAAGATCCTATTGAACTGTCGTATCATGTACTTGTCATGATTATTGTTCTAATGAGCTTCATGTTGCATTTGATGAGTTTTTGGATTCTTATGATAATCTTCTGGAACGAGCTAAGGGTTCATGGTTTGGAATGTTAAAAAATTGTTGGAGGAAAACATTATTGTCAAACATGATGGTCAACCAGAGATTAACTCCTTAAGTAATACCATAGAGAGTCAAATGATAAGGATTCTCGGGTCAAATGGTAAGTCGTTTAGAATTACTTCTAAGTTTGTGCCTAAGTTTGACTCTGATCAATCAAGTGTTCATGCTTTTACTCGGAGAAGTTGGTCATATTCGACCAGCTCGTAAGAAACGAGCACTTGAGTTATTCAATAACAATCATAATCATTATTCAAGGAAAGCTTGGGAAACAAAATGTCATTTAAAAAGTTTCGTTATATCCAATGCTTCCAAAGCTAGTGGTTTCTCAAGAAGGTGCATAAATAGTTGTTCTCGACATATGATTGGAGATAAGAGAAACCTCAAAGATTTAAAAATAAATTATCTGATGGTGATGTTATGTTGAGTCCGAGATTCCAAGAATTGACAGAGTTGTTCAGTTGAATGGCCTCAAGCATAATCTGCTTAGTACCAGTCATCTTTGTGATGAAGGAAAAACTTATCTTTGAACATTGGGATTGCAAAGTAATGGACGAAAAATTTGACCCAAATCGCCAACCCGACACGAAATCGGCTCGAAACAGGTTGGGTTTAGGTCATGGATTTTGAAATTTTGGGTCGTTGGACCATAACCCACCAACCTGTTTAAATTGCTAAGTCGGGTTGGGTTGAACCTGTCGGGTTACGAGTTGAGCCATCGACACACTAATTTTAGTTAGGTGTTTTCCAACTTTTCTTCACTTTGTCAAAATAAACTATCGAAAAAAAAAACACCTAACGATCACCTTGTCTCCTCATGCGTTCCTCCAATTTCTACTCTCTCCTTCACACTCTCTAATCTCCTTCATTACATAATAAATCTTTCTACTTCTCTATTCAATCTACTTGATCTCCATCTCAATCTCATATTTATTCTTACTTCAAGTAAAACAAAGTTTTTTTCTTCAAGTAAAAGAAATGTTTGATTCCAAATACATATATATTTTACCGTAAAATAAACTTGCACTTCAAAACCGATTGAGTAAAAGTGGGGATGATGGCAGAGGTGTTCAACACATGATATTTAGAAGAAAAAAAAAGTCCGTGAAATGGTAAGCATGGAGAATACCCTAATTGAGCGTACATAGCAACTGCTTTTCCAATGGTATCGTTCACCTGCTAATATTACAATGCTTTCTTATTTCGAGGAAATGGGTGAGGCTGGGTTCTACCACTATCCCCCTCGAGATTCGCGCTGCTGCGCATCTCGAGGGGGATGTGCGGTCACAACCTCCCCTCGCTGGTTTCCACGCCCCTTTTCTCGCCATTTAGAATTTCTGAAAATGTTATTATGAAGGGCCCCCACCACCCTCATCTCTTATTTTCTTCTCTCGTGTGAGGGTCAAATGGTCGGGTCTTTCTAAAACCCTTGTCGTTCCTTTTCAGTCGGTCCTCGGCTCGCTACCACTTTGGACATTCGATCTGATTCCTCACTCTTTCATTCGTTCATTCCAGATTCCAGATTCCAGATTCCAGATTCATCTCCACCACCACAACCACAATGGGCGGCGGAACAACAAATCAACCACCGCAATCCACAACCTCGGTGACGAGGAGCAAGGCATCAGCATCAGCATCAGATCTCCTCTCCTCCTCGTTGTCTTCATTCAAAACCCTAAAACTGAAAACTAAGCAACAAGAGCTTCTAATCCGATTCACCATTCTCTGCCTCGTCTACATCTTGGCTTTTATCACTCGCCTCTTCAGCGTACTCCGTTACGAATCTATGATTCATGAATTCGACCCTTACTTCAATTACCGGACCACTCTCTTCCTCACCAAAAATGGCTTTTACGAGTTCTGGAACTGGTTTGACTCAGAGAGTTGGTATCCACTCGGTCGGATCATTGGTGGTACTCTCTATCCAGGTCTCATGGTAACCGCAGCTTTCATCTACTGGACCCTCAGATTCCTTCGTTTTGCTGTTCACATTCGCGAAGTCTGCGTCTTGACAGCTCCTTTTTTCGCTAGTAATACTACCATTGTGGCTTATTTCTTCGGGAAAGAGATTTGGGATTCTGGGGCTGGTCTTGTTGCTGCTGCATTCATTGCAATTTGCCCTGGATACATCTCCAGATCGGTGGCCGGGTCCTATGATAATGAAGGGGTTGCGATTTTCGCCTTGTTGTTGACATTTTATCTCTTTGTTAAGGCTGTTAACACTGGATCCCTTGCTTGGAGTTTGGCTTCGGCGTTTGGGTATTTTTATATGGTTTCCGCTTGGGGTGGTTATGTCTTTATCATCAATTTGATTCCTTTGTATGTCTTGGTTCTCTTGATTACTGGGAGGTATTCCATGAGATTGTATGTTGCTTATAATTGTATGTATGTTCTCGGAATGCTGTTAGCTATGCAGATTCAGTTTGTTGGGTTTCAACATGTTCAGTCTGGCGAACATATGGCAGCAATGGGGGTCTTTTTCCTGATGCAGGTATTCTTTCGCTTGCTTAAATTTTCATGTTGGAATTTGTTTATGCCTTTGAATTTTGTACAAACATTGTTAATGTATAGTGTGAGGTGCCACTCCATGTGGCCTGTTCAATTGCTGTCTCTCAAATCTTTGTATATCATGAAAATTTAGTGTCCCAGTTGTGAGTAGCACCCAGATACAATGTAAATTATGGGGTATTTGATGATATTGTATGTTCCCAAATTCCTGACAGCTACTTCCTTGGCATGAGTTGATTAATGAATAATGACCCCTTAATCCTTCAATATTTCATAAGTATATTCAGATATTGTTTTTCTGCTATCCTAAAATGGTACAGAGCTGAGAAGACACACTCAAAGCTACTTGTACTTGATGTCGAATTTGAACTCAACCAATTCAATGCATGCTTGTTGTAAACACCTCCAAAAACGTCCTAGCAGCAGTAGTTGGTCAACAAGAGTTAGTATAAGATTTTGAATTTCGAGAAGAGTAAAGATTTCTCACTTCTTTGTAGAAGAGATAACTTGCTTTTTTAGTAAGACAATCTATTTGTACTGATTGATTGAATGTTAAAGATACATTCTAGATTGAATTTGGGAATGCTATTAGTTTGCATGTATGATTTGGGAGAGTGTGCTCCAAAAGTCAGAATGCTATCTCTTTCTTTCCTTGTGGGATCCTTACTTGAATACTAATGGGAGCTTTCCGTTAAATACTCATAGAATAAAAGAAAGAAGAAGAGATGTTTCATTTTTCACACGAGCGTGTGACCTATTGTATTGTTCTTTTGTATTTTCCGTTAACCAATTAAAATTTTGTTATATTTTCATTTCTGCTTGTGCATTCCAGAGATAGTTTTCTCTTGAATATTTAAAAATATGAGATACATTATAGCTGATCCAAATATTTTTTCTTTAATATGCAGGTATTTTATTTCTTAGATTGGGTTAAGCACTTGCTCAGTGACACCAAACTATTTCAAGACTTCTTAAGAATCACCTTGACATTTACAATTGGTTTGGGTGGTCTTGCATTCGGACTTGGCATGGCATCTGGTTTTATCTCTCCATGGACAGGACGCTTTTATTCTTTGCTTGATCCAACATATGCAAAGGATCACATCCCAATTATTGCATCTGTCTCTGAGCATCAGCCAACAGCATGGTCGGCTTTTATGTTCGACTTTCACATCCTGCTTTTCCTTTTCCCAGCAGGCCTGTACTTTTGCTTCAAGCAGTTGTCAGATACCACAATATTTATAGTCATGTATGGCTTGACAAGCATGTATTTTGCTAGTGTAATGGTCCGGTTGATTCTTGTTGCCACCCCTGCGGTATGCCTTATCAGTGCTGTTGCTGTGTCCAACACCATCAAAAACTTGACTTCATTGATAAGGACAAAACACAAGACTCTGCAAACCACTTCAAGCAAAGGAGCCGCTGGGGCGAAGGCATCATCTAAGGTGAAAACCACATTTTGCATTTAAGTGTCCGTCTACATAAAATGTCTGGCAGTTTAGAATATTTTCCGAACTTGAAAAAAATTAGATAATATGAACTGTGATCCGCCTTTCATATTTTTTTTTCCTTATTGGTATTTTTGTACACTATTCTATGTTTTAGCACCTGAAGTTTGATTGAGGACCCAAATAAATTTATTTTATAGGAATGTTTCCTCGAAATATACCCAAGCATCCCTTCTCTGTGGATAACTTGGGACATATTGTTAGCAGCATGTACTGTTTTTTGTGTTATATTGTAAGCCAAGTGAGTTTTTTTATTTTATTTTATTTATATTGATTTTTGGCAGCATGATGGAAAATATAATCTTGATTGTTTTGTTGGATAGGATTTTTATGCTACGCATGCTGATTGTTGGTATTATTTGTAGTTGAATAGGGAGTTAATTAATTTCTTTGTCATAATTTTGTTGGATCTGATGCAAATTCGTGTACCGAACGTTCAAGAATTTGTTCGTTTCCTCCCTATATTATAGATTTGTTGACTCTTTGTAGTTTGCATAAGGTGGTCTCTGGAGAGATGTTATTGTTTCCTTTCTTGAAGGAAAGCCAACCATCTTTCTTTACATGTGTTGTTTTCTTGATTCCAGTCCAGTAATTACTGGTAAAAGTTTAGTCCAGTAATTACTGTTAAAAGTTTGGCATGATAGTTTTTACCCAATTATGTAATCACAGGTCAACAATTTGAACCCTACCACTATATGCCGTGCTTATGGGATCCATGCCCTTCAAAAATAAAATAAAATATAGGCCAGTGTATTAGATTGGTTTAGAACCTACACTTGTGTTGCATCCATAAGCTTTTAACAATTATCATACGACTAACATCTGTTGTTTTGCCAGACTGCAAATGATCAGTCTCGACCTTTTGGGAAAAATGTTGCTGGTGTGTTGCTTCTTGGTGCATTTTATTTGCTCAGCAGATATGCCACTCATTGCACCTGGGTCACATCAGAGGCATATTCTTCCCCATCAATTGTTTTGGCTGCAAGGGGTGCCTATGGTGGCAGGGTCATCTTTGACGATTATCGTGAAGCATATTTTTGGCTTCGGCAAAATACACCTCCAGATGCTAAAGTGATGTCCTGGTGGGACTATGGGTACCAGATCACTGCCATGGGAAACAGAACTGTTATTGTAGACAACAATACATGGAATAATACACATATTGCTACTGTGGGGCGTGCTATGTCATCTTATGAGGGTGAGGCATATGAGATAATGCAATCACTAGATGTTGATTATGTATTGATTGTATTTGGAGGCGTTACAGGTTACTCCTCGGATGATATTAACAAGTAAGGAACTCTACCCCCTTCTCTAACACCCAAACAACACACACATCCACACATTAGCATGCATGCACACACATAAAAGAAAAGGTTGAACTAACTTGTAATTCCTTACTCGTGTCATGGCTAAAACCATATTGTTTCTCCTTTTCATGGTTTTCATAAGATGACATTATGCATTTCGTTTGAGACCATTACTAAATTGCGAGTTTTGAACACCTTTCAGATATAGAAGTCATTTGGCAATGAATCCCTCATTGAGCATTGCATAAGGCCATGTGCAACATTACAAAATAGTGATTTCAAGTCAAATTCCAACACTTTTTGATTTTTTTGTTATTTATTTATTTTTTCGTTTTTTTCCTCACTCTC
Source organism: Berberis vulgaris (assembly GCA_963556465.1). NCBI lineage: Eukaryota > Viridiplantae > Streptophyta > Magnoliopsida > Ranunculales > Berberidaceae > Berberis > Berberis vulgaris. The sequence continues at coordinate 37,906,544 of OY747132.1, read as the reverse complement.
CTTGGTGCTTAGTAGGATGTTTTGAATTTACAACCTCTCCTTGGTGCTTAGTAGTCAAATTCCAATACATATATTTTTTTTGTCATCTTTCATCATAAAGATGAATCATAATATCATACATGTTGGGTAGTACGAACTTCTAGACAGATTGTTGTCCTCACATATCTCTTAGTCTGAAGATATCTTCAAGTGTAATAATAACTATTGGATCAATAAATATTCTCTTTCCCTTGCACAAAAATTGTGCCATCCAATTTCTATGGAGAACTTTTGAATCGCCCTTGTTTGATTAAAAATCTACATAGCATGATAGTCACTGGTGAAACTTATCTCTTGTATGCGTGATGAATGGTGAATTCATCTCTGTGCATGAATTGATGAATACAGTAGGTGCATGTCCTCGAAAAGGTGGTCAATAATCAAAAGTCAATTTACACAAAACCCAATAATCAATTGGCAAAAAGATGGGGAAGCTCGTGGTAATTTACAAAAATACGAAGGATGTCTTGTGTCCGTGAAGCATATGAGTGTTATGTTGGACAAACATTTATGTTTTGCAAAATAAAGTATAGGGTAGTTTTAGTTTTGGGAATTTTAAAGGTTGGTCCAACTATAATAGTGCACTTCAAACTTTGGTCCCGAGAGATTGCACTATTCAGTTTTAAACATTTCTCGTTTATTTCTCGCTGCTTTAGCGGTGCATTAATAACAGCTCATGGTTTGGGACCATGAATTGAATAGTGTAATTTCTTGGGACCAAAGTTGGAAGTCCTTTATTATTGTGGGACCAACCTCTAGTTCCCTTTAGTTTTTAAACTTCTAAAATTCCCTATAGTTTTTAAACCTCTAGATGTTTAATTTCAAAAGATAATCTTTAGTGTTTCCAAAAGGTTATGAAGTTGATGGTTCATCCCATTGTAGTTAAGGCGTTGAGGCTAGGGGTGGGCATGGGACAGGATGGGATGGGATGGATCTCATCTTGACCTCGTCTCATCCCAAACGGGTTTGAGACAGGATGGGATGAACATAGTTCAAAGGCTATAAAAAATTTGTTACAACTTTATATAAAAAAATAAGAGTATTTTTATATAAAAAAATAAGAGTATTCCAATACAACTAAATATCCCAATTAAAAATGCAAACTCATGTTATTATTGAATAACCAAATTAAAAGTAATAATTCGTTTTGTTATCGCAAGGATATAACAATGTGATATCCTATTATAGTTATATGAGACAATAACAAACTATCATTAATAACATAGTTTCATTATTCACTAAATGCTCATTCTTATCAATTATTTAATAATGCAAGACAATTGAGGGAGATTCTTCTTTATGTGCATATGAATGAAAAATCATGCTTTTCATTTGGGTATAATGAGAAATGTCTTGATATTTCTTCCATAAATTAAATGTCCACATCTCAATAAAGCCATTTAAAATAAAGGGTATTCTTAGTTATTATGTTTTTTGGTTGTTGAAATAATTTCAATCTTTATATCTAATTGACTTCTTTTTCGGTTGTAAAATAAAAATATTAAAATTAATAATAGTAAATGGTAAGTAAATAAGTTCGGGACAGGATGGGATGGGCGGGATTGAAAATCTCTATCCCAATCCCATCCCACTCTAGATCGGGACGGGACCGTGTTGGGTTTGATCAATCCCAAAAGGACTCGAAAATCGAAACGGGATGGGACTGGACGTGACCGAGACGAGATCGGGATCACTGGATGGGATGCTCACCCCTAGTTGAGGCGGAGGCGAACGAGCCTGAAAATGCCTGAGGCCACCTCAGTGAAGTGAGGAAGTCTTAACATTAAAATTTTTTTTATTATAAATTGAAACATATCAGCATAGGAATATATATCATCATTTTGATAAGTATCATAAGCAAATATGTAGAAAATGTGACAACTAACTAGAATCGAAATAAAAATATAATAAAGTTGTATAACATAGCGAAAAGATGCACTTCATAAGTGTCAAGTAATTTGCAAACATTCACTAAATTATTAAAAATCAATAATCTTGAAAGAATAGAAATCTGAGAATATTAAGCATTTGTTAGAAGAAATTGTTAGAATGGTTGTGCTGCAATTGCGCTGTAAATGGGCTGCAATTGGGCTGGCTGTAACCATTTTTGGGGTGAGGCGGTCCGAGACGGGAGCTGACACCGCATTGCCTCACTTTGAGGTGAAGTTTTTTAAAAATGCCTTGAGGCGCGCCTAGGCGGTCACCTTGACTATTGGTTCATCCACTACCACTACCACTACCATATTCAATTGGGTATTGATTTTTTATATTAAAAGTGTATTGCTCCTCGAGGACTGCCTCGTATTTATCAACATCTCAGAATATTCTATTGAATCTCAATTTTTTTTCATATTCTTAATTTCCTCTTGGAAAATGTGGTCATTTGTTCAATTATGTGATGAAGCTAAGGTTTGGTATAATCTATTATGCTATTCTTATCACTGATGAATGATGCTCTGCTAGATTTTTATGGATGGTACGGATAGGAGGTGGTGTTTTCCCGATCATCAAGGAACCTGACTATCTTGCTAATGGCGAGTATCGCGTTGACAAAGGTGCTACACCCAAGATGTTGAATTGTCTAATGTGAGTTAACAAACCTTCTAATTTATTTTGATGCCGCATAATGTTTTCTTGATTTTACTCATTAATTCATATCTGCATTTGGTTGTTTTCATTGCAGTAATTAATATTGAAAGGTAGGATTTTTTTTGTTTCTTTATACAGTTGGATTGATTGTCCTTAGTTGGGCTAGGAACGACTTAACTAGGGATAACATGTTTGTTAATATGTAACTTAGTTATGGAACTCAGTGATTGGCTTATTAGCTTATTAAGAACATGTTTGTAAACCACTTATTTTACTTAAATTCGGAGATTGTCTTATTAAGTGGTGTTAAGTGGTGTTTGTTAATGCGTCTGGACTTTAAATTTAACTAGTGTTTAATGTCAAATTAATATGAAATAAGCAAGAAAAGATTGATAATTTGAAATGTTCAAACCTTCAATCTTCATCTTATATTTCTTGGATGTGATTACGGTGTTAAAAACTTAGATGTAAGTAGTGGATCCAAGGAATAAATTTGACTAACTTGGTAATCAACATTTAGGATTTCTATCTTTAGCATTAAAATTCAATAAAAAGCCTTAGGTATTAGCTTTCTGTATAAGATTTTATTTTCATTGTTTGAAATTATTTGATTATTTTATGAAGCATGTTGTTACAACCTGTTTAACATTGAACTGAAGTATACTAAAAGCTGATACAAAATGTTAATTATTTGATTATTTTATGAAGTGTTGATACAGAAAGCTGATACAAAATGTTGATCCTGAAACAAAACCCTAAATTGAATATCAAAGTCTGGAAATTTTGTTTGTTGGATTCATAAAGCAGCAAACCTTAATTGAAGATTTTAACATGGTAATATATATGTATATTATATATATACACCAAATTCAAAGTTCAAACATGTTAACTAAAACCACTTAATAAGATACTGATATTTTTTAAATAATTATTAAGTGATGCAATAAGTGTTTAACCAACTGCTCTTAGTGGCTTTGATGAGTCTGAATTTTGAATTTAACAAGTAATGAGGCCTAGAAATAAGTATAATGTTTGGATGTTCATGTTCTATATCTTACATTATTACCACGTTAAAAGAATAAACATCCATTTCTTTTTATAAAAAATAAATCTGATCCTGATAGTTTGTTGGTTTGTTGATCACGTTGTTGTTGTCCCATCTTGATTAAGTCGTTCATGTTTGATCTTAAAAGCATGGTCATTTGACTAATGGATATGCGTCAAAAAATTGTTCTCCTGTGAGTTTGATCTGCAAACAGATGTTAGACTGCCAATGACCACCTTTTTGATAGCCGAAGGCACTCCGATGCTTGTGTCAACAATTCTGTTTGAATAAAGAAGTAAATCTGGACAAAACTCGGTTAAAGTTGCATACATGTGTCGAATGTTCTCTTTACCTTTTATAACGGTCGCAGTTATTTCTCTGCTTGACAAGCATGTGAGGCGCAACAGAAGAAGATGTTTCTCGTAACAGTCTCCTTGATGGAGATGCGTTCGTGGAGGCGTAACCTCCTTTACGACTTTTTTTTTCAGTGCAACGTTTCTCTTCCTTATGAGAGCTCCTGTAGGGCATTGATTTGGGCTTTGATTCGTTTGGTCCTAGATTCAGGCTTTGATTATATCTTCTTATAGTGGGTCTTGTAGCCCATGTTGGCTTCATTCTTCTTGGTTGATCGGGTTGACTCAGTAGTGGGCGATATTGTTCCCCGCTGAAATCCACCATAGGTTGATCGCTAGGTGAGAGCATCTCATTAGTGAACCGCATCTTTCGAAAAACTATCATGTATAAGAGATTGGCTGAGCTGCCAGTGTCGACCAACACCCTCTTGATTTTCCATCTAACTATCATGACCGAGATTACTAAGGCATCATTGTGTGAGAAATTAACCCCGTCTGCATTTTCGTTTGAGAAGGTCAGAGTCTTCATCGTCTTTGCACGCTGTGCTGACGGCTCTTGGTATCTGATCTTTGCTTGTAGGTCTCTGACTGTGCAGTTAAAACGGTGTTATAACGCCGATATAACGCTTAACAGGAGTGAGCCATTGCGTTATAACATTATCACGTTATGGTATCACAACTCTGATATAATGACGTTATATGACCGTTATTAAGATAACATTTTTTTTTCAATATCGTCGTTTTAACGTTTTGTTCTAATACATAAAAAAATCACCCATTTTCATTCTCGATCGAACCAAAACCCTAGATTCATAAGAAAGAAAAAGGACCAGAGCTCGCCATCATCAATTGATAGAGAACTAGACCTCGTCGTTTGACGGAGAACGATAGAAAAATGAAGGGAAGAAGACGAAGAGTCGATCACACTCCTGTTGTGATCTCTCATATGAAGTAAAGATTTTTTAATTTTTAAATCTAATGTTCTGAATATGATTTACTTTTTCGACTATATAATACATTAATATTTTGTTGGGGTATTAAAAATATATTTAAAAAACTATTCCGTTATATATCGTAATATCCCGATCTATCCCGTTGTAACCTATAACGCTCTTGGACCATTATGGGCCCGTCATCCGTTTTAACTGCATAGGTCTCTGACTATTCGCTTTCGGGATCAGTTGGATTGTTCATTTTCTCCAGCTGCACTATAGAAGACGTATATTATCTTCTTTGGTCGTTCCCCTGAGGTGATTGTTTCGTCCTCGGGTTTGACGAATTTTTTGAGTCGTCCTTCTCCGATATGGTGTTGGATCTCGTCTTTCAGACTGACAATCTTCAGTATCGTGGTCGAAGTCGTTGTGGAAGAGGCAGTGTTTGCTTTTGTTCCATTTCTCTGAATCTCCTCATTTTTGGTGGCCATTTGACATTTTTCTTCTTGCTATAGCTTTAAAGACCTCGTTTCGACTCGTTATCAAGATCGGGAACGATTTCTCTGTTTTTTTGCATTTGGGCTTCTTCAGTTGTGGTTTTCCAAACTTTACTTGGTTAAATTCGGAACTGTTATTGATCCGATGTCTCTTAAGCTGGGTGATTTCTTCTCGTGATTTGTTGCTCTCTAGGCATCGGATGAGTCTATCCACCATTTCAATTACGTGATTCATCTGAGTCATAAGCATCTCTACTCAAGGGTTCGAGGGGATTTCCCAAGATGTCAGAGACGTCTGAATTGTTACCTGTTGAAGCTTTCTTTTTTCTGGCGCGATTGGTTCGATGGTTATCGTTGGGTTGATATTAGGTGACATTTCGTACTGTTTGCTGCCAGATTGAGGATTTGTGGAGCGTTCCATTGACCTTGATAGTTGTTTGATTGTTAACCAAATCTCGGTGAACTTTGTCACCGAATTTTATTTTTGAAAAGGAAACTCGTCGTTCTCATAGACAGCGCTAAACTGGTGCGTCCAAAAATCGTTCTCCTTGAGTTTGACCTGCAAAGCAAATGTTAGACCGTCAATGACCACCTTTTTGGTAGCCGCAGACACTCCGATGCTTAAGTCAACAACTCTGTTTGAAGAAGAAAGTAAATCTGGACAAAACTCAGTTAAAGTTGCATATCTATGTAGAATGTTCCATTTACCTTTATAATGGTTGCGGTAAATTCTCTGCGTGACTTAAGCACATGAGGCGCAACAGAAGATGTTTCTCATAACAGTCTCCTCCTTGATGAAGATGCGTCCTTGCAGGCGTAACCTCCTCCACGACTCTTTAGTCTAACGTTCATTTTCTTTATGAAAGAACTCGTGTCGGGCCTAGATTTGGGCTTTGATTCGTTCGGTCCTGGATTCGGGCTTTGATTTTATCTTCTTATAGTGGGCCTTGTCTGGTCCCTATGGTTGACTTCATTCTTGTTGAGTTTTACGGGCAGGTCCAATAGATGGGACGCCATATCTTCGCGATGGATGTTCTCTGCCACTATATAGCGATTGGTCTATTTTAATGTATCATCAAATCAGATGTAATCTTATGAACATATCATCATCATCATCAAAGCCCATTCCCGAAATTTTCGGGGTCGGCTACATGAATTTTGGTTCTCCAAGCAATGCGATCTTCCCACATTTCCTCACCTAATCCAAGCTCAATGATATCTTCATTCACCGTCTTCATCCAATCTTATGAACATATAAAAAATAAAAATCTTCGTCCAGATCTACCTTTGTTGTTTTAACAGTTTAAAATGATATGTTAAGTCTTGGCATTTTGCTGACTTTTTTATTACGTGATGGGGATGTGGTGTGTGTTATGTAAATGTAGAGCTTTGATATACTTTCTATTTTACACTGCTTTCCATAACAAAGTCCATTGTTCTAATGGAATCAGGTACAAGCTTTCTTACTATCGGTTTGGAGAGCTGACAACAGAGTATGGAAAACCTCCTGGGTAAGTATAATTCTGCTTACTTAAACTTTTATTATGCTTTCAGTTCCATAGAAATGCTTACAATACAAAGTTTTATAAGATCTGCAAAAATACTTTTAAAATGACCTGGAATGAATATGACACGAAGTTGTGAAATGGGAAATATAATTGAGGATGAGAACGGATGAGCAGTCAAACACTTTTTTTTTTTTTTTTCCATTTTCCCTTTGTTTGCTCGTGGCAAAGAAATTGTTCGCAAGAATGTAGATATTTACACTAAAAGTTATTGGTAGAAATATAATGGACTCATTGAGTGGGATCATGTTATTTAGGCACAAAACAACTTAACTAGAACAAATAGCAATGCAAGAGTACTTTCAATATTGACCATGAAGATGCCTTGGATTCTTTTATAGAAGTCTAAATTCTAGAAAATTTAGGCCTCTGACCATGTTCCAGATATTTTAGCTGCATCTTGCTTCACATCAACTAACTGGACATAAATACTGTTGGAGTAAAGCAGAGTTCATTCTCTTCAATTCTAATACTTGATTCACACACAGACAAGATTAGATAAATCTTTTCGCAAACAAGATCCGATGAATTTTTCTTTTGCAGATGATTTTCAATTGAACTAAGACCTTAAATTGTTGCCGTTAGTAATGTCTGCACATGGTAGGACAGCTTCATTTTTGGTAAAACAACATTGGTATTATTTGATACTACAAGCATTTCATTTACCAACTAAAGATATTTGTGTTGATTTCTTGAATACTAACTCGTTTTGGTCCCACTTGGTGCTGTATAATTTCGAAAAAATTTCTTGAAGATCAAAGGTTTGCTACGTAAAAACGGTTTGGTATTCTTGAAGAGAGAGTCATATAGGTTGTGATGTAATACATAAAGCTGCTGGTTGAATCACCTATTTATGCAATGCTCCTTGTAGAGTCTTTCACTGAGGCTTAAAGAACATCGCAGGGCATGTTCTTAATAATGTGCAGATAACATAACCTACTGTTTATTTATTGTGTTATAGGTATGATCGTGCAAGAGGGGTTGAAATCGGAAACAAGGATGTGAAACTTGAGCACTTGGAAGAGGCATACACAACATCCAATTGGATAGTTAGGATTTACAAAGTAAAACCACCCAGTAATAGGTGGTAAGGCATCATTAACTCCATATATATAATTTCGTGGGGACATGAAATGGACAGTAGAAGAGGAATTGTAACACCTTGAGTTTTGGAATAATTTATCTGCTTGTATTTTGAGGAAAGGGAATATGGCCCTCCTTACTCCGCCGAGAGTAAGGAGAGCACTTGTCATACTGAAGGCTCTGATTTCGTTGGAAGTCTCTTGGAACTAGGATGTCTTCCGAATGCGAAACATACTCAGCTTGGACGGTTTTGGTGGGTTTCGTAACTTATATTTAGCCATATAGATAATGATGCCCATCCAACTCTAAAGGCAATTCTGATCCTCATGTTTGGTATCCTGATTTGGTCCAACTGCTGAACTTGTTACATTTATGGTTTTTCTTTTTGGCAACGATAATGTATATCTTATATTCAGCTCACGAGTTTGTTGGTTCAATCCTTCAGAAATTTCTTCCTGAGAAATAGTTTTCCTATCTTGATTAAGAAAATAAGTAAAAATCGTGTTTGGACCTTTAGGAATGACAAATGACTTTTAGGGTGTCTTTGGTTGCATGGAATTCTATGTCATGGGAATTCATGAGGGGACCACATAAATGCAAGTTAACTTGAAGTTCATTCATCAATTCATCATTGTATTTTGTGATCAATGGTTGTATTCTCATGAACATGAGAATCTCACTCCTTGGTCCTCCAAAGCACATGATTTTCATGTTCGTGAGACTTTTATTTCTATCATTGATCACAAAATGATTGGTGAGTGGACCTCAAATTAACTTAAATTTAGGTGGTCCTTTTGTAAATTTTCATAACATAGGATTTCATGAAACCAAACCCACCCTTAAAAGCAAACTTGCAAGGATTTTCTTTGCACACTTGTATTCTTTGATTCCAAATTTGGAAGCATACAGTGTATGCTTGGTTGCACAAAATTTTATCTAGAGAGAGAGAGGATGTTGAAGATAATCCATGGTCGAACGAATACTAATTCTTGTAGATGGGAGTTGAAGATGATCATCCAATCTCATTTTTAGAAATAACTAGGAATTCAATACAATGTAAGATTACAAGTTTAAAATAACTGTTCCATACCTATCTGTTGAGTGAATCATCTGCAACCGAACTTTTAGATGTTCTTTCCCCACTCAAGTATGAAAATATTGCCTAGGCCAAGCCAGAACCTTCTATTTCAAAACAGTGGGATTACACTTTTGTGTGTCACCAAGTTTCTGGGTGTTGGGTATCTATAATGTGTCAGATAACTTCCACGTCATAATTGACAAATTTTGACCCCCTTCTAAAACCATTACTATAACAATAGGTATTATTTTTGTATTTCTTATTGAATCGTTTCAAGAATTATTGTATTTGAAATGAATGATAGAATGCAGTTACAGGTATATATATATTTACAACAATATTTTGGATTACTAAGCTAGCTAGTGTGCAGACTACAGACTACAAACAACTATGTGGATGTACAAAACCATGAGCAGATCCAAGAGCATTTGCACAAAATGCTCAGGACCTGGTTGTTATAAGTTTGCTTTGCATCCTCCAATTTAATCCCATTGCATGGATTCTTGTTGCTGCAATCGAACTTGAGTGCTACTTGTGTCGTGGAAGTTCCCTGGATGTCTAGGTACGTTATCTCACTGATCTTTATGCCTGAAACCTGATCAGGACAACCTTCATTATGAGGGCAGTAATTTTGGTCAATAACAATGGGATTTTGCACGTTGTTCACCACGGCGTGTTTGAAGAGGACGCCTTTCACAAATCCATTGCTTGGTCTTCCCCAAGCCTTGATTCTTATCCCATTTTGAGTATTGGTAAAAAAAAAAATAACATTTTTAACTTTCTGCACACCTGATTCATCAAGGTCTTTGGCAAGGCTTCCAATGCTGCAACGACACGCGCATATGTAAATCCTATAATTAGTACACATCCAAAGCCGAGCAAGCAAATTATACACAAATGACACGGATTATATATACGCAAACAAATGAATCAAAGCCATCTAGCTCTCACCTGATGCCATGCCCTGGTTCACATGCAATGCCCTGGATCCACAAGTTCTCCGTACCAGGCCCAACTGAGATGCAATCATCACCTGTCTTGATCTCTGAGCTCATGATAGTAACACTGCACATGTATGCCATCCGTGTTAGGGCTGTCTCCGAGGGCAGTGATCATCACCCGCTTCATGTTCACATTTTGGCAACCATTGACAATATGAAACATCTCGCTGTTTAGCGATCTAAGTCCATTTATCACCATGTCCTTAGAGTTATGAAGGAAAGTGACTGCAAAATGGAACACAAACAGTTAATCTAAATCTCAATTAAATTGATCAACCTGTTCAATAATTTGGGTCAGAGAGAGATAAATAACACATGCTGTGGTTCCTCGAGGACATTTCTCCTGGGCAAGCTTGCAAGCCCACAAAGCAGCTCCTCTGCCATCAAGAGTACCACTATAGATGGAGACACATTGGAATGTGACAAAAAAACAGGACAAAAGAAATAATTTTGTGAGAACAATGCTCTCATCTTTTTATTGTTCTATTATTGTTTATATACAAGCTATTCTGCCAATATAGGCAACTCCTAATCACCCTAACAATCGGCTAACTTCCTTATACAAATTTGACCGAATAAACAATCATCCTAAAGTACAATATTCACATAATCAAGACAATCTTCACAATAGCATAATTGAGAGTATAATCATGAGAATATTCTCAATACCATATTCAATAGCATAATCATGAGAATATTATTCTCAATACCCTCCCCCCATATTCAATATTCTCAATACTATATACAAGCTATTCTGCTAATATAGGCAGCTCCTAATCACCCTAACAATCGGCTAACTTCCTTATACAAATTTGACCGAATAAACAATCATCCTAAAGTACAATATTCACATAATCAAGACAATCTTCACAATAGCATAATTGAGAGTATAATCATGAGAATATTCTCAATACCATATTCAATAGCATAATCATGAGAATATTCTCAATACCCTCCCCCCCCCCCCCCCCCCTCAAGTTGGTGCATGGAGATCCCGTATGCCCAACTTGCGAAGTAGATACTCATATTGTCGTTTGCCCAACGCTTTTGTGAAAATGTCAGCGAGTTGCGCATTAGACGGGACAAATGTGAGATTGATATTTCCGGCAACAATGTCATCACGGACAAAGTGACAATCGACCTCAATGTGTTTTGTCCGTTCATGAAATACAGGATTTTGAGATATATGGAGAGCCGCCTGACTATCACAATGAAGAGACATAGGACGTGTATGGGGCATCCCGAGGCTAGTTAAAATAGCTTTTAGCCATTTCAACTCACATGTAGTCATAGCCATAGACCGGTATTACGCCTCTGCGGAGGAACGAGATAATGTATGTTGCTTCTTCATCTTCCAAGATACCGGCGAGTTTCCAAGAAACACTAACCACTCAGTGAGGGACCGCCTAGTCAATGGGCATCCGGCCCAATCAGCGTCACACCACCCATGTAACTGCATGTCACACTTACTACTCAAATGTATACCTTGACCCGGATTACCTTTTAAGTACCGGACCACCCGCAAAGCAACTTCCCAGTGGTCTGTCCGAGGACGTTGCATAAATTGAGATAAAACATGAACACTATAAGATAACTCGGGTCGAGTAAAACACAAATAAATTAGCCGCCCCACCAAGCGACAGTAAGGCTCTGGATCAGCGAGCTCTTGACTCGTAGACAAGGCAAGTTGGTAATTCTGTTCCAATGGCACCGCAGCGGGCCTTGCCCCTAGCAATCCGGCTTCAGAAATGATGTCAAGCGCGTATTTGCGTTGACAAAGTACAAACCCATCTGGTCCGCGTGCCACTTCTACCCCCAAGAAATACTTTAAAGGACCCAGATCTTTCATGTGGAAACAAGCACTGAGGTAACCCTTGAATTTCTGTATATCAACCGGATTACGCCCAGAGATGATAAGGTCGTCGACATAAACAAGAACACTGAGCTGAACCGCACCTCTCTGTAGAGTAAACAAAGAATAATCTGAATAAGATTGCTGAAAACCATAATTCTTCAAAGTAGTTGACAGTTTAGCGAACCAGCACCGAGGTGCCTGCTTCAGCCCATATAATGATTTTCTAAGCTTGCACACCTTCCCGGAAGTCCCCACCTGAAAACCGGGTGGTAATTTCATGTATACCTCCTCCGTAAGGTCACCATGTAGAAATGCATTATGAACATCCATCTGATGAACTTCCCAATTCATGGCAGCCGCAACGGCAAGAAAGACCCTCACTGTAACCATCTTAGCTACTGGAGCAAATGTCTCTGTATAATCAATTCCTTCAATTTGATGATTCCCAAGAATAACCAGCCGAGCCTTCAATTGCTCAATGGTACCATCAGAATTATACTTGATCTTGTATACCTACTTGCATCCTAGAGCTTTCTTTCCTGGTGGCAATTCTGCTACAACCTAGGTTTCATTAATCTCAAGAGCCTCAATTTCTCATCGCATGGCATCCCTCCAGCGTCTGTCTTTCGCGGCCTTAGAATAACACACAGGTTCCTGATTCGCTGTCAAGGCTGCAAGAAAATGTCTATGTCGCACAGAAAAATTATCACAATTCACATAATGTGCTATAGGATAGGGTGTACCTGAGGAATGTCGTGGTACGGGTGATGCTGGTACGGATGGACTCATTTTTCGAATGGTATGAGTAACATAATCACAGAGTCGTACCGAGGCTTGCCTTCTGCGTTGACCCCTGCCCAACACATCTTCCTGACTTGCATCCGGGTTGTCCTCCTGGTTCGCACAAACCGGCTGCCCAGCAGCCTCATCCGGCTGTACAAACTCCTCGGCACCAACATTTGCCCCATCCTCAGCACACGTCGACTGCCCAGCATCCCTATTTGGTTGAACAAACTCCTCGGCACATGTCGACTGCCCAGCAGCCCCATCCGGATGTACAAACTCCTCGGCACCCCCCCTCAAAACAGGCGTAGATGTTTCCTCAAAGTCCTCGTGAACCGCCTCGACATTAGGCAGACCATCGTGGTCTAAATTAAAATTATCTGCAAAGGGAAAAACTCCTTCCGAGAATACAACATTACGAGAAACAAAGAAATCTTCAAGTCATACAAACGCCACCCTTTTTTTCCATAAGGGTACCCAACAAAGACGCACCTTTTCGACTTCTACTGGCAAACTTATCCCCCGTCTACACATGCGCATAACACAAGGACCCCAAAATGCGCAAGTGATCGTAAGTGGGTGCGCTGCCATATAAGACACTATATTGTGTTTTCCCATTCAAGACCAAGGAGGGAGTCCTATTTATCAAGTATCCAGCCGTCAACACACATTCTCCCCAAAACTCAATAGGAAGAGAGCCCTAAAAACCCAGCGCCCGAGCTACGTTCAAAATATGTTGGTGTTTCCGTTCAACCCGCTCATTTTGTTGAGGTGTTCCCACACAAGATGTTTGAAAAACAATCCCATGATCAAGAAAATATTGTCGCAGGCAAGTGAATTCAGTGTTGTTATCACTCTGCAAAATATTTACTTCTTTATCAAATTGTCTCTTAACCATCGAGAAAAACATTTGAAGAGTATGGGAGACCTGTTTCTTATCAACAAGTAAATAAATCCATATAGCACGGGAAAAATCATCAACAATGGTCAAAAAATAAGAAGCACCACAAGAAAAAGTTGTTCTATAAGGTCCCCATAAATCAGTGTGAATAAGTTCAAAAATAGTCGAAGCTTTATGTTCACTAACAGGAAACTTATCTCTACTTTGCTTTGCTCTCTGGCAGACATCACAATTTTTATTCAAGCAAATTTTCGTTTCACTAAAACTTACTTCGGGAACTAACTTTGTTACTTGTAGAGATGGATGACCCAGTCGCTGGTGCCATAGATCAAGAGACACCACACTATTGGCCTTTATTGCGTGAACCTGTGGCAGCCCCCGAAAGTAATAGAGTCCATCGCGTCGTTCACCTGCACCAATCAGCATCCTCAAAGTGCGGTCCTGTATAACACACAGATCATTAGTGAATTGGACAAAACAGTTATAGTGATCAGTCAATTGCGACACTTAAATTAAATTGCAAGTTAGCCCTAGCACATAAAGAACATTTTTCAAACATAAATTTCTTTCAAGAATGACCGTCCCCTCTTTAGTGGCGATAGCGCTACTCCCATATGGCAATCCCACGGGACATTGAGCAATCGCCCTTAAGTCACGGAGATCCCCGATCATGCCAGTCATGTGATTCGAAGCTCCCGTGTCAATAATCCAAGGCTTACCAGTCATATTATCGGTCGTTGCGGATTTTGACCCGCCCAGCATTTGGAGAAGTGTCTGCCACTGATCGGTATTCAGCCCGGGCAGTGGAGAAGTGTCTACCACTAAAACTTCTTGAGGTGTTCCCCGATCGGATTTTTTTTTTTACTTCAAAACCTAGTTTTCCTTCCCTCTCTCTCTGTTTCTCTGCAAAACCAACAAACCCAAATCAAGCAAGACTGGGAGTCGGTGGTGCAGTGGAGACGCTCAAGAAGTTCGACAGGGGTTCGAACAAGAAGACGACGTCAGGACCGGTGGTGAACGCGAGGAAGCTGGACGAGGCAGCGCAGCCTGCGAGACTGGATAGGGTCTCGGTGGAGGTGAGGCAGGCGATCCAGAAGGCGAGGCTGGAGAAGAAGCTGAGTCAGGCCGAGGGCTAGGGCCTATCGGCGACGGTAACACGGCTACGATGAAAACTGATTCAGCGTGGCTTGCAATGGCGTGATGCGAGCCTGTCGATTGGTCTGTGGGATCAATGATGCTTGCAATCAATCTGTGGAGCAGGCAGGTGGTTTTCAAAATTCTGGGTTTCAAATTCAGTCGATGGTTCGAAATTCAGGGTTTCAAATTCAGTCGATGGTGGTTTTCAAATTCTGGGTTTCAAATTTAGTCGATGGTGGTTCAGGGTGGTGATGGATTCAGGGTGGTCTTCGGGATTCTGGATTCAAAAGAAAGAAAAAATATGCAAAATAACTTCAAATGATTGAACCTGCTCTGATACATGACAAAAAAACAGGACAAAAGAAATAATTTTGTGAGAACGATGCTCTCATCTTTTCATTGTTCTATTGCTGTTTATATACAAGCTATTCTGCCAATATAGGCAACTCCTAATCACCCTAACAATCGGCTAACTTTCTTATACAAATTTGACCGAATAAGCAATCATCCTAAAGTACAATATTCACATAATCAAGACAATTTTCACAATAGCATAATTGAGAGCATAATCATGAGAATATTCTCAATACCATATTCAATAGCATAATCATGAGAATATTCTCAATAGAATAAGATCCAGTTTTCTGAGCTTCCTATTACATTGTAATCAAATGGGGATACTAGAGTTCCATCGTTGTTTTTGCATTGCCCTTTGAAAATCACATTTTTGAGCAAATACCTTCCTTGTGGAACATAGTTTGTAGTGGGATACACCGATCCACATGCATTGGCCCATGCACTAAGGAAGGACTTGGTGGAGTCAGTCTTGCCATCAGGTTTAGCCCCTAGTTGCACCACATGGTAAACTACAGCCCAACTTGCTATACAGGATAGGAGGAGTTGAAAAGAGAATTATGATGTTCACTGATCTTGTAGTATTTTCCCAGTGTGATCAAATAACAAAACTGAGTAGATAGAGTTCTATTTCAAGTAAAGTAGATAGGACTTGGAGAGTTAAGAATTGAATGTTCTGAGAAACTAGAAATGTGTTTGGGCTATTTATAGCTAGGATTGATTCGGTTTGGATGTTTGGTGGATTTCCAAGCAAATTAGGCGCCGAAATCCATAGGAGTTGAATCAGTTGATGTAAGAAGTGAGGAATGTGTTTGGTGACATCTTAAACAAACCCATGAGATGCCTCATGACTATCTATCAAGTAATTCTTCCTGGCCTGGGAAACCAGTGAGGTTGCTGCTTGGGGGGAGATTTTACACTTTTGCCCCCCCCCCCCCCTTTTAAACACCTTTTCCAAAAAGGTTGTTAAAGAGGGGGGCAAAAGTGTAAATTCGCCCCCCGGCAACATCCTCGCTGGTTTTTCCCAGGCCAGCTAGAATTTCGGCTATCTATTACAGGGTTTTTGTAGTGTTTAAGTCAATATATGCTTATTATATCATGTGAGCTTACTAACAGCTTATTATTTTATATAATCCTCTATTCTCTTAAGTAAAAACATGAATGTACATCTGATTTGGGTTTATTTATTTATTTTTAAATATTATTATTATTATTATTTTAAACATATGATATGGTTGCTTATATATCGACATGAGCAAGTTTTGACTCTGTATCTTAAAATAAAATATATTTTCTTGTGTAAAGATTAACTGAATATGGTTGTGCTTTGACCTTTATTACAAGGTTATGTATAACTCTGGAAGCAATTTATATGTTACAATATCTTAGTCTTGATTTAATTATTTAGAGTTACACTATGGTTAATTTGGGTTGAGCCTTTTTAAAGCGTGATGTTTCCTTCAAAGATGGGAATGATATTGTACAAATATTAACCTAATTAATTAGCTTATAATTGTATGTTTTATTCGTAAGTGTACAAGATTTAGATAGCAAGAACAAGATCATTCTCACGAGAATTGAATTAATTGTGTTTAAAAATAGTTTTCCTAATACTACTATTCCTAAAACAAATTAAATTTCAATGCTCAAATTTTTCCAACTTAAGGGCATGGCTGCATGGGTGTCTACTCCTTAAGCTATGAATTTTCGTAAACAACGAATTAGACATGATTGTCTACTCTAACTTTTTTCATTCTCAAGGTATTTAATATAGTATCTACTAAGTTGCACCTTAAGAACGCATAAATAAATGAAAATCGACAAAAATATAAAACAAAAAACATGGTATCTATTTTTGTCATCTATGTTGATTAATTCCAAGAACCGATCATACTTGGTTCATTATAGGCACAAGACTCGGTCATCTAAATTTACTCATGTAAGAATCTTCATAAAAATCATACATATGGTGATCAAACATAAGTAAAATTTATATGAAGGGTGAAATAAAATCATAAATCAATCAATTGGGCATCGTAAAAATCGTGTATCAAGGCATGTCAAAATTCTAAGGAATCATAAATAGTGCTTCAATCTATCCTTAACTAAATTGTTTAGCTACACATATGGTAGACAAGATTGGTATTCAAATAACATATTCAAAAGTAGAAGAAATAAACAAACTGTGATGCAGTGGTGCAGACTGAAGTTGGTGGTGGAAAATAGCAAAAAGAAGTTTTCAAACTTCTTTTATTTTACCTCTTCACGAATTTTAGAGTTTTTGTGAGACTTCTCAATCGCAGCCAAAGAGAGAGAACAATTCACGTCCGAGAGGGAGAGAATTAGGAGCCCCTTTTTCCCCTTTTAACAACCTTTATTTCCTTTTTAATTTCGCCCCCTTTCCGAACGGGTTTCGACCTAAAATTCTTTGTGAAATAGGGTTTCCATCTTTAACTAGGCTTCCTTTTTTAGCGACCCTGCCTTGCACGTGGCATTATTTCATTTTATTTTCATTAAAGTACCTGCCAAATATCAAAATCACATAATGTAACTAAGTAGAAATTATTATAGAAAAAAAATACTTGAATTAACTAAATAATCTAACAATTATACTTAGAAAAACGATGTTCAAATTGCAATTTTATGCACTCCTCAACCCCCTAACCAACTTATTGCTAGTCTTTATCAATTCAAAGCACTCAAACTTAACTAAAACTCAGGACTGAAATATAACTTCTATCTCTAACACTTTTGCTAGCACTTACGATTGCATTTAGTGAATGCAACAAGCCTTTAAACCACAAGGTGTCCCTCGTAGACGAGTTATAGTCTTGTGAGGGTTTACCATAGTGGTACCCACAAACACTGGTATTTTCAACAAATTGCTCAATCTTGACTTTCCAATTCTATATATATAACAAATTGTTAATGAGAGTACAATATTACCAAAAACAATAAACATTGGCTTTCATTCATTAGCAAATTTAAAATAATAAATTCATTTTCACAAGTTTTGGGAACTCAAAATAGGGCACGTTACTCATAAATGGGCTAGTAAGAAACAACAAGTTCCTTTTGGTGTAAAGTTAACGAACACATAATTATAGAGCTTCAAAGTAATACCTATATACATGACTTACTACCTCAAAATTAATTAGAATTTCATTTTTAAAATAACCAAGGCAATGAATACTAACACAATTAATATTTTTTTGTTTTTTTTCAATGATATGTGTGGACTGTGCAATGTTTAACTCCCTTAACTTTTTTAATTGACCCATGTAACAGGCTTTAGACCAATGACTCCCAAACTAGATGGTTTTAGGGCATTAGGTGTAGAAACACCCCTACGAGTTTATTAACTCGAGCAAAAAAGACTACGAAGTTAAATTAGCCACAACCCGACTTCCACACGTGCAATGTTTAGCCCCCTTACGTTTTGTAATTGACTCATTTATATGGCTTTAGACCAATGACTCCCAAACTAGATGGCTTTAGGGCATTAGATTTAAACACACCTCTACAGGTTCACGAACTCGAGTAAAAAAGACTATAAGCTAAACTAGTTTATTCATACATTAACATTATTATAATGTTACTCATCCAACAAATCTCCCAATTTATCCTAAGATATAAGCATGCATATCTGGTTTCACATTTTCACGCCCCACACTATTAGCCAGTGTGCATGTGCTAAATTCAAAGTGAAACAAGTGGAATACTTACTAACCAAAACTAAGTATTACAAATTGAGATTTCCTAGATATATGATCGTGTATTCACCATTTTAAACTCACTAATTTTTAATTCAAAACTAAAGTTCAACAATACTCTTAAAAAAAAACTTAATCGATTATTGAGTTCAACGTAACCATGCTAAGACATCATTGCAAAAAAAATTTTGAATTATTGTTTTTATAATTTTTTTTGAATAAAAAAAACAACCTTTCTACACCCCCAACCTAAATCGGACATTGTCCTCAATGTTAAATCAATTCATTGTAACGAGGAGGGGAAGAAAAATAAAATAAAATAAAAATAATCTAGCAACCTAGCAAAATAAAATACGAAAATAATAAAAAAAAAAGTAAGCAAGGGAGGGACTTAGCTGAATATCTATAACTCATGAGCGCCTTAGTATAAAGTTCTCTTCTGCCTTTGGGGTTACCTCTCAAGTAGTGCTAAGTGTATAGTCTTCAACCAGACTAGATGACTCTCATGCCATATACCGAACGCAGTGGAGAGAAGTCCTCATCTCTAGGCTCAAAGCTCATTGCAATGTAGGGCTTCACTCTATGTTTATTCACTTTAAATTTAGACTTTTCTCCTTGCTATGAACCTCTATAGCTCCATGAGGAAAAACATTGGTATACCACCTAGGTTTTAGCTTCCCAGGAAAAAAGTTTCAATTTTGAATTATAGATCAACACCTTCTACCCCACATGAAAATCCTTCCTGATAAGGTTCTTATCATGATATGCCTTGGTCCTTTCCTTGTATAGCTTAGCATTCTCATAGGCATTATGCCTCAATTCTTCTAACTCATTAAACTGCATCTTCCTCTTGTCAACCGCCTGTTTCATATCAAAATTGAATTTCTTGATGCCTCAGTAAGCTCTATGTTCCAACTTTACCGGTAGGTGACATGCTTTCCCAAAAACTACTCGATATGGAGAACGCCAGTAAGGGTTTTGTAAGAAGTTCTATAGGCCCACAATACATCATTCAAGCGTAGCGACCAATCTTTTCTTTGAGTATTCACTGTCTTCTCTATGATGTTTTTGATATCTTTATTACTTATCTCCACCTAACCACTAGTTTGAGGATGATATGGAGTGCCAACCTTATTTGTAATCACATACTTTTTCATCAAGAAAGAAAAAAAAGGTTGGTTATTGAAATGGCTACCTCCATCACTTATTATTGCCCTCGGAGTCCCAAAACGAGTAAAGATATTATCCTGCAAAAACTTCACAACCACTTTGTGATCATTACTCTTTGAGGGGACAACCTCGACCCATTTAGACACATAATCCACACCCACAAGAATATATAAATATCAAATGAGTTAGGAAATGGACCCATGAAGTCAATACCCCACACATCAAAGAGCTCCACTACTAGATTGTTTTGCAGTGGCATCTGACTCATGGCGGAGATGTTTCCCGACCGCAGGCATCTATCACATGATCTGCAAAATGAAAAAGCATATTTAAACACAATAGGCCAATAAAAACCAAATTGGAATACCTTTAGTGTTGTCCTCTTGGCTCCAAACTGCCCTCCACATGCAAACTGATGACAATGGCGTAAGATACTCATATACTCTTCTGGAACACACCTTCGAATAATCTGGTTAAGACAAAATTTGAACATGGCTCGTCCCAATGGTAGTACCTTGACATTGATGTCAACCTCTTCTTTTCCTAGCTAGACATCCTTGGATGGAAAAATTTAGTAGTTATATAATAAACAATATCTGCATACCAAGGAAGTGGTACCTCTATTGTGAATAACTGCTCATCTGGAAATGATTAACTCAAGGGAAGCTCATTCCCCTTTTCATCATGAAGTAAACTGGATAAATGATCTGCCACCAAATTATCACTACCTTTCTTGCCCTTAATCTCAAGATCAAATTCTTGTAACAACGATACCCATATGTTTAATCTAGGCTTAACATCCACAAATATCTCAAAGCAGCATGGTCAGTAAATACAATAACTTTAGAGCCAATCAAATATGACCTAAACTTCTTTAAAGCAAATATGACAACTAACAATTCTTTTTCAGTGGTAGAGTAATTAAGTTGATCATCATTTAAATTTCGAGAAACATAGTAAATAACATGAGGTATCTTACTAACTCTCTGACCTAGAACGACGCCCAAAGCAAAATCACTGGCATCATACATAACTCGAATGGAAGGTTCCAATCAGGTGCCGTCATAATTGGTGCGGATGTGAGTAATATTTTCAAATCGGAAAAGGAAGTCATGCAATCTTTTGTCCATACAAAATCAACATTTTTAGTCAGCAACACACAAGGAGGTATGAAAATCTTAGAAAAGTCTTTTATAAAACTTCTATAAAACCCTGCGTGCCCTAAGAAGCTTCTCACCCCCTTAACATATGTAGGAGGTGGTAATTTGGAGATAATGTCAATCTTTGCCTTATCCACCTCAATGCCTCCACTAGAAATGACATGACCTAATACAATGCCATGTTGTACCATGAAATGACATTTTTCCCTGTTCAACACTAAATTACAATCTTCACATCTCTTAATGACAAGCTGCAAATGGTGAAGAAATTCATCAAAGTTAGAACCAAAAACACTGAAATCATCCATGAATACCTCGATGAACCATTCCACCATGTCTCAGAATATTCTCATCATACCCTTGAAATGTTGCAGGTACATTACATAGCCTAAATGAAATCCTTCTATAAGCAAATGTGCCAAAAGGGCATGTGAAAGTGGTTTTTTCCTGGTCCTCTCGCGCTATAGCCATTTGATTATATCCACTATACCCATCTAGGAAAAAATAATGATTGTGATCCACCAACCTCTCTAACATCTGATCAATAAAAGGGAGAGGGAAATTATATTTCCTTGTTTCGCTTTCTGTAGTCGATGCAAACTCTCCGTCCTGTGGTCATTCTAGTAGGAACAAGCTCGTTCTCCTCATTATTCATCACTGTGATTTCGCTCTTCTTAGGCACCACTTGAACTGGAGTCACCCACTTGCTATCTGAGATGGGGTAGATAATGCACACATCCAACAACTTCAGAACCTCTACTCTGATTACATCCTCCATGTGTGGGTTGAGTCTTCTCTATGCATTTCTGATAGGCTTTGCATTGTCTACCAGAGGGATCTTATGCATGCACCTAGCTGGACTTATTCCTTTGATGTCAGCAATGGTCCACCATAATGCAGCTTTGTGCTCTTTGAGAACTCTCAAGAGCTTATGTTCTTCCTCCAAACTCAAGTATGTAGTGACAAGAGTAGTATTAGTAGGCATACAAGTTTCAAATGGAGGTGCATGCTTAATTGAATGAGACTTAAAAGCCTCAAGAGAGTGTCAAGCTTCAATGATGTCCCTTATCACACTGTCATCTCCATGTTCAAGATTTAACCTTGTGAAATTATGAGTGATGGTAACCTCCAATGGATCAATGCTATGTACCTGATAAACATGCTCAATGACACTTTGAATTACATCAATATTAAAACAATCATGCTCATCCTATTGTAATTTTAATGCATCAAATACCTTAAATTCTATATTTTACTTTCATGCTTATAGTATCCTTTTTAACACAATTGTTTCTATCAACAGTATTCATAACAGGTCTTCCCAAAATAACATGCAAAGATAATAGTGTAGAAGGTTCTTCCATATCTAAGACAATAAAATCCATAGGTAATTGATGTAGTCGATTTTTGCTCTCCTTCCTTGCCTTGACCTAAACCTGCAGAAGGAATGCACGTGAGCCAAAGATCACTGTGTGGCGGCCAATGGCACTTCGATGCTTAAGTTAGATAAGGTTTAGGAGAGGCTTAAAGCTGTAAATTGGGTTTCTGTAGCGTACCTTTGTTCATCGACCTTATCTCCCTTTTATAGCGCGAAAGTCTTTGTTCGACTAGGCCTTTGGTGGCGTAGTTTAGGGAAAGAGATCTTGCTGGAGATCCTTTCCTTGTTGGGAGTTGTCCATGTAGAGAAGTTTCCCCACACAACTTGTGCTCCTAGATCAGCGGAGAGGTTTCCCTTTCAGAGTGTTGTCCATGCAAGGAAGTTTCATTGCCCGACTTATACTCCAGTATTTGTATCCTAGTCGGAACCAAGGTATTGCTGGCCTGCCTGTCTTGGGTCGATCCCACAAATACTAACCTTATCAAGGCTTACGAGTATTGGGCTTGACCACGTGCCGTGTGGGCTTAGTAGTGCGTTGCAATTTGGGTCCAACCTTTTGGATCCTGCCAATAGTGAACTTAGTGCGGTTTGGGTCTTGCTGTATTGGGCATGCAATCAGACCTTCTTTGTTTTATTGACGAGATTATAATGACACACGTACGATGCTGATCAGAGGACGGTTTGATGTATCATCAATTACTCTCCCCGAGTTGGCGGACCAGCTCATTGGTGCACCAAGTTAGTTCATGAAGAAACTGTGCAGTCATGATGGTTGAGTCTGAATTGTTTCCTCAAGCAGCGAGCTTCATTAATTTGGCGTGTGTCTGCTCGAAAGAGAAAAAGGCGAGAGTTATGTTTTCTATATAGATCTCCTTCTTGTGGAGTTTAGCTTTTTTACTCTTTCGGTCTCAGAGACTCTGTTTTGTCTTACTGCATTTCGTGTTTTTGACTTTGCTCAACTTTTGTAATTGAAAGCTTGTACGATTTTTTATGGCGGGCCTGAATCAGCTTTCTGATGAGCTGTCTACTAAGGGCCGCAAGTTCTTTGAGGAGAGGTTGCTTTTTGAGTCAAGTCTAGAAGTCCTTCGTAAAACATATGGGATTCATAATGACCTGGTGCTCTTCACTCTGGGCTCCGATCTGACGCCATTGTCCCTCCAGAGGGTTCATCTGTCTTTATCGAGGTATGCTTCAATTGGGAATCCACTTTCCTATTATCAAGGAAATTTGGGTGTTCCTGGTGTACCTCAGCATTGCACTCGCTCAACTGGTGCCGAATAGGTGTAGGACTGTGATCGTCATTCTGATTAGGGCGAAGGACACTGGTGTCCGAGTGTCTTCGAGGGCGATACAACTGCTTACTTCCTCTTGGATAAACAAACATGTTGTGTGTGTGCTAACATTGTCGGATTATTTTGGCAATCTGCTTGATGATTTTAAGTCCTGGCTGAAATATTGCTTCATTGCTTCCACGGACTCGATGTATTTCGAGCTTGCTGGTCGTCCGGTCGAGTAAGAATTCAGGCCACTGAGTAAGTTCAATTATGTTTCTGATTCTACATGTGTTAAATGCATATCAACTTGACCTTTGTGCTAGGGAAATTCCCAACTTCATTTCTTTCTACTGAGGATAAAGTGGCTTTGAACGCATTTCGCGACATGTCTCGTCTGCGGATAGAGGATGTCGTTAATTCTTCGAATATGAAGCGCAACAGACTGTGGGCCCATTGGCATGAGGCTCCCACTCCTTTTAGGATTCTGAAACCAAAGCCTGAAGGTGTATCATTTTTGAAAAAGAGGAAGCTTTCGAAGATTAAAATTTTGAGCCCTTCAAGGAGGAAAAAATTATGAAGCACTTCATTTTTCTGTTTGTCTGAAGAGGCCTTGTGTTGTGTCTAGGCCCATTCGTGGGCGTTAAGCTTTGTCCGAGGGACGTGAAGCTATCAGACAAGTTTTTGATTTCTCTGTTGGGGCAGAGACTTTGTGTTTGAGGGGCATGATGCTCGAGCAAATGCCTCTATTTTTCTTCCTGACTTGGAGAGGGAGTATCGTCAAATGATGGGGGTTGAAGATGTAACAAAGCTTAGTACAAAACATGCAGAGGTTCTGAACAAAATGTTGTTGCAGGCAGGCGTGGAAGTTTTGTCTGGTATGGGGTTGGGTCGTCCTTTTTGGATCGCAACCCTGCCGAATTTTCGTCCGGTTGTCAACCTTATGGTGAAAGGTTGCCTCCATGTCACCCAGACTGTCCTCCATCTCACTCTCGTCCCCATATTGAGGTGACGACGGGTCCAAGGAATAACTTGCTTCCTTCTTCCTAGCTAAATGATTCTAAGTAAGCTCATGAAAGATGGTCAATCGTTGCAAGCAAGGGGAAAGCTGTGGATGAGGGCTCTGATGCGGTGCAGACGGTGAAGGGTGGTGCTAAAGTGATTCAATCCCGAAAGACCTCCATCTGAAGTTTGTTTGCTCCAGACGGGGTGAAGATGAGCAACCAAGCTTGGCACCAAGAGGTTGACATTTCTTATGCTTCCAGGAAGCATATTAGCAGGTGGAATGGCTGACTAGCGAACTGTGCTCCGGAGCTAGAAGGAGAGACGTTGGGAAAATGTATGGATAAATGGCAGAAACATCTCGTACGTCTAGAGATGTCATATCTGAATCAAGTGACCGCGACTAGAACTGAAGTCGAGGCCGTTCATGAGAGAGTGTATACCATGGAGAAAGTCTTTGCTAACTTGCAAAAGTTTTACTCTCTATGAGATTGATTCGTTAAGGAAGCAACTCAAAGTTTACTCACATGCTGGAGCGAAGTCCTAGCGCACAAGATCGGAGGCTCAGAGGGTTTGCTTGGAAATGTTTGAGTCCAATCTCGCGGGGGCAGTGTCTGTGAGGGATTGGTTCGAGAATGAATTGAACCTTGTCCATTATGGCTTACAGTTTGCCCATGAGACTGCGGTCGGAGTATAGGCTGAAATACAGGCTCTGAACGCTGAGAAGACTAAGAAGGATTCTGAATGGGCTATCCGATGTCAGCAATTGCAGGCTGATATTGATTTTAATGCCAAGAGTGTGCGGACCGCGGAAAAGCAGCTCTTTATGGCACATAATGAACTAAGTGTTGTTAATCATAAGCTGGGAACCGAGCAGTCAAAGACTGACATGCTGTCGGGCAAGTTGGAGCAGCTGAAGCGGGAGCTTGCTAAATCAAGGGTACGTGAGGAGAAACTTCTTATGACCCAAGGCACGTTTGAGTTCAACAGAGTCATGTAGGAAGGCTGGAGTTGTTGTAGCTTATGAAAGAGGAACATCCCGATTGGTATCTCCCCGATTATGAAGAGGTGGCATATGTGGAATTTGGAGTGGCCTTTGACAGGTAACACATACAGATGTGTCTCCTTCTTCATCTCCTGCTAAGTCCGGCTTTGTTGTATATGACTCTCCTAATGATGAGGAGTGAACTTTGTACTTTTCGGCTTGCAAATGAATAACTTTCAATACTTGTGCATTTTTCTTTTAGTTTCGCTTCTAGCTTTTATCTGCTATGTCTTATCATGACATGAGTTGTCAAACGAGAGGTTCTGTTGGGTTAGGTAGCCGTATGATTGATCTCTTGGTGAGAGTTCTAACTGCTTATGCTGCGATAGTTCGTACAATTCTGGTCAGAATCCTTTTAGAAATCGGGGAGTTTATTCACCCCTTCCTTGGCGGCTTGGTTGTATATCGGACCAGCAGTTGTAGTTGCTATCGTAAGAGAACTAGTCAGATTGTGGTCCCAGTACGTGTACTGTTGTAGATGATTGGACAATAGTCCTCAGGAGTCCTTCGAGTTGAGCTTCCAATGCTCAGACCGGACTTTCGGCTCGTTCTTACTTGCTATTGGCGGAATAGGCTTAGATTGACCAGAGGCTGTTATCGTTAGTTATAATTGACTAAATGGGGGAGGTTCTCGTTTGCGGTTGAACGGTGGTCCTAGCAATTCTTTGTGATCAGGAGTCGAAGGCACGGACTAGACTCCCACTTTCCAACCCATCGTCGCTTGCTTCTGGCAGACTTGGAAGTGGAGTGAATCAAAAGTTATTATCATCAGTCGGTGTGACTAAACTTTGGTAGGGATCGGCGATCATTCTCTGTAGTTGCCCAACGATCCCTAGCAAGCCATCGCTGTCAGGCATCTTAGCGCTGACTAAGCTCCGACTTTTTAAACCATCAGAATCCACATGCAGGGAACTAGGCTTAGAGCAGACCAGAACCCATCGTCATAAGCGGCCACTGACTATGCTATTGTCAGGTTCGGTGATCATCGTCTGTGTAAGAGCGGTGAGCCTTGGCAAGCCATCTTAATCAGACGTCAAGAACGTTGACTAGACTCCCATTTTCTAACCCGTCGAAATCCGTTATTGGCGGACTAGGCTTTGAATGGATCAGAAGCCATCGTCAACACTCGTCACCGACTAAGCTTTGATCGGGTTCAGTCACAATTGTCCATGTTTGGACAATGATCCCTTGCAAGTTGTCTCGATCAAGCATTAGAGCACTGACTAAGTTCCCACTTTCTAAATCGTTGGTACTCATTTAACGGACTGGGCGTTAGAGCTGACTAGAAGCTATTGTCATAGGTCAAAACCGACTAAGCTTTGGTTTAGTTCGGTGACCCTTATCTATTGTTGGACAATGGTCCTTGGCAAGCCTTCATAGTCAGGTGTGAAAAACGCTGACTAAGCTCCCACTTTTTAACCCATCGTCATCCGCTATTGGTTGGCTAGGCGTTAGAGCGAACCAAAAGATATTGTAATCAATCGGACCTGACTAAGCTTTGGTTAGAATAAGATTTCGGGCGTGCAAGTTTGAATTGGGTGTCTTGACTTACTTAGTTTGCCTAGCAGACTGATTTCGGAGCCGGATCGATTGATCAAACTAATAATAGATTGACCAGCTTTAATAAACAATAATGGAATAAATAATAATGCGGGAAGCCTTGGATTTATTGAAAGTACTCTTTAGGCTTGATCCTTATTCCATGGGCATTCAAGGCCTTCGTTGTTTATGTCTTTGCATGTGTTGGGTCGTGGTAGGGCATAAGCTTGGGCCCATTAGTTGGCGGGGCCCAAGTGGCAAAAATCTTTGTAGATCAGCGTGACATGTGTACGACGCAAATTGCGAGACGGTTCTGAATCAGTTACTCCTCCAAATTAATGGGATTGCGTGAAGGGCCATTAATTCGATGAATGTGGACTCGTGCAGTTGCAATTGGAACCGTCGTTTCCCTATTTCCCTTACAACATTTAAAGCTGGCGTTACTTTTGGATGACGCTCTTCGTAAACCACAACGACTATATATAGGCTAGTCGTTCTTCATTTCAAGCATTGCGATGAGCGTTGTGGTGCATGTTGATCAAATGCATCTTACCAAAAAAAATGCTTGGGTTTTCCAAAGGCCGAAGGGAGATTTTCGTTATTGGAGTCTTCGAATGTTCTGACATTTGCAGAGATGAGTCTTAATAAGACCTACTATTATAACATCTGATCTTGGTAAGCCTCCAATTGAATTAATGAGATCTTGTAATATCTTCTTATATTTTGAAAAAGAAGTATAGACTTTTCCTCAAGAGACAAGTCTGTCTTCCATCTTCTGTTGCACCCGGGTTCCCATCTATCATTGCTGTTGGGAGATAATGCCAGCAATTAGTTTGTAGCAGTTGTTCCCTTTGTCTTTACGGGGCTTCACAGCAGATGAGGGATGCAGAGGTTTGATGGGTTTGACTTTGGGTGCTAACTTCTCATCACCCAATCATTCCTCGTTCGGGGGACATTATCGTATGCCTTCTTCCCCTTATTTATGTTTCTCTTCACTGGGCGGATTAGCAGAGCGAGAAGCCCGTTGACCTAGTCCATGGTTTTGGAGATGGCAACACTGTGAGACCCTAATTATCCCGTTATTTAGGGATATTTTGTCAGCCTTCTTTTGTTTTCATCACATTCGAAAGGCAGATTGGCTGAGCAAAGAATCGAGTGCGTGCTTGTAGCCTTCTTCAAGTACTTTACTTTGACCACCTTCTCTGAGGCAGATTGGTAGACGAAGTCTCGACGTGCGTGTTACAGATGCATATTTGTGCCAAACTTAGATACTTGTAGTGTGTAAACTTCTGTACTAGTCAGTCAGGCAAGTTTTATAATAATTTTCATTGCAATTAATAAAATCTCTTTTATTTCTTGAATATGTCTCTTGCGAACAATTCTTCTATACTGAAAAAGATAAACAGAAGAAAAAAAAACAAAATCAAAGCAACAAAATAGTTTGACTCCGAGCGGAGACTAAGCTAACCTGACCCTGAAAGAGGCGCGTATGGTCCTGGCTCAGATTGCATAGTCCCTCTAGAGAAGTGTTTTGCTTTGCCAAAATTAGCAAAGTTTTTGAATAGTGAATTTCGTGCTGGCGGAAAGTTCCTTGCTGATTATCAGCTCTTGGAGTAGGCGTTCGATTGCTAAAGTGTTGTTACTTAGCTTTATATTGGTCTAGATGGAATCTCGAGCTCTGAAGTTTGGCTCTCCGCAATCCTATTTTTTACTTAAGTCCGGTCAAAATTAATTTTTAAAGCCGTTTACCCTTTTTAAATCATCCCTAAATCACAAAACAATTTAACTTCCTCCTCTCCTGCGACACACCTTTCTTCTTCGTCTCTCTCAGACTGTTAAGTTCACCAAGCAAAAATTTTGCTCGCTTGGGCTTCAAGATGATGGACGTGATCAAGACTCAACAGATCTCATCGCGGCCGATCGAGAAGGTCGTAGTTCACCCTCTCGTGCTTCTCAACATCGTTGACAATTACAAGAGAGTTGCGAGAGACACTCGAAAGCGCATCGTCGGTGTGCTACTCGGAAGCTCCTTCAAGAGAACTGTTGATGTCACCAATAGCTATGCAGGTTAGTTCGTTTTCTTCAATTTCTTTCAAAATTTTGCCCTAATTTGTGATTAGATCCGAAAGATTTGAGTCTCTACTCGTTCTTGGTTTTCTAAGGCACAATTTCGTTCTAACATTTTAGGGCACAATTTCGTAATAGTCCGATCAAATCTCCCTCCGCAAGCTTTGGTGAGCAAAACTTCACTGATTTCAAAACAACACTCATCTCGTTGCCATCTTCCAATACAAAAATTTGAAAGATGGAGAGAATCGAAGAGCCAGGGTGCTAACAATAGATTTAAATCTTTCAAAATCTCAGCTGAAATACAAGTCTTTAAGGGAGATTGGGAGTTACAGTGGGGATAGTCAGTGTTGCATACCTTCTGTGAGAGATGGTAGCTACTTTCTTTGAGAGATGGCAACTGTAATCGGAAGATTTACTTGAGAGAATGCATGAGCCCGGAAAACTAGTTCATCAAACGAATCTTGCAAGGAAGTGTGCCAAGCACTAAAAATAGTGGGAAGTGGGAACTACTGTAAGACATTGTAAATTAATGCTCATATTTTGCACACTTACTTGGACAGTCAAAGAGTTGAATCACTTTAGCATGCAATCATGACATCCAAGATCTACCTCTAAAACTCACCATTGAAATCTTCAAGAGAAAGACTTAATTTTTTAACACTTTAAACTACTTATTATTAGAAAGTTAATCAAAACAATTACACACTTAGCATAGACCATCCAAATGAAACTCCATTAGAAACAAAATAACAACTTTAGTTACTTGAGAATGATAAGTAAAGAAAAAGGAATATTTGCAAGAGATTG
The DNA here is from genome assembly GCA_963556465.1 of Berberis vulgaris. NCBI lineage: Eukaryota > Viridiplantae > Streptophyta > Magnoliopsida > Ranunculales > Berberidaceae > Berberis > Berberis vulgaris. The sequence goes on along the minus strand of OY747132.1, from coordinate 37,876,177 downwards.
CTCAATAAAGGGAGGGCCTGATCCATATTATTAGATACAAAACGATGTATGAGAAATTGACTTGGTGTGCCCTAGTAGATTGGGTGAATTGAAACTTGAACAAGAAAATTAGGGGTCAAATTAGGTTTTAGGTGAAAATTGGTGTTTGTAATTGAGGCAGTTTAATTGGAATATTTTGTTTGGTTGAATGTAGTATGTTGATGATTTCTTCAAAGTTGAGGCTTATAGAGCGGCATACAAAGATTATGTGTATCTTATGGATTATTCACAATATTGGAAAGAGGTAATTAGCATTTTATGGGGTATGTTATTTATGTAAAATATTTACTTTGTATGTTAACAAAAACATTTCTTGCATTGCAGCCTGAACATGAACTATTCCCTCCTTTAATTCGTAAACCTCCTGGGAGACCAAGAGTTAATAGGAGAAGATCTTGTTCAAGTGAATAAAAATGGAAATAGAGTAAGAAATAATGCATCCCCTTTTTTGTTTTGATAAGTATAGGAATTTGTGTAATGATACATTTGGATTGAATAAGTGTATGATTCAAAATAATGTTCATTATTTGTAAAATTTTGTATTGTGTATTCATATGCACGAATTCCTTGATAGGCAAGAAAATACCTAATGTTGAGGCACCAGCTGAAGTTGGATAAGGTTATGGGCATCAAGGTGGTGAACAACTCCAACTTCTTGCAAGAACAACTTAAGTCTTCCCCTCCATGCCTTCTCTAAGGAAGAAGTCTAAACAGAGCACCAATATAAAGGTTTCTGACTGGTTCAACTCCGGTGACGCACCCTCCACACCAGCTATGCAATGGAAAAATGATGCTCAACTGTCACAAAACTTGACTCAGTCCCAAAGAGCCTCAACCTCTCATGTAGTCCATCATTAGCTTCAGTCTTGGTGTGTTTGGTTCATTTTGGTTTGTGTCATGTTACTTTGTATTTTGGTCTAGTTTACATATTCTTTTCTTAAACCTTTTGAGTTAATGAACATAGTTGAGCTTGCATGCTCTTTTTCTAGACATGTAGACTGGAAGAATATAGTTGAGTTTGCATTATCTTTTTTGCTAGTTTGAAAACTATAATGGTAATATGTTTTTTGTTAATGAAATGACAGTTGATGCTTATATTTGTATAGAGTGAGGCTAGGGAATTAAGTTTTGCAATCAGGTTTTATAATCAGGATGATATGGCATCATCAGGGGAGATTTTTTACAATCTCGAGATACACATAAATACTTTGGGGATTTCATCATTTTTTCAAGATCACGCCATGTCACTCTGGTTACAAAACATGATTGCAAAAACTTGATTTCCTAGCATTTTCGATTTGTATATGCTTAGTGTTGGTGTTATTCTTATTGTTAGATTATAACTCCTCTTTATTGTGTATTGATCACACAAGCAAAAAAAAAAAGGGTTTTTATGAGTTTGACACTCATTAATTTATAGCCATTAGAGTTTGATACTCATTTTGAAAATAAATTGAGTTTAACACTCATTTTCTAATGGAATCGTTAAATCAATGTTATTGATTGGTCAAGATTAATTTTCAGACCATTTTACCCTTACCTTATAGGAATGCATACAAATTATGTAGTAAGCATAGATTAACGAGCACAGTTAGCACACCACTAGCAGCCCAAGCTGTACATTTGTTGGAAAATCATGAGCAAACCAGCAAATTCCCAAAGAAGCTTGAGATCAAAGTGGTAAACCTGACCATCACAAGGCAGGGTTCATGCAGCCTTACTGCCTTTCTAAATTGAACACTTTTTCAATTATAACAACTCCATGAGAGAAAAATAATGAATTACCAATGGCTTATAAAAGGGGAACAACCTCATGCTTTGAAAGACACCAATTATCTTTTCCTTTGTCTCTTATCAAATCAGTGCGCTTCAAGGTTGAGAGAATTAGCTATCATGAGTTCATCAAATGTTTCACTCTCAAGTGTTGTTTGCACCATTTTGGTTTTGTTGTTGGTAACAAATGTCCCGTGTAAAGCACAACTATCTCCAAAACTTCTATGACAAAAGGTGTCCCAATGCACTCACCACCATTCGCACTGCAATTAGGGCTTCCATCTCGCGTGAGCGTCGTATGGAAGCATCCCTCGTTCGCCTCCATTTCCATGATTGTTTTGTTAAGGTATGCACAACATGAGCATTTCATGGTCGACTAGGATAATTTTTCTTCAATGCAAAAATAAACAATAAATAAATAAATAAAAGAAGCCAGTTTAAATACATGGCTAGAAATACCCTTTCCAATACATGGGTGGTCTAGAATTGTGTGAATATGGATGTGGGTTTTCTTTATGATCTGTCAAAGACCTCTCCTAAAACACATTATAAAATTATAGTACATTAAAAAACCTTTATAAGCTACAAAATTTGATGTTTCGCATTTCTATCAAGGAAGTTGCCAAAAGCAATAGATGCTCTATGACCCAAATAGGATTTGAAATTCGAAATTCTCCAACAAAAAAACAATAAATACTAATAAAAAATAAATAACCACGTGGTGTAAGGGGAACAAAGAAAACTAATTGAATTTTCTTCAGTTATTCGATTTAGACACAGCTCCTTCCACTTTTTTTGGTTATTTCGTGGTTATTCACCTTGAAAAACAATTACAATTGATTTAGTAGGAGCCTGAAGACGACAAGTTAATTTTTGTACATTGACCCTGCCGATAAATTATAAAAACATTTTTCTTAGGGTTTAAAGTATTAGATTCAATTAAGAAAAAATAAAGTAAAAGCAAAATGGTCTAAAAATTAGTGTAAAAAAAACTCAAATTAATTATTATTTGAAAAAAAAACCTCAAATTAATTATTATTTGACCCCTATAGTTTTTGAAATAATTAGTGCTTACGTCAAAAAAGAAGATTATACTTAAATAATTTTCAAAATGAGGGTAAAAAATCTAATAGGTATAAACTAACGAGTATCAAACTAAACAAAAACCTGAATTTAAAAAAAAAAAAACAAAACAAAACAAAACGCGTGTGCTTCCACTCCTAGAATACCCTAACTATACTACCAACACTCAAAACGGGAGGCGCCTTTCTAAGAAACAGTTGGTCCTCTCTCTCTCTCTCTCTACAAGTAAACAGACACTATTCCTCTCCTCCATTGCCTCTAGACATCGCGCGCGCTGAAGCTGATACAGTGAGTGTATTCGCCTTCTCTTTCTTTCTCTCCAGTCCACAATACGCAAACAGAGCAGATACTCACTCGAAGCATTTGTAAGTTCTCTCTTTAACTAAATTTTTTACTTTATAGGGTTTTCTTCCCCACCTATTTGTTCGTCTTCTGAAGCACTTTCAATCTTTAATAGTTTGGCAGGAATTAAAATTTTCGTTTGGTTGTTAACATTCATTCTTTCAACACAAGAAGAAATTTTATTAAATAGCAATGTTTCTCGCCGATTCCACGAAAAAGATTTCATTTCAACGTCAGATTGCCAATGGAGATTTGGTGATTGTGTATGAGAGGCATGATATCATGAAACCCATCAAAGTGTGTCAAGGTTCCGAATTCCAGAACCGTTTTGGTCTATTTAAACATTCAGATTGGATTGGCAAGCCATTTGGGTCTAAGGTACTAAGCACCAAGGGTGGATTTGTTTACTTGTTGGCTCCCACACCCGACTTGTGGACATTGGTTCTAAGCCACAGGACTCAGATTCTATATATTGCCGATATTAGCTTTGTCGTTTCCTACTTGGAATTGGTTCCTGGTTGTGTGGTTCTAGAGTCGGGGACAGGAAGTGGTTCCCTCACTACGTCACTGGCCAGGGCTGTGGCTCCTACTGGTCATGTTTATACATTCGACTTCCATGAGCAAAGGGCTGAATCGGCTAGGTAAACCTTTCTTCATTTTTATTTTGGATTTCGTTACTTCAATTTTTTCTATTAAGTTAGAGAGCATAACTTCTGTGTGATAATCCTATTGTAAGTTATATATATGTGTGTGGGTGTGTATTTTTTGTAATGATTTCCCCGACAGGAAGGATTTTGAAATCACAGGCTTGAGCAGCTTAGTCACTGTGGGAGTTAGAGATATTCAGGGTGACGGGTTCCCCGATGAGTTCTGTGGAGTTGCTGATTCAGTATTCCTTGATCTTCCCCAACCTTGGCTGGCTATACCGTCTGCTGCAAAAATGTTAAAGCAAGATGGTGTTTTGTGTTCCTTCTCACCTTGCATTGAGCAGGTGCAGCGTTCATGCGAAACTCTCAGAACAGATTTTACAGGTTAGTTATTTACACCAAAGTAATAACTTGGTTTATACTATCATGTCCAACAATATGGATGATTATCTGTTAGAATATCTCTATTTTTAATGCTCATGATTTTGCTTTATGTATGCCCTTAATCGTCTCCAGCCCAAAGTTTTAACTGTGTCTACTGTAATAACATTCCCTTAAAAACGTTGTCACAATTTTAAGGTTATGGCTCTGTGTTTCATAAACAATCTTTCTTTCACTATATGATCTATTTAAGTCTTTTTGTATGTGCATATGTGAATCTAATCCCTAAACTGTTAGCAGAATATTGATTAATTTTTAGCGTGCAAGAATGACTACAAGACTACCCATATTTGCATCTGCTGTGAAATTGCCTTTGTATGGCTTTTTAGTACTCCATGACCCACAACAACTTTGCAGTGTTGTGCAATTAAAACACCGTTGTAACAATGTGTGTGCAGCATTATGTTTGTACAATTTAATGGTTTTGCTAAACGGTGACATTAAAACTTAAAACGCGACATAAAGGCCGTTGCGAGGAAAATGGTCCGCTATGTAACGACATTTTTTTTGCAACGGATATACATATAAGGGGGAGAAACATTCATTCGTCTAACGAATAGAGAAATTTTGATCAGCGATCGAAAGAGAGAACTGAGAAGAAGAAAGAAGAAGAAGAAAAGAAATAAGAAGCAAGAGAGCTGATCGATTGTTGCAGTGTTGCGTTCAAGCCAGTCTATTGAAGAAGAAAGAAGAATAAGGGGATCGATCGATGAATTGCGATCATCTGTTGAAAAAGAAAGAAGAAGGGTGATTCGTGTGTGCCATATGTGTGAACTTACAGAGTTACAGACCGTTGAAGAAGAAAATTGTTGAAGAAGAAAGAAGAAGAAGAAATAAGAGAAGAGAAAAAGGGAGAAGAGAATATTGTCTCACTGCTAGTGTTGTTGCTTTGTAAGTTTTCCTTTTGTACCTTTTTTTCAACGATGGCAATTGAACATGTAATTGTTATGTGTAAGTTATTTTCCTTCTCCTTTAATTGATGTCCCATAATTGATGACTGTTTGCAACTAAATTATAAATACATGGAAAAGTTAGTCTTCAATTCATTCTATCAACTTTAATGTAAAGATTTGATTTTAACTCTTTTTTCCCTTTGTTAGCCTATTTATTACTATAATAGACAGTGTTAGTGAATCGTGAATCGTATAGTAAATCGGAAAGGGTAAGATTTTGATTTAATCGTAAATCGAATCGTAAATCGTAAGATTTATAAAATTATAAATATATGTATTTAAATTAATAAATATTCATAACTTATACCAAAAAAATCAAAATGTAAGAGTGCACTTTCATTAGTAAGTCCAAAAAAAACTTCCTACAAGAAATAAGCCCAAAAGAAAATTACTAATTAAATCAAGCCCAAATGAAAGAATGAAACTAAATTAAGCCCAAATGGAACCCAAATTCCATTAAATTTCATTTCAATTTCATTTCAATCTCATTTCAATCTCATTTAATCTCATTAAAAGTGCAAGACAGTTTGATGGTTATGGAAGAGTTTGGGTGTGGAGGTTTGTAGGTAACAGGAGAGATTTGAAACAGAGATACCGTGACTCTGTTTTTGGAGTCAAAACGGCTTGGATCAGCAGGTTGTTCAAGTCAGTTTTGCAGCAGGTCGGAGGTGTTGGGGTATGCAATTTATCAGCAGGGACGTGTAGCAGCAGCTTTGTGTATTCTTGCAGTCGATGCAGCAGTAGGAGCGAAAGAAATCAGGACGGGATTATACGTGGTGTACTTCAACTTAATGGTTTTGTTCTTCAATGGAGTAATGGAGTCAGAGAGCAGCAGAGATCGATCGATTCAACCCACAGACGCAGAGATCTGAGCCATCTTTCTCAGATCTGAGCAGAAGCAGCGGATTGAAGCTTTTTGTTTCTGTTTTTTTTTCCCTCTTTTCTCAGTTCTTCCCCATCTTTTCTTGATTTTTTTGTATGTATTCTTCTTCAACAACACTCGGACGATTTGTAACAATCGCGATTTGGCGATTTACTCCTTAAATCGGGGGCGATTTGCTCCGATTTGGGAGAATCACGATTTAATCTGTGATTCAAATCGATGGTGTACCGATTCGAGTCAAATCGGCGATTTGATTCGCGATTTGGACCGATTCGTATAACACTGATAATAGATACTCGATGGAATTGACATCGCGAGGTTCAAATGATAATACCTGTACCGGTGCTACAACCGCTACATCAAACCCCATGAAGCCCAATTCCAACAACATGGCATGGGAGTGGGGGATCATAGAGATCTCCCTTTTCCTTGTTTTGATCTAAAATACTTAGTGGGGTATAAAAATATATTTTAAAAAATAGTTTGTTAAATCCCGTTATATCCTATAACACTCCTGGATGGTTGGACCGTCACGACTCAGTTATCCGTTTTACCTGCATATTTGTAGTGTTCTTTCCATCACTCCATTATTTCCCTTATGGCATCTTATTGTTTCCCTGAATGTCAAACCAACTGTTGTCACCATCCAAACATTTCATTAACATCTCTATTGAAGCTAAATGGTTTGAGTTTTCCATAATACGATGGTCTATGGCTGTGTTAGTGAATTGTGAATCACATAGTAAATTGGAAATGGTAAGATTTCAATTTAATCGTAAATCGTAAGATTCATAATATTATAAATATATGTATTTAAGTTAACAAGTATTCACAAATTATACTCAAATAAAAAAATTCGAGTGCATTTTCATTCAATATGTAAGTTTTTAATAATATAAAATGTCTTTTATGAAGATTTATAAGTGCAAAAACATGGGGGCTGTGGCCTATGACTTATCATTAGTGTTGGTATGATTGTAATATTTTTCATGAATATCACTAATGACATAATTTGAAAATGAATAAAGGTTCCCTTGGCCTTAATTACCTAATGTCACACATGATAGAAATGTTACAGATCTACCACTTATAAAATTTGCTTACCAATCAAATTAAAATAATGCCTATTTGACTCAGGTTAGTAGGTGTGGTATGCTTTAAACATCCAACATAGATAACTGTGTATGTTTGTGATCAGTGTAATATTGATAATATAGATAACTGTGTAATATAGATACTTGTGATCAGTCTGATCAGTGTGTAATATAGATAGATAACTGTTTCTTTATTTTATTTTATTTTATTTCAGTGTGTCACATAGATTAGTGTGTGTTTTATTTTATTCATGTTGCTTTATTTCTAAGCTGTCCAACACATCCACATGTCATCAAGAAGCATCACAACATACACCTAAACTTTTTATTTCATCCAACATCTTCAAATATACATTGTATATCAAGAAGCATTGTCACACTCACCCACACGTTTCCTTCAATCATGTCTACAACGACTGATTAGTCCACGGTTCTCTCCACAACAACTGCAAGAGATTCATTTTTATGGAGGAAGTAGGCAAATGCATCGATCCTAGCTGCAGCAACATCTCTTCTTCTAGATATCTATGACTACAATTTTCTCGTCCTCACTGTAGCTTCATTTTGTTTTTGTTTCAGTTAAGAAGAATTGTTCGCACAAGCCTATATTCAAGGAATAAAATAGGCTTTATTGATTTTTAAGAAAGTTGTTACAAAGCTTGCCCGACTGACTAGTACAACAGTTCATACACTACAAGTATCTAAGTTCGGCGCAAATACGGATCCGCTTTATGCACATCAAGAATTCGCTGCACCAATCTCTATTCAAAAAAGGATTCGGAAGTGAAAGCAAAAGTAGTACCCAAAGTAGTCTACGGGTCGGAGGTACGCACTTGATTATCTATTCTGCCTCGCAAAAATGATTTGATAATGCCAACAAAGACACTCGAAATAGACTGCAAACACTTTGCTCCGCCATTTTGCTTTGCGAACAAATGTTAAAACATTCGAAGACACCAACAACGAAAATCTTCCTTTAGCCTTTGCAAAACCCAAAACATATTTTCTGGAAAAATGCATGAGAAGAGCATGCTCTTCTGCATCTATGGCAATGCTTAGAATGGTGAATACTAGCCTATATATAGGTGCGACGGTTCGTGAAAAGATGTCAATTATGTCAGCGTTAAATGTTGTGCGGAAAACAAGATCGCGACGAATCCAATTGCAACTGCAGGAGTCCACATTCATCAAATTAATGGCGCTGCACGCATCCCCATTAACTGGGGGGAGTAACCGATATTGAACCAATCTCGCAATCTACGCCGTACACCTAACATGTTGATCTTTATAATAGGCCCAACCAACCAATGGGCCTAAGCAAATACCCCGCTAGATCTGGCCCAATACAAGCAAAAAAGGCCTTAAGCGCCCACGGAATGTAGAGCGCACCTACAGCGATGTTATCATAAATTTGAGGTATCCGCTCTATTAAAACTCTGTTGTTGTTTATTAAATCTGGATAAACTTAGTCCTATCAATTGATGGCGATACGACTCCAGAATCATATGTATTGACCCAACCTCCATGTTGGACTATCAAGCGAATTAAGTCAAGACACCCAATTCAAACTTATATGCCTTAGGCCAAGCAGAGGCCTAACCTAACCAAAGCTTAGTCAGTGTCGACAGATAGCGATAGCTTCTAGTCCGCTTTAACGCCTAGTCTGCTAAAAGCGGATGACAATGGCTTAGAAAGTGGGAGTCTAGTCTGCGCTCTCAATGCTCGATCACGATGACTTGCCAGGGATCATTGCCCAACTGCAGACAACGATCGTCGAACTTGATCAAAACTTAGTCGGTCCGACTGATGACAATAGCATCTGATCCACTCTAAGACTATAGTCCACTGCGCCTGTGTGCGGGTGAAGATGACTTAGAAAGTGGGAGAGCGTAGTAATGCCTAATCGAGATGGCTTGACAGGGATTACTATCCAACTACAGATAAAGGTCATCGAATCCGATCAAAGTTTAGTCAGTGACGACTGATTACGATAACTTCTGGTCCGCTCTAATGCATGATTTGCCGAGCGAGGATGACAATGGCTTAGAAAATGGGAATCTAGTTGGCGCTCTCGACGCTCGATCGCGATGGTTTGCCAGAGATATTTGCCTAATTACAGACAATGATCGCCGAACCCTACCTACCAAAGCTTAGTCAGTTTTGATTGATGACGATAGCTTCTAGTTTGCTTTAAGACCGTTGTCCGCCAACACGGGTGAAGATGGCTTATAAAGTTGGAGTCTAGTCAGCGTTCTCAACGCCTGATCACGATGGCTTGCCAGGGATTTTTGCCTAATTACGGACAATGATCGTCGAACCTTACCCACCAAAACTTAGTCAGTTTTGACTAATATTGATAGTTTCTGGTCCGCTCTAAGACCGTAGTCTGCCAGCACGGGTGAAGATGGCTTAGAGAATAGAAGTCTAGTCAGCATTCTCAATGCCTGATCACGATGACTTGCCAGAGATATTTACCTAACTACAGACAATGATCACCGAACCCTACCAAAGTTTAGTCAATTTCGACTGATGACAACAGCTTCTGGTCCGACCTAAAGCCTAGTCCGCTAGAAATGGACTACATCGGCTTAAAAAGCCCAGTCAGAGCCATGAAGTTTGACTCGGATGACTTGCAAGGACTACTGTCTGACCACTAATAGCGATGCACACGCTTGTCCACAGTCAAACTAGTTCGCTTATACTAGTGGCGACAACTGCTGGCCTGACTATAGCATAGCCCGCAAATGGCGGATCTCAAAGATGGTTAACAACCTAGTTCGAATAATCTACTACCAACCCAGCTTATCCCCTCACGTGGAGTTTAGCCAACTTACACGACTTGGTCGATACAACTCGATCTCTAAAGAGTAGAGACCAAAATTGCTTGAACTATCATAAAATAAGCAGTTAGAACTCTCATCAGCAGATCAACCATACGACTCCTGACTCAGCAAAACGTCTTATCTAAAAGCTAATAACACGATAAGACAAAACAGAGAAAAGCCAACAGAAAAAGTCAAAGAATACACAAGTACATCATGTTACTCGACATATTATTTCTCATTGATAAGCCAAAATTACATAGTTCACTCCTCGTCAGGAGGGGGTTCAAATACAACGAAACCAAACTTGGCAGGAAAATAAGCAGGGGATGCATCCGCATACGCCACCACTCAGAAACCCTAATCTTGATCGCCTTCTTATTGATCAGAGGCTTCTCCAAACTCTGCAAAGGACACTTCTTTGTAGTAGGAGAGGTCCCAATTGGGATGCTCCTTCATTAGCTCCAACAGCTCCAGTCTTCCGTGCACAACTCTGCTGAACTCAAACGTGCCCTGGGCCTTAAGAAACTTCTCCTCGCGCGTTCTTGACTCATCAAGCTCTCACTCCAGTTGTTCCAACTTGCTCGACAACACGTCAATTTTAGACTGTTTGGCACCCAGGTTGTCCTTGACAACACTTATTTCAATCTGCGCCCAAAGGAGTTGCTATTTTGTTGTCCTCACACTTTTGGACTTGAAGTCGATATCGGCCTCTAGCTGCTGACATCGGACAGTCCACTCGGACTCCTTGGCCTTCTCCGCATTCAGAGCTTGCATCTCAGCCTGCGCTTTGTCTACAACCTCCTTAGCAAATTGTAAGTCACGATGGACAAGGTTTAGTTCTTCCTCGAACCTGCCCCTCGCGGACATTGCCTCTGCCAACTCGGCCTTAAGCGAATTCTCTAATTTTATCCGCCAGACTTCCAGATCAATGGCCGATTGGGCAGGCCTTCCTTCCTTAAGCTGTTGATTCAGTAATTCAATTTCACGGAGGGCATTTGAGTACGACTCCTGCAAATTCGCAAAGACTCGCTCCATGGTATACACTCTCTCACGAACAGCTTCAACATCCATCTCAAAGACGACAACTTGATTAAGATATGACATCCCTAACACGAGGTATTTCTGCCTTTTGTCCATATGCTCTCCCAGCGTATCACCTGCTGGCATCGGAGCACAATTCGCCAACCGGTCATTCCACTTGCTAATATGCTTTTTAGTGGCGTAAAAAACATCAACCTCCTGGTGTTAAGTTTGGTTAGTTATCTTTAGCACATCCGGAGCGAATAGGTTGATCCACGCATCCGGATGGAGGTCCTTTGGGATCAAAATTACTTCAGCATCGCCCTTTGCTGTCTTCACCGCATCAGGGCCCTTATCCACCGCTTTCCCTTTGCTCACAAACGATCGGCTCTCTTTCACGAGCCGACTCGGAAGCAGTAGACAGGGGAAGAAGGAAGTGAGTTATTTTTTGGACTCGTCGTCACCTCAATGTAAAGTCGAGATCGGGACGAAAGGCAATACAGGTGATGCGGATGAGACTTCTTGCCATAAGGACAACAGTCAGGCGACTCTTCAACAAGTCGGGAAGACTTGCGATCCAAAGAAGAGTTATACTTAAAATCCTTCAGCAAAAAAGACGAGTATGACCAAGCTGCCATACTCGCCTGCGACAACAGGTTCATTATCTATGCCTGTTCGGTACTCAACTTCATTGCATCTTCGATCCCCACCATTTGCAGATACTCCTCCAAGTCGGGAAGAGAAATAGGGACCCTTGTCTGAGCGTCTTGCCCCTCAGACACAACAGCTGTCGTCCCATCGAACGAGTTGAGAACTTGCCCCACAGCTTTGCGTCTTCCTTCTGAAGAGGCCGAACGCTTACTAACGAACTTAGTCGCAGCACGAGGCTTCTTTGAATGAACAGAAGAAAAAAATGCCTCATTTAACTCAGCCCGTCTTGACGGGCTTGAAATCTTAATCTTTGGGAGCTTCCTCTTCTTCTAAAAAGGTTTGCCTTCAGACTTCGGCTTTGGAACTCTAAAAAGAGTGGGAGCCTCATGCCAATGAGCCCACAGTCCGCTGCGCTTGGTATTGGAAGATTGAACGACATCCTTTACCCGTATTCGAGGCATGTCACGAAATTTATCCGTAACTGCTTCATCCTTAAAAGAAAGGGGCGTAGTTGGAAATCTCCTTACAGAAAGCACGAATAACAATTCAATATGCAATTAACACTGGCAAGATCAAGAACGGAATTAAACTTACTTAGTTGCCTGAACTCCTGCGCGATCAGACAGCCAGCAAGCTCGAAATACTTTGAGTCCGCAGAAGCCATGAAACAATATTTCTGCCAGAACGTGAAGGGCAGATTGCCAAAGAAGTCCAACGACATCAACACACACAACATGCTCATTTATCCTAGGAGAAGTGAGCAGTTAGATCACCCTCGAAGACACTCAGATACCAACTTTCTTCGCCCTAATTAGAATGGCGATCATTGTTTTATACCCGTTCGGCACAAGCTGAGTGAGCACAATGCCAAGGTATGCCAGGAAGCTCCAAATTTCCTTGAAGATGGGAAAACGAACGATTGGAGCATACCTCAGTGCAAACAGATACATCTTTTGTGAGGAGACAACGATGTTTGACCAACACCCAATGTGAAGAGCACCTGATCATCAGGGATCCCATGTCTCACGAAGGACTTTCATATTCGACTCAAAAATTGACTTCTCCTCGAAGAACTTATGACTTTTAGCATACAGTTCATCAGAAAATTGATTCTGCTTGCCATGAAAGAAAGTACACACTTTTGATCACGAAAGTTACGCAAATTCAAAAGCACGGAAAGTGAAACGACAAAGCAGGGTCTCTAAGATCGAAGAATAAAGAAAACAAACTCTGCAGTGAAAGAGATCCATATAGAAAACAAAATTCCCGCCTTTTTTCAAACAGACGCACACCCACTTAATGAAGCACCCCGCTCAAGGAAATGCATGATCTCAACTAGTAAAGGATCTCCAGCAAGATCTCTTTCACTAAACTACGCCACCAAAGGTCTAGCCGAATAAGGACTATCGCATTATAAATAAGACACATGGTTGATGAACGAAGGTACTGTACAAAACCCAATTTATAGCTTTAAGCCTTTCTCAAACCTTGTCTGACTTTAGCATCGGAGTGCCATCGGCAACCACAATGGTGGTCCTTGGCTCACGTGTATTCCTTGTACAGGTCAAGGTCAAGGAGAGCCGGATTTGACTACATCAAGTATAAATAAGTTGTTTCTGGGTTTTGTTATTGGTGAGAATGGTATTCAGGTGGATGACAAGAAGGTCAAAGTAATGACCAACTCCAAAATTAGTTTCTGAAGTCACAAGTTTCCAAGGATTGGCAACTTTTTATAGGTTGTTCGTAAGGCGTTTCAGTACCATTACGCTCCAATTACGGAATGTTTGAAGAAATGCAAGTTCAATTACGAAGAAGATAGTTTTGCCCTTATAAAAGAAAAGCTTTGTACTGCTCCGGTTCTAGCTCTCGTAAATTTTGAGAAAGTAATCGAGATCAAATGTGAGGCTAGTGGAGTTGGAGTGGGTATCGCGCTTTCTCAAGAGAAGAACCTGGTAGCTTTCTTTTTTTCCTAAAAACTAAGCGAAGCCTGCAGAAATGGAACACTTATGATCAAGAGTTGTATGCGGTTGTGAGAGCTTTGAAGCAATGGGAACACTACCTGATTCAAAGGGAGTTTGTTTTGTATACATATCATCAGCCCTTGAAGTTTATTAACAGTCAGAAACATGTTAATAAAATGCATGCAAGGTGGGTAAATTTTCTGTAGAAGTTTCCATTTGTTATGAAGCACAAGTGTGGTGCTTTAAACCGTGTTGCTGATGCACTTAGTAGAAGAACGTCCTTGCTAGTTACTCTTGCTCAAGAAGTTGTCGGATTCGAATGCTTGAAGTATTTATATGAAGTCGATGATGATTTTAAAGAAATATGGGCTTAGTGTGCTAACCATGAACCGGTGATAGATTACTTTTTTGTGAAGGTTATTTGTTCAAAGGGAATCAACTATTCGTATTTGTTTTTTTACGAGAGAAGCTGATTCGAATTTACATGGAGAAGGATGAGTTGCACTCGGGCCGAGATAAAACAATAGCAAGCTTGGAGGAGCGATATTATTGGCCTCAATTGAAACGCGATGTGGCAGTTGTAGTGAGGAAGTGATACACTGGCCAAAAGTTCAAAACACCGGATTATATATGCATTTGCCTGTTCCTCATGATATTTGACAGGATCTGGCTATGGATTACCTCGAACTCAAAGGGGTGTCGATTCTGTTTTTTGTTGTGGTGGACAGGTTTTTCATGATGGTGCACTTTATAGCTTACAATAAGACATTCGTCCAACATAGCCAAACTGTTTTTGTGGGAGATTGTTCGTTTGCATGGAGTTCCTAAATCCATTATTTTTTATCGTTACACCAAGTTTCTGAACCATTTTTGGATTACTTTGTAGAAGATGTTTGGGACTGCTTTGAACCGTACAGTGCTGCCCATGCCGAGGTGACAACTAGGACTTTGGGAAACATGGTTCGTAGCATTTGCAAGGAAAACCGAAAAAATGGGACTATGCACAGACACGGGGGGGGGTTCCCTGCTGGGACGTAGAGCAAGCTGAAGCCAAAGAAATATGGTCATTTCCAGGTCTGAAACGAATCAATGACAATGACAATGACTATGTCATTGATTTGCCGGATTCCATAGGAATTTCTAATACTTTTTTAATGTTGTTGATTTGTATGAGTTTCGAGAAGATGAGGTTTTTTTTATCTAGACAATAACTCAGGGTCGATTTCTTCTGAAGTGGAGGGGACTGAGGTAGAACAGATAGATGGCTGAGTTGTTTGAAGATGTAATGGACCAACGTATGGAAAAAGGACGCAGCGGGAATTTTACGGATTTGACGTCCGAGCTCAGAATGGGGCGAATAATACCTTTCTGGAAAGGGAACGACACTACAGGTATGGTTGATTTTGGGCATCCGAGGTCGTTTCGACCTCCAAAAACAGCTTTTATTTTAGTAATATTTCGAATTTTTGTTTATTTCGGTTTGTATCAACTCCCAGACAGTCCAAGGGTTGAGAACTAGTCTTTAAGTAATCCTATGTAATGCTGGAGAGAGATTCAAATTATTATCAATCAAGAAATCTTTGAGTTTTCTTTCTTTTTTGGTGTGGATTCTAGAGTTACGTTCTTTTTTGGCTTGCGCTTGTAAGCTTGGATTGCATGTGCTGCAACCTCATGGAAGTCAAATTTGGGTATAGTGTTAAAACGACATGGAATGAATTGGTTTGTTGAGACTGTTGGGGTGTTGTTGTAGTTGTATTTTGTGTGGGTCACATTCACATCGCAGCCTGCTTAGCTTTTTTATTTCCTTCCATGGTTCCTAGAATCAGTGTATCACTATTACTATTACTATTACTATTACTATTACTATTGCTATTGCTATTGTAACTTTTAAGAAACTTTGGAGCCAATCGCAGTTTGTGAATTCCAACTTCAACATGATATCAATATCTGATTTATGTTAATTGCTTGCCTTCTCATATCTCAAAATGTTGTTCTTGTTCATGCTAGTAGAATTGAGCTCTGCTTGGTTTTCATAGAGATGCCATCTTATGTTTCATGCACATTGAAAATCAAGTTGCTGTCAAGTGGTCCAAATTTGCCTTATCAGCTTAATACTTTTATCTCCTGGAAACAAGATCAAAAGCACATGTCTTCCGAAATAAAAGGGGCTTGTTTCATACGATAATATCATAATTTACCTTTCAATCTCCTGTCTTTGATAATTAACTCTCCCTGTAGAAGCGAGCTTTCTGGCTAGCTTCCTGGTAATGAGGAATTTGTTGGAGTTTCAGAGCCTTGTACCAGGTTTACTTATGGTTAGATGTGGTAATAGACCTCTACATATCAAATGCTGGCATGCCCAATAATGCGTATATCCAGCACTGGGTAGTTGTTTCCTCCTACATGTAGGTACAGTTCATTATAAGATCTGACTTTTTGTGTGTGCCTATTTGTAGATATAAGGACCTTTGAAGTCCTCGTGCGAATGTATGAGGTCCGAGAAGTGAAGATGGAGCCTGCTGCAGATGAAGATAATAATCTCGGTTGTCACCCTCGCAAGAGAAGGCAGTGTTCAAGTAAAACTAGCAATGGCAGTGAAGAACAGGGTTCTACAGTCATGGCCAGACCATGCAGCGAAACAAGAGGTCACACTGGCTATTTGACCTTTGCAAGACTCAAATGCCTCCAATAGGCTTCCAAATCACCATAACAGGTTTTAGAGTTGCACGAGGTTGTGTATTTTTTGTTATGGAGTTGATCAAAGCTTTTCCTGGAGATTGCAAAAGAGGAGGGTGTTGCTTTATCTGTTCAAGTAGAAATTTTGATTGATTAATGCACTATTATAATCTCTTTCAAGAATTCGGCAGGTAGACTTTGATCTCGTTCCAATTTAAACATTAGTGGGTTGGTACATTCCGACTCATTTCATTGCCTCCCCACTAGAGCACAAACCCACCAACTTCGTGTTTTGTTTGTGAGTTTCTTAACAATGTTACTGCAGTCTGATGATTCTGAGCACAAACTTGAGTTCTTCCGAACCAGCTGTATTTATTTTGAGCTTATGTACTTGTTTTGAGAGATCAATCATTTGCATTCTCGATCCTACTACACTTCTCACATAGTTAGCAATTTTAGAAAACCTGATTTTTTTTGCGATGAATTCTTGCACATAAGCACAGATAACTCCATCAATGTTTTGGGTTAGTTTTGAATTCCTATGTAATCTATTTGGGGAGGGATATAAAAAGCAAGAATCTGTTGATCTTTCTACTTGATACAGGCTTCAAATTGGTTTTTACAATACAAAGCTTTGGTTTGCTCCGAGCTTCATAACCCAAAGAGTTCGAAGAAAGTGGGCCTTTCGTTTGCTATACTACCTGAATTGATCCAAAGAATAAATTAACAACATTAAACTAAGAATAATACTATTACTGGATTTAGAATTGCTTGAGAATGAGAACTTATTAGAGGGGATCTGAGCCATGAAATTAAAGAAAACTTATATTGAAAAAAGAAAAATAAGTCACAATAAACTTAAAATCATTAAAATGACATTCATATTATCTCCTTAAACAAGGTTGATACACGTGTATAAGAATGAGAGTGACAAGACCTAACAAAATTTGGTAGTGGATGTAAGCCAATATAAGTTCTAATCACCTTTATTATAAAGCGAGCTTTGCTAGGGAGCGAGGGAGGTTGTGAGGGCAGCCCAACACCCCGCCTGTCATCCTCGAGATGCGCACTAGAATCAGGGTTTTAAAGCTCTTCTCAAAATTGAGTGATCATATCAATCACCTTCACATTGAAGGATGGGGGATGTTTCAGCTTTGAAAGCCTAACTTACGTTCCAAGTCTTTTTCAAGATTCAACCAAGAAGAAAAAACAGGGCATTCTATTCTAAAAACCCTAACCATTATTGCCTTTTAGCATTTGGGACCCTCCTATCCTATGGAAAGATATGGAAGTTGTTATTAGGTGGTCTTCAAGCTTTTCTTTCTTCTTTTCTCAGTGTACACTTTTTTCTGCTCAATTATAGAACAATCAAATGGGCTGTGGCTATCTTGTATGACTGGAGTACACATATCCAGTTCTACATTATTGTACATTTCAGATTTTTGTATTTTGGGATAATTTATGAAGCTTCAAGTTAATATGGAAAATGCTTTGTGTCGAAGCACGTGATTCTTACATTTGGTTTTTTTTTTTTTCACACTGCTTAAAACTTTAGATGGCTTAAGTTGTCTTTTTTACATTTTCAAATAGTTTCTGTATTGTGTTTGTGGATGTGCTAATAAATGTGATTGTCAAAAAATGAAGGTGCATGTGCAAATACATATGGAACAATACAAGATAATAGGTGATTGATACTGTTTATGATTGTCAAATAATGACAGATCATGTGCTACAATATAAGACAATAAGTGATTAAGTTATACTGTTCACACGAAGAATGCAATACTTTTGTTGAGCAAAAAAAAAAGTGGATTAGAAGCACTAAGAATGGTCTTAAATTGAGTGGTACAGGTGTCACGGACTAGTAATCCGTGCGGCACTAGCTATCCAATTCACTAGTAAGCCTATGAGTAGTTACTTTGACGAGCACAAATATTAACTTGAGAATGCACAATATCAATCTGTAGACAATATAACAATGCACAATAGTCAGTAAAAGCTCTCATTCACATTCAATAGATTACAATGGGGAGGAACGTTCGGAAGGACGTTGCTCAAGACTAGTTCGATGCTATCGATCGATGGAAATACAAGTTTGAAGTTGAAAAGCAATGCAAAGAAAACAATAAAAATGCTAGCGGTACAGTCTGGCCCGACTATGCAATGGAGGCAACACGTCCTCACAGTCAAGAGCTCAAACCTTCCCCCTATAATATAGATGATAAGCATTTGGGCACTTTTCAAAAGGGAACATTGAGTTTTGAGACCATTAGGAAAGTCTTGAAAGGCCTCTGAACCTTGATTTCCCTAACCAATGGTACTAGTCCTGACACTCTCCCACACTCAATTCGCTGACGCCCTCGCAGCGAACTTTTCCAAGTACTCTTCCAGTTTTGAGAGGTATGGCAGCAGATGCTCAACTGGCTCCCAACTGATCTCTGAAGGAGGTTCATCCTGCCACTTGACCAAATATTCTCTATCCGGGCCTGTGTTGTTGATGAGGCGGTCAGCTAAGATTTCTTCCACTTCTCGATCTGGCTTAGAAGGATGCTTAGGCAATGCTCGGGTAGATACATTTCTTGTGGGATCAGCGGCATCGGCATGGTAAGACTTCAAGTTACTTGCATGGAAGACAGGATGGGTGAAACGGAGCCAATGTGGTAACTTGACGCGATAGGAGACTTTGCCTACTTTCTCAATAATCTGTACCGGTCCCTCATACTTGCGAAACAGATTGTTGTGTGCTCTAGCTGTCCGTTTATACTTGTTGAACATATCTAGCTTCACCAATACCAAGTCCCCGACTTCAAAAGGATCGATTCGTCGTTTCTTGTCGGCCCATTTCTTCATGTGACGGGAGGCTTGCTCAAGATAGGCTCGAGCAACTTCAATGTTTTTCTGCCAGGCTTTGACAAATTCAAGAGCTCTTGGGCTGGGTCCTTGGTATCCGGTTAGCACTGTATGTGGTGTCAATGGTTGCTGACCAGTGACTAATTGAAAGGGGCTGGAGTGAGTAGCTGAGCTCTTTTGTAAGTTGAAACAGAATTGTGCAACATCAAGTAGTCCCACCCAATTTTTCTGGTTTGCACTTACAAAATGACGAAGGTATTCTTCAAGCATAGAGTTAAAGCGCTCAGTCTGTCCGTCAGATTGGGGATGTTGGCTTGTCGACATATTAAGTTTGGATCCCAAGAGCTTGAACAACTCCTTCCAGAACTTTCCTGTGAATCGAGCATCACGATCGCTAACAATGTTTTCGGGCAGTCCCCAATACTTCACTACATGCTTGAGGAACAATTGCGCCGTATCTTCGGCTGTGCAAGTTAGTCCGGTCGGCACAAATGTCACATACTTTGAGAATCGGTCAACAACTACAAGGATGCTCCTGAAATCCTCCACTTTCGGTAACCCAGTAATGAAGTCCATGGAAACACTTTCCCAAGGACGAGTTGGAACAGGCAGGGGCTCTAGTAAGCCAACTGGTCGATCTCTTTCAACCTTATCTTGCTGGCAAATAAGACATGTTCGAACATAGGCCATGACATCCTCCTGTATCTGCGGCCAATAGTACCCCCTCTCTAGCAATGCAAGTGTCCGTCTCCAACCTGGATGTCCCGCCCAATGGGTGTCATGGCATTCTCTCAAAAGTTCTTTCCTCAAACCAGAAGTTCTCGGAACATAGAGGCGATTACCAGTTGTGAGTATTGCTCCATCTTTTATCCAGAACCGTCGAGTTTTGCCCTGCTTGATCAACTCTGTAATCGCCTTCGCTTGTGGATCCGTCTGTAGGCCTACTTTGATCTTCTCCAAGATGGTGTGACTCGGACCAGTATGGGTTAGCACTGCAAGGTCTGCCCTTCTACTGAGTGCATCAGCTACATTGTTAGTGCGCCCTGGCTTGTATTCCAATACTAAGTCAAATTCTGCTAATTTTTCCTGCCATCGAGATTGCTTGGAGGTTAGCATCTTCTGAGTAAGGAAATGGCTTGCTGCAGCATTATCCGTTTTAACAAGAACTTGAGATCCCAAGAGGTAGTGTCTCCACACCCGTAAACAATGTACAATGGCTAGCAATTCCTTTTCCTGAGCTGAGTAACGAGACTCTGTATCATTCAACTTTCGACTCTCATATGCTACCGGGTGACCATCTTGAAGTAAAACTCCCCCTAATGCATAATCAGATGCATCTGTTTGTACTTCAAAGGGCTTGGTGATGTCTGGCAAGGCCAATACTGGATCTTTCATCACGGCCAATTTCAAGTCTTGGAATGAAGCTTCACACTGCCTATCCCATTCCCATGTTCGGTCTTGTTTCAACAAATTTGTCAGGGCAACCGCTCTCTTAGAGTAGTCCCTTATGAAGCGACGATAATAGTTTGCGAGTCCAAGGAAAGAACGTAGTTGAGACACGTTCTTAGGAGAGTTCCAATCATGGATTGCCTTGACTTTCTCCATGTCCATCCGAATCTTGCCATCGCCAATAACATGACCCAAGAAATTGATCTGGGTCTGGCCGAATGAGCACTTTTCCTTCTTGACAAAGAGATGATTATCCTTAAGGATTTGGAACACTTCTCGCAAATGATGTAGGTGTTCTTCTATAGTCCCACTATAAACCACAATGTCGTCAAGATAGACAACCACAGACTTGTCCAGAAGGTGACGGAACAGGCCATTCATAAGGGTGCAAAATGTAGCTGGAGCATTGGTCAAGCCGAAGGGCATTACTAGGAACTCATATGACCCATATCTAGTAGAACAAGCAGTTTTGGGTTCGTCACCAGCAGCAATGCGGACCTGATGGTAACCTGATCTCAAGTCGAGTTTTGTGAAGTATCTGGCGGATCCAAGTTGGTCGAATAAGTCTGCAATGAGCGGCAACGGGTATTTGTTCTTTATAGTGACTTTGTTCAAGGCTCTATAATCAACACAAAGGCGAAGACTGCCATCATGTTTCCGCTGAAAAAGAACAGGTGCCCCATAAGGTGCTTTAGAGGGCCGAATGAATCCTGACTCCAACAAGCCATCTAGTTGTGTTCTCAATTCGGTCAGCTCTGGAGGGCTCATGCGATATGGACTACGTGCGGGTGGCTTGGCACCAGGGACTAACTCAATTTCGTGATCAATGAGCCTTCTGGGAGGTAGATTCTTTGGCAATTCATTCGGCATCACTTCGCTGAAGTCAGCAATAACTTGGGCAACTTCCTCAGGGATTTTGCTAGTATCATCTTCCATCTCTAGCTTTGCCACAGCTAAGTATGTATCTTCTCCTTTGGCCAAGCCCCTCTTGACTTGGAGCGCCGACAATATTCTATCATGAGTTGTTGGTCGAATTGAGGTTGGTACAATGCGTAGTCTGGGTCCGAAAAACCCCAAGGAGTCCATGAAAGGTAATGGTCCTGCTGCAGCTCCTCGGAAGAATTCTTGGCCAAGAATCACCTTAAAATCATCAAGTGGAACGGCCAAGAAGTTTGATCTTCCTTCCCATGGA
Source organism: Berberis vulgaris (assembly GCA_963556465.1). Taxonomy (NCBI): domain Eukaryota; kingdom Viridiplantae; phylum Streptophyta; class Magnoliopsida; order Ranunculales; family Berberidaceae; genus Berberis; species Berberis vulgaris. Next base: position 37,854,298 of record OY747132.1, on the reverse strand, counting down.
CCAACCTGTAGTGGCACAGCTCTAGCAACACCATTAATAGAGATTGCCTCAGAGTTGACAGCTTTCAACTTACCCACATCTCCTTTTAAGTTCAGACCCACACGTCTAGCTTCATCTGGGGCAATAAAATTGTCTGTCGCTCCGGAATCCAACAATGCTTGGGAAGGGAACCCATTGATAGTGATGTCGATGTATTGTAAAGCCTTCTTGTGTGGGTGCTCATACATTTCTCCTTTGACAGCATTGAGCTTGCGTAGAGCTCCCATTTGGGAGGTCTCACTGTTGGTGGGGTTCGAGCTCGATGCGGTCGGGTTAGAAGGTTCTGCTTGAAGCAAGGACATTAATGAGTGTAGAGCTGGTTTGGATGGACATTTGCCTGTTGGGTGATCCCTGCTATTGCAAAGAATGCATGGGGCAGGGGCAGATGGTCTCCACTGCCCAGAGTAATTTTGCCCTCCTTTGTTGTTGTAATTTGAGTTGCTAGAGCTGGCATTCCAATTTTTGTTGGAACTCCAATTCTGGTTGGACGGCCGGGAATTATAGTTTCCTCGATTCTGACTTGAGTTTCCCCAGTTTTGGTGAGGTGAGCGAGCATTCGACCCTGAGCTTGAATTGGTACTGCCAGTTCTAGCTGTGGAGTGATTGAGCGAAGTGGATCCAGTCATGGGCATATAATCGCTAAATCTTTCTGCTGCCGCAATAGCACTTGTAATGTCTGTCACCTTCTGCCTTTGCAATTCTGCTTGTAGAAGCGGCTGAGCTTGTTCCATGAAACAGAAAACTTTGTCCTTCTCAGACATGTCTCGAATATCTAGCAAGCAAGTTGAGAATTGTCGGACATAGTCTCGAATATTGCCTGTTTGTTTGATGGTGTGGAGCTTCCTCCTTGCTAAGAAATCAGTGTTCTCAGGCAAGAATTGATTTCTGAGTTCCTTTTTGAGATCTGCCCAAGTTCTAATAAGGATGCGACCTTCTTCCATATCTGCATATTTGGTTCTCCACCATAGTTTCGCATCACCTGCTAAGTACATGGTCGCCATGGTAACCTTGGCTTCTTCTGATTCGGGGTTCACCGCGCGAAAATACTGCTCCAGATCAAACAAGAAGTTCTCTAACTCCTTCCCATCTCGTGCCCCAGCATATGATTTTGGCTCGGGTACTTTCATCCTGGGGTGGTCAGTCGTCCCTGTGGCCTTAGTAAGCAAGCCAACCCTTGCAAATAAGTCCTCCAACTGTAATTGGAAGTCACTCATCACCTGAGCTGTGGGGTGAGGCGACTCTTCCATTGCGACTGTTCGTCCCTCTAAGTTATCAACATGCTCGGCCAGCGAATCCACTCTGTCTGCCAGTGAAAAGAGTCCATCCAACCGACTAATCTGTTCTCCCAAAGTGTTCAACTGGTCCATTCTGCTTTCCAGTCTATGCATTCGACTGGCCTGTCGTTCCTCCATAGCGCTAAGGCGCTCATTTACTTCCTGCATCCTGGTTTGCATTCAACAAGCTCTGGCTCTGATACCAACTGTCACGGACTAGTAATCCGTGCGGCACTAGCTATCCAATTCACTAGTAAGCCTATGAGTAGTTACTTTGACGAGCACAAATATTAACTTGAGAATGCACAATATCAATCTGTAGACAATATAACAATGCACAATAGTCAGTAAAAGCTCTCATTCACATTCAATAGATTACAATGGGGAGGAACGTTCGGAAGGACGTTGCTCAAGACTAGTTCGATGCTATCGATCGATGGAAATACAAGTTTGAAGTTGAAAAGCAATGCAAAGAAAACAATAAAAATGCTAGCGGTACAGTCTGGCCCGACTATGCAATGGAGGCAACACGTCCTCACAGTCAAGAGCTCAAACCTTCCCCCTATAATATAGATGCTAAGCATTTGGGCACTTTTCAAAAGGGAACATTGAGTTTTGAGACCATTAGGAAAGTCTTGAAAGGCCTCTGAACCTTGATTTCCCTAACCAATGGTACTAGTCCTGACAACAGGTATGTGCTCTACATTTGGGGTTTAAAAGCATTCTTTTGTTTACAACACACACAAGATTTGTTGGACATACTGAATCAGTTAATGAACATTGCCATTCTGCATGCACTAAATGATTTGCTTATATGTCATTTTATTTATAAATTAATATATAATTTCTGCTGTCTACCAATTGTAGCTCAGTTGGTCGGGCATCCACTCTCCTTATGAGAGGTCGCGTGTTTAAGACTCACCAGTTAGAATTTTGTGAGTTTTCACCCGATTATTAGGAACACATTTGCTCCGTCGTTGATATAAGTAGCAACAATATTATAGCCTTCAGGCCTGGTTTGGTTAACCCTATAGGGTCAGTCATGTGTCCTTCGGACAAGGATTAATAAATAAATAAAAAGGATCAACGATCCAATTTATATATATATAATATAATTTCAGCCATGAACAATGAATTTTAATATTCTCTTTGCACCATAGGATATGATCTTGTTCTTACATTGTTGTCAATATGATGAATACTCATTCAAGTCAAGATTATAGTTAGAATTGTATTTAATTTATAAAATAAAGTCATATGATAAAGAAATTTTATATTAAACAATAGTTATCTCTACTATTATAATGACAAAAGCCTTAGAAGAAAATTTAAATGTCTTCAATTCTAACTTTTAGATTTCCAATTTGCGCTCTCAGATTTTTAATATTTACAAGCAAAACAAGCACCTCTCAAGCATTAATTAGTCCCTAATATAATTATTTAAATCCAATTGTCCATAAACTATAAATAACCCTTTCTATCAAACATTTCTCTCCACATTTCATATTTTTTTACAATCAAAATCATCCCATTTTAAATATTAATTAATTATACCTAAGCCCCTAACATAATTTTCTAAAGTCTCTGATTATCTATAAACTATAAATAAGCCCTTATATCTAACTTTTGAATTTCTCATTTTGTCCTCCACATTTCATATTTTTTTATAATCAAAACCAGCCCCTCTCAAATATTGATTTATTCAACCTGATGTAGTCGATTCATACTCTCATTCCTCGCCATTACCTAAACCTGCACAAGTAGCACACGTGAGCCAAAGATCACCATGTGACGGCCGATGGCACTCCGATGCTTAGGTTAAATGAGGCTTAGAAGAGGCTTAAAGCTGTAAATTGGGACTATGTAGCGTACCTTAGTTCATCGACCTTATCTCCCTTTTATAATGTGAGAGTCCTTGTTCGGCTAGGCCTTTGATGGCGTAGTTTAGGGAAAGAGATATTGCTGGAGATCCTTTCATGTTTGGAAGTTGTCCATGTAGAGAAGTTTCTCTACACGACTTGTGTTCCTAGATCTGAGGTTTCTCGTTCTGAGTGTTGTCCATGCAAGGAAGTTTTCTTGCTCGACTTATACTCTAGTATTTGTTTCCTAGTCAGATATGATGTATTGCTGGCATGTCTGTCTTGGGTCGATTCTCCATATACTTGCCTTATCAAGGGTTACTTTTGTCTAATCAGGGCTTATGAATATTGGGCTTGACCGCGTGACGTATGGGCTTATTAAAGCACTGCAATTGGGGTCCAACATTCTGAAATCTTCTAATAGTAAGCATAATGTTGTCTCGGCCTCGCTGGATTGAGCATGCAATCGGGCCTACTTTGTTCTTTTGATGAGATTATCATGACACGCATACGGTGCCGATCAGATGACAATTTGGTATATCATCAGTTGCTCTCCCTGAGTTAGTGGGTCATTACGTCGGTCCACTAAGTCACTTTTGAAACATTATGTATAGTTGTGATGATTGAACCTAAAACATTGTCTCGAGCGACGCATTGTCATTAAATGAGTATGTGGTTGCTCATTTAAGGAGGGGGCGACTCTCTGATGCTTATATAATTTTAAGCAGCTGGAGGATGCGGCAGGCAAGGTGCAGACTGACCTACGAGCCCAAACCGTTAAACAAGAGAGAGTTGAGTCTGAGTTGGCTACTTTACGCTTTGAGTTTGAATCCGAGCTGGCTGAGCTAAATTCGGAGGTGGAGCTAATTGTTGTCTTAGCGAATTTAGCTCCACCAGCGCATCCGAGTGGAAGAGGAATCTTATGTGGCTACGCTCTCACATAAACTATCGAAGGTGGAGGCAAGCCTAGCAGAGTCCAAGGCTCAGCGTGTAATTTCGGAGTCTCCCGCTATCACCCATGGTAGCCTAGAGCTGCTTGGACTGATTGAGGAAAATATCCCCCGCCTGGAGCTTGATTTTGAACGATACAGGAAGGATGCTTTCTGGAAGATTGACGAGACAAAAGTCTTTGACCCCGTGTCTCCGTCCAGTGACTCAAGACCTATTTTGGACAATGTTGTTTTATCTCCCGCAGTTCCTTCTAATGTAACTAGCTCTTTACCCTCTGAAGCGAGCTCTCCAAAGCAGTTGTGACTTTTGAAATATGACTTAAAGAAAGTTTATCAAGTAGCTTTTTGTACATGTACCTTCTATAGCTTATATGTGTTTCCATGCCATTGCGTTAGTCCATTGTTTGCATAATAAATTCTGAAGTGCTTATACTTCTTTTTCTTCTACCCATTTTAAGTTTCTTATATCGGACTGGGCCATTGCTTGGGTCTTGATCAATCGTTATCAGCTGAAGCTTACTAGGCTTTTATCAGATTCTGCGTTCATTGCTCGCGAAAGTACGGTGATTCTGGTGAGCTGTATTTGTCAGGTTGTATGAGCACTGACTAAGCTCACATTCTCTGGCCCATCATTGTCTGTTATTCACAGATTAGGTGTTAGAGTGATAAGCTTCAGCGATTATTTCTGCGGAAGGACAATGATCCCTGGCAAGCCGTTTTCACCAGGCTATATGAGCACTGAATAAGCTCCCACTTTCTAGGTCGTCGTCGTCCGTTCTATTCGTACTAGGCTTCGAGTGACACGTTTGGCGATCATTATCTATAGTTGGACAATGATCTCTGGCAAGCCGTCTTCACCAGGCTACATGAGCACTAACTAAGCTCCTACTTTCTAGGCCGTCGTCATCCATTCTATTTGGCATAGGCTTCGAGCGGTAAGTTCAATGATCATTATCTATAGTTGGACAATGATCCTTGGCAAACTGCCTTCACCAGGCTACATGAGCATTGACTAAGCTCCCCTTTTTAGCCGTCGTCATCCGTTCTATTCAGACTAGGCTTCGAGCGATAAGTTCGGTGATCATTATCTATAGTTGGACAGTGATCCCTGGCAAGCCATCTTCACTAGGCTCAGTGTTCTAAAAATCGGCCTAGGCGGCCGCAAATGGTTGGGCGGTTCTGGGCAGTCTGGGCGGGATCTAGGTGGCCTAGGCGGTCTGGGCGATTTTTTTTATTTATTTTTTATTATTTTTTAATAAGGCTGATTGTGTTCTTATTTTATTTTTCTTTCCTATTTTTTAGAAATAAACTATTTAATTATTTTTTATTTAGTATATGTCTAAATGTAGCAAAGGATGATTACTTAATGGAATTCTCAAAGGATCTGCCGGTACCAATTTTACTAATGTAGATTTTATCAAACATAATTGAGGTTATTCATGTAATTTGAAGAAAAATAAAAGAGTACACAAATTCAAATTTATATAAAGTACCCATCATGACCAACTTCAGTCATTTGAGTTTTAATAAATTTTGTTCACGATTGTTAATTTTTCATGTTTTTAAATTTTGCATATGTATATTGGCATTAAATTGGATGTAATTGATAAGGTATTATGCTTAACTTTTGTAAATTATTAAAGTTATAATACAAAACCTAAGACCACCTAGGCGCCGCCTAGGCACTTGCTCGCCGCTCGCCCAGCGCCTAGCGATTTTTAGAACACTGACTAGGCTACATGAGTACTAACTAAGCTCCCACTTTTTAGGTCGTTGTCATCCGTTCTATTCGGACTGAGCTTCGAGCGATAAGTTTGGCGATCATTATCTATAGTTGGACAATGATCATTGGCAAGCCGTCTTCACCAGGCTACATGAGCACTAACTAAGCTCCCACTTTCTAGGCCGTCGTCATCTGTTATATTCGAACTAAATCGAGCGTACCAGAAGCTGTCTTCATAGGTCGAAACTAACTAAGCTTTGGTTAGATTCGACAACCATTATCTATAGTTGCATAATGGTTCCTGGCAAGCCATTGCGGCCAGGTATTAAAAATGTTGACTAAGCTCCAACTTTCTAACTCATCATCGCTCGCTTTTGGTGGGCTTGGTGTTAGAACAGACCAGAAGCTATTATAATCAGTCGAAACTGACTAAGCTTTGGTCAAAATAAGATTTTGGGTGTGTAAGTCTGACTTGGGTGTCCTCACTTACTTAGTTCGCCTGGTGATCTAATTCTAGAGTCAGATCGATTGATTGGAATAATAATACATTGATCGGCTTTAATGAACATCAGCGGAATAATAATAGGACGATGCCTTGGATTTACTTATAATACTCTGTAGGCGCGCTCCTTATTCCATTGGCGCTTGGGGCCTTTGCTTTTGATTCATTTGCATGTGTTGGGCTGGATCTGGCAGGGCATAAGTTTGGGTCCATTAGTAGAGGGCCCAATTAGAAAATTTTTGTGTAGATCAACGTGCGAGGGATACGGCGCATATTGCGAGACAGTTCACTTTCGATTACTCCCCCCAGTTAATGGGGTTGCTTGCAGAGTCATTAATTTGAAGTATGTGGACTTGTGCAGTTGCAATTGGAATCGTCGTTTCCCAGTTTCCCGTACGACATTTAATGCTGAAGTAACTGTTGGCTGACGCTGTTTCGTAAACCATCGTGCCTATATATAGGTTGATCGTTCTTTGTTCAAGCACTGCAATGAGAATAGTAGAACATGTTAATCAAATGCATCTTACTAGAGAATTCGGTCTGGATTTTTCAAAGGCTGAAGGAAGATCTCCCCCGCTGGAGTCTTCAAATTTTTTGACATTTGCGTCGATGAGTCTTAACAAGACTCGTTATTATGCGATGTCGCCTGATATGGGTGGGCATCTGGTTGATCCTATGAGATCTTGTAATATCTTCTTATATTGCGAAGAAGAGTTATAGACTTTCCCTCGGGGGTTTGGTCTGTCTTCCATCTTTCGGTGCTCAAGCTTCTTTTCATCCGCAACTAGTTTATGGTTGAAGGGAGCGCTGGAGGGTGTGACTTTCGTTTCTAGGGTTGTATCTTTGCATCACCCCAAGCATTACTTATTTGAGAGGTGTTCCCATTTGGCAGCACCGTGAGACCTCGACTATCCCGTTGTTCAGGGTTATTTTCGTCAGCTTTATGTTGCTTCCTTATGTTCCCCTTCACGAGGTAGATTGGCGGAGAAAAGAATCGAGGGAGTACTCGCAACCTTCTTCAAGTACTTTCTTTGTTACTTTCAAATCATCCTTGTAAGGTGATTCGACGAAGCTATGAAATGAGCATGCTATTTCAGTTTTTTTTTCCAGACAATCTACTTTCACCACCTTATCTTCTGGAGGCAAATCGGAATCTCTTGTCAGCCGATAGATACTTGTATCATACTTAGATACATGTAGTGTATAAACTTTTGCACTAGTTGGTTGACAAGCTTTGTAATAACTTTCATTACAATCAATAAAATTTGTTTTATTGATGGAATGTATCTGGTACGAACAATTCTTCTAAACTAAAATGACAAACAAAAAATGAAATCAAAGCAACAAAATAATTTAACTCCGAGCGGGGGATTAAGCTAACTCGGCCCTGAAAAAGGTGCATATCAGCGATGAAGATGGAACAAAAGGCATCTTCTTTGACTATGCTTCCCTCTTGGATCTAACATCTCGTCTAGAGTGATGTATCTCTAGGCATCCCTAAGAAGGTCTGTCATATTATTCGGGGGGTCCAAAGTAAGTAAGTCGTAAAACTTGTCTCTTCTCAGACTCGAAGTGAAAGCTGTGACGGTAGTGTCATCACTATAGCCGTCGATGAGGATCAACTCATCGTTGAAACGAGTGACATACTCCCTCAACTTCTCATTCTGTTTTTGCTTTAATGTCAACAGATAATGAAGGCCCTTTCTGATTCGTTGGTTGCCCACAAAGCTTGTGAGGAAAATCATTGCCAATATCCGGAATGAATTATCAGAAGGAGGTTGTGGAACTAGGTTAGCGCTAACATCTTTAGGCTGGCAGGGAATGATCGACACATTATCGCATCAGACCTTTCCTTGAGTTCCATAATGTGTTGGAAGTGGAACAAGTGATTGGATAGGTCCCCTGTCCCGACGTAAAACTCCAGCTTTGGTGGTGAGTACTTCTTTGACAGCGGTTCGCCAATGATAAGATCCAAAAACGAATTGATCGTGAGATTAAACAACACGTCTGGGTTTGTGGCCCTATTGTGGATGGGGTTGTGCGAGATGTGTCTATCGGCTCTGGACGTTGGGTCTCTATTGGTTGCTCCTCCACCTCTGGTCCATTGAGAAGCTGCTGAGGCAGCGTGGCTCTCCTGAACGCGTTCTCTGGAGCTCTTTGGGGACTGGGCCCTTCATTGCTCGCGATCTCCTTTTGCGGGTGGAGGATTTCGCCATTTGAGTGCCTCCAGCGCTTCTGCAATTTGCTGCATCTGGGTTGACAGTAGATTCACCCATGGGTCCGTCGTGGCTGCCATCGGCGCGAGGTCTAAAAGGGTTTGTTTCCGGTGTGTGGTGGAACAAGCGGCGTTCTGCCTGTTTGAGCATTCAAAGGTTCTGCAGCATCTCCGTTGTTGCGAGACCTTGTTGTTACCATCTTCTGGTTCTCTGGGAAAGGTGGTACTACTAGTTTCTGTGGGGAACTCTTTCGTTCCTTACGGACGGCGCCAAACTGATGTAGTTGATTCTTGCTCTCCTTCCTCGCGGTCACCTAAACTTGCACAAGTAGCACATTTGAGCCAAAGACCACTCTGTGGCGGTCGATGGTAGCCTGATGCTTAAGTTAGATAAGGCTTAGGTGAGGTTTAAAGTTGTAAAGTGGGATTTTGTAGCCTACCTTAGTTCATCGACCTTATTTCCCTTTTATAGTGTGAGAGTCCTTGTTCGGCTGGGCCTTTGGTGGCATAGTTTAGGGAAAAAGATCTTGCTGGAGATCCACTCATGTTTGGGAGTTGTCCATGTAGAGAAATTTCCCTACACGACTTGTGCTCTTAGATCTGCGTCGTTCTAAGAGTTGTCCATGCAAGGAAGTTTCCTTGTCCGACTTATACTCTAGTATTTGTTTCTTAGTCGGATCCGATGTATTGTTGGCATGCCTGTCTTGGGTCCCCATATATTTGCCTTATCAAGGCTTACGAGTATTGGGCTGGATCGCATGAGGTATGGGCTTATTTAGGTGCTGCAATTCGGGTCCAACGTTCTGAAATCTGTCAATAGTGGGCTTAATGTTGTCTAGGTCTCGCTGGTTTGGGTATGCAATTGGGCTTGCTTTTTTTTGTTGATGAGATTATCATGACACGCATACAGTGCCGATCAGATGACGGTTTGGTGTATCATCAAAACCTAAGCCCCTAACACAATTTATTTGAAGCTCTCAGTTATCTATAAACTATAGACAAGCCCTTATAATAGTGAGAGTGTAATATTTGGTTACAATATTTAACTCCATAATATCCTTTAACCTTTTTAATTAATTCAATAAATAATATAAATAGGTTTATGATTATCTAGCTCAGAAATATTTAGTCAAATCTTTTAAAATTTTAGTTTTTACTTATTTTTGAATTTTTAGAGTAAAAAAATATATATTGAATATATATGCATATATAGCGCGTCCACACCTTAGTTTTATATAATGTCATTGAAAAATATATTCTTATATTGAACACAAGACGTGTATCGATGTATTTTAATCTAGTGACAATAAAGTAATAGCACAACATCTAAAATGGATTGCCATACATATTCTAAATTCGGAAGTAACAGAATCACTCATCGGTTGGTTGACATATGGATAAACTTTTAGGAACATTTTTTTGAGTTTCACTTTCCAGAAAACTCAACTCTTTCCTTTCTATCAATTTCGATCTTTCAATCCCTTCTATATGTCTCACCTTTTTATTAAAATCACTGAGATCCCCTTTTTCATACTTTCCTTTCTTCCATTGTGTGAGTTTCCTGATTTATGTTTGTTGTTTTTCTACTGTTCTTCTTGTTTTTTTTTTCAGCAGGTCTCCGGTGTCGTCCGTTTTCCGTTTCCCATTTATCTTGTTTTACCTCTCCACAAGCCAAACACCCTCACCACACTCCTCCACTGGTTTCATTCTATCCTTCCCCCATTACCATGAACACTCAATCAAATCATGTAACTCATACCAGTAACAACAATCACATCTTTCCCCTTTCCAACACCCACAACACTCATATACTATCTCCTCGTTCAACTATGACATGTGCTCATACACTTTTCATGAACACCATTATTATTTTTTTTTAGTAATGGATTCCCATGTCTACGTACTGCCTCTCTCCCAAACCCAAATCCGATAAGATCTATAACATCTAAATCTATACCATCCCATCCATGCCCAAACATTGACCTTCTACTACCATTCCCACAAACATCTCGCCATTTCACCCATGAAATCTCACAAAAGGGTCAATATATGTTCTATAACAAGGTGACACAACCGGCCCTGACAATCTGCAAGCTATTATCCTGCGTAAATTGCTCCTATCTCAGATTGATTTCCGGCCATGACAAAGAGGGAGTCCTGTTCCCTTTATAAAATAAATGCAACATACTTCTTAAGTTCAAAATGCAATTGGGATCTCTAGTTCCAATTCACTGCCATTACTTTAGGCGAGACAGTCAGCTCAGGATGTCCCCTTATGTTGGTCGTCGAGGCAGCCAGATCTCTTCCAATCAAGCAGTCATGGTGTGGACCACCTCTGATTCCCTGCATTCAATTACCATGACAGATGATCAAATGAAAGCCTCCCCACCGTCTGAAACTGATGGTATTCAGGCCAGATCTACAAATAATCAGCACCATCTCAATGTGTTGATTTTATTGGCCGGAGCTATAGGGACTCAACCCCTTTTGAATCGTCATCTTCTGACTCCTCACCGGAGGCAGGTCAGACCGGTGTCTGGGTTTTAATTCGAGTAGCAATTCGACAACCTATTTTAATGAGTTTTAAGTCAACTCATTCTTCTCTGTTAATGGCCGTTATGAAGTCTGTTTAACCATATTTGGTTACGGGCGTAATGACGACAGTCATGACATCCTCTCTTTCAGTGTTCATGACTGTTAGTTTGTCGTCACATTTAACGGCTACCGGCAATGCCGTTTTGTTGGAAAACCAAAAGGAAGGAGATTCTGTTACAACTGACGTCAATCAATTTATTTGGGCATATTTCTTAACGGTCGGGTCTACAATCCTCTCATATAGTTGCTATCTGGTGCTTCAAATCTCAATGAAAAAGATTATCACCGATTTCACTCTCCAAAGAATGAACACAATACTGCTTATTCTAATAGCAGTACATGCGCAACACACGGTTTGCAGTTGGCACAGAGGAAGTCCTAATTATTATTGAGTTCTTATGGTAAAAAGAAAAATAGGGTTTCATCTTAATCAAACCTTCCCATAAGCAGTAAGGAAGTCAAAGTGCATAATGGAATTAGCATATTTGAGTTTAAAGTTTCAGTTGTATTGGAAAAGCATGCTCATAGACAGACAACTTCAGGATTGAAAATAAGTATGGTGAATCATGGGAGAAAATTAGATAGAAAATATTGTCTTGGAGTGAGCGAGGTCAGAATCTTCAGGAGTATGATCATGCTGCTAAAAAGGCTTTGCAGGTACTGGCAACCACCGTTAAAGGGTCGCCCAAGCTCCCATGAAACTTTTCTGGAACACAAGGGGCATAGAGTCTCACTGCACAATCCGAAATATAAAAACCCTATTCCATCAATCCAATTTCGATATCATGATCTTATCATGAACCAAAGCCTTCTCTGCACATATGAACCGCATACGCCGAAAACGGATTCAAACACGGAGTCTTAGTTGCAGCGACTAGTCAATCAGGCGACATTGTACTGTTATGGAAAGAAGTTATCTCTCATCTCTCTTACCATCATTTCGTCCTGTAAATATTATTTTAATTGTATTATTCATGATTACTTTGCTTTATCTCCTTGGTTTTCTATTTTCATGTATGGTGAATCCAACCCATCTCTTAGGGTTCCTTTTTGGGATAATATGTTTGCACTATACAATTGCCAAAACCCTCTTGGTATCATTATTGCGGACCTTAATGTCATTCTCAATCTTTAGAAAAAAAATGGAGGGTAACCGGCCTACTATCTCCTTCCTTAGCCACCTTCGCACTTTCATAGACAACCACAACCTTCTTGATTTCCCTCTCATTTGCTCCCAATTCACTTGTAATAATAAACGTAAAGACAGAAATGGGATAAGGCTAAGTTGGATCGCATCTTGGTGACCACAGACTCGGTGAACCTATTTTCTTCAGCCACAACTCGTACAATTCATACATCTACCTCGGATCATCGAGCTATTTCTCTGCAGCTAGTTCCAATATTTCTCATGGTCCAAAGCCTTTCAAATATTTTCAAATGTGGACTTGAGACCCCCAGTGTAGGAAATTGGTTGATTCATCCTGGGCTCCAAGGCGTCACCACAAACCTGATCAAAATTTCCATATCAAAACCAAAAAGTTGAGCTATTTTGTCTAGGTGGAACCACAGTGAGTTCAAAAATATTCAATTATGCATTCAAGAGACACATAAAGCCTTTGATGCTTTCCAAAATGAACATCCCTCCCCTCAAAATGCTTTGGCTGTCATCTTTCTGGAGGATTGATTCTCGGAACTCCTGGTTAGAGAGGAACCTTTCAGGAAAAACAAGTCTAGTCATTCCTGGCTCAGAGAGGGAGATAAGAATACTAAGCTCTTTCATCTCTCTACGCTGCTACGTTAGAAAAAACCTCATTCTTTGCCTGAAAGATGAATCCAATGTCTAGCAATCGACCCATGACAATGTTGGTCAAGTTCTTAACAACTACTTTGAAAACATTTTCCAATCTTCAGCCCATCTCCCAATCCCGAAATTTTCTATTTGTTCTCCCCAGTCATCTCTAGGATTGAAAATGAGGCTCTCATATCCATTCCTACTGACTCTGAGATTCAAAACATAATTTTTAATATGGGCAGTCATAAAACACCAGGCCCTGATGATTTTCATGCCTACTTCTTTCAGTATTGTTGGGATATTGTGAAGTCGGATGTTTGCAAGGTAGTTAAACATTTTTTTACTAACTGTCAATAGATCCCAAGCTTAATGAAACCTTTATGGCTCTTATCCCAAAGGTTGGAAACCCAGTTACTCCGGACAAATTCCACCCTATAGACCTCTGTAATGTTATCTATAAGGTAATCTCCAAAAACATGACAAATTGCATGAAACCCCTATTAGATAACATCATCTCCCCCAACCAATGAGTTTTCCTTCCAGGGCAGTCTATTGCGGATAATTTCAGTCTCGAGACTTTTGAAAGAAAGAAGAATTTTCGAAGAAAAAATAACGTTGGATGGCCATTAAGATCAATATGGCCAAGGCCTATGATAGAGTAGAATGGTATTTCTTGATACAAGTTCTTCGACAACTGGAGTTTACTGAAGGATGGATTCAACTTATTGAGTAGTGCATCTCTACCACTTCCCTTCGGGTCCTTCTCAACGGCTCACCCCTTTTTCCATCAAGCCCTCTAGGGGCATTCGGTAAGGGGATCCTCTGTCACCGTATTTTTTCATTGTGTTTGCTAAAGCTTTATCCCGCCTTCTTGCCCGAGCGGAAGCTGTAAGGCTCATCAAAGGCATCAAGATAAAAAAACATTCCCTTTCTCTTAGTCACCTATTTTATGCAGACGATCTCATGTTTTTCTTTTCAAAACATCCTTTGTTGAAGCCCATTCCATTAAAGATATTCTTCAACAATACTTTCTAGCTTCGGGTCAAGGGGTTAAGTTTGAAAAATCTTTGGTGTGCTACAGCTCCAATGTTCACCCGAAGCATGCGCAAATGGTCAATAGGATCCTGGGATCAAAGTTTTACGGCCTTAAGGACAAATATCTTGGATTGCCATTGATCATGTCAAACAAAAAGGCCAATGATTTCTAATTCATTATTGATAAAATCAATGTCAAACCCTCAAGCTGGAAATCCAAAGTGTTTTCTTAAGCGGGCAGGACAATTATGATCAAAGTTGTCCTTAACTCGATTTTGGTATACAACATGCAAACTTTCCTTCTTCCCACCTCGATCACTACCAAAATTGATGTTCTTGCTCGCAATTTTTGTTGGAACGAGACTTCTACTAGAAAAACTAAGCACATGTGTACCTGAGATTGCATCACTCAACCTCACCACCTGGGCGGCCTAAATATCCCCTCAGTGAGGAGTAAAAACTTGGCCTTAATGACAAAAGGCATATGGCAAGCCATCTCTTCCCCTCAAAGTACTCATGTTATCCAACTTAAAACACTTTATTTTAACACTAAAAGCCTCTTCCATATTACCAAACCTCCATCATTGGCTTCGTTTGCTTGAAGATGCAATCTCATGGTGTTGGCCAAAATGAAGCGCTATCTCAAATGGCAAGTATTGTCGAGATACAATATCAACTTTTGGAGGGATTGTTGGGTGAAGCCATGATTGCTTCTAACTGAGTGTATTCTCAACCCTAGGCCCCAAATTTGCCCAACAGAATCCCGGATTTGTGGACCATTCTCGGTGATCAACATCTCTAATGGAATGATAGTTGATCAGTTTCATCTTCCATGCCCCTGTGGTTAGTGACATTCAGGAAATCTTGATCAGTCACTCGGATTGTCCTAACATACTGATATGGTTCCCGGATAAAAAAATGTCTTTCACTGTCAAGAACACTGCCAAAGTGTTCACTATAGAGAAATCTGAATGTTCCACCTCGCTCTCTCTCTCTCTCAGCATTGATGCTAAGAGATTTGTGGAGAATGAAGGCACCTTTTTCTGCCGCTTTTTTATTCTAAAAACTCAGTCAAAATATCCTCCCACCATGACCAATTTGTCCCAACTGCATACACCTTTAGATAACTGCTTTATTTTCTACCATAATCACACAAAAGATGTTACTCATTTGTTCTTCCTCTGTCCGGTCATGCACCAACCCTGGCTACTCTCGCCCATCCCAATCGTCTGGCTCAATATGATAACTTTGGGGTGCCCAATACTTCCCTCTTCCTAAAGTTCATGTGGGATACTGAGAACACCCACTCCGAGTTAAAGGAGGAAATGTTCTCTCAGTTTGCAGCTTTCATTCAGACCATATGGCAGACACATAACAATTGTATTTTCCACAAAACCAAATTCAACGCTCAGAAGTTTCGATTGTCTTTTCATAGTACCTGGTCTGCTTGGAAACCCCGATGGTTTTCTACAAATTCCAATCGTACAAGTCATTGGGGTACCCTTACCACTGTAGATGCTAACGATTCAATCTCCATTCATCATATCCTTGAAATAGTTGTGATAGACACTCGGTGTAATTTTGTTTCCTCCTCGACATCTCCTATTGGTCCCCACACTGAGATAGCCACTATCTGGATGGCAATGATATGGGCCAAAATCCATTCAGCGAGATATCATAGACTTAATCTTAAATCCTTACAGCTCATACCTATTCCACATTTTCTGGATCCGGACATGATATTGGTCACATATGATGCTAGTTTTTTGCCTCATCTCAACAGGGAGCGGTCAGAGTTTTTGAAGGCAACATGCATGGAGAGGTGCTAGCACGGGTTGCTTATCCGATCACAGGGAAGGTGATGGATAGTACCATGGCGGAGTGTCATGCAGCTGAGGCGACTTTTCTTCTTATCCAAGTTAAGTAGTGACGAACATGTTTTTTTTTGCTGGGAGACTCAGGGACGCTACACTCTGTTTTGCATGATGATTAGTGACAACCTAGAGCAACCATTGACTGGGCGTGGCGACCACTCATTAGCAGTATATAGAGACTATTTTTTCTTCAGAACCTTTGGTTTTTTAATTTTATTTATAGAAATCTAAATTATGAGGCTCGTAACCTCGCTGCTATAGCAGCCCAACATTACTGTAACTCTAATTAGTAATATATGCTATATGCTTTTAACAAAAAAAATTGGTTGGTTGACATATCAACACGTCCACTTGGGACAATGATATATGAACAAAAATAAATTGGCCAACAACAACAAGTGGCATATGGTCATCTATTTTGTAAACTTGATTATTAGCTATAATTACAAAGTTGTGAATAAATTGAAATGGATGGAGACCAGTTCAAGACTTTAATTATCACTTAAGTTGTGACTTCTTCTTCAATGTCAATAATAAAAAAGCTTCATTTTCTTCCTTGACTTGTACAACCATAAACCATGATGCCATAACATTGTATATTTCTATTTGATAGTGTCAATTAGTACATACAAGAGTATCTGACATGGGAAGGAGAGCGACCCAACAATAGATTTTCATGTAAGACATCCATAACACTGGGACTCAAATCCTTTTTTTTTGTTGAAGCATTATACATATATTAGGCTAAAGCAGAATTACAAATAAGTTTACCAACAATAATACCAAGTTTGTGAGCTTCGCCGTTAAGCTCGCATGGAATATGGTTACAGAACCATTGGCTATGAAGTAAAAATAAATGCTTAATGTTGCTAATAAGCGGTTGCCACATCCAGCATCCCGTGGTAAGGCTTGTCTAATCCTGAGAGTGCAAAAGAGATAACAGAAAG
Source organism: Berberis vulgaris (assembly GCA_963556465.1). Classification (NCBI taxonomy): domain Eukaryota; kingdom Viridiplantae; phylum Streptophyta; class Magnoliopsida; order Ranunculales; family Berberidaceae; genus Berberis; species Berberis vulgaris. The sequence goes on along the minus strand of OY747132.1, from coordinate 37,837,493 downwards.
CCTGAATCACTAAGCAGAAAACCTGTGTCCCAACGTCTACTCTGAATTAACAAAAGGATCGCCTCTGCAGCAAAACACTCAGCCATAGTGCTATCTGCAACTTTGCCAGATATGGGAGATGAGAGATGAAATCCCTGCGATGACTCTACCAGTAGCATCTGCCGCTAAGACTCCAACTGCACCTTTCTGTGAAGAAGCAAAGAAACATTGGGACTTGAATCCTTATTCTTTTTTATATGGATTGTTTTCGACCCTCGGCCATGAGGACAGAGAATTAATGCACACTTCTTTTGTTGACAACAAGGCCAACTAATTTATTGGTTATTGTTCAACACAATAAATTATTATTATGAAAAAGTAAAATAAAATATTAGTGGGCGAAAGGAATTACATCTAAACCCAATTTTGAAGACTTAAGAGTCAATGGACCCAATTATCGTAGATGGAATTGATTTTCTTAATTAAAAAGTCAAAAATTTGATCGGGGTCAAACTTTTTAGTAAGCGAGCACTTTATATTTTTGCTTATTGAAGTCTAAAGTTTTAGTAAGTCTAGTTAGCCAGGTTTGCTAGCCATTTTTTAATGAAGAGTAGAAACAACTTTGCATTAATTTATTTTTAACTTTGGTTTATCAAAACCAAAAATATATAATTTGGATTTGAAATGATAAAAACGGTTAAAATTGAAACCGTTTTAAACTCCCAACAGAGCAGAGCAGAAAGCATTTTCATTTTTGAATTAGAAAAACCTCATCTTTCTTATAAGTCCCTCATTTTATCATCATCATCATGTCCAAAAAAAATGAAAATACATAATATATATATATATATATCTTATAATTCACATATGTGTTTTACTATTCATTGTTGACTAGGACAAACATCAAATGAGAATTGGAGATAAAAGAGAGTTAGGATTGAAAGTTGGGAAAATGTTGATGGTTGATATTCATTCCTCTCTACAATGACATGTTTGTAAATATAAAATATGTAGAAGAGCAAAGAAAATGAAATAATTATGAAAAAGTTAGTAGAATGTACATGTTGCAGGGGAGAGAAAGTATTGTGTGGGTGTTTTTTTTTAAATGAAAACTATCATAACTATTTACTTAGTTGTCGGATTTTGATAAACTTGGTATAATTGAAATGCAATTTTAATCTTTCCAACAAAACCAATGATCAATACAAACACTTAAAATTTCAAAATATGTATTTTATTTTTAAAACATGCAAGTATTTTTTAGATTTTCATGCCTAAGTATAATATTTTTCGAAGAAACGAACGGACATTTTATTGAACATTCAAAAAAGAATCTGGACATTCAATTGATTCTAATTTTAACCAACTTTGACTCTACAAAATTAGTATACTAAAATATGTTATTTTTATGGAACTGATTGAGGGCAATGGTGGGGATGGTGATGTGGGTGTCCAGTGTATGATAATTAACAATGAAAATAAATAAACATATGTAGAGTGCCAATGACACGGGTAATATGCTTGACTGTTAAACACCACACGTGCCACCATTCTTCCTATTTTTTGCATGACGAAAATGTCATTCACATGCTTATCGCGCCTGATGTGATAGCATGTCAATCCCAACCATTTATTACCTAAACCAGGCACGTGGATGGCTAGGGTTTACTCTCTATCAGCTCGTACCATTGAAGAGACAGACTGCAAAGGAAAAACTCCCTCCATTTTTCATTCTCTATGTTCCATTTTTCCTATATCCCTTATTCTCTCTGATTTCTCACCGAAATGAAGAAGCGTAATACCGAAACGAATAAGAGGAAACCCAAAATGAAGAAGGGGAAGAGGGTTGTTTTCGGTGTCAAAATAACAAACAGTAGCAGCGATGATGATGGGAGCACCGCTTTTAGCATACACTGGGACGATTGTAGTTTGTTCAGTGATTTCTTCAGTCACATGCCAAGCGATGAGGAGCCAAATCTGAGGCGAGATTTCACTCCTTCAGACACTGAAAAGGACGTGAAACCTCCTCCTGTTAATTGGCGTGATGTATTGTAAGTCTTCTTTGCTATTTTAAAGTTTTCATTTTGGTGCTTCTATATGTAATGCATGTTTGAATGGATGGTGTGGATGGTATGATTTTGTTAGTATTTTGTTCATTTGCACAAATTTGGGTTTCTCTATTGTTTATTTGGTGGTTGTTGTTTGCATCATTGAAAATGTTGTTTCTAAAAGTGATTTAGTTTGGTTTAGTGTTGCTAGTGGTTGGTGATTCCATGAATCAGTGTTCATTTAGTATGGTTTAGTGTTGCTAGTGGTTTAGTGTTGTACTTGTCTTCTTTTTTCAGTTTACTATTCATGTTTGCTTGCATGATTTAGTGTGGTTTAGTTTAGTTTTGTTTGCATCAGTGAAAATGATCTGATTTTGTTCTGTTTGTTTGTTTTCAGTCTTCAGTTTGCATCAGTGAAAATGGTATGATTTTTGTTTTGTTTGTGTGTTTGCAGCAATGGTAAGTGGGGACAAGAATTGGAAGTCTGGAACTTAGTGATCCATTACAATGGAAAGTGGAGTAAGATTGCAGAGATCCCTAGTCTGTGGAAGGTCAGTGATTATAAATATGAGTTATCTATAGAGTTTGTACAAGTGCATGGGGATTACCTGAATTGGGATAAGTTAAATAAGATTATCCTTGAAGCTATCCTCAAACCACATAAACATGCCTCAACCCTTGGAACAACACATAACTATGTGGAGAATGGGGTGAGGATGGACATTACAAATGATAAATACAATGTATTTTTGGACCAATGCAGACATTGACGACAATGATGCTTTGCATGTGTTTGTTGAGGTTAAAGTGGCAGCACAAGTACATGAAAGGAACACTCTTAGGATTAGTGTAATGAAGCCTGAACCAATTCCAACGCCACGTATAGTTGATGTAGACTCTGCCCCTGTAACACAACCCACCCCTACTAAAAAAAATTCATTTGAGACCTAAATGCAGGGCCAAAAGTCTTTGAACCAGGAGGAAGGTTCCAACCCTAAGGAAGAGTAAACCTAGTGATTGGTACTCTCCAAGGAAATGTGGTAGGAAGAAAGGGATAAAGTCAAGTAAGACAAGAGTGAAGTTATATGATGAGTTGAGTGAAAAAGAACTAGATGAAGACCTACCTGATGTAGTACCACATGGACTTGCTGAAAAAGCAGATCCATCTTAAGCACGTCCATCTGAACCAGGTCCATCTAAAGCATGTCCATCTGAACCTGGTCCATCTGAAGCAAGTTCATATGAGTTTTCCGAGCTGGATGATCTTCCAGTAGAAGAAAAGTATGGCCATAACACTGAAGATGATGCACCTTCAGGTGTGCATGCTGGTTATGTGGCTGAGACTGAGAATGTTTATGGTGATGAGAGTGATCATGATGCTCACCATGAGGATGAGGAATGGGTCTTAGAGGTTGGGAAGGAATGACCCACAATAGATGATGCTAGGTTTTGGTTGAGAAAATATGCAATAAGAAAGAAGTTTCTGATGAGGTTTAAGAAAAATGATCCTGACATGCTTTTAGTTAATTGTACAGATTAAGAATGCAAATGAAATTGCTATGCAGCAAGAAACAAATATGGGCACATCATCGGTGTTAGGACCATGGGGCAATAACACACATGTCTGGGGATTGTTGATGGGAAACACCCTATGGCTGATGCTAGGTTTGTTGCTAAGGAGTGTGTGGCCATGTTTAATACCCACTTCCAATCTATCACACCCGACTCACTTGTGAAATAGATATGGAAGGAGAACACTGTTGAAGTAAACTACCATGTAGGGTGGAGGGCAAAGCAGAAACTGATGGCAAAAAATAGTTGGTAGCTATGAGGATAGTTACAAGATGGCCCCTTTTTGTTGCATGGAGTTGTTGACAGCAAACCCATGAAGCATTGCTTCATGCTCAACAAGTAATGAAGATCAAAGGTTCACAGGCTTGTGTTTGGCTTTTTTGGTAGTTTACTTGGTTGGCAGCATGGGTGTAGACCCTTGGTGGATTTGGATGGGTGCTTTCTGAAGACAAAATATGGGGGTTGTTGTTTTTGTCAGTCACACCTTTGGATGACAACAATGGTCTCTTTTCATTGGCCATCTACATTTGCCAGTTAGAATGCTACTAGACTTGGTACACCTTCCTGAGCATAATTGAGATGCAGTTGAAGATGCATGAAAGGAAGCTGACCTTTATCTCTGACCAGCAAAAAACCTTGATTGAAGCAGTGAAACAACTCTTTCCAGATTCAGATCATAGATTTTGTTTTAGGCATATGTACAAGAACTTCAAGAAGGTAGGTTTTGGTGAGACTTTCTTGATGAGACTAAGTTGGAAGGTTGCGAGGGTATACAAAAAGGTTGAGTGTGTTTCTTACTTAAAATAGATTAAGGAAGCTAATCCAATGGCTCATCAATGGTTGGTTGATAGGGATGTGAAGAGTTGGTGCATGACCTATTTTGACACTAGGCTATGGTCAGAGCATATTACTAACAATTTTAGTAAAAACTTCAATAATTGGATCATTCACCTTAGGGACAAACCAATCTGCAAGTTTGTTGATGACTATCACATGCTTGTCATGAGGTTTATATATGACAGAAGGGTGAAAAGTAGCACTTGGGACATCAATGGGTTAGTACCTAGAGCTCAAAAGCTGGTTGACAAGTACTGTGAAATAAATAACCAATTCAGAATGTGTTGGGTCCAGTGATGGCTTCATCACAGTGCAACATAATGACACTGGTGATAGGTTTAGAGTCAAGACATCTATTAAATATTGTGACTGTAGACGATAGGAACTCACATGTGTCATATGTGTGCATGGAGTCTTGACATCTATTAAATATTCTGGTCAATCAAATACCTCAGTGGGCAGAATAAGTAGTTTTCTCATTGATTATATAATCATAGTTTATATATCATTGCTTATATACATATTTCCATTTAATGCAGGTATTGCAACCCCCATCATTCTATGAAGGTCTATGTGGAAGCATATTATAGGGGCATTGTGAACATAAAAAATACGCGTGAATGGAATGAAGTAAGTTTTATCTCCCTTGCTTGTGTGTAGTATTTCCATGTTTGATTAGTATCTCAAAAGCTAGTTAGTATTTCTATGTCTGATTAGGGTTTTTATGTGGTAGCTAAGATACTTAGTATTGCCTCCTCTAGTAAAAAAATGTCCAAGGAGACCTAAGAGACAAAATAAGAGATGAAAATGAATATGAGATTCACAGAAAACACAGGAGTTGTAGAAAAGTGTGGAATGGAAGGTCACAACAGTAGAACCTGTAGAAACCCTCATAGGGAGCAGACTGCTGAGAATGAACAAACATCTAAGAGACCTAAATGCACAAGGGCAAGGAACAACAAACCAAGAGGTGCAAGGACTGCTAGTGGAATAAAAAACAATGAACCTCCAAAGGAAATGCCCACATGTCCTCCACAACCACCAAACTTCCAGCCTGAGATGCCTACATCTCCAACTTTACACAACACTCAGAGTACCATGTTCACAACTCAGCCCTTTGCACAAGGAGTTCGGCCCCCACCAATGAGGCCACTAGTTAATCCAGTGTTTTAGTATGGGAATGGTAGGGGCAGGAGGGGACAAACTCTATTTGTAAGGTGACAAAATAGTTGGAGACCTAGGGGCCCTGGAGATGACCTTAGACAGTTGATGACTCATTCTCATATTGACATTCTCATTTTGGTGAAAGCAGTTAGTGAAAGACAATTAAACAGTTGGTGAAAGCAGTTACTGAAAGACAATTTTTTTTGGTTTATTGACATTGTCATTATGTGTTTTCTAATGGTATTGAATGTTTGTGTTGGTATGGTACACTAACTGATGCATTTGCGTTATGTCAAGACTTGTGTTGGCATGGTACTTTAAATATACACTTGTGTTGGTTGCAAGTTCTGTTAAATGGTAGTGAATGCTTGTTGGTATGGTATGAAATTGAATGCTTGTTGGTATGGTATGAAATTTAATGCTTGCTGGTTTGGTACACTTCAGGTTGTAAATTCAAGTGTTGAATGTTATTGAAAGTGCTATTTCAGATTGTTAGGTACTGAATGTTAAGATTGTTAGGCACTGAGTGTTACTAAATTGAAAGTGTTATGTCAGGTTGTTAGGTACTGAATGTTATTGAAAGTGTTATGTTAGGTTTTTAATTGCTATGATATTGCGTCAATTGAATTACATTGATGTTAGGGCATTTGATTATAATGTGCTATTAACATCCAATTAACATTAGATGAATTTACATTGTTGAAAGAACATCAAACTTTGTTGCATGAACATCAAATGAATTTACATTGTGCTTTAACACCCAATGTACATGTATTCCTTAAAAAACTTGCATAGTTCAAACCTCTTATCACTTGTTTGATTGTGCTTGTGACACCATGAGATCTGCAAGAAAATTAATTAAGAATTGTTAATTAATAATAACTTAACCGCTTAAAATAAATTTGAATTTAACTTTGTCCCTTGCAACAGAATTGACCTAACAGATGATGAAGATGAGTTGCAACTCAAACTTGCCATCAAAACTTGACAGAGATGAGTAGTAGAAGCAGATGTGAGTAGTAGAAGCAGAGATGATGCAGATGTAGTAGTAGAAGCATAAATTAGAGTTATTAGTGGTGAAGTGAAGACGGTGATGGTGAAATGGAGACGGTGGTGGTAAAAGAGGAGTAGGCGGATTATCCCAACGTTTTAGTGGAAGTTTGAATCTCAACCTTTGATTTTAATTGCATCAACTTTGAATCTCAGCCTTCAGATTATTAAAGGGTATTTTGGATAGTAAAATATGACATTTTTGAATCTAACACGTGCCTTGACAGTCAAGACATGTTGACTGTAAGTTTGAGAGGAAAATGCAATATGAATATTAATTAGGGGCAAAGCTGAATTGATTATATGTTTCAGGGGAAAGTGCAATTAACCTATATATATATCTATATTATAATTCAGAGTTGTGTTTTACTATTCATTGCTGACTAGGACAAAGTCAAATCAAAATGATTAGAGATAAAAGATGGTTAGGATTGAAAATTGGAAAGTGTATTGAATTTTGAGGGTTGAGATTCATTTCCTATGATGGTATATTTGTAAATTTAAAATATGTAAAAGGGCAAAATCTATATTACAATTCAGAGTAGTGTTTTACTATTCATTGTTGACTGGGACAAAGTCAAATCAAAAGGATTAGAGATAAAAGATGGTTAGGATTGAAAGTTGGGAAGCGTATTGAATTTTGAGGGTTGAGATTCATTTCCTATGATGGTGGTATATTTGTAAATTTAAAATATGTAAAAAGACAAAAATAATGAAAAACTTATTAGCGAAAAATAATACATTTTTGATAAACTATCTACATCGTACATGTGGAATGTACAACTATCTATGTGGCGGAAATAGAAAAATTTATGTTTTTCTTTTAGCGAAAGGAAAATTTATCACAACTATCTACATCGTTGTCGGATTTTGATAAACTTAGTATCGTTGAAATACATTTTTGAAGATCTTTCCAACGAAATCATTAATCAATACAAGTGCTAAAATTTTAAAAATATATATTTTATAATTAAAAAAAACATATAACGTATTTTACGTCTTTAATATTTTTCAAAGCAATAAGACGAGTCGATAATATCAGAAAAAATGAGTCAGACATCTTAATGCACATTTAAACAAAAACGCCAAACTTCATGTTTTGGCAAATTCAAATATTGGGGGAGAACTTATTCTCGACGTTTAAATTTTTGCCCAAACTATTTCAATTTTGACTAAGTCAGACTTTAAAATTTATAATATATATTTTTTACCTTAAAATAGGCTTACACTTCAATAGTTACCCAGAGCGAAAACGAGATAGTGATGGTGTTCAGTACAAAATATTTAGTAAAAAATAAAATTATATGGAGTGTCAACGACACAGGGCATACTCTAGTCTATATTACAATTCAGAGTGGTGTTTCACTATTCATTGCTGATTGGAACAAAGTCAAATCGAAAGAATTAGAGATAAAAGATATTTAGGATTAAAAGTTGGGAAATGTATTGAATTTGAGGGTTAAGATTCATATTTCATAATGACATATTTGTAAATATAAAACATGTAGAAGGGCAAAAATAATGAAAAACTTTTGAAAAAAGTTGGTGAAATGTACTTGTGGCAAAGAGAGAAAATATTGTGTTTTGCAAAATGAAAATTATCATAACTATCTACATCGTTATCGGATTTTGGTAAAGTTAATATTGTTGAAATGCATTTTTTAAGATCTTTCCAACAAAATCAATGATCAACACGAGTGCTCAAATTTAAAAAATATATATTCTATAATTAAAAAATATATAAAATATTTCACGTTTTTAATATTTTTCAAAGCAATGAGACGGAGCCGATCATACCAGAAAAAATGAGTTGAACATCTTAATGCACATTTGAACAAAAACTCTAAACTTCATATTTTGGTGAATTCAAAGATTGAGGGAGAACTCATTCTCGTCATTAAATTTTTTTCCTAACTGATTAAAATTTAACTGAGTCTAATTTTAAAATTTATAATATATATTTACCTTAAAATAAGGTTACACTTCAATACTGATTCAGAGTTAAAATGGGGATAGTGAAAAAATGTTAGTACAAAATATTTAGCAAAAATAAAATTATATAAAGTGCGAACGAAACAGTATATTCTAGTATATATAATGCAAAAGCTGCTTCTTCGTCTCCGCCCGCTTTGGATTTTATTCCCCTTTTTCTTCTCATTTTTTGCTCTTCCTTACATGACACACTGTTTTTGCTGTTTCTGTGTCTGTGAGAGAGAAAAAAGGATCAGTACACATCAATTCTTCTTACATCTCTTATATTCCCGACGAGCGACTCATAAACCTATCTTCTTCACAATCTCCACTTCATTTCGTTGCAATGTCGAACAAGAGGGGTTTCAGCAGTTTTCAGGCATTTTGAACTACTTTTCGAGATCAATTTACCAATCTTACTCAAAGTTTCGTTGATGTGGAAATTGGGTTTTTTAGTAAATCGGTTCAAGTTCGAAAAATCGATTTTTGTTTGAGTTCAAGTCATAATCGCACACAGCAAAAACAACATCTTTTGAAATTTCACTGAATATTCTCTGTGGTTTTAAAGCATCAAAGGAGTTCGGAGGAACGATCAGATCAGATCAGACCAAAAAATCTTTTGGAGGGTTTTATTGGTCGTTTAGGGTAGATTGGAAGGTTAAAGGAGCCAACTTTGAAAATTTTCTGCCATTTCGATCTCTCAAAACGCGTTTATTTTGCTTGAGAGTTTCTAGTAGTAGTGATTGTGAAATGATGAGGAAATGCGTTGTTGGTCCCCTCGATTGAGTTGAATAGATAAGTTGAGGTGTGGGGACTGTTCAAAAAGCTTGATTGGTGCTTTTTTTTTTTTGTGAAAAAAAAATTGGAAGCTTTTTGGATTTTGATCTTTATATCATAGCATTTGCTGAAACGAAGTAATTCGGATTACAGAGCTCTTGAGAGAAAATGTCACCAAAACCGGCCGTTAGAAGTGGGGTTGTGCCTTCTCTTCAGTCAATGCGTTCAATGCCCGCTGAGTTTAGGTTTACTGGTTCGCCCATTGCTGTGGTCAGTGATCGCGGTGTTTCATCTGTTGTCATTCCTGAAAATGCTGAGGAAGTATCTGAGGGGATTCAGGAAAGTGGTGGAAACGTGAATCCTGTTAATGATGATTCACCTTATTGTAAGAAAAGCATCTCTGTTGAAGATAGGCCCTCTGAAAGGGATGAAAGTTTAGATGCAGTTACTTCTCCCTCTACATTCTTGCCGTCTCAGACCGAAAGCAGATGGGGAGACACTAGCTTTTATGCTTCAAAGAAGAAGGTAATGTTTTCTTTGGTTATTGATTCCAGTCTTACACTCCATTGTGAGTTGTAGGTCATTGTAGAGTTTTGTTTCTCAAATTTCCTGTATTTCGTTCTAGATGAATATGATACAATTAATTTGCTCGCCCAATGAGACTGGCAGCTGAGTTTTGTGTTTGCAATTGTCTTCTGTGATTTCACTCACTATATCTATATACTTTAGTTTTTTCCACCGCTGTGTGCTCCATCAATTGGTATTCCAACCAATATATATTTTTCTTTGTTTACATATCATCGTGAACATTTTTTTTATCAATCAAACACAAGGAGATATATTGATAATGGCCAAAGTGACTGAGAAGATCACTTGCCAAAAAGACGTACATAATAATGTTACAGATTAAATAGGCAATGACAAGTCTCTTAGTGGCCGAAATAGATGCTCTATCAGATTACACAATTCTTTTAAAGGATGATCTTTGGTAGTGGTAACAAAGTCATACTCCGAGGAGTCCTTCAACTATCAAACAAGGTACAAAACAAATTCAAGATGAGGTTTGAGACGTTGACTCGTATGTTGACTTCAGATATGGAATGAGATGAAACTTGGCTTGAAAAATATAAAAATAAAATGTTGAATTGAAACTATCAAGGTCATTGATTTTCTAGTACAGGTGACTTTTAATTAGTTGATAGTTCATGGTGCAAGATGAAAAAAGTTCATCAAGAGAAAGCTTGACCTGACATTGTGATCCATGGGAAATCAGAGTCTGTGAGCATCCAGATAATTCATTTCCACAATAAGCTTGTATTTAGTCTGCATTTACAAATTCAAATCTGAAGTTTCAAAGTGCCAACATTGCTAAGTTAGAAGTGATAATGAAGAAATCACTTGATTGTCACATTTCATCAGTGTTATTGCCAAAGACAATGATTCCACGGGTGTGGAGTCTGTGGACTAGGATATCCATTTGTTCATTATTGTGGTCTGAGTGAAAAAGAGGTGGCATCCTTTAGATCGTCGAAAGTTGACATCTGTAAGGGCATTAGATCCTTTGCAAACAATTACTGGATTACTTTTTAAAACCATGCAAACATTTTGCCCTGACCAAATGTAGGTTTTTCCTAACTATTATATAAATTTGTGACACCAGTGTTGAGAACATATCCCAATTGCATTGAATACTTACTTTTGACCTTAAATTAATGGGTTCCTCGATGAACCTTTTGTATTATCATTAAATAAAAAACTACCCTTACATTTTTACAAATGTCTTGCACTGATGCACTTCTTGAATCTGCACTTCTCGTCTTTCACTCTCCCTCTCTTTTCTCTCCTCTTTGAAAGAATGACAATGATGCCATGCTAACTTAGCTGACAAGACTTGTGGTTGATGGTACGGCAAGTCCCAGGTTCAAACCCTGGAAAGGCATTTAAATGGTTCAATGATCCACTAAAACCCCGGTTACTCTTCAAAGGGAAAAAAAGTCACTTTGCAGGGATTTTCAAACCTCTCAACATGGGGACCAACATACTTAGGAAAAAAAAAAGTACATGGTGATCAACATCCAAGTAAAGACAAAAATTGGACTGGGAGGTTTGTTCAAAACATTTGGCGATCAATGTCCATGCCAAGACAAACGCTGGAAGGGGAGGATGAGATCACAACCCCAGATAACAAATTTGATGCACACCCTCTTCCTTCGGTAAAGGGTGTAAGACTTATGAGTGTATGGGGGAAACATATTTTGTAGGAAGGCTCAGCAGCCAGGCTCTAACAAACTTTTGCACTGCTGTTCGTCTTTCTAATGTAATGAGCTTGATGATTGATTGATGTTACAGTAAGAGAGAAAGAGAAGGTTGAAGAGAGATGGGGGAAAGGAGAGAAGAAAGAGAGGATATGAAAGATGAAGAGGAGTAGGTGTGGGGATTCACTTGGGGTATATTCAACGATTCACACTTCTAGATACCTGTGCCATTTTGCCTTGCAATTCGTATGACGGTTTATAGTTTCTAAAGTGTAACATGTGCATTGTCAAGTGAGCAAAAGTTTTGTCATTTCCTTCACAAGTGGTTCCATCCATCCCAAAGTTACAAGGGGGTTCAAGTCATAACTGGTGTCAGGGGTACAGAGTCAGAACTAGTACCTAATATTTTGTCTAAAGTTGTAAAATTTTCATTTCTCTTATCCCAATTTTCTATGTGAAGAGACATCTGTAAGTTGTAACCTGTACCATGTATCTAATGTAGAGGCCAGTTGGCTAGCAAAGACAGCAACAAATAGAAAATGAATATGGACCAACTTAGCCACTCAAGCAACAACATTGCCATAATCAAATTGCTTGCGAGAATGTAGCCTTTTGAGATGAGTCACGCTTTATGAAAACGATCAGAAAAATAAAACATAAATTGCAGAGATCTAACATGTCTAAATGCTGAAATATATCTTTGGAATGCTTCTTTTGTGATGGTATTTTGGGTGTTATCTATTTAATTCGTCATTAACAAGTTAGCTTATTAACTTTTGATTGTGATACCTACAAGTTGGAGTTTATTATTTCAGAAACTTCAATCATGGTGCCAACTTCCAGATGGCAACTGGGCATTGGGGAAGATAGTATCAACCACAGCAACTGAATCTATTCTTTTACTTCCAGAAGGGAAAGTAAGCCCTATTCACAAAGCCAAAAGGATTTTGTTTATTCATTTTAGATTTTGCCTTCATATTTAATTGTTCATTGTCTTTATTCTTGTGTGTCCTAGATTATAAAGGCGAAACCAGAATGTCTTGTACATGCAAATCCTGATATCCTTGACGGTGTAGACAATTTGATGCAGCTTAGTTACTTAAATGAGCCGTCAGTGTTGTACAATCTTCAATACAGATACAATCAAGATTTGATCTATGTGAGTGTTTGCTTAGTTGTGGATTTCCTTTAAGTTTGCTACTAAAAGTTAATCATTGCTGATGGTTTTTTGTATGATACTTGCAAGTTGTAGACTAAAGCAGGACCAGTTTTGGTTGCTGTCAATCCCTTTAAAGTAGTTCCATTGTATGGAAATGATTATATTGACGCATACAGGCGTAAAACTATAGAAAGCCCGCATGTGTATGCTATCACTGATACAGCCATTAAGGAAATGATACGAGGTGATTTGTTTTGTACGATAACGAAATTTTTATTTAGAAAGCTAGATGCCTAGATCGTGAATTTTGCTAATATTTCTTCCATTTGCTTTAGTAACTCTTCACTTTTGAATTGTATGCAGATGAAGTCAACCAATCCATCATTATAAGGTTTGTATTGCATGACCAAAACATACATCTATTTTGGGATCAATTTATTTGCAATGTCAATTAGCAACATCCCTTTTGTCTTTGGTAGACAACGAATTGCTCCAGGGGAAAATACTATTTGACTGAGAGATTCATTTTGGGTTATCAATGGATTGGGTATAGACATAGTCGTCAAAAGCGTTCATTTCTTGTATCGTGTCTCTGAAACCTAAGTTACATATATCGTAAGATATATAAAAAAAAACCTATATCTATAAAAAAGAACACAAATATGATATATAATATATTTAATCAAATAGCTCCAACAAAACTTTTTTATCATATGCAAATACTATAATATCATCCAAAAGAACCAAAACATATGACCCTAGGTACCCAAAATGGCCAAAGCATGTCCAATGCCCACTGTGGCACCATGTGCAAAAAGTGGCTAAATGTTTACCACTAAACTAATAGAAGGCATTTTTAAGCATGCAATGACACAAGCACAAATAGTGAAGAAGAAACTATAAAGAGTTTGGGGAAAAACAAAAAAAGTAACACAAATTTATTTACAATGGTCACCGATGAAACAATCATGTGGTGGCTTCAAACTTTCAATCAAACACATGCACTTGGTGCTCCTTAGAAAAGGAAAACTACCCACGAAAACATATCATGATTCCAAGTTGAGAGGAGTGAGATATGAGGATTTTGGTGATTTCTCCACATGAGAGTTTTTTTTGTTTCTTTCTCAAAAGATCTCTTAGAGAAGATGAGAAGATGAAGTCGTGAGTTATCAAGCTAAAAAAATAGATAAGGGATAAGTCAAAGTCAAAATTGGAAAACAATGAATTTGTTTGTTACACACAATGTGGTCCCGAACCGGTATATGCTGGCCTGTACACCCGGTTTTGTGCAAAAATGAGATATATGTCCGGTATGTACTGGTTGGTAATCGGTACGGTATATACCGGTTGGTATACGGACCAGTACACCCGATATTAATAAGTATGGGTATACACTATGGTTTTGCTAAATGTTGAATAGGTAAGGCTAAATTTGAAGCAATCGACAAACCTAGTTTGGTTGTGACACAAGTATAATATATGAGTAGTCTTGAGCTTGTCGTGACATGGACCTTGTGCTAGTAGCATGTTTCGTACTCAACATCATTCTTATCATCTAAATGTGGTACATACTTGCTTCTATTATTAAGCTATTGCTTGTGTTTTTGTAATGGTCTGAATATCTAGAATTTAAAACATTTTGTGCTCTCATGTATTCAACATATATTATATATTTTCCATTTATTCTGAAATTTATAATTGGACGGGCTTCTTCTTCTATACTTTTTTGTGCACCTTTGCATGATCCTTCTTTCTTAACATGCAACCGGTTTCACTTTGGAGTTTGGATAGGGTGTGTTTGTCTTGTGTGATCTGATTCATTCTTGTTAGAAGATTAGCACGATCCTTCTTTCTTAACATGCGTCCGGTGTCACTTTGGAGTTCAGACAGGGTGTGTTTGTCTATTGGGATCGGATTCATTCTTGTTGGAGTATAGAAGATTACTCTGATATAGTTTTGAATGAAATTACATGGATTGATACGAAATTGAAATTGTCTGGAAGAATCTATTGGTTGTTATTGTTCATGTCATAGTATGTGCATTCAGAGGAGGCCTGTGTATATAATGATTGTAGAGGTTCTAGGCGATAATAAATGAAGTCGTCTTCAGATATTCCCATATTCATAGGAATTCCATATTCTAGGTGATAATAAATGAAGTTGTCTCCTGTGCCTGAGGCAGATATTCCCATATTCATAGGTGATAATAAATGAGGTTCTAGGTCAAAGCATGCGATTCCCATATTCATAGGACTTTCATTCCCATCATTGATCACAAAATCTAATAGTGGATTGTTGAGTGAACCTGCTTAGATTTAGGTAGTCCCCTCATGGATTTTCATGGCATAGGACTTCAAAACTTGTGTGTTTATTAGGTTTTTAATAAAACATGAGGATCAGTTATATCTTAGGTATGTTTGATTCCAAGGAAAATATTCTCAAGAAAATTTGCCAAAAGGGAGAAGGGAGGGGAAAGAAAGAGGAAAAGAGAATGAAGAGTATGAATTTCGTGATGATCACTATCCTTTTGGTCTTGTTACAAAATTGTGGAAAATCTTTTCTGATGGGGGGGGGGGGGGGGGGGGGGAGCTAAGAAAATTCTTGGCAAAGATCAAGTCATCTTTAACCTCAAGATGGAGATTCCCCCCTCCCGCCAACTTCCTCTCCCTTTTCTTAATTTTTGTGTGAACTTTTCGTGGAAAACTTTCCTTGAAATTGAACACACCCTTAATTATTATTCAGGAAGATCCTCTTAAATTCACCGGTGTGAGTTTATTTTGTACAAAAGTACACTGTTTGAAAAAATCCTTGAAATTGTATGAATTTAGTCCAATGTGCGTCTGTTTTGCAGTGGTGAAAGTGGTGCAGGTAAAACAGAAACGGCCAAAATTGCAATGCAGTATTTGGCTACGCTTGGAGGGGGTAGTGGAATTGAATATGAAATATTGAAGACAAATCCAATTCTTGAAGCTTTTGGCAATGCAAAGACATTGAGGAATGATAATTCAAGTCGTTTTGTAAGTTACTTATTCTATTTATGATTTCAGAATATCTCATTCCATTGACTTTGATTATACAAGGGTTTAAACATACACTTTTCAGTGAAATATTTAATTTGAGGGAACTTGGGCATATTTATAGAACATGAATTTATGTTTTGGGGTAATCACTGCAGGGAAAGCTGATTGAGATACACTTTAGTGAAACTGGGAAAATCTCTGGTGCCAAGATTCAAACTTGTAAGGCTGCTTGATTCTGTCTTGTGTTTTACTATTCTCCATTCTGTCAAACATGATATTGACCAATATTACATGCACGCGTGCTTTCATCTGGCACCTTGGCTATTCGATCTTGTAGTTCTTCTTGAAAAGGTATGTTTTATCCTTTATAGTCTAGACATTGGTATTGAAAGTTTTTATACAGCCACTAACTTAATACCTTTCTTATGAGCAGTCAAGAGTGGTCCAATGTGCAGAAGGAGAAAGATCATACCATATATTTTATCAGCTCTGTGCTGGCATTCCTCCAGCACTCAGAGGTAAACTTAAAAAAATTATTATACTTTTAGTTATCTGGATGTTACTATCTATAATGCATGGATACGAATACGGCTGTAGACACTGACAGGGTATACAAAATAGATATGGAATTGTAAAAAGTCTAGGACAGTGACATGGTTGTGTATTAAAATATTATCTAGCATCTCTATACTATACAGAGAAGGCAATCTGAATATCTCACAACTGAAATCAAGATATAAACATTATGTTTATGTTAGATTGTTTGTGTAGTTTTTCATGAAAAACAAAGGTAAAAGATATAGAGAGCTAACGAAACATTTAATATAGTTAGTTGTGATAAAGTACCCAGGTACCAGTAGTTAGGTCCGATGCATGTTACATTATGTTGGTTGTCTATTGGATGGCTAGAAGCATCTTTAAGAATTGAGCAAAAGCAATTCATATACTTCAGCGCATGATACATGAACTATTTTATGTTTCTGTCACTTCATTAGACATAAATATTAATGCAACCTCAAATAAAGAATAACAACAATTTTAAGAATTTTTATTTGACTCGTCATGGCCAATGGCGCTTAATACCTAAAATGGATGGAAATTTCCTAGATAACTGCAGATTTTTAGCAACTGTCACTGTCTTTCTATGAAGTCATATGCTACTCCTTGGTGCAAGAGTAGGTCAGCTCATCAAGGGTGTCTCTACAGTCAGAGATTTACCACATGCTTCAGGTTATCTGCGTAATTTTATATTAAGAAAGATAAGATACTGACGAACCTCTACGTAGGTTTCCTATTCTCATATGTTTTCTGGTAAATGTTTGATCGATGTTATCCTAGGATTTCAAGTTAACAGTCACAAATTGTATCAGATCTATAAGGATCCCTGAATATAATTTTACTTATTGCTTCATCAGTTAACAAGACTGTGGACACCTCAGCACATAACTCCATGGTTAGTAATGTATATGCCTCATGAGTGTAAACTTCTAAATGAAGTCTCATCACCATCAACGACTTCTACATGAATAATAAAATTAACTGTAACTAGGTTACAAAATGTAATAGAGTGGAGATCTGAAGGTTTATCTTCTAGCACTCTTTAAATTCTCAAATTATAGAGTCCAAAATTATTTGTTTCTTTTAATAAGAAATACAGTATAGTGACTTGATTTTGTTGTGAAATGCAGAGACATTAAAGTTGAAGAATGCAAATGAATACAAGTATCTTAAGCAAAGTAGTTGCTATTCTATAGCAGGAGTTGATGATGCCGAAAGGTTTCATACTGTTATGGTACCAGTACTTCAACTAATGATTTATTTCTTCCCTGTTGACATGTGTATTTTCTTGCAGTGTTTTCATGATTTAGATTTGATGCTTATGAAACTCTCCTTCCAGGAAGCTCTAGATATTGTTCATGTGAGCAAAGAAGATCAAAATAGTGTTTTTGCAATGCTTGCTGCAGTTTTGTGGTTGGGCAACATCTCCTTTACAGTGGTTGATAATGAAAATCATGTTGAAGCTATGGGAGATGAAGGTAAGATAATTCTTCTTAAATTTGACTGTTTAAGTAATTTGTGCTAATGATCAATGCTTTAGATTAGTTTCCTGCTTCATCCTGTGAACCATGAACAAGAAAGGATGAAGTTTACTTAAAAGGTAGGGATTTTGTGCATAAAAAGTCACCAACCATCCTAACCTAACCTGACCTGAGAGTTACAGGATTTGGAATCAAAGATAAAATACAGACATGACTCAAATGATCTGATGTCTGTGGAGAGCTAAGCATGCAATGCTGATTAACCTGGAAATGCCAAATATAGATGCATGGGCAGGTAGGACTATGTTAAAAAACAGTATTGTTGCATAAAATCAAAACAATCTTAGAGTGACTATCCATATTGAAGAGTGAATACTCAGTTGTAATGTCACAGGTATGTCCAGAAGTAGAACAGATATTAAAAGGTAGGTAAACAATCAGTTTAAAGCATCACTGCATCTAAGTGATATTCCCGCAAGACATAATATATTGTATGCATATATGATATATGTATTTTAATATGGAGTTCATGGTCTTTGTTTGAATGTGTATTAATATTGAAAATACTTACGACGATAAGTGCATTAGATTACAGTTATTTTTTTTTTTTTTTGGAAAAATGCCTATGGCGTGAAATGCATATTAAAAACTTTTTAAGTGTTTGTATTAATGATTGGTTTTAAAATTTTAAACATTTGTATTAGTGATTGGTTTCATTGGAAAGATCTTCAAAAATGTATTTCAACCATACCAAGTTTACTGAAATACCAAGTTTACTGAAATCTGACAACTAAGTAGATAATTATGACGATTTTCATTTAAAAAACACAAATTTTCTCTCTCCGCCACATATGCATTCCACAAAAATTTTCACATTTTTGTTCATTTCCTTTGCCTTTCTACTTGCAACTTATTTACAAGGATGTCATTGGTGATAATGAATTTCCACCATCAACATCTTCGACAACTTTCAATCTTAACCGTCTTTTATCTCCAACCCCAAACACCATTATGATTTGTAAGATATTTTGATTTGTAAGATAGAAGATATGTATTTTAAATTGTCAAAATTTTTTATTGCAATAGGAGAAAAATTAATACAATGGAATTCCACAATAAAAGGAGTCCAGACTACATGCTCTTAAAGTGATGATGACGAGGCCTGCGCCGCTCAACAACTCTACATCAACAAACTGAAGCTCTTGACCTCATAATTTCATTGCTAATTATTCAGTTCCATCTGATTTGTCGCCTTTTTCTTGCTGTCCACCCTTATGCACCCTTAAGGTGTAAAAAACTTTAGTACCATGAGTACTGTAAGCATCAACAATAACACGTCTTACCAACTGAACTGAAAAGCTTTGGGGTTATTAGAGTGCGATGTGGGAGAAGTCTTTGCATAGCCATCACCATATCTTGGTAGAGGCATCTTCGAACACAACTCAACTCAACATCTCATCCTTGGAATTTATGGTTTCACATAAGGTCTCTAGTATCTTCATCTCAAACAATTCGTTGTAAGGAACTTCTCAATCAAAGACCTTGGGTAGCCTGAAATGTTTCCTGGGGTTGGAGGTTGGAAGCTCTGGTAGCGCAACTAAGAATTGGATTTAGAAGGAAATAGAATTACTTGGTTGCAAACCAAGTAATATCTTGATTGTGAAACTTAGCTATATCTTTATGGCATTACTTAGACCACAATATTTTTTGTAATAAAGATACCAAATGCTTTTTAATAGTACATAATCTTCGATACAAAGAGCTAGGAGGATTTGGTAGATAGCTAGGTTAGAATAACTATCAAGGTTTATTCCCTTTGATATCGAAAGAGGGGGGAAATGAGGTCTATACACCATATGGGTGTGCTCTTTGGTTCCCTATATGAATCGTAAATTCAAATTTAGTGGAGATGTCAACTTTTTAATGCATCTAGGAGGCAAAATCTACTTTTGGGGAGATAAGTGGCTTATGGAGGCCTCTGACGGGATCCGGGGACAATGATTTTTTATGAAGAAAGTTATACGCGCCTACTTCACCCACCTAGAATCTTTGTCCCGCATCTTGCCCGCTCTTTAAAATTTCAGTTCAGGGAGATACTTGAGATTCCTTATTTTAAATCGGGTTTAGTGAAGAGTTTTGCTGTTGGAATCTTAGTCTAAGAAGAGGCATTAACAATTGGGAGGAATGATGTTAGTTGATTTGATTGGGCTTTTGCAGTCGATGGTTTTCATTGAAGAAAAATATGAGTGGAAATAGGATCGTAAATCGAGGAAGTTCTATGTCAAGGATTGCTTCTCTAAATTGTTTTGCGGCAATATCATAGCTGGTAATCAGTTCATTCTTACTCAGGACCTTGAGGTGAAGTGGCCTTTGTTGAAGCAGCCTGATGTATCTAGAAGAGGAGCTAATGAGGAACAAAAGAATACACTATCAAGAGAATTGTAGACAAAGGAAAGATCCAGTTTATTAGGTATACAAGCAATTCGAGAGGCTTGTAAAACTCTCCAAGTTGAGCAAAAGCTCTTGTACAACACTGTTATATTGAATGAATGAATGACCTCTTCTTACTACTCTCTCTTATATAGGATTTCATCCTACTGTCAACCAACAGACTGCAAACAAAACAACAAACTAACAGACTACAAACAGAGCAACAAACTTACTAACAGAGCAACTGACTTCTTAGACAAGCTGTCTTGACTTCCTGCTGGTTCATTGCTGTCCCATGTGCTGCTGCTTATGCTTGCGTCTCTGGTATATATGATATATTGGAGATTTATATCAGCCTCCCCCAATATCAACTTCTTTTGGATGCTATGCTTTGGTTGTATCTTGACTATTGATAATATGGCTACATGTGGCCTCCTCATCACAAATCGATGCCTGTTATATGAAGCCCAGCTTGAATCAATTGCTCACCTGTTTTTCCATCGTACTTTCTCTCGGAATATCTAGTGTGGAAGGTATGAAGTCTGCAGGTTGGAAACTCTTTGGTAGAGTGAGTAAATAAACGGGAGGCTATGGTTCTCTCTTCTCATGGTCAAGGTTTAAAAGATCTTAATCAGGAACTGTGGTGTGGTCTCTTCATGTGGCGTGATGCGTGAGGTGTAAGCCTCACTCAATCCATGTATGACTTAATAATAATCATTTGAATGAATCAATTGATACAAATTTAATCAATTATTAAAGTACCTATACTGAGCCTCAGTTCGCTGACCATAAGCCTCATACCGAGCCTCAAATTGTAGCATTACAGCGTTTTTTTAAACCATGCTCATGGTAAATGGCAGTGGAACTACCTGTTCATGGCTGGGATTTGGGATGTCTGGTAAGAGAGAAACAATTGACAGTTTAAAGGGAAGAAGCTAAATGTTGAGTCCATTTGCAAGGTTATCAGATTTAGGGCATGCCAGCATGGCAATTGGGAGCAATATGGAAGTAACAAGATGACATACCGTTCTCTTAAATTGTTTTCAAATGGGGGCTTTATTTAATGCCTTGCTCTGATTGTCTGACATAGGAGTGTTTCACTCTCCCTGTATGTTTCTCTTTTAATACACTTGTATGTTTCTCTTTTAATACATTGATCCTGATGTCTTGCTTATGGAAAAGCAAAAATAAAAAACAGAGGAGAATGGGCGAAATAAATGAGAAAGAGAGATAGGGAGGAGAACAAATTGGATGCTTTGGTCCACTCACAACAAACCACCAATTGAACAACAAATGGGAAATGTATTCGTTGTAACTTGTAAACATGTTTGATATCACACACAACTGTGATTACTTCACGTCGTTATAATTATCCAAGTATGACTCAATAATTTATCAATATTGATCACTCTTCCATAGCTTGAATGCTATCCAATAAATTCATTTCAAATTGTCTAGTTTTTGGCACATAAGATCAGACCATATGGTTGACCTGGTTCCTGAAGGCTTACATGTCCATTAGGCTGCAGGGGGAATCTTTTATCCTATTCAAACAACAGTGTCTTGTTAATGCACAACTATTGGTTATGATAACGTTACATGTTTATTATAAGCAATTTGAGATACCATTACATTTCTTATGATTGAAATTTTTTGTTGCCAGGCTTAAATAATGTTGCTGAGCTGATTGGATGTGACATTGGAGCACTGAAGCTAGCCTTGTCAACTCGTAGAATGAAAGTTGGTAATGATAATATTGTCCAAAAGCTTACTCTATCACAGGTAAGAATTTCTATCAAAGTTCTTGGAAACATGTCTTCCACATGAACATGTAAAATAGTACAATATAAGACCTCACAATGTCTTGCCATATCCTCCAGAACATATCTGTGAAGCTACTATCTGATCTTATCAGCAATCATGTTGGACCTTGTTTACCTTCATGATTGTTTGTTCCATCAAAAGGATACCATCATATAGCTCAAAAGGCCTGATCATTCAATTTTTCGGTCTGTTTAATTATCTAGGTGTATCCTGCCCCTGTAAACCATGTCATTATGCATTTAGTAGATTGTCCATCTCTCCTTCCTGTCAGGAACATGGATTCGCTCTAGAAGTAGTATTTACTTCAGGTTTTGTTCGTTGGGATCATAATCTTGTGGTCCGTATTGTAGGCTATCGATGCAAGGGATGCTTTGGCAAAATCACTCTATGCTTGTTTGTTTGAGTGGCTTGTGGAACAAATCAACAAGTCACTAGAAGTGGGCAAGCGGCGTACAGGAAGATCCATCAGCATACTTGATATCTATGGGTTTGAATCTTTTGATGTATGTCTTTGTATTCTTCATTGCAATTATTTGTTTGTTAATCAATATTCATGCTAACGCACATGTATTTGCAGAAAAACAGTTTCGAACAGTTTTGCATAAATTATGCAAATGAGAGATTGCAGCAGCACTTTAATCGCCATTTATTCAAGTTAGAGCAGGAGGTAAGTTTCTGCCTGAGTATTCTACATGGATTCTGATAAATATCACATATAGTATAATCTTGGAGGATTTAGAAAATTTTATTTCCTTCTGAAGGTGTATGCCTGAGATTTTATTTCCTTCTGAAGGTGTGTGCCTTGGTCTTTCAAATCTCAATTCCTTTTCTTGTACGCTGTGTTAGTTTGCTAGTAGCATAGTAGAACAAATGAATTATGCACATATGCTTTTTGAATCTGAACACGTAACTGAAGAAAGTGTAAAACAAGATGTTGGATCATTATAAAATGGTGTCACTCTGAAACTTCCATGTTGTGGTGCTAATTTTTACGATGCCTGCAGCTTAGTCTCAGCTTGGTTGATATAACGCCTGTAGAGGGAGGTATTAGATGCTATTACATTAGTTGTTTTGAACACCAACTTAAATTCTTTTTTCAGGAATATGTCCAAGATGGAATTGACTGGGCAAAAGTGGACTTTGAAGACAATCAAGACTGCCTAAATCTTTTTGAGAAGGTAAGCAGCTCATCAATGTTCGGTCTACAGCATCAGTCAGTCTAGTTATAACTGTTATTTTAGCCTCATGTTTGTTATTTGTGGGCTTGAGTTCTCAACCTTTGAATTGTTGTCATTTTTTGGTACATAAGCCTTTGTTAGCTCATGGTTTTTGCATATTTTTTATGAGGTTTTGGCAAACTCAGAGTGGCAGTGTGCAGTCTTTGAGAAGTTTTTTGGAAGACAAACTTTATCTGATGCTTATACCTTTGCACATTGGTAATAAATGTATCAAATGATATTGTGGATTAGATAATTATATGACCTATATATCATTCTTGTATAGCATACATCGAGAAGTAGGGAACTCCAAAAGGCCACACACATCCTTTAGTATAGTATTCCACCTATAATAGCATAACATGGATGATTCAACATGTCTATAAAAGCAATTGCATATTAAACTAACTCCCATATTTATTCAGTATGCTTTGGGTATTTCACTCCAATCTAGTTTCTTTACATTCTATTGACTACTGCACTACTCCATGTGCCTTCATGTCGCATCCCATTCCCAGGTACCTGTTCGCTCATCATTGTCCTGTTTCAAAGATAATATACGGATTGTCTTAGCCAGGCATATGGCTTAAGAATAATTATTTTGCATATTCATAATTGAAAGACTTCAAGTTTATCCAAACAAACCTGAAGAATGTTACAACCAAATTAACTTATCTCAATGATAGTATCATGCCTCTTCTAGGTTGTTGCTAGTGTATAAAGAAACTAGATTTTCTATTAATGAGGACATCCTAAGCTCGATGTTGCTTTGACTACACCCTTGTGAGACTGATATCTTTCTAACCCTGATGGCTATTTGTGAATTTTGCTCATAGTAAAAATAGCATGTAAACTTGGCATATTAATAAATTAGTTAATTTAACTAGTAAAGAGAATAGATAGTTTACATGACTTCGGCATATTCATTTCGTTAATCTTTATGTAGATAAATTTAATAGTCTCGTTCACATATTCAGTGTCTTTTATTACAGTACTTTGCTACTGTAGACTCAATTTCATGCGCATTCGCTACTCTTACTTAACTTTGATCTTTCATGCAGAAACCTTTGGGGCTGTTGTCTCTCTTGGACGAGGAGTCCACTTTTCCCAATGGAAGTGATTTGACATTTGCCAACAAGCTGAAGCAGCACTTGAATTCTAATTCTTGTTTCAGAGGAGAGCGTGGCAAATCTTTCAGTGTTTGCCATTATGCAGGGGAGGTTGTTATTTGATCATTATCTATTGTCCAGAAACCTTAAATGTTGTCACATTCTTGAACGACTTAATTCCTTAATACATGGGCATGGGCTGATACCATAATTCGGATTCAAGTTGTTATTCTATATGCAGCTGGTATTTAATGCCTGAGCTACACTTCAATAAAGATAACCATTCTGTGTATTCTTAGGTTGTTTCTGTTGGTAGACTATCTCGTCCATAGACCCTTGATATGATTTATTTGTCACTTTATTTAGTTCTGGCTGGTTGAAAGTTAATTGGTTCGATGCTCAGGTTTCATATGACACCAGTGGTTTTCTGGAGAAAAATCGGGATCTATTGCACTTGGATTCTATTAAGCTTCTGTCTTCTTGCACATGCAAGCTTCCTCAAGCATTTGCCTCCAACATGCTCACTCAGTCCGAGAAGCCAGTAGTGGGTCCTTCGCATAGATCTGGTGGAGCAGACTCCCAAAAATTAAGTGTTGCTACAAAGTTTATGGTAATACACTTCATATTTGTTAATGCACCCAACAAGCATGATGCTACATCACAATAACGTCAATGGGGCTTTGAATTTTATTTCACTTTTGGTTAATTTATTTATTTATTCGTGGGTTTTCTGCATAGTAATTTTAAGTTTCAAGATTGCGTCACTGAAAAAAATATATATTTCAAGATGATCTATAATGAAAAGTAGGATAATTTATCATGGACTTGTATATGATAGTATGGTAGATCTCCTAGAAATTTGCCAGTTTTTAACAAAATCAGGATACATGACTTATGCACCTTGTCGAGGGCCCAGTGTAGTCAAGGCGACCGCCTAGGCTCGCTTCAAGGCATTTCCGCCTCAAAATGAGGCAATGCAGTTTGGTGAAATGAGGCGTCTACCTCGGACCACCTCACCGCTAGGGGTGGGCATCCCATCCCGCTATCTCGATCCCGTTCCGCCCCATCCCGATTTTTTCGGGTCCTTTTGGGATTGATCAAACTCATTCTGATCCCGTCCCGTCCCGATCTAGAGTGAGATGGAGATTTTCAATCCCGTCCATCCCATCCCGAATTTATTTATCTAATTATTAATTTTAATCAAACTAATCTTCTAAAGAAAAGTTTATGATGTGTTGAAATTAAATCAAAACATCTACTGTTTCAAACTTTACTCGCTTGATTTGAAACTCTGTTTAGGTAGAAACTTCAATTTTGATATTTTATGTCAAATAGAACCCATGAAAATTTATGTTTTTTCACATTTTAGATTGGTTATAGAATAACTATTCTTGTAGAAAATAAAGGCAAATGATGGTTTGAGTTAGTTTTGCATTATGAATTATGTAGTTTGAGAACATTGCTCCTAATTGTATATTGTATGATTGATATTTCAACTCTTGCGGAAATATGCAAGATGGATCTATGGAGGGCTCTTTCCATCTCCCATCATTCACTTGACAAACTTAATTTCGTTATAAGGTAACCCTCCATAAATTTTATATGATATTTAATATTGTTACGATGAAAGTTATGTACATAAATTTGACATTATTGGTGTGTGAGCAATGTGGGGTGAAATTATTTTTTTATTTTTAATTGGAGGACTATTTAGTACATGCTCATCTCGTCCCGAACCCATTTGGGATGGGACGAGTTCGAGATGATCCCGTCCTGATCCCGAATTGGGATGAGGTCCATTTCGTCCCATGCCCATCTCCACTCATCGCCTCAGCTAAAAAATTGTTGTAGCCAACCCATTTGCAGCAAAAGTGGTTGCAACCCATTTTTAGCCCAGTTGCAGCAAAAAAGGTTGCAACTCACTCTATAATAGGGTTTTATGTTTCTTGGTGTAAAACTTGTTGCCGTCAGAGACTCAGAGTCTTCATTTCCTTGTTACCTTCAAATCAGGTATTCCCAAATAATAAACAAACAAACTAGATATAACGTTTTTGAGTTTTGATAAATGTCATATTTTTAAAAGAAAATATTTTTTGGAGAAAACATATCATGTTTTGATGATAAACATTAATATTGAATTTTCATAGCACAATTCAATGATTTTTATGCTTTTGGAATACCAATGATTCTTACTTGTAAATTTTTACCAACCATTCAAACAATTTCTTCTAACAAATGCTCAATATTCTCAAGTTTCTATTATTTCAAGATTCTAGGTAGTTGTGTCACTTTTTGTACATATTTTCTTATAATATTTATCAAAATAATGATGTATATTACTATGCATATGTTTCAATTTATTATAAAAAAATGTTAAACAAATGTTAAGACCGCCTCAATGAAGTGAGGCATCCACCTCGCCTACCCCCTCACGCCTTAGTCGTTTTCTGGCCCGTTCACCTCGCCTCAATGTCTTAACTACAGTAGTCGGGGGCAAATTTGTTGCCTGGCCTTTTTTGAGATGGTTCGACAAAGATCTACAGGTTGGGTTGTTCCGGCTAGATCGACTATACTGCTCCTAGGTGTACCGGATTTGGACCATACGAGGGTGGACCTATGTAGTTAAAACGGAAAATGGACCCTTTGCGATCCTGGACTGATTTATGATTAATCGGGTTAGTCGAATTTAATCGGTCTATTTTTTCAAAGCATACATACATATATATATATATATATTATGTAGCGATAAATTAGTGATTTGGATAAGCCAATTTATTGGTGACTCGCCGATTGGTCACCTCCCGATAAATGATTTCGTGCCGATTTAACAGCTTATTAATAAGACGGGTAGACCAACAAAAATACTTCGACGCTCAAGTCAGAAAGAGTTCATAGAGGTTGCAAATACTAGGGTTAGATTTCGTCCCTATAGCTAGCTGTAGGCCACTTCCTATAAATATAAACTGTATTGTACCAGAAGTCTTGGAGCTCCTGTTTCAAACTAGGACTAGAAGTCTTGGAGCTCTGTTTCAAACTGTACGTGGACCTAATAAAGTCCTTATTCAATTCACATATTAGAAATAAATTGTATCATAATATCTGTAAGGAATAATCTTTCTTCTCCCACAAGTAATTTCTTTCCAATCAATTTGGACTCTGCCATAAATGAAATATGAGATGCAAATATAATGACCAATATCCTATGTCATTGGGGTGATCTGAACGAATTCTGCCAATCACCGTACCACGATAACTCAAAAAATATTTGGATGTTAATATTTGGCACAAATCTCGAGGTAAAAGCCTTGATTTGGATCTCGAGGCAATATCCGTTATCACTGTATCACAGTGATTTTGAGGGCCACTAGGGCAATGTGTCATGAAAACATTAGGTACTCACATCGCAAAGTGAGGAGGGTTTTAGTTAAATAAAGGTTCAGCAAACAGCCTCTCGGCAAAGGGAGGTTTGATGAACAAGTTCTCGGCGAGAAGTTCGTCGAAACGGTTTTCGGAGAATAACCTCTTAGCAAAAAAAAGTTAGGCGAATGGAGGTTTGGCAAAGAGGACTCTCGATGAATTGAAGCTCCGTGAGATGTTGGTTGGCGAGCAATAGTTTGATCGTCCCTCTAAACTTGTAGATTGAGTTTTCGGATAGGAGATAAGTGTGGTGTGGGTTTGACTAGGTCTAACCTAAACATGGGTTGAACTTTGTTTAACTTAAGAAACCATGGGCTCTTATTTAATTTAAGGGATCATGGACCAAAATTTCCTAATCTTACTAAGACCCTTATCATAAGTTTTGGGCATAATGTATGTTATGAGCTACTGGGCTTATTGGATGCAAAACCCATGTTGACT
Organism: Berberis vulgaris; assembly: GCA_963556465.1. Lineage (NCBI taxonomy): Eukaryota > Viridiplantae > Streptophyta > Magnoliopsida > Ranunculales > Berberidaceae > Berberis > Berberis vulgaris. Next base: position 37,809,184 of record OY747132.1, on the reverse strand, counting down.
CTACTATGTTCCTAACGTTATTTGAAACCTATAATTTCTTGTCATTTTAGACCTTAATTGGGGTCAAACTATTTAAATAAAAACAATGTATCAAAATCAAATTATTTTTTTTAACAAACTAATCCCTAATTTCATGGCAATAGTTTTAGAAAACTCTTAATATAAGTGAAGATCATAATTATGAGTGAAATTTATACTAATTCATAATCAAATTCTAGGGCAAACCTTGATCATAATTTTGACAAAATATGCACAAGGAGAGGTAATCAAATATGAAAAGTATACATGTATAGAAATCTATGAACTTATTGCGTACCTTACAAAATTATTTGTGGTACCTTATGTATGTTGTACTATAGACTGTATCTTAGACTTTGAGTTCATAAAATCCCTGGTTGCAGGCAAGTGAATAATGATTCTCGGAGTAGTGATTCAGCGTCTTTGTATTAAGATTCAAAGAAGATCAACCACTACCAATAACTTGTTACTACTCATACGCGTGGTGAGTTTGAAGCTTGTATATAGGTTTCTATCACAAACTATGCTCACGGGTCTTTGTGAGTTGTCTATTGCTAGAACTCGTGAGGAACTTGTCACCCCATAGTTCTTCGCATGCGTAGGCCAATACTCATGGCTTGTTGTATTGAAGAGACTGATGTCCATAACTTCGTATACTCTCTGTATGTGTCAAACATTGGGGTAATAATTTTTGCGTTTTCAGTACGCGAGCAACTTTTCATATAGTGCTAATTCGCACAGGAATTAAAAGTCGACCACATACACCATTTTGTTTATACATGATATACTTAGACAATCGCTTACTTCAAGTGTGCATGGTCTGCTGCCGACCACTACTTAGAATTCGCACAGGGCATTAATTTTGGTGTGGTAAAAAGAGATTCAAATAAGAAATAAATAAAGAAATCAAGTAAACCAATGAGTGATCAATTGCGATTAAATTGTAGAACTTTATCCTAATAACTTGTTTATTCTAGAAAATAACTTTTCTATAACTGAAACAATGAAAACTTTCCCTAATTGCAAAAGTGTATTATACAAAACAACTACGAAATAAAAAAACTATTAAACATAATGAAATACTAATGAGAAAAATGTTTGATGTGGAAGGCGTTCCAAGATTTGGTGTAGACCTCTCCATCCATATTTCGCAAGTAGTAGGATCCTAATGATGCAAGTTTGTTGATGACGTACGGGCCTTCCCAATTAGCTCCAAACTGTGTTATGAAATCCGATTAATCAACAAATCGGGCATAATTCGTTATCGTTTATTGGTTTTGGATTAATTGGCGAGTCACCGAGATATCGGACCCGTCCAACTCGCTGATAAATCGCTATGTATAAAAAAATAACTCAAAATCGATCGCAAACCCAGAGAGGAAGAGGAGCAGTTGCGATCGATTGCAGATGAAGAGGGAAAACATACGGAAAAGAATAAAAGATGAATCTTTGTTGCGATCGAACTAAGAAGAAATCAAGGGTTCAGAAGAGTAAAAAGAAATTGATTGCTGTGTTGTAGTCAAATAAAAAAGAAGAAGATATCAGAAGATCAGAATAAAAGAGGGGAGAAGAAAAAAGGGTGGAGAAGAAGAGACGAAAGTTTGACGGGAGATGTCGTCGTCATCGTCCTAATGAGATACAATGGAGTTTGTGGAGATAAATGGGTGAAGATGTTGTGAACCTGTGGCTGCCATTGGAAGCTTTGGTTTCTATCTCTTTTTATTCATTTGAGAATAGCAACTCTGTTTTGTTTGATTGAAGAAAAAGAGATGGTGAAGTGCCATGTTGACTTTTGGTGGTGGATTTAGAGCCAATAAAATCTTTGAAAATCTATCAACACAACCTGAAATTTAGAGGACGGAATGTGTATACTAATACTCTAACCGTGGTTCCACAAAGTTTACACATGGCAAACTTGTAAAACATCACTAATTTCATTCCAATAGCCCAATTTTACTCTTTAACCTAGTTCTTACCTCATTGTTCGTAGGGCGTTCCAAATGATTCTATTTAATGTTTTCTGAATATTTTTTTTATAATTTACATTAAAAATGACTGATTAAATCTGATTAATCTCGACTAATCATAAATCGGTCCTGGACCGCGAAGGTTGCATAGGCTCAAAGTTTGCCGCTGTTTGTTTCCATGGTTCCAGTATGGGTTTTCCTCATTACCCAGTCTCCTATCCTAGACTCGTGCCTTCACAACTTTTTGTTGAATATCGCTTTTACTGATTGTTGATATAATATCAGTGTCTCGAGTGCTTCATCCCTTCATTTTTCTACAAGCTCGAGGTCTCTGGCTAAGATGTCGTCGTCGTTCTGTCCAATATCTACTGCTGCAGTTTTTGTTGTAGATATCACCAACTCTGTTGGAATCATAGCTTCAGTTTTATATGCAAGCTCTAATATCTACTGCTGCAGTATGACTATTCGTCGCCTTAGCCCGTCCATTCCCTTGAGCATAGTATGGTGCAGAAAAATTGTCAAATTCTTAGAGCTTGACAAAGTTGAAAAACTATATCGAAATCGAACTGCTTCTCGTTGTGATACTTTGAGGGTACATAAAAATGACAAACGATTTTGCCCCATATGAATCTTCTCACATTGGACTGTTTGACGACTACCAATGTCGCTGCTTCCACCGTAGCAACACAAATTTGAGTCCTTTAGAGGTAATAAATGGTTCGATTCGACAATGTCCATCCCCCATTTGGCGGATGGCTAGGGGCTCAGAATTAGATGTAATTCGTTCGATGGCATCCTAGGAATTGGTGCATATATCTGTCATGGGACACACTTCTTCACGTACTCTTTCACACATTGTATTTAAGGCGTTGAGGCGGATAGGCCTGAAAACGCCTTAGGCATGAGGCCAGGCGGTCTTAACTTTTTTTAAAGATTTTTTTATTTATAATAAATTGAAATATATATTAGTATACATCATTTTGATAAGTATCATAAACAAATATGTACAAAAAGTGACAACTACCTAGAATCAAAATATTTTTTAAAGATTTTTTTATAATAAATTGAAACACATCAGCATAGTAGTATACATCATCATTTTGATAAGTATCAGAAGCAAATATATATAAAAAGTGACACAACTATCTAGAATCGAAATGAAAATATAATAAAGTTGCATAGCATAGCGAAAAAATGCACCACATAAGTGTCAAGTAACTTGTAAATATCCACTAAATCATTAAAAATCAACAATCTTGAAAGAATATAAACTTGAGAATATTGAACATTTGTTAGAAGAAATTATTGGTAAAAATTCACAAGTATAATCACTATTGGTATTCCAAAAGCATAAAAATCATTGAACTAAGCTATGAAAAATCAAGATTGATGTTGATCATATATTGATGAAAACATGGTATGTTTTTTTCCAAAAATAATATAACAAGTGTGACAAATTTATCAAAACTTAAAAATGTTGTATCTTGTTTTTATCAAATCGATCAAATATTACACCAAGAAACATAAAACCTTGTTATAGAGTGGGTTGCAACATCCTTTTTGCTGCAATTAGGCTGCAAATGGGCTGAAAATGGACTGCAATTGGGCTGGCTACAATCAGTTTTTGGGATGAGGCAATTGAGGCGGTGAGGGGGGGGGGGGGGGGGGGGGGGGGGGGGGGGGACGCCTCACTGCACTGCATTGCCTCACTTTGAGGCGGGATTTTGTAAAAACGTCTTGAGGCGCGCCTAGGCGATCGCCTTGACTACACTACTTTCAACTGCATGTACGACCAAAAGAACCAATTGGGTCAATGCTTTGTGAGCAAGGCTTCATCCGCCATAATGGTTTCCACATTCTCCGGTGTGTATTTCCTGCAATATTTTTTGTCCTTCGAAAGATACACACCTGAGGAGAATGTATACTTGACTGCAAGTTTCTTTACCTTTCCAACTAGGAATTTATTTTAGAAAGCTCTCCTGAAGTGATGAATTTGATGTAGGACTCCCTCGAGTTTGGAACAGTTCCAACATTTACACCTATCATTTCAGCATCAACTGCTACATCTTCCAATTCCACGTCCTAGTCACCCCATTAGGGTTCTAGTAGATCATGCCTATATTGCCCTTACTAGCTTGTATGAATACCATTTGCAAATGATGCTTGTGTATGTGAGGGTCTCGCTGAAAATCAACCCCTGGAAAGTTCTGATTCTACTGCTGCAGAGACATAAGCTAGTGCATCTGCATGTTAGTTGTCGTTCCTGGATTGCTGGGTAATGGATATCTTTTCAAACTGTGCTGCCAACCCTGTAATACTGAAAAGCTGCCATTCTTTCATCCTTAGCCTGTAAAGACCCTCGAACTGATTTTCCATTAGCTTTGAGTCAGTTTGCAACTTGTAAAGACCCTCGAACTGATTTTAAATTAGCTTTGAGTCAGTTTGCAACTTGACTTTTTTCGCCCCTAATTGAATTGTTTTTCAAGCTTGTGATCACAGCTTCATACTCTGCATCATTGTTCGAGGCTTTGAATCCCAACATAACTGCTTTTTCGATCTTTAGTTTTTCTGGAATGATCAATAAGCAACCAATTCCTGCTCCACTGATGTTTGAAGACTCGTCAGTGAAGATGAACCACATCCTGTGCGTCCACTCTTTCCATCTGGCCGCACACAGATTTTGAGGTCTTTCGGGTGATCCGGCATAGTAGCACATAAAGAATATTCATATAGTATATGTAACTACCATATAACAAGTTGGCACAAATCTTGACGTAAAAGCCTTGACTCGAATCTCAAGGCAGTATCCGTTATCACTGTATCGCAGCGATTTTGATGGCTACTAGGGCCACGTGTCATGAAAATATTGGGTACTTACAGACCTCAGGTGCCAACAGTATTGAGTCGACTGTGTTTTTCCTACTGATGAAAACGGTTTATTTAGGAGAAATCATATAAAAGGAGTGCTTGAAATTCAATGGTTTGCATTTGGAACATGCATGTCTTATGCTGCCGTTGATTTGATAATGATGGTAAATGTTAAACAAAGTTTAACACTACTTCTTAGGGTGAAATAGCATGGCTGTCAGTGTGGTTTGGAGCACATTTATGTATTTATTATCATCATATCAGCACAATCCTTAGCATTGTATAATTACACAATACAATCTGTTTTGAGCTTGTATAGAGCAGTTTATTTTTTGGTTCTCTATGTAAGAAAACTTGACTTTCAACTTGAATTATGTGATTCCATATATGCAAGTGTAGTATGATCAATGATCTACCTGGGAATTAGGATTCTATTGGGTTCTTTTTAGATTTGCTATTGCCAGCTCAGAGTGAATCCACCTGTTCTGATAGTTGGACTTGTCTGATGTTTAGGGTCAATTGTTTCAACTAATGCAACGGCTGGAAAACACTACACCTCATTTCATACGTTGTATCAAGCCCAATAATTTGCAACGTCCGCGAACCTATCAACAGGGACTTGTACTGCAACAACTGAGATGTTGTGGAGTCCTAGAGGTGGTTCGAATATCAAGATCTGGCTATCCTACTAGGATGTCTCACCAAAAGTTTGCGAGAAGGTAAGCCATACAATTGGGTATTAATTTTAGATAATATATTCAGTTGCTAAATTTTGTATCCTCCCTTTTCATGCTCTTGATGTTTGCAAATTTTTCTTTAGGTACGGTTTCCTATTACTGGAAAGTGTTGCATCTCAAGATCCACTTAGTGTTTCAGTTGCTATTCTTCATCAGTTCAGTATTCTTCCAGACATGTATCAAGTTGGCTACACAAAATTATTTTTCCGAACTGGACAGGTAAGCTATTGTTTCCTTCCAAAATAAAGATACTTTGCATAAAAATAAATGCATGTCATCCAATAAGTCTAAACTAGCTAAAGGAAGAGTGAAGTATCATATTCTATTCAAATCTCAGAAAATACTACATGCACTACTTTTGGCCAAGGAAATATTCCTTATTTGAAGCTATAATAATTTTATTTGGATGATGTGACCAATTGAAAATTTGTACAATTATGAAATACTGTAACTAACAACACAAGTCTTACTTTACCACTGAGTTTTATTCATTTATTTGTTTTATTTTTTATTTTTTATCAGTTAATGATTCCTAATATCATCCAAGGTTCCATCTTTCTACAATATGCATTAGAATTCATCCTTGTTGTTTTAGTTATTTTTTTCAAAATTGCACAATCAATATCAAGAAACTTTTCTTGTCTCCTAGAATTTCTTGAATAATTGATTGTATTTTCATAGTTAGACGATTTCCCTAGTCTCAGTTCACAACATGGACAAGGTTCAATGAATGTTCGACAAATAACAGCTTTTACAGTGACATGTCTGTGTGTTTGATTGGGAAAACATTTTCAGTCTGTAATTCCTTTCTGTGGTGGGTCTGTTTTTTGTATTTCTGACCAGTGAGTCAGTGACCTGCTCAGCCACTTCATCTGTTTTTGCATATTTGAACATCTAAATGGTTATCAATATATTGACTGCTTTTTTATTGAGGAGAAAAAAGAAGCAATTTAGTCAGCTGGTTCAAGGCAGTATGTTCATAGTAAAAATAGTTCATTCTGGCAATTAATCTAGTGCTGCTTGCTATTATGTTTACTTCGCAACTAACTAGGTATGGAGTAGTTGCATGTGTTGGATTGTTGGTCCAACTTGGCGGTTTCAATCTTTCTTCTTCCCTAATTGAATGAAGTCTTTGCACTATATTAATCGTGTTTGTAGTAGTTCATTTTATTACTTTACTGATATAGTAGTTTGCAATAGAAACATGTTTAGTGTACTACTTACCGATTGACCTTTTGGAACTATGATAATCCTATAGATTGGCGTGCTTGAGGACACAAGAAATCGCACCCTCCATGGAATCTTACGGTTGCAAAGTTGCTTCAGAGGTCATCAAGCTCGTTGTTATCTGAGAGAGTTCAGAAGAGGAATTTCCACGCTACAGTCATGTAATTTTGTTTCTCTTTATACTATTTTCAGCATTTTCCAGTGGTAGTATACCCGATTAGTTTAACCGGATATAATAGCTTAACAATGGCTAACTATATGTTTCAAATCTTTTTGGGACCAATATCGTTCTACATAAATGCAGTTGTTCGTGGAGAGAAATTTAGAAAAGTGTATGCAATCTTATTACAGAGACATAGAGCTGCCACGGTTATACAAAAGCAGATAAAAAGCAGGGTCACACGGAACACTTTTGTATATGTTCGTATTGCATCAATAGTGATACAATCAGGTAAGTTCTTGTCATTCAAGATCAACCTGGTGCTCATTGCAGGCGGTGTGTTGATTGTGGTCAGTTAATGATGCTTGATAATTCATTCTGCAGCGATTCGTGGTTGGCTTGTCAGAAGATGTTCTGGAGATATTGGCTTGATGACCTCATCCGGCAAAAAGGTACATTTTGTTTTTGTTTTTGTATGATTCTTCTAGCTAATATACTCACGTATGGTGTTCATACTTTCGCATTCTCATGTGCCTCCCACTGGAGTGTGCGTTCTAGCCTATTATGGTATAATTAGCAAAGATGCCATTTTACCAACTGTTTTTTTCAGCTATTACCATGGAGATGTTCTCTTCTACAACTATGGCTCTTTTTACATGAAAAAGTGTTACCTTGAGTTTCTAATATACATAACCGTTAACCATATGTCTGTACTTAGTATTAAATATATAAAATCCTAATGAGTGGTTAAAAGAAGATCACATTCATTTACTTTTTCTTTTCTCCTTATCCTTGTATACTTGATGTTGTATTCTCTCTTCTTGTTTCACGTACCAATCAAACTTTAATTGGCAATCAGGGTTCAGAGACAGATCAGGTCCTAGTGAAGGCATCAGTCCTCGCAGAACTACAGAGGAGAGTCCTCAAAGCAGAGGCTGCTTTAAGAGTTAAGGAAGAGGAGAATGATATCCTCCACCAACAACTCCAGCAGTATGAGAGCCGTTGGTCTGTGTATGAGCAGAAGATGAAGTCCATGGAGGAAGTATGGCAGGAACAGATGCGATCTCTGCAGTCCAGCCTATCCATTGCAAAGAAGAGCCTAGCAACTGATGATGCTGAGAGAAGCTCAGATGCCTCAGTCAATACGACCGAAGTCAGTGAGTGCAGCTGGGATGTTGGAAGTAATAACAAGAGTAGGGAGAGCAATGGTTTGCGATCTGGCCCACAGTTGTTGGACAGAGAAATGAGCGCTGGATTGAATGTTATAAGCCGTTTGGCAGAGGAATTTGAACATCGGAGTCAAGTATTTGGTGATGATGCCAAGTTCTTAGTGGAGGTGAAGTCAGGACAGACTGAAGCAACCTTGAACCCGGACCGGGAACTGAGAAGGTTGAAGCAGGTGTTTGAAACTTGGAAGAAGGATTATGGGAATCAACTGCGGGAAACAAAAGTGATCCTGCACAAGCTCGGAACTGAAGATGGTAGTAGTTCCGAGAGGTCAAAGAAGAAATGGTGGGGAAGGTTAAACAGTTCAAGAATTAATTAAGGTAAATTTTTTTGGTCATATATTATTGGATGTCAATTTGATCGTTTGTTTTAGCCCTTTTTTTGTTTTCTGAAAGAAAGGGCTGAAGAGAAATCTGTGTCTAGCCATAGGGTTAAAGTTCAAGAGTGTTTGGTGCAGTTCTGTATTTGATATTCTGAAAATGTATATATTTTGTTGAGGGCATCTGATAGTTCCTGTCTCATTGTTACAATATGAGGAAGAGAGTCAATATCACATGGCATGGTGTATTGCTACCTTGATACCATTTTCTTAGTAAGCATCCTTTGATCCCCAGAAACAAAGAGGTGAACAACAAGGGCATTATCTGCAGTGAGTGAATCACAACTCAAGGGTAGCACGATATTATTTGAAGCTTTTCAATTATTTATTTTCATAATTTTGTTCTCTTCTCTTTTGTTTGTGGGCTTATTTATTTACATTTCACTCGACATGCAAATCCTAGACAAGGGATTCCTTTGGCACCACCAGTAAGAGCTAATATTGCAGACGATATTTGATCTTCGTTCACGGATATAAATAAATTTGAGGGTAGACTAGATATACCTATTAGAGTATAAGGTGCTCTTGACGTTGACATAATATATTTTGTTGTGTGAGAGCATCATCAATGGTCAAGTTCAAAAACAAATTTTGGGTTTTGATTGAGCTTTGAAGGTGCATTTTCATGCAAGGGTTACTTGAAGCTTAGTTGGTATGATTGCAGTGGAGTTACACATGCAGTCATATGTGTATCCCAATGAACATTTTAACAAAGCAATAGATTGCGTTAAATTCTCTGCTGGAGATGCTTTTGTAACCCCCATTTAGTTTATTTAGTTTTGGAGCAATGCTTCAATACATACCACAAATTTGGACTTATGGTACATCCAAAAAAGTTACCACCTAATATGGATCAATATACCACTTGGTATATATAAAATTACCATTGCGTGATAGTAATTACCACTCAATTACAAACATGACATACAAAAGATACCATTCACTTGTCACTCTTAACACTGGCAGTTACTGGGATGCATCATACGTCTAGAACATTTGGGTATAGTTTTTTTTTGTACATAAATAATGAACAAAAAATTAGGACTCTTCTACCTGCAGGTACAACATTAATCATCACCTAGCCCAATAATAAAGGCTTGCTTACAAAGTTTTTGAAACTTCATACATAAAAGATCATTTCAAATTGAATAAAAACCGACCGTTTACTTTGGTTTGGTCAATTTCTTTTTCAGCCCTAATATGAATAAGTGTTTTATGAAGTTGGAGAAAATATGAAGATTTGAAAAACTCGTATGCTATTTTGACATCTCTTCCTCAAATTAGTAGAGAGGAGAAAGTATACTTGTTTACAAACTAATTCCATGTCTTTAGGGATAACAATTTAACCTGTTATTTTTGGGAATTGTGTTGTTGCCCGACCGATCATTAATGGGGCGAATTCGAGGGCACTGGGGATTGAAATAGATTTGGTTTTAATACTTGATCCTCGTGACGGATTCAAGGTGGAGACAAGGATGGGGATTCCCTCACGGGAACTTTGAATTGAATAATGCGTATTTTCATGCACATAGTATGATTATTGATCTGGGGGAAATGCAAAAGAAATTCGTGAGTTTTGGGGAGACAACTCTAATTTCTGATTAGATAGTGAGGCATCTCTAATTGGATACTGTTATAGGGGAGGCAAGTCCAACATTGTCCATTGATTTTCCAAAAAAAAACTCCCAAATCATTAGTTTATTTTTTAATTATTTTTATTAATTGTTCTGTGTACAAAATGGGTATTTTTTTATTTTTTATTTTTAAGTTTTCAAAATAGACTTGAAAAATTCAACTCGTTTTTCAATTCTGTCATTATACACTTGTAACACCTTGGAAAGAAGTTTAAACCCAAAACTTAACAGTGTTTTCACTTGTGCTATACATGTTCCATAACGGATTTTGTTTTCACACAATCAAATGGTGTTTCTCAAAATTTGCCTCTTGTTTGTAATTTGCTTCTTGTTTATGGTTCACAAATATTGTGAAAAATATTCATCAATTACATCAAACAATTATTCATTGCCATCACTTTGTTTTATTTTTATGATTGCAATCTTATTACAAAGACGAAAGGATATGATCTTTCAGCTTTCTTTTCACAAGTACTTCCCGTGCGGCACTAGCAGACTTTGCCACGACTTATCAAAGAAAGCTAGTCAGCCTTGCTCAAAAGCTAAGCAAGCTAAGAATACACAAGAGAGCTTAAGAGAACTAGAACTTGTATTGCTTGAATTCTCTGAGGTAACTACAATAAATGAGGTTTAAGCCTATTTATACAACTCCACCTCCTCAATGGACAGTGGTGATCAATTTGATCCTACGGTCTACAATGATCTTCTACACACTTCCTTAGAAATATCTAAGGACTAGAATTCTATGAAACTCTATGAAATTTTATGGAAGGTTCTAGAGAACTCTTTAGAACAATGTGGAATCCTCCCCTTTAAGTTGTCCATATTCATTTTTCTAGTTATCTATAAATACAAGGAAAATAAATGAGAAAAATGGAAGGAGGAGAAGGAAATCAAGCCTCAATAGCCAAAAACAAATTCTCTTTCTTTCACAAAGTGATTTTCATCACACCCATCTCATCACAATCTATCTCTCACTCCCTCTCTGTTCCATCACGCCACACAGCCACCCCCACCACCGAGCACCACCATCAAACGCCCTCACCATCCACACCGTACGCGCAGTCGGACAGACAACACGCAACCACCCTCAACCGCAACCGGGCAACACGCAGCAGCCGGTCGACGCAGCACCACGCACGCCAGACTGTCCCACTGTCTTCCCCTCCGCCATCCAATGTCCTGCCGCACGCTTAACCGCCCTCGCACAACACCTGCAACAGCCTGAAGTTCTCCCGCGCGTTTCCCGTTCTCTCGGTCTCTCTTCGTATATCGGTCGCCACCCAACGCCGGTCAGCTCCGGACGCACACCCACACGCCCAAGCAGGCCCTCCATCACCGGATCCTCCGATCTATCTCTCTCTCTCGCGGGCTCCTGCTGCAGTGGAGTTTCTCGCCTCGCTCTCTGTTCAAATAGAAAAGGAAAGGTTGGGGTGCTATCTGCACCCCACCTTTTAACCGTGTACGACCACACAAGAGGGAGTAGCGTTACTGGCACCCAATGAATCATACGAGCACCCCGTTGTCATGGCCTGACGTTATTGACATCCTGGAAATCTGATGTACCACCCCACTGGACCTGGCGCCGTTTGCAATCTGCTGATTTGCTGAGTACCACCGCACCGAGGCGGCGACAAACCAAAAGGGTTGTATAATTTATTTTACTGACTTAAATGCTTAATTGTTAATTACAATTTTATTTCAGAAATTTGATAAATTGCTTTCACCTTTCATGTTCGATTAAAACTTGATATGTTTGGTAGCTAGATTCACATTTTATCAATATTCAAAGCATGTGCTAACAAATATTGAGCTTGAACTTTGATTAAGTGTGCTCTAAAAATACACTTAATGCTTGGTAAGAGTTTATTTGCTTGAGATAAATTGTTCATGTTTGACAGAAACTTGATATGATTGAAATTGAATTTTAATGATCACATCTTCGGTGTAAGCAAAGGATCTTCATCCCTAAAGCTCCTCGTTTATAATTTCAGTAATTTAGATTTAAATATATTTGCTAACTCATCGGTGAGTCCAAACCCCACAAAATCCATCTCATCAATCTTTTCCGTTTATTTCATTTTTCTTATTTTTAATGTTTTTTTAGTTTAGTTTTAAAAACACTGTAACCCCATTTTTCTGTAAATTAGTTTAGATAAATTCTAAAATTCAATTGCATCCACTTTCCTCGTGGGATCAACCCGTACTTGCCGTTGTCTACCAGTTAGACACCGTGCGTTTGCGGTTATTACAAGTGAGTCAAATTAACCTGTTTATTTAGGCCTGTTTATTCAGAAAAAAATAATTTATTTTTAAGTTCTTTTTACACTCATTTTGTGTTATTTGTTTGATTTTACAGAATACACGCTTTTTGAGAAAATTGGACGATCCTGCAAACATCAAGCAAATTTTAATTTTAAATTTTTTTTATTTTGTGAGGAGAGTTTTAATTTTATTTTCACCTCGTTTTACGAGTGTGTGGTGTAATAATTTTTGTAAACTCTATTGTTTTCTATTTTTAATCACCTAAAAAAACAAAATTTTCCAAGTCAAAAGAAATTATAGAGAAACAATTTTAATTGTTACCTAATAATTTTTTTATGATTTAGAAATCCGACTTCTAAGACCAAGACCAGTAATTTAAATTCATATGCTTGTGTGCTGATTGAAACGGATAAAAATAATTCGGACATTTTTTTTAATTGTGCTAACTTTTTGTGCAGAACGGAATACGCACACTGTAAGTACTTCTATCACATGCAATGTATTAGCGACCCGGGTGCTTTGTGTAATTGTTTGAAATTGTGTGATTGGTTGTTTAATTTCTGTAATTGTGGATGCTAAATTTTAGTAATTCATAATAAGCAAACCCAGCTTCTAAATAGAAACTGGTGGGACTTGATATCCCCACCTCATCACTCCAGCTGTGTGCAACCAATAGCCAAACATAATTAAAATCTGTTAGCAAGTTAGATAGAGCCATCTTTTAGGTACGGTGTTCATAAGACAACCAAGACCAAAGTAAATCCAATAATTTTTGTGTTTGACCAAAGCTAAAAGTGACGATGGGTTTAATCATTCAATGAACTCCGAGAGGCCACTGCCACAAGGGTAATTTACCCGGTACGCCGAGTCATAAGTAAGCTACGATCCACAGAAAGAATTGGTGTAACCAACAGTTTTGGTTAGGAACACAAGCCTCAAGTGTACATTTAACATCACATCGTTCTCACATCTATTGGCTTACAGAGCGGTAGCACAAGGAAGTACTTAATTGGACCATTGTGACCTCCTTCTCTTGTGCGATAATCTGGTTTCTTTGAAACAAATTTCTAGCCTACTGATTTTGAACTTTGCGGTGTAAAGTGTACACTCTTAGAATCAACTTGTAGCACCCATTGCTCTATCATAAAGATTACATAAGAAATAATTGTCCCCCAAAGATAAAAAAATAATTGATATCAAAAACGTTGATTGCTTAAGAAGGCATGTTTCTTGTGCATTTATTGGTTGCTGATTGCGTGTGAGTCTGTGTATATTTTTAGAGTTAGTGATTTAAAAACAAAATAAATAAATAAATAAATAAAAATTAAAAAAAATGAACACAAGGGATTATCCAGCCTATTTTTCCGAGCAAGTCAATTCATTTTATGACATGCGGCGACCTGATTATGATCCATATTTAGATTATTACAACCCAGGTTTAGCCTATCATCCTGACTTCTCATGGGCTCATGGTCAGTACCATGAAGGCCCTCTAGACACTCCTCAGACTCCTCAAGCCTTCATTCCTGATAATGAGTCTCAATTTCATCAAGTTGTTCCTCCATCCAACACATCAAGGTTAGAGGATATTTTGAACCTTTTTATAGAGCGAAAAGGAGAAATGCTTGAGCAAAATTTTCAGGATATTACAGAATTGACAGTTATTTCTCAACAAAACTCCCAAGCTATCCGAAAACTTGATATGATTGTGAGTCAGATAGCTGAGTCACTTCCAGAGATAGAGTCAGAAAAATTCCCTAATCAACCTATTTTTAATCAAAAGGGTCAATTCGAAATTAGTGGCACATTTGAGCCAGATGATGAAGATGTCCAATGCATTACTACCCTTAAAAATGAAAAACTGGTTGAAAATCAGGTAGAAATGCCTGATATGGGTGTCATTGAGTTGTCTAGACCAATATCTCTATGTGATGAGCCTGTACCACCTGATATATCCATCGTCTCATCTATTTGCATCACATTCCCATTTACTGAGGCTACTTTCACCGATCCCTTGTTCTGTAGTAAGGATTTCATTTTTCACCATCCTGTTGTAAAAATTATTCAATCTTCTGATTTGGAACCAGACTTAGGATGTTCCCCTTTTGGAGCACGCAAGAATCCTCTGTTGTGCATGACTACTGGTCAGTGTATTTTGTGCCCCATGTGATTACTATATTTGGGTGGACTGATCATCAACTGTTCAAGTTATTGATATACGACCATGGACTAAGTGATTGTCATGTTCTTCCTCTCCACTTCTCGATACACCATTTTTTAGGAAGAATATTTGTCGGGCTGATGACGTTAATCCAAGCGCTACTTGGAGGCAACCTAACTTTTGTTGTAAAGGTGCATGTTGAGTGTGTATTTTATCTATCTCTATTAACTAATCCACAATTCTTTTATCTCCGAGCTCTCATCGATGGATTACTTGTGAGAATTGGTAAAATCTTCACCGCGGTAATACTGTTCTAACTTCCTCTCATGTACTTATTTCATTCATTTGTCAAAATTATTTTGTTAAACATTGAGGACAATGTTTGGATTATTTTTGGGGGTAGGGTTCTTGAGTCGGTGAATTTTTCGTAGTGTTTTCTTTTCTTATTCTTAAAAAAAATAATAAAAAAAAATTGTGCTTTTCTTTCAAGAAAACTTGGTCTTTTGCGATTATGAAAATAAATTTTAAATGTTTTATGCTCAAGAAAATGCAAGCCAACTTGACATATTGGTATATTGATAAAGACTGAAAGTTTAGTATGATCCTTAAGTTAGATCTAGTTCATAAGATTTTTCAACTCGATTATCTTTGCACCATGAGCCATGTTAGCATAACTTGAAGTTGATGAGTGAAGTATATACTAGAAAACCTTAGAATAATAGTGGAGACTTAACCCTGAAAGTTTTGAACCTTTCTATTTTTCTGAGGGTTATACATAAACTCTGATTTTTCTTGAGTATGTATTATCTCGTTGATGATCTCATTATTCTTATTTTTCTGATCAATTGCTTTGGGAATGACATCAAAATTGAATTATTACACTAGAACTTCTTGGCTTATTCAATTGAGATGTCATAATACTGACCAGAACTTAGGAAATGATCTAGGCATTTTTTTTCCTTATCTTTTTTTAGACCATTAACTAGCCTTTTAACTTACCCATAACATTAACCTTTTTGTAGCCTTTTGAGCCTTAGAATAACTTTTATTTGTTAACCCATTAACCTTCACCCAACTTTTCTGGGAATGTGTATGAATGGATATACTTGGTGTAAAAAGGGCATTAAAGAGCAAAATATGAGATATTTCATAAATCCTCTATATGAAAAAAAAATTCAATGAGGATAAAAATGTGAGAATGAAGAAAAAATTGATAGTGCGCAACATTGATTTATTCTTGATAGCCCTAATTGTTCGTTGTATGGGTGTATACATTCCTAGAAATTTTTGTTAGAATCCTTTGACATTCCTTATTAACCATTACCCAAGCCCCGTTACAACCCAACAAAGTCCTAGTTGATCTTAGGTAAAGGTTGGTTCCGGTAGATGTGGAGATTTAATAACCAAGACCTATGGTGTTTGATTCAACATTCCCAAAAGTAATTGATATTCATGTCCATCATGTTCATTCCATTCTTGAAAAGTCTGTTCTTCATAATACTATATGTGAGATGATTGTTTTCCATTATTTACTCTTTCCTCACATATAAACTGAGTGAAATACCAAATCTCTGAGTGCTTTATTATGAGTGACATGAGAGGTTTGAAGTCAAAACTTTCTACAGGAGATTTAGTCATTATTTTACTTTGAAATGAAAAGTTATGTTGATAGTGCTTTTCACACACACACATTGAGTTGAGGATGATTATGAATTTTTTCTAACTTTTGGAGAATATTAAATTATTTGGAGATTTGTTGATACACGAAAATGACACAGTTGGTTTCTTGCATATCTTGAAGTTTTAAAATAAACACTGTTTGACCAAGTTTTGTTGAGTCAGTAATGTTTGTGGGTAACATTTTCTGGAAACCCTCACGAGACTATAACTCGTCCCCTAGAGGTAATCTAGGGGTTCAAAGCCTTGTTGCACGTTTTCAAAGGTAAGTGCAATCGACGATTCCTGGGAAAGTGTGTTAGGATTTTATTTGTGGTTTTTTTTTCGTTGTTTTGCTCGAGGACTAGCAAAATATAGGTTTGGGGGTATTTGATAATCACATAATTATAACATTATTACCTCTTATTATAATTTTGTTAATCCTTGTTTTATCTTATTTTAGATTAATTATTAAATTTTTGTGCTTTTGTAGAATTTGGAGCAATAATGAAGAAATCGAAGAAAAATGAAATGAACAAATCACAGATGGTGACTTCAGAGAAAGTGGAGGTGAAAATAACCTGAGCCCTTGGCTTAAACCCAAAACCAAATCCATCAACCCAAACCCATTGCCAAGCCCAATCAAACCCAAAGCATATTCTCTTAATTATCCAATATTCTGGTTTGATTTAGGCCTTAAATCACTCATTGAACCCTCCCCTTTAAGTTGTCCATATTCATTTTTCTAGTTATCTATAAATACAAGGGAAATAAATGAGAAAAAGGGAAGGAGGAGAAGGGAATCAAGCCTCAATAGCCAAAAACAAATTCTTTTTCCTTCACAAAGTGATTTTCATCACACCCATCTCATCACCATCCATCTCTCACTCCCTCTCTGTTCCATCACGCCACACAGCCACCCCCACCACCGAGCACCACCATCAGACGCCCTCACCATCCACACCGTACGCTCAGCCAGACAGCACGCACAGCCGGACAGACAGCACGCAGCCACCCTCAACCGCAACCAGACAACATGCAGCAGCCGGCCGGCGCAACACCACGCATGCCGGACTGTCCCACCGTCTTCCCCTCCGCCATCCAACGTTCTGTCGGACGCTCAACCGCCCTCGCACAACACCTACAATAGCCTGAAGTTCTCTCGCGCGTTTCTCGTTCTCTCGGTTTCTCTTCGTATATCGGCAGCCACCCAACGTCGGTCAGCTCCAGACGCACACCCGCACGGCCAAGCAGGCCCTCCATCACCGGATCCTACAATATATATCTCTCTCTCTCGCGGGCTCCTGCTGCAGTGGAGTTTCCCGCCTCGCTCTCTGTTCAAATCGAAGAGGAAAGGTTCGGGTGCTATCTGCACCGCACCTTTTAACCGTGTACAACCACACAAGAGGGAGGAGCGCTACTGGCACCCAGTGAATCATACGAGCACCCCGTGGTCATGGAGTGACGTTATTGACATCCTGGAAATCTGATGTACCACCCCACTGGACCTGGAGCTGTTTGCAATCTGCTGAGTACCACCGCACCGAGGCGGCGACAAACCAAAAGGGTTGTATAATTTATTTTAATTTATTTTACTGACTTAAATGCTTAATTGTTAATTACAATTTTATTTCAGAAATTTGATAAATTGCTTTCACCTTTCATGTTCGATTAAAACTTGATATGTTTGGTAGTTAGATTCACATTTTATCAATATTCAAAGCATGTGCTAACAAATATTGAGCTTGAACTTTGATTAAGTGTGCCCTAAAAAGACACTTAATGCTTGGTAAGAGTTTATTTGCTTGAGATAAATTGTTCATGTTTGACAGAAACTTGATATGATTGGAATTGGATTTTAATGATCACATCTTTGGTGTAAGCAAGGGATCCTCATCCCTAAAGCTTCTCGTTTATAATTTCAGTAATTTAGATTTAAATATATTTGCAAACTCATCGGTGAATCCAAACCCCACAAAATCCATCTCATCCATCTTTTCCTTTTATTTCCTTTTTCTTATTTTTAATTTATTTTTAGTTTAGTTTTAAAAACACTGTAACCCCATTTTTCTGTAAATTAGTTTAGATAAATTCTAAAATTCAATTGCATCCATTTTCCTCGTGGGATCGACCCGTACTTTCCGTTGTCTACCAGTTAGACACCGTGTACTTGCGGTTATTACAAGTGGGTCAATTTAGCCTGTTTATTTAGGCCGGTTAAACCCGCAACACCTCAGTATATGATAGACCAATTTCTTCAGCAAGGTCTTTGGCCATGTAGACTGTGTCGGCTTCGGTATCCACCATGGCTTCCAAAGTCTTATTTCCGATCTTGGTCTCCACGTACATCCTTCCAAGTGGTTGTTCCTCGACCTTAGTTTGAATGGTACTTAGGAGATTCATTGAGGCGATTCTCCTTTCTTCTTTTGCTTTTTCCTCCATGACAAGCGCGACAAGTTTCCCCGGTTGGGACACTCAAATGCCCGATGGGGTCCACTACATAAGAAGCAAGATATCTTCTTGGGTGATCCATATATTTTCTCCTTCCCCTTGTCTCTGGAGTTCTTGTGCTCTTTGGAGGATTTCTCTTTGTCTCTCCCACCTTTGCTATCATTACTCGGCTTTTTCCCTTGCCCTTTGGATGAGTCATTTCTCTTGAACTCAATCAAGGACTCGGCCGCAACCATAGCTGTTGCAAGGTCTTGCACACCTTGCCTCTTCAATTCCAACTTGGCCCAACCTGTTAGGCCATCAAGGAAGCTAAACAAAGCATCCTTTTCTCCCATGTCAGAAATCTCCAAGAGCAACTCCGAGAACTCCTTCACATACTCCCTTATGTGGCCTTCCCTGTGTTGAAGGCGGCGAAGCTTGGCCCTAGCTTCGTTTTCGGCATCCTTCGGGTAGAATTGTCTTTAGAGTTCCTTCATGAATTCTTCCCAAGTTTCGATAGTGCACAATCCCTTCTTGACATCATCGGACCTTCTATGCCACCAAACTGTAGCAACATCATTTAAATATAAGGAGACACTACGTACCTTTGATGTTTCATCTATTATGCCAACCGCATCAAAGTAGCGCTCCATGTTCCACAAGAAGTTGTTAATCACCCTTGCACTCCTTGCCCCACCATAGGCCTTAGGTTTGGGAGCTTCGACTCTGTGGGTGATTGTCCCTGGTGTAGTCCCACCATTGGCTACCGCAGCCCTACACACATTGAGTTGAGTTTCTAGCTTCTCAACTCTTTCCATGTACGCATGCATCTCCGCATCTTTGGCAACAATTTTGGCTTCAAGGGACTCGATCTTTTTGGACACCATGTCCACTACTGCGTTTAAGGCTCTTTGCATCTCTTCTCGGAGCTCTTGGTCCTCCCCATTGGACGCTTGCCCCTCGATGCGTTGGTCCATGTCTTCGACTTTCTCCTTCAAGTAGGACATGGTGGCACACAACTTAGCCAACCTTTCATCCATCACAGCGATCATGTCCTTCAACTTGTCCTTGCGGACTTTCCCACCTTTGTCGTTGTTGCCAATTGATGGGTTGTACGTTGACCTCTGACGACATTCTCTTGTGTAGAATGATTTCACCAACCTTGCCAAACTTGGCTCTGATACCAACTGTCACGGGTTTTCTTTTCACAAATACTTCCCGTGCGACACTAGCAAACTTTGCCCCGACTTATCAAAGAAAGCTAGTCAGCCTTGCTCACAAGACTTACTTAGACTTTGGAAAGCTAAGCAAGCTAAGAACACACAAGAGAGCTTAAAAGAACTAGAACTTGTATTGCTTGAATTCTCTGAGGTGACTACAACAAATGAGGTCTAAGCCTATTTATACAATTCCACCTCCTCAATGGACGGTGGTGATCAATTTGATCCTACGGTCTATAATGATCCTCTACACACTTCCTTAGAAATATCTAAGGACTAGAATCCTATGAAACTCTATGGAATTTTATGGAAGGTTCTAGAGATCTCTCTAGAACAATGTGGAATACTCTACATTATTTACACTTGCTAACCTCACTTGGCTAGGCAAGAAGATAGTTGTGACACTTTACTTTATTTTATTTTTATGATCGCAATCTTATTACAAAGAAGAAAGGATGTGATCTTTTAAAAACAAAAATAGGTGAAATCCTATTTAAAACTAGAAATTATTATTTTAATTGCAATAATAGATATTTCAAAAGACACAAAGCAAACCATACAATTGTGATTATAAACTTCACCTACACCAGATCAATTCAAGCCAGTGAAAAATAGTTAATTAGAAGTATTGGATAACTTATTAGAAAATAAATTTGAGATTAAAGAAAAAGTTGAAATGAATTAATATATTCCTTGTAAAATGACCAAAAACCACATTTAGAAGATTTATTAGCTGAAAAAGCAAACCCAAAATATATTATAAAGAAGCCCCTATTATCTATCCAAGCCGAAGAACATCGTCTGACTTGACAAATAATAGGTGAACTAGCATACTAGTCCTTTTAATGCGGCCATACAAATCAAACAAGTCACATGATATGATTGACATGTTATATTTGAAGAAATCGTTGAAAAAGAAGGGTGTCACCAAATATATACATATCAGTCATGAATAAACATGTTACACCGTACGTGGCACCATTAAAAGAAAAGGCTAACGAGAATAAAGGGGTGGATAGTCATTATTTCAAATTGATTTTGATTTGAAAAATCTTTTGCAAAATTTGTTTGATTTCGAAGGTCTTTGCCTAACATGTTAGAGAACAATGTAGAAACTCTAGAGAAGTTGATTATAAGTAGTTCTTCGGCACCATGTTAGTTGATTTACTTGAAAGAAAAAATAACAAGTGAAAATCCTTCGATTTGATTAATGAAATGAAAACTAATTAATTTGAAATCAAATGAAGCCTCTAATTGAGTACTTGTAGAAACATATATAAAGATTAGTCAAGTTTCAATTAGAGCAACTATGCTCAAGTGAGAGAAGTAGTTGAAAATGCCAAAATTTAGTCCTTGAGCAAGTTGTGAGAGTAAATATAGTCAACAATTATCTCAATAGAAAATAACTTATCTAAGAATGTGAAAATTGAAACAGAAAACATGGGGAAAATAAATCAAACTATGAAAAATGCACGATATAACGAGGTTCGCTTAATTTGCAATTTGATTGGCCCGATTGGATACTTCTTCTTGGAAGGGCGAATATGTACCATGCGATTTCTTATTGTATTTTCTACAAACCATAGTGCAAAACTCATTTTAATGAGAGCTCCTCCATCAAAACTACAACCCATGACCTCACAAGGCCAAATTGAAACTCACAATAGAGTGTAAAACCCACAATATAGTAGATTTGAGTTAAGATAAGCTTAGACTCATATTTCTCTCTTTTAGTGACACTCTTTCAGATAGAGAGACAATACGCTCTTTAGAATCATTCCCTCGCTTGATGGAAGAATGGAGACACCTCATTTTGAAATGAAGTGGTCCTTGAAGGCTTAGCGACTCCAATGGAGGCATATACCAATACACATCATGCTTCAACCTATTCTTTCTTTTCTAAAGAACCCTTGAATCCATGGGAGAAGTGGTTTTTTCTTCCTTTTGATTATTTTTGAACATCTTGTTGTTACCCTCTAAAATATGTTGAGGATTGAAGATTTTGAGTACTTAAATAGGCATTTTTTGAACTTCTGCAAAAGCCTGGTCGACCAGGTTGACGACCCCCAACGACCATATTACAATAGCTAATTGACAAGTCACCAACTACCTAGTTGACCAGGTTATGCATGAATTCAAATGTTGAATCTTTTGGCATACTCAATCATTGATAATGACTTCAAATGATCTTGATTTTGTAAATAACTTGGTCAACCTTTTATTGACTTGAGTTTTACTTGCTTGACTTCTTTCTTCGGCTTAGGCTTTGTTCATTAAGGCTTTGACTTGGTCTTCATGAGTTAACTTTAGTCTTCTTGTCCTTGCCTTAGGGCTTTTAATCTTTGACTTTAGTCTTCATGATTTGGACAACCCTTAGCAAAATCAGGCAGAAAAATGTGATTGTCTTACAAAAAGTAAGGGTGTATTTTTTTTAGGTCAAACAAACAACAATTTTATTCATGATCATGTAAAGATGAGAAAAAGTGTGAGTGGGAATCACACAGTATAAGATGAAAAGGGAAAAGATTACACATTTAAAACATTGTTCCAACTTAAAATGAATTTTTCAAAAGAAATATACTAAATGGAGTTGCGAGTTGTGCCCCATTGCGAGATTTCTTCCTTAATATAGACGAGACAATCTTGGGATGACCTTTCTTTCCCTTCATTACTAAATTTGTGCCCCCATCCTAGTCCGATTGTCAACTTTCCAATCCTTCACCTATTCAGAGATGGAGCCATGGCTACCCATGGTTATCTGGAACTCATTTAGAAAAACCAACCCATACCTCCATACTATAAATGAAATTGATGAGCAAGTGATACACAAACTCCAATTTTAAAATATATCACCAACTTATTTGGGGTTTGCAAAACTAATTATAGGTGATATATATATATATAGGGAGAGAAAAAGTGTGAGTGAGTGAGTGTTTTTTTTATCAACGAAAAATGATAATTGCATTAAAAATAAAAGCCATTTAGGTTCAAATACACCCCAACTCTAAATCACTATTGTTACTACTACTACTAGCATAGACTGATGCAGCCAGTCGATGAGCTGCAAGATTCATATTTCTACTAATGTGGATAGCTTTGAAACATTGAAAATAAGCTAGTTTGTGTTTCAGATGATTATGCGAAGTAACTTTCTGTTGCCATGGTAAGTGCTCGCTTCTGCCATTGATCGCTTTTGCAATGTCTTTGCTATCCGTTATCACTACAACCTTCTCGTACCCTTTCGCCATCGCCCATTCACTTGCTAGTCTGACTCCTAATTCGGCTTCAAAACTTGTTTTCATGCCTTTCTGCACCATCCTATATTAATCCCTATTATTTTGTCGTTTTCATCAGCTGCGTAGAATGCAAAATAACCATCACACATGTTCCTGTGGAAAGCAGCATCAATGACCAGCATAATAAATCCTTGCCTACTAAAAAACTGTTGAGATAGAACAATTGTTTTCATTTGTGTCTCCTTGTGGTGTGTCAATTCTGACATCAATGAAATTTGATTGTTGATGTTCCATATTGCCTGAATCCTGCCAGAATTTAACTGAGCTATCTGCAAGTCTTGCTACCATCTGTACCCTGAATTTTTTTTCAAAGACCAGACTATTTCTAGCCTGCCAAATATGATCTAGGACTGCAGCTTCTCTAACCATGCCTTGTTCCCTTTCATACCTACTTGTGTGCATATACCACAAGAACTCCAGAAAATCTTTCTCATGAGAGAAATCTACTCTATCCCATCTAACATGTATGTTAAACATACCTCACACTTGGACAACAAGAGGACATTGAAAAATAACATGCCTAGACGTTTCCTTTTTTGTGTTATATGCTGTTTAAGGACCCCCCCCCCCCCCCCCCCCCCCCCCACAGGAATTAGTCTTTTATAAATTTTTCGGAAAAAAGTTGAACTCGATGAGAAATCTTGAGTTTCCAAATACCTTGAAGCAATCTTCTATCATCGCCTCTGGATGAGTAAGCTTTAGAAGACACTGTTGTTTCACTCCTGAAAGATTTATAGGCTGATTTCATAGTCAAAACTCATTTGGTCCCATGCTTCCAAATAAGCACCTCTTGTTCCTCCGAATGTCTAATGGGAGTGTTCATAATAGCCATAACTACCTAATGAGGAAAAAACATTTCAATGGTAGGTTGATCCCATTCCTTTTGATCCCTTCTTCCAATATAATAAGATCTCCTACGAAGTCAAACAGGGAGAGGTATTCGAATGCACAAAGTCTCTTAGATGCATATATTCAGTCAGCCATGGGTCATCCCACATATTGAAAGATGCCCCATTAGCTATCGTCCACAATAAACCTTTTTTTTAAAGAATTCAGAGTTTTCCCCAAGCTCCTCCAAAGGAGGGAGGAACCCGTTTGGGTGAACGAGGCTTGGACAAAACTACAGTTTTTAAAATAGATTGACTTAAAGAGAGTTGGCCAAAGGTCACTTGGACATTCTAAGATTCTAACCACCATCTTGGACAACATAGCAAGATTTTTAGGTTTAGATAGTTGAATATTTAGCGAATATTACATAATTATTAAATTAATAATGTATTAGTTTATCAATTAATTTAAAACTTATTAATTTAGTAAGGTATTCCTTATTTTCTTAAATATTATAGATTCTATTTAGTTTCTCATTTTACGAACTAACAATTCTATGTATTTGTTTAATTATGTAAAATTCATTAATCTACTTATTTTTGCCAAAAATAGATTGTACATTGTTCAATGAACTACATTATTCCATTTTATATATTTAACCAAACAAAGACTATTTAAATAAACAACATCTATAGTGACACAACACATCATACATACAACAATGACTTCTCATATCAAATGTGTAAAGAAATCAACAATGGCTTCTCATAAGCATTATGCATCAGGAAATTATTAATTTATATATTAGGTGAGATCTATAAGAATTTTATATAAGATAAATTCATATAATATATTATCATATAAATTCAGTGAATTATTAATTTAGCACATTATCCCCCAAGTCGAACATGCCAAAAGTATTATTTAGCCGAGATTATTAATTTATCGGGAATTAAATTATCAAGGTTCTACTGTGTATATACTATCTATAAAGCTAAGAAGACTTACAGTAACTACCTCTTTGTTTTGACAATTATGTCCAAAATTAATTTTAAAGTATATTGATTCAGTTTGCAAATACAAAGGGTATTTAAGACTTTTAATTAAGTATTTTAATTCTCTGAACAACTTAATGCTTATAAGCTAGCAAATTTTAGTATTTTACACTCATATTAAAGTATACCCTTGGAGCAAGGTTATCATGGTCTTTTCGATTATA
Organism: Berberis vulgaris; assembly: GCA_963556465.1. Taxonomy (NCBI): domain Eukaryota; kingdom Viridiplantae; phylum Streptophyta; class Magnoliopsida; order Ranunculales; family Berberidaceae; genus Berberis; species Berberis vulgaris. The sequence continues at coordinate 37,783,892 of OY747132.1, read as the reverse complement.
ACCACTTCCACCATTTTTTCCTCCACAACCTCCACTTCACTTTTGTATGAATCTAAAATATACCCTTGGAGCAAGAGCTCTAAAAATCTAAAATATTCCTTCATCTATTAACAACAAATTGGTATGAATAAATTTAGAAAAGTAAATATCAAGAATAAATTTTAAAAATTATATATATATAATTAACATGGAATTAATATAAACCATATAGCATGAAAGAAATTAAAAAATAAGAGTTGTACTTTAAAAAATCCGCTTGAATTTGATTGTTTCATAAATAATATTAGTGGAAGAAAAAACCTAAATAAAATAACATGGATTATTTGATACATATACTTTTACATAAGAATACAAAAATATATTATCTAGATTATTATTTTTTTAATTTTCAAAGGCCCTTTTGGTCAATTGCATTTTGTATACTTATCCATCATTGATTTCATATACTTACACATGTCAAGAAGAAATACATAAATAAGTATTGTGAATCATTTTATAAATTTAAAAGTTATATATGCACCTTATTTTTATAAAGGTATAAAATCATTACTTTTTATTATTCACGCGCAATGCACATATGGGTTCATATATAATCCAATTCTCTTTGTATGGACGGCAAATAAAGCCAAAATGCCATGTAAGTCCTTGGCTTAATTCTCTATTATTTTTAGGGTATTCTTTTTTTCACCGAATGTTTTACTATAATTCATCTTGTTTTGGAAGTAGTTTTTTTTTTTTTAATAAAAACACCCCAAACTAACTCCTACAAAAAAAATTCTCTAACAAACTAAATATTGCAATGATTCAAAATACTGAATGTGGGCAACTAGGGGTGGGCAAACGAGTCGAGAAACCGCGGATTCAAACCGAACCGGATCGTTTTGCTTCAAATGGTTCGGTTTTTTATTTTGTAAATTAGAAAATGGTCCGGATCGGTTCCGAACCGTTATACAATAGTTCGAGTTAGGTTCCAAAGCTTTAATTTCAAACGGTTCGGCTCTGAACTGTTTGTATAACCCCTTACACGTGTCTTCATATGAATGGGTGGAGAAAAAAGTTATTTCCAACCCTATCTCCTCAGCTCCTCTCAATCTCTCATTCTCATTCTTACCAGCAGCAGCAACGGCGCAACGCCCTTCTTCTTCAACACTCAGCTGAAGCATGCATCTCCATTTCTCTTCTTCTTCAACACTCAGCTAAATCCTTTCTTCTAAACTCCACGGTTCTTCTTCCTATTCTTATTCTTCTTCTTCTTATCTGTTTCTTCTTCGTTGGTTGGGTTCTTCTTTTCTCCTCGAATCACCTGACCACTCCCATCTCCCTCTCTCAAACAACACCTTCACAAATTGTTTGCTACTCTCTCTTCGATCCCCTATTTTTTATTCCTCACAGAGAGACTCACCATACAAAACATTACCCTTTTGTGATTCTAAAGGTAATCTTCAAAACCCAAATTTTTGTTCTTCTTCTTTCATCTTATTAGTCTTCTATTGATCTTTTTTTTAATCTCCATTTCATAATTTTTTTCCCTGTTTAATTTCGTTGAAAATGAATCGACAAAAGGTTGGATTTTTTGTTTTTTGTTATTTTAGTGCTAGTTGAAATTTTGATTGAGTTAAGGCTGATAGTTTGGGTTCTTGTTCCTCTATGTTCGAATCATATTTGCAGTTCATGTTATCTCCAAATTTTCATTAAAAAGTAGCTTAGAATGTTTTCTCTTTATTTTATCTGAAAGTATCTCCTTTTGAATTATAAGATTTTTCTACAAAATGGTTTGATTGTTATGGCCTTATGGGGTAATGTATGCTAGTGAAACTCTTCATGTAGATGTTAATAAATATGGCTCAATCATGTATTCTTGTCAATCAAGAATTGGACACTCTGGTTCTTAATTTATGTCAACTTTGATTGTTTGCATTTTTTTGATTGTGATTTTTGACAGAAACAATAGACAATATTCTTGTCATATAAACCTTGATGGTGGATTTCATAAACTTTGCTGCCAAATAGAATGGAGATATTTGTAGCAGGTGGAGCATCAAGTTCCTGGAGATTGGTGTGTTTTGTATTTGTGTGCAGTTCATGGAGATGGACAAAACATGTGAAGTTGGGATGGCCTCACATAAAGCTTGATCTAAACATGCATGTGAAGTTACAATCAATCAAGAACCTTTTTTTTTTGTACAAGTCAAAAGACTAGTTGGAACATGGAACAACTTGTTACTTGTTGCTTGTTAGTTGATTGCAAAGTCATTTGCAAGTGATATTGTGATCGACTACCCACTTGAACATATCATATGCACCCACTTTGCTCCACTCTATATTGTATTTTTTATCAGAATCTAAATTCATAGATTCACATGTTTTATGACTTGTTAAGTCAAAATCAATTAAATTTTTTAAATTAAAAATATGCATGTAAATGGGCAGCATGTTCAGCAAACTCAACTTGATAACTTGAACCAAATTCGCAACATTATTTTTAATTTTCAGCACAAATTATTAAATAGTGAATTAGCCAGGAACCGTGGAGCCGAACCATTCTAAACGGTTCGAGTTAGGTTCAGTTCCAACAATCCAAATGATGGAACCGATCCAGACCGGAACCGTTAAAATTAAAACAGTTCGAGTTAGATTTCTCAAAATTTGAAATCGATCCGGACCGTGTGTACCCCTATGGGCAACCCCATGGCTATGCTTCAGCCTATGTTATGTTTTAACTAGTATTCCTCCCATCCTTCTCTATGGCTCTCTTGTGTGGCTTGTGTATTTGCTTTGCAATTAATATACTTGTACTATATGCTATCCTTTTTGAAAAATCATTGTCCTGTCGAAATAAATAACTTTTCCATTTTGTTATTGTTGAAATGACTAACCCTAGTTTTTTTTTACATCAAAATGACTAGCCCTGATTTTTTTTTTTTTTTGATAAAATTACTAAACTGAGTCAATTTTTGGGATTGTCAAAAAGTCTAACCATATCCATTTTTCGATAGTTGAAAAGATCAACCTGGGTCGCTATAGATGGAGGAGAGGGATGAAGTAGAAATTGTTGGAGATGGGGGAGAGCAAGAAGTTGTAAAGCTTTAAATCGTTGGAGATGGAGGAGGGCATCGTGAGGAGATCATGATAAATTTTAGGTTTTTAGTCGTCAGTTCTACTGTTTGTTTTTTACTTGAGGATAGGGTTTAAATTTAATGAAAAGGGAAATCTTTAATTTAGTTTGGGGTGTGGTTTGGGTGATTTTAGAAAACACAAACCCAAACATGTTTTTTTTTTAATAACTAGGTGATTTTAATAAAAGATAGGGTAATTTTTTTTTTTTTGAAAATTTAACTACTTGTTGGAATCAAAACCCCCACCCACTGCAATCAATCAACGAAAATTTGACTCAAGTCTCATCTTTTTCTAAGCTATATATCTTAGGAAGTGACTTTTTATCGAACACCACCACCTACTTAGTGCACTACCACTTATTTTAAAGAACAACAAGATCGCTATCTCCCCACCACCATTGTTGCCCACCCTTGCCAACACTTGCCACCACCTCCCTCATTTTCTTCTTCTCCTCCTCCTCCTCTGTTCTCTTTTCCTTTTCAATCCCACAGAGATTAGCTTTCATTCTCACAAAAGTACCTGAGAGAGTGGAATCCAATCTCGCAGTCCTCGCTGTGAGATCCAAAACAATTTCAATCTCATAGCTAGGGTTGCAAGATTGAAAATGGAAAGGGAGAGATAAGGGAGGATGAAGAGAAAAGAAAGTGGGGGCGACGAGACAGAGTGTCGGTCGACAGCCATACTACTGTTGCAGTTATTTTGTTGTGTTGGTGAGAAGATAAGAAAATAAAGAAATAAAGATAACATGAGAGAAATAGATGGGGTAGGGCGTCGGTCGGCAGCGAGGAGGGGTGGGACGTTTGCCGGTAGCGAAACTGAGCGGGGCATTTGTCGGCAGCAACGCAATGGCTACTGCTATTGCAGTTTTTGTTCATCACCTTTGAGGGAGAGTAAGTGAGAATTTTTTTTTTACTAGTGGTGGTGTCAAAGAAGGGAAATAGTGGTGTCAAAAAGTCACGACCTATATTTTATTCCCAGACTCTCTGTCACGAACAAAAATGAGCTCACAAACGACTATTTCTAGCTCTAATCAAGTTTTGTCCAAAACTCTCTCTCCCGCTTTTGCAACTATTTGTCAGGGGCTCACAATTACCGTGTTTACGCATAATCACAAGGTTTGCCAAACTGTGAACTTGCACTTTTTTTTGCTTTTACTTTAGCAAATACAAAACAAAAGCTTTAAAATGGTGAACCACACTTTTAGTAAGTGTCTTGAACTTCCATTGACAAATTCACTTTCATTATCCAATGATGCATTTGTAATGATTGTGGTACAATCTACTAGGAGGGGAAATATTCTTCAAATATCTCTCTATTAGATGGGAGTTCTAATCCAAGTGAGGGGTGTCTTATCAGCTAGCAGCATGATAATGACACCCACGATTCGGATCATCGCACCCTCAGGATTAGAGCACCCATTTAAGTAATCTGGGTCCATAGGATTTTATGTGAAGTAATTTTGATGAATTAGTCAACCATTTAGGATGTGAGCACACACTTTTAAGTGACTTGGGTCCATGATTATTAATGTTTACTGCGGTTATGTTTTGAAGGATGAGATAATCTAGAGATTAGAAGGATCATGTGGTTTTGTTATAATATAATTTACACACACAAATCTCCATCTTCCTTCTTCTCTTCACTTTCATCTTCACCTCCACACTTTCTTCAACTCTTCATCCAATGTTCATCATACTCTCCACTTCTCCCTAAATCTTTAGGCCTGAATCCCCCTCGCCCTCTCGCTATCTCTCGCCCTGAATTTCCCTTCGCCCCTTTTCTCTCTAAACCTATTTTTGATGTAATTCTCCAATGGAGGATGAAATAAGCTCTAAAATTTAATTCAAAATTTGAACAATAATGATTTAAAAAAATCAAAGCTTGAGTTTCAGGAGTAATTGGAGGTGCATCGGTAGATGCTATGAATTCAAAGCTAAACCTGATTTAATTTTGTTAGATTCTTATAGTTTTGCTTAATATCCATGAATTCCTTCTCAAGTATAGTTTCTAGAACACTAAACAATTTTCTATTTGGAGCTTGGTAGAAAAAGTTATGATTTTATTTGTAACATGGTGTTAATATGATAATGAGTGTGAATGCTTCGACTTTGAAGTCAAAATTTATTTTTTTGGGAACACTCCGATGTGCTTGCTATATATGGTTAAAAGCATTATCGAGTCTAGTTTCTTAAACACTAATGGTTTTGTATTTAGAGCTTCGATGGAAAAGTTCTGATTTTATTTGTAACAGGGTGTCAATTTGATTTGCACCATCATAGAAAAAGAATCAGATGTTTGTGATTTACCTGACTCGATTTTGAAAACTGAACAACTCAAAGAATGACTTGATTTGTCTTGCTAAGTTTTGAAAACCGAACAATTCAAATAGAGACTTGGTTTTTAAAACAAAAGTATGATTTGATAGCCTATTTTTAAAACCGACTCATAGATAGCGCTAAAAAAGTATTTTCATATATCCATTTTAGATGATAATTTTCTAGTTTTTTTTTGTGGTTTTCCCGATTCGGTTTTAAAAACATATGTGGAATTTGAGAATCATTTTTTAGAACTGGCTATTGATGCTAAAAAATATAGTTTTATTCAACTCTAAACTATGACTTCGAAACAAATAAAATCATTTTTGAAATTGAGTCCTTTGTTGTTGCTATCACTTTTCTAAAGAAAAAGTTTTATAATTTTTTCAAGGCTCATCGAATAACTCCATAAACCTCAATGAAAGCTTGCACATGGCTTCACAATTGCCTTAGGACACTTTAATTCATGTTGGATAACAACTAAAACTTCTTGAGGTTCATCAATAGTCGTTGTTTGTATGAACAGAGAAAAATTAAAAGAGTTGTAGAGGTGAAGATACTTTGAGATGGGTTCAGCGAAATCTTTGCATATAGAAAGACTTTGAGAAGAAATGAGCTCAAGATCTCATTAATTTGACCAACAAATCAAACCCTTCAAATACACAATTGAGCAAACAAATTTGTGGAAAAAGTGATTGAGTACGAGATAGTCTGAGAGATTAAGAACGAGATATATAAAAAGTGAAGTGAGGGTTAAAGGCGAGATAGAACGAACAGAATGGTTGGAAGAGAAGGACAAAGAGAGATGGGGAAGTCTTGATGATGTGAATAATGAAGTTGAAGAATTGGAGATTAGGGATTTGAATGTGGATTGGGTTGAACTTTATAAAATTAGGTGGGTGTTTTTTGGGGTAAAATAGACTTTTTTTTATTTTCTCCAAAATCCAATGACTCCTCCTCTCCCACTCGCACGAACCGACCCTTCTCCCACCATCTTCTCCTCCCAATCTCGCCGAAAAAACCCGTCGGCCACCATCTTCAACCTCCATTTCCCTTTCTTAATCATCTTCATCCTCCCTCTCCACTCTCTACTGCTTCTTTTGCTTTCTCTCATGAGAAAACACCTCTTCCTCCCTATTTCATTTTCCATCAAAGTTGTTTTTCGTTCCAAGCTCACCGGACGACCCCAACGTTGGCTTCTTTCCCTTTCTTCTACGTCTTGTTGTTTGTTTGTCTGTTCATCTTCCTTTGTTAGGGTTTTGGTGAAGTTTGTATATAAAAATGGATGAGTTTAGTAAAAATGAGGTTGGTAGGCTTTCAAGATGATAATGATGCATTTGAGAGTCAACATTGCATCATTATGATGAATATGACCATTTTCAAGACGAAGAACGACTCACTCCACTCGAGGTACACTCTCAACTTCAGTTGAGCTTGCATGAGTTTTTTTGTCATTATCATAGTATCATGTTTAATTTCCCTTTTTTGTTTATTTGAAGCAACTTTGTTTTTTGTAGGATTAGTTGTTAATATTTGAAACCTAATTTTTTTTATTTGTAGGGTTAGTTTGATCGTTGTTGTTATTTTCTGCGCAGAATGTCATCGCGTCGATCTAATCGATTTCAAGATACCTTCACATAATCTAGACGACCTGGAGGCACTTAAATTATATTTGGACCTTCTAGAGGTAAACTTTTCTCTTAATGATTTTATTCATTACCTTACTTAATATATGGTTAGAATAATAAATATTTTTATTTACTTAATGTAGAGGGATGATGATGATGCTGAAGCGAATGATGAACAAGCACTAGAAGAAGTAGTTGATTATGGCTATTTCTTTATGAAGGAAAAGGTAAGGTTAATTCTTGTGGACATTACATTATTTAATCTTGTTTCACAAATTGATTGATTAGTGTTCCTAACGTCATCCTTAATAACTTGGTGTCAAGATATTGGCAGAGATAATAACATTGTTCCCATTATCACCAAGTCAGAACCTACTGATAGCAGATGCAAATGAAGGCTCCATTTGGGATGTGAGAGGGGATGGAGGATGAAGAAAAATCAAAAGCAAAAATTGGAGGTTGGTCGATCGACAAGTTCAAAGAAGTGTGGGTGCCCATTCCAGTTGAGAGGGGTGTTACAAAGTAACGATCATTGGAAGCTGCAAGTGACTTGTGGAACCCACAATCATTCACAATAAAAATCTCTTCTTGGCCATTCCTTTGTTCAAAGACTGAATGAAGCTTAGATGACTTATTTGCATAACTTGTCCACATCTGGTATAGCCCCTTGGAACATATTGTCTGGTATATCCCCCTGGTACATTTTGTAGGTTCCCAAACAACGTGTCATATTTGAAGACTGATTACAATGCCATTTAGAAGCTAAAGACATGACAACTTAAAGACATGACAACTTTGCAGGCCACAATGCACTTGTTGAGCAAGAATGGTTATATTGAGTGACATACAGTAGATGATCAGAACAAAGTCACAAATATTTTCTGGTGTCATTTCGAGTCAATTCTATTGGATAAGTACTTCCCAAAAGTGATGCTTATGGATTGCACCGACAAAACCAATTGCTACAGGATGCCGCTATTTGAGGATTTAGGTGTGACGTCAACTGACATGACTTTCAATGTTGATTGTTGTTTTATGTCATCTGAAACTAAATAGTCATACACTTGGGCATTAGAAAAGCTACTAGGAGTGTTTGAGCTAGACAACTTTCCAAAGATGTTTGTGACAGATAGAAAGCTTGGGTTGATCAAAGTCATTGAGCGAGTCTTTCCAGAAGCAAGGAGGTTGTTGTGCAGGTGGCACATAAATACAAATGTGGAAAAGAATTGCAAAAAAGAATTTGTGGATAATGAAAGATGGCATGAGTTTATTGAATCTTTCTCGGACTTGTATAGATCAGCTACAATGCCAAAATGAAACAAGGGCATCATTGAGTTGGAGAAAAGATGGAGATCACATCCCAAGTGTTTGGACTATTTGCGAACTATTTGGTATTCGCATAAGGAGTTCTTTGTGAATGCATGGACCGACAATTTCATGCATTTTGGCCAACTGGTCGCGTTGAAGGCACACACTCTAGGTTGAAGAAGTTGTTGGAGAATTTCCAAGGGATGTTTTATAATGTATGGACGAAAATGCATGACATGATCTAAGTCCAACTTGTAGAGATTGAAGCGTTCTTAAAAAAAAGTCTCATGAAGGTCAAGAAAGAGCACATTGTTCCATTATTTGGAAAACTTCATGGGACTGTGTCTCATAATGCTTTTGACTTGATGCTATCTAAAATTGGTAGGTTTGATGCTGAATTTGTGGGTGACGACCCAGTTAAGTGTCGATGTGTGCTGAGAACTACTCATGGGTTGCCTTGTGCTCATGAAATGACTCAATATTTCACTCGTAATGGTCAACTTTCACTGTCTATGTTGCATAAGCACTGGATGCAACTTGGTAAAATACTTTTTTCGTGTAACTGTGGATTTGATTATAGATCCAATGGTAGACGCGGTCAAGCAAAAGTTATTACAATCCACTCCTGGTTAGCAATTTATGTTGAAGAGGAAGCTGCTAGATTTGAATTGCGCTGATTGAACCAACTAAACTTGTAAATGGCAAGGGGGGCCTAAAAAGAAGATTGTCTAAGCATGGGAAATCCACCAAAAGGGACCCCTCTGGTCATGAGTATGCAAAGAACAATAGGAGCTTAGAAGTCAAGATATTGTTTCTAAGCCAAAACAGAAGGCATTGAAGTGGAAAACTACGTTTATGAAGCAAATTCCTCTGTGGGTTCGGAATTATGTTGAGGAAATTCATAATGTATTCGTTGGTGGCCATTGTGGATTCAAATGCATAGGCAACTTTTTAGGTTATGACAATAAGATTTGTTAGAGGCAAGTGGGACATGAGCTACTATTGGAGCTGGAAGGTAACCATGACTTGTGGGTTCAAATGTGGAATGACGGAGAGGTGAAGATTTTGAAAGATGCTCTGACAGTTTTCGAAGGCGTTGTATGCATTGGAAGAGAAAAATGGTTGATTCAACCAGATATGTGAGAGTTGACAGCCAACCGTTATAGTTGTGTCTTTGTGTGTTATGGGAATCAAAGCAGTACATGTTTTCATATAGTTTGCCTTCGTCAAATTTGAACGATGTATGGATATGTTTCATGGCACACCTTCCTCATATTGAACACTTCGTCTTGCTTCATATGACACCAAGACCACCACTACCTCGGACAGTACCGACTTGGCCTTCACACATGTTCGCAGAAATAGTCTTATGAAAGACTTCGTTCGATAGCCAACTACAAATAGGTGAGGTGATGGTTAAGAAATACAATGCATCAAAAGCAAATAAGAAGGCAGAAGAAATTGTTGTACTAGATGATTGAAGCACATTTTGTAACTTTTTTTGGATATTTTGTAAATAACATTTTATATACATACGATGATCAAATTCTAAGAGAAGTCAACTTTTTGTAGTCTTGACTAGTACTTTTTCATTAAATATCAACAAATTATATTTTACATTTTATGAAAATTTGTATTGGTTTTGTATTTTATGGATGAGTAGTTGTATGGATGTTTTATATCATGGTAATGGGTAAAAGTAAACATATTAACTTCAACATGTGTAATTAATTCAAACTGCAAAATGGAAGACAAAAGTTGAAAAAAAAAAAATTCAGAGTCTGAAAAATTTATGCTGTCAAAAAAATTTCAGACTCCAATCGCACGAGCCACTGCGAGTATGACATAGTCTTAGTGACCACTGCGATTATAGTAAATCCAATCGCAGACTAAATTGCGATTGGGTCCTGAAAACTAGTCAACAACAAATGATAGAAAACACAAAGGCTCATGCGAAGATGGTATTTTGAATCGCAGCGGTCACTGCGAGGATCTTTATCCCATTCGCAGTGACCGTTGCGTTTAGACAAAAAACAAACTCTCTCCAAATTTGTGATTTTTTGTATTGAATCTTTTTTGGGTTTTTTTTTTCAATTCCTATGGGTTTGATACACTATTGACATATTTGATTTATTCAAAAACCTCACTTTTGACCTTCCCAACTTGAGAAGGTCAAAAGTAGGGTTTAGCATAAATCAAATATGCCAATAGTGTATCAAACCCATAGGAATTGAAAAAAAAAATTTTAATTCAAAAAATCAAAAAAAAAATGGATAGTCTGCTTTCTGTCCAAATGCAGCGGTCACTGCAAATGGGATAGGGATCCTCGCAATGACTACTGCATTTGGACAAAAAACAAACTCTGCCCAAATTTATAATTTTTTGAGTTTGAATAATTTTTCCATTTTTTTCAATTCCTATAGGTCTGATATTCTATTGACATATTTGATTTATTGCAAAACCCCAATTTTGAACTCTCCAACTTTAGAAGGTCAAAAATTGGGTTAGCAATAAATCAAATATGTTTATAGTGTACCAAACCTATAAAAACTGAAAAAAAAAAATGGAAAAAATATTCAAACTCAAAAAATTGAAAATTTGGACAGAGTTTGTTTTCTGTCCAAATGCAGCGGTCAATGCGAGGATCCCTATCCCATTCGTAGTTACCCCTGCGTTTGGACATAAAACAGACTCTGTCCAATTTTTCAGTTTTTTGAATTTGAATTTTTTTTTCCAATTTTTTCGTTTTCTATGGGTTTGATACACTATTGGCATATTTGATTTATTGCAAAACTCAACTTTTGACCTTATTAAGTTGGGGTGTTTAAAATTGAGGTTTTGGAATAAATCAAATATGCCAATAGTGTATTAAACCCATAGGAATTGAAAAAGATGAAAAAATATTGAAATTCAAAAAATCAAAAAATTGGACAAAGTCTGTTTTTTGTCCAAACGCAATGGTTACTACGAATAGGAAAGGGATCCTTGCAGTGACTACTGCGCTTGGATAGAAAACAGACTTTGTCCAATTTTTTAATTTAAATTTAAATCTTTTTTTTTCCATTTTTTTCAATTCCTATGGGTTTGATACACTATTGGCATATTTGATTTATTGCTAAACCTTACTTTTCAACATCTAAAGTTGGGGTGTTCAAAATTTGGATTTTGCAATAAATCAAATATGCCAATAGTGTATCAAACCCATAAGAATTGAAAAAAATCCAAAATAGATTCAAATACAAAAAAATCAAAAGTTTGGACCGAGTCTGGTTTCTGTCCAAACGTGGCGGTCGCTGCGAATGGGACACGGATCCTTGTAGTGACCACGACGATTCCCATTTTTATCTTCGCATGAGCCGTTATGTTTGCTGTCATTTGTTGTTTATTAGTTTGTTGTCACTAAGCAGCGATCACTGTGAATTTTTAAATTAGCTTCGCAGCGGCTCATGTTTGCAGACAGAAATGTCAGATTTTTTGTTTTAGGTGACTTTGTGTCAAAACTTTCAGGTTATTTGATAAAATTTGTTACTTTTACTTGGACTACAATTAACATTAGACCATTACTGAGATATACGTAAATACATAAATATTGATTGATAAATACATATATACATAAATAATGATTGATAAGTACATATATACATAAATGCTGATGCGAATCATAATTGATTGCATAAACATATAGTCATTACATTTTCACTAACTAACTACAAAATACAAAAAACAAAATTGTTACTAATATTGTTTCTCAAAATTATACATCAATTCCTCTTAGTATTTTTCTGATGTTCAGTTTCAGTCATTATTCTCATGCCTCTTTTTGGTTCTGCCCTCAACGCCACCACCAGCAAGAACTTCTTTACTGTCTATAGCACTACCACCACCACCACCCCTTCCCCTTTGATGGAAGAGGATCCGAGTGAGATGACGCTGAGCTGTCAGATAGCACGTTATTGGCACTGAGATACCTTGAATTGGCAGATCAGTGCAAAGATGGCAGGAAATCGTGATTTTTTCCTAATTGGGGCAGTTTTTTGGTGTGTTTCAGTATTTTGGCCATAACTTTGGCTACGGGTATCAGAATCGCGCATATGACCCCAATTCGGAAAGCTCTTTTCTGCATGCACGTCGTAGCCAAAAAGCAATGCTCGTTGCACATCTTTTCGAGGCCAAAATCTGCTGTTTCCCCTTCCGAATCTATCATTTTAGTATTTTTTTCTTTTATGGTAATATTTCATTCATCGTTTAGGAAGTGATTCTGAACCTGATTTGGGCCAGATTTTTGGCAGATTGTTTCTTTTATTACGTATTTTGTTTTAGCATAATTATTGGGATTTGCTATTTTTGGTAAAATTCTAATAATCACGAGTTTTAGCTATAAAGTCCGGCTTGTGGGCTGATTTAGAGATACTTTTGATTTTAATAAATTTAATTGAACATCAGAAGTGATTCTCTGTGTTTTGGGCGAATCTCTTGTGTTCTTTTTCCTGTGAATTATCTGTTGAACTAGCATGCAGAATAATCTCTATTATGTCCGGCGTCACCCTTCCTCTACCACAAGCACCAACACCACCACCACCACCCTCAGATCTTCCCCTACCACCACCCCTTCCCCTACCACCACCTGCAATACCACCACTTGAGGCACCACCACTTGGAGCACTACCACAATCACCAGTTCGACTAGTTTGTTGTTCTTCCTCATTATCTCTTAAGGAGGAGAAATGCATAGACATTTGTCTTAGCATGTCACCTACTCTCTTTTGCCTCATGAGCAACACAACCCTAGCCACATTCTTTCATTCTTCAATAGAGGCACCCACCAACTGCAGAGTGTTGCGGGCTTAACCGACCTAAATAAATAGGCTAATTTGACCCACTTGTAATAACCGCAAGTGCACGGTGTCTAACTGGTAGACAACGGCAAGTACGGGTCGATCCCACGAGGAAGGTGGATTAAATTGAAATTAATAATTTAATTAAACTAATTTAGAGAAAATGGGGTTACAGTGTTTTTAAAACTAAACTAAACATAAATTAAAAATAAGAAAAATAAAATAAAAGGAAAAGATAGATGAGATAGATTTTGTGGGGTTTGGACTCACCGATGAGTTAGCAAATATATTTAAATATATTTAAATCTAAATAACTGAAATTATAAACGAGAAGCTTTAGGGATGAGGATCCCTTGCTTACACCGAAGATGTGATCATTAAAATTCAATTCCAATCATATCAGTTTCTGTCAAACATGAACAATTTATTTCAAGGAAATGAACTCTTACCAAGCATTAAGTGTCTTTTTAGGGCACACTTAATCAAAGTTCAAGCTTAATAATTTTTAGCACATGTTTTGAATATTGATAAAATGTGAATCTAACTACCAAACATATCAATTTTTAATCGAACATGAAAGGTGAAAGCAATTTATCAAATTTCTGAAATAAAATTGTAATTAACAATTAAGCATTTAAGTCAGTAAAATAAATTAAAATGAATTATGCATGGTTTGTCGCAAATTCGATGTGGTGGTACTCAGCAGATCAACAGGTGGTCCGAACACAAATCCCAAGAAAAAAATGCAAATGCTCTGTGGCTGCTCAGAGAGAAGCTCGGGGTGCCAATAACCAACTGATTTGAAAATATGTTGGTTCCCGCCCGAAAAGCAGCGCCTCTGCACCTTCGTCTCCAGCGAGTAGCGCCGCTCGTGCTGCCTCGTTTCTGCTACTTGTGAGCTTCTTCGTCCTCCAACTGGCTCCGGAACCTACAAAAGAGAGAAGGATGGAAAAACAGAGAGAGAAATGCGATGAAAACACAAAAAAATTGAGAGAGGGATGTGAACACTGCCCTGTTTCTACTCTTCTGTATGTGGTGGTTGTGTTGGCGGCTCGCGTTGCTCTGAGGTGGTTGTGTTGCTGAAGAAGAAGAACAGGCGGAAAGCGAGATGGGAGAGAGGACGAGAACGGGTGACTGAAACAGGAGAGGTGCTCCCTGTTTTTGCTCCTGTCGTAGTGGTGGTGTACTAGCTGACGCGCCGCTTGCGACGGTGGTCGTGAGAGAGGGAGACAGGAAGGAAGCCGAGATGAAGAGAAGGCGGTGATGGCGAAACTCGGTGGTGTGGACGATCTTTCTGGCTCTTTGGTTGTTGGACGGTGGCGAGGTGAAGTGAAAACTGACATGAAACAGGGTTGTCACGCACCTGTTTCGGTGGATGATGGTGGTGCTCGGTTGATGGTGGTGGCTCTGTGGTTGTTGGACGGTGGCGAGGTGAAGTGAAAACTGACGTGAAACAAGGTTGTCACGGCCCTGTTTCGGTGGATGATGGTGGTGCTTGGTTGATGGTGGTGGCTCTGTGGTTGTGATGGCGGAGTGATCTGGAGTGACAGATGGATGATGATGGGATGGGTGTGATGAAAATCACTTTGTAAAGGAAGAGGGTTTGATTTTGGCTATATTGACTTGATTCCCTTCTCCTCCTCCCTTTTCTCATCCATTTATCTTGTATTTATAGAGAATGAACAAAATGAATAGAGATGAGATAAAGGGATCATGGAGTGAATCAAGGTAAAATTAATCTGGATATGGAATAATTGGGAGAATATTTTTTGGGTTGGATTGGGCTTGGCATTGGGTTTGGGTTTATGGGTTAGGTTTTGGGTTTAAGGGTTTGATTTTGGGTTTGGTTTTGAGTTTAGGTTATGGGCTTAGGCTATTTTCACCTCCACTTTTTCTGAAGTCACCATCTGGGATTGTACATTGCATTTTTCTCTTATTTCTTCATTAAGCACCACATTCTACAAAAACACAAAAATTTAATAATTAATCTAAAATAAGATAAAAACAAGGATTAACAAAAATATAATAATAAGTAATAAATTTATAATTATGTGATTATCAAATACCCCAAAACCTATATTTTGTTAGTCCTCGAGCAGAGCAAAGAAAAGAAAACCACAAATAAAATCCTAACTCACTTTCGCAGGAATCGTCGGTTGCACTTACCTTTGAAAACGTGCAACAAGGCTTTGAACCCCTAGATTACCTCTAAGGGACAAGTTATAGTCTCGTGAGGGTTTCCAGAAAATGTTACCCACAAACATTACTGACTCAACAAAACTTGGTCAGACAATGTTTATTTTAAAACTTCAAGAAATGCAAGAAACCAACAGTGTCATTTTAGTGTATCTACCAATCTCCAAATAATTTAATATTCTCCAAAGATCAGAAAAAATTCACAATCATCCTCAACTCAATGTGTGTGTGTGAATAGACTATCAACATAACTTTTCATTTCAGAGTAAAATAATGACTAAATCTCCTGTAGAAAGTTTGTTTTAACTTCAATCCTCTCATGTCACTCACAATAAAGCACTCAGAGATTTGGTATTTCACTCAGTTTATATGTGAGGAAAGAGTAAATAATGGAAAACAATCATCTCACATATAGTATTATGAAGAACGGACTTTTCAAGAATGGAATGAACATGATCTCATGGACAGGAATATCAATTACTTTTGGGAATGTTGAATCAAACACCATAGGTCTTGATTATTAAATCTCCACATCTACGGAACCAACCTTTACCTAAGATCAACTAGGACTTCGTTGGGTTGTAACGGGGCTTGGGTAATGGTTAATAATGTAATACCCGCCTAATTAAATAAATATAAAAATTTCTTATTTATTAATTGGGGCATATATTGTAATCTCATTTATTGGGAAAAAGATTTGTTTTGTTTGCCATGGCTAAATAGGATAAAGTGTGTGTGTGTATTTAGCCAAAAATTTGTAAACCCTAATGTTGATGGGTTGTTACTCAATTGTATTTGGGCTTGGTTTTGGGTTTTTATTAAACTAATGATTAGGGTTTTATTTTGTGGAGTTAAAGGCCGGGTGCCCTCAGAACTTTAGTGGGGGTGAATAGCCACCCACACTATATAAAGAAAAACCTTTCTTTCTTCTCTTGTGCAACAGGAAGAGTGTTCTTCCTATTTTTCTTCTTCGATGGCGGCGCTGGAATAAGTGGTGCTAAGGACTTGAATGGCGAGAAGGGGCAAGGAAGAGGGATGTGTGCAATTGAATGCTAATGGAAACAATTTCTCCACAGGGACTTGCATTCCTTGTGACAATAGGAACGTGGAAGGGGCATGGACTGAATTAGAGAAAGAATATGCTTTGTCACAATCCAAGGAGCAAGAAGTGTTAACTGCAGGAGATAACATTGCTTACAAGGCTGAGTTCAATGAGGAACTAAACCCAATCACAGTAAAATAAAAATAAAAAAATAGAGTCCATGGACTCTATTTCTAAGTGGATGACACCTGCAATGTTGGAGGAATCAGTCTCAGCGAGTGTTCCAGGCGAGTTGGAGGTGTTGTTGCAGTGGTTTTGAGGGCGTGGAAGGGCTGCGTTATAGGCTGTTCCAGAGTTGATTTGCTGGGTGGTGTTGCGGCAGAGGACGGTCGATGAGGCGATGGCTGCGCAATTCCGTTGCTATTTCATCCAATGAGTTTTCTTATTCCCTGTAACTTGCAACCGCAATGCAATGTGTCTTCTTTTCTCCATAAAAAAAATTCAATCTTTCGCTTCTTTTCTCATATCTAGAGCTAAAAGTTGTTGTTTTTGTGTTTGGGTCATTACGTTGATTTCATTTCTCTTAATGGTTTCTAGGTTTGTGTTATTTTGTTGCAATCTGTGTTGCTACCTGAAATCTCACTCTGGTTTGGATTGAAATTGGAAATTTTTATTTTAACAAGTTTTCTTTAGTTGGGATTGTTTGGATAAGTAATTTGCATTAAATTTGAAGTGGGGTTTCTCTATTTACGATAAAAATTATTTCTAATGTAATGTACAGGTTCATCTCATTTTATTTGATAAAAATCCAATGTGGTCTCTTTATTTCCATATGTCTTAGTTATTATTGTTTCATGTTTTGAAGCGAATAAGTCAATTTAGATGAATTATTATTGTTTGCCTGCATTGCTTCATTGGTCTGAATTTTATTGTTCCCCACTTCCATAGCTCAAGTGAGCTCTCCTCTGTATTTTTAACATTTATCTTGTGTGTCATTTGAAATCGCAAAAAAAAAAAAATCATGGTAATTTGGCTATCTGTAATGATTTTAAACAAGTTAAAAATTGAAGATGCTACATAGATGTACTTGTTTTGTTTAGGTAACATATTTGTGCACTTATTTTGTCTATGGTGTTTCATGGGTATCTGACATAGCCTACCTGTTTCTTCTAGTCTTATGATTTCTTGTGTCTTGTGCTCTATAGTTGATTCCTGATGTATATCCATCTGTATTATAAGAAGATTTCAACGGCATTTTCCTACACAGCGTATATGGAGTTTAAGATGGGTTTCATTAAGTAGGCGTCTTGTAGTTGGACTGATTTTGTGTAGGTTTCTACAAGGGTTTTGATTTCGGTTTTGAGTAAGTACAGTATCATGCTATATACCAAAAGTTTTCTGTTTGAGTCTAGTTTTTAAAGGATCTTACGGTATCATAATCTGAGTTTTGTATATGAAGATATACTCATTTTAGCGACAATAGGTAAATCAGCTGAAAGCTGACAGATGGCCTGCTTTGTTTGTAAACTCTGTATTGTTATAAACATAATCATGGGGTATGCCTTATATGGTTGGAAACCTCTTGGTGTCTACTTTGCATTGCCCCAAACGGTATGCAATTTGGGGTTCTAACGTGAGAGTTATGTACATTTGAGTGATGATTGGTCAAGCTATCCGGTTAGGACAGCTTGTTCATTTCGGTGTTGTTGGCAAGGTTATTTGTTTGACTGTTTTGGGATGGGAACATAGTTGTTTAGGGTCTGCCTTGGGTTGTCTTGAGTTGCATTTTATGTGAAGAAAAATATTGTCTGGAGCCGAATGAGGTTGGTTGCTTTGGTGTAAGTTAGTGTTCACCCATGATTGTCATGCACTTTCATGTTTATGTATTGAAATTGTCTTTTCAGAGATTGCATGTAGTGGCTTTGTTGGATTCAGCTTTTGAGATACTTTCTGCCAAACTAGGATGTATGTGTTTATCCCTAAAATCACATTCATATGGAGAGTACTGTGTAGTAGTGTTTGATATTGCACTATTGCTTGTTTTGTTTTGATTTCTCGTTGATTCTATTGATGTAGGACCATTTAAGATTAATGGTGTTCCTTTGTATGTATGCATCTTGAAATGGTTATGTTCTCCCAAAGGAAGGGGTGGATTTCATTATGAATGACAAAATGTCACTTGATCACCGTGTTATTATAAAGCATGATTTATGAATATGCTATGCTTCCCCGAAAGAATGGTGGATACTGTGGTTGATTTACTTATGGTTGACAAAGTGTCACCATAAAAGAGTTTGAGTTTTAGTTGATATTTTTTTTATGCTCTTTTCCACAACTCCGAAGAAAAAAATAAATGTGAAAAGAAAAGAAATTTTTGTATACAGACTTGCTTGTATACGTGTGATATTATTATGGGTATGCAGACTTGCTTGCATATCGTTGCACCGTTCCATGTGAGTTCGGTTGTACGTGTAGATTTAGGAAGAATACTTGCCAGTAATCGAACTTCGGGTGAGATGACATGACACTCAAGGTGGCACCCCACTTGGGTCATGTACGCTCCGAGTGGTTTCGATGGCAAGGGAGGCACACTTGGATGAGGTGTGTTCGGCACAAGGAGGATGGTGCGATTGTGGAAAAGAAGCGAGATTTCTTTTTGTGTATGTGCATAATTACCTTAAAGGAAGAAACTAAATGCTCATTCAACCATTGAATGAGAACTATATGTCTTCTTAAAGGTAGAAAATGTGTTTTGTTAATATTTCAATAATAGTCTAATATGATTATGAATTGTATTGTTGTTGCATTTATGAGGATTGATAACTCATAAATTTTATTTATTAGTAATAAAGAATGCATATTTATTTATTAGGATGACGACACCTTTGCCTCATTGAGGAACTACCTGTTGGTGTAGTTGGTTATTATTTTTGTTTAGTTTGATGTTATCACGTCTGGATTTATTGATTTTTTGGGATGAAGATTTCTCACACCAGCTTTATTGCTGACCCAAGTGAGCTTTTGCTTCTTGGGTACATTCCAAAAGGAATGTAGCCAATTAGCCTTTCAGGTTTAGAGACTTTTGAGCAGCGTTACTGGAGTTCCGTTAGTGGAGCTAGCAACGTCAAAGTCTCTCCGGGTTAGATTTTTATTTGTTTCAGTAATTAAATCATGTTTAGTTGTTGCTGCTATTTGTTTATGTTGTTATTGAATTTTCACGTCCCAAGTTTTGGGGGAAACGGATAATCCTACGTGGATTTTAAGATTTTCGTTTTCTTCGAAAATTGGGGCGTGACAAATAAGGAATGTCAAAGGATTCTAACAAAAATTTCTAGGAATGTATACACCCATTCAACAAACAATTAGGGCTATCAAGAATAAACCAATGTTGCGTACCATCAATTTTTTCTTCATTCTCACATCTTTATCCTCATTGAAGAATCAATTTTTTTTTTTTTTTTTTACTATTTTTCTTTTCTTCAACCTTTTTTTTTCACATAGAGGATTTATGAAATATCTCAAATTTTGGCTTTTTAATGCCCTTTTTACACCAAGTTTATCAATCCATACACATTCCCAGAAAAGTTGGGTAAAGGTTAATGGGTTAACAAATAAAAGTTATTCTAAGGCTCAAAAGGCTACAAAAAGGTTAATGTTATGGGTAAGTTGAAAGGCTAGTTAATGGTCTAAAGAAAGAAAAGGAAAAAAATGCCTAGATCATTTCCTAAGTTCGGGTCAGTATTATGACATCTCAATTGAATAAACCAAGAAGTTCTAGTGTAATAATTCAACTTTGATGTCATTCCCAAAGCAATTGATCAGAAAAATGAGAATAATGAGATCATCAACGAGATAATACGGACTCAAGAAAAATCAGAGTTTATGTATAACAATCGGAAAAATAGAAAGGTTCAAAACTTTCAGGGTTAAGTCTCCACTATTATTCTAAGGTTTTCTAGTATATACTTCACTCATCAACTTCAAGTTATGCTAACATGGCTCATGGTGCAAAGATAATCGAGTTGAAAAATCTTATGAACTAGATCTAACTTAAGGATCATACTAAACTTCTAGTCTTTATCAATATACCAATATGTCAAGTTGGCTTGCATTTTCTTGAGCATAAAACATTTAAAATCCATTTTCATAATCGCAAAAGACCAAGTTTTCTTGACAGAAAAGCACAATTTTTTTTTTAAAGAATATGAAAAGAAAACACTACGAAAAATTCACCGACTCATGAACCCTACCCCCAAACCTAATCCAAACATTGTCCTCAATGTTTAACAAAATAATTTTGACAAATGAATGAAATATGTACATGAGAGGAGGTTATAACAGTATTACCGTGGTGAAGATTTTACCAATTTCCACAAGTAATCCACCGATGAGAGCTCAGAGACAAAAGAATTGTGGATTAATTAATAGAAATAGATAAAATACACACTCAACATGCATTCTTTACAACAAAAGTTGGGCTACCTCCTAGTAGCGCTTGGTTTAACGTCATCAGCCCAACAAATATTCTTCCTAAAAAAAATGGTGTATCGAAAAGTGGAGAGGAAGAACATGACAAACACTTAGTCCATGGTCGTATATCAACAACCTGAACAGTTGAGGATCAGTCCACCCAAATATAGCAATCGCATGGAGCACCAAATACACTAGGACATCCCAAAAGTGACCAGTAGTCATACACAACAGAGGATTCTTGCGTGCTCCAAAAAGGGATCATCCTAGGTCTGGTTCCAAATAAGAAGATTGAATAATTTTTACAATAGGATGGTGAAAACTGAAATCCTCACTATAGAACAAGGGATCGGTGAAAGTAGCCTCAGTAAATGGGAATGTGATGCAAGTAGATGAGACGATGGATATATCAGGTGGTACAGGCTCATCACATGAATCACATAGAGATATTGGTCTAGACAACTCAATGACACCCATATTAGGCATTTCTACCTGATTTTCAACTAGTTTTTCATTTTTAAGGGTAGTAATGCATTGGACATCTTCATCATCTGGCTCAGATGTGCCACTAATTTTGAATTGACCCTTTTGATTAAAAATAGGTTGATTAGGGAATTTTTCTGACTCTATCTCAGGAAGTGACTCAACTATCTAACTCACAATCATCTCAAGTTTCCAGATAGCTTGGGAGTTTTGTTGATAAATAGTTGTCAATTCTGTGATATCCTGAAAATTTTGCTCAAGCATTTCTCCTGTTCGCTCTATAAAAAGGTTCAAGATATCCTCTAACCTTGATGTGTTGGATGGAGGAACAACTTGATGAAATTGAGACTCATTATCAGGAATGAAAGCTTGAGGAGTCTGAGGTAGGGGTGGCCACGGTCCGGATCGGTTCCAAATTTGGAGGAACCTAACTCGAACCGTTTAAAATTAACGGATCCGGTCTGGATCTCCTCATTTTGAACATTGGAACCGAACCTAACTCAAACCGTTTGGAACGGTCTGGTTCCTACGGTTCCAAACGGTTCCTCGTCTTGGATGGAGCATGAAGATTGTTGTCACTGGAAAGGTATTGAGTGTAGCAACAAGACTGGCCATGTTCTAGTGCTTAACGTTGCTACTCAACAAAAATAGCAAATCATAAACGTTGCAGACATCACAACACAAACATAACAAAAACTTACTGTTGAATAGCATCATACTTCCCTATTTCTTCTTAGCAGCAGACTTAGTAACCTTGGCTCCTGATGGATCCTTCTTCTCAACGCTCTTGATGACTCCAACAGCAACAGTTTGTCGCATGTCTCTCACAGCAAAACGACCAAGGGGTGGGTACTCGAAGAAAGTCTCGATAACCATGGGTTTGGTGGGAATCATCTTAACCATACCAGCATCACCATTCTTCAAGAACTTGGGCTCCTTCTCGAGCTCCTTTCCAGATCGTCTGTCAATCTTGGTCAGGATTTCAGAGAACTTGACAGCAATGTGGGAAGTGTGGCAATCGAGCACCGGTGCATATCCATTTCCAATCTGACCAGGGTGGTTCATGATGATAACCTGGAAAGTGAAGTTGGCAGCCTCCCTGGTGGGATCATCCTTGGAGTTGGAGGCAACATACCCACGCCTCACTGAACCTCAACAACAACCCCTCCAACCCCACCGATTCGAGACGAGTGAGGGTGGTTTTCATCCTTGCGAAAATGCTTTATCAGACTGAAGGAAGGTGGGGTATAGAGATTGGAGGATAAGAAGAAATGAAATAGAAAAACCCTAGAAATTAAGTTGAAGAATGGATGAGAGAGAAAATGAAAGAGGCAGTAGAAATGATACCCCGCTGCCTTTGCTTAGTTGTTCTTGTTCCTCCTGATGCCATGTGTTTGTGTTGCTATACACAAATCCAGTAGTTCCTGAAGGAGATTTAGCATTAGACAACAAAATTTCATGAGATTATGGCTGCGAATGATCTTACTCGGGACATTTGGGGGTGAGAGGGTTATGAAAAGAGATGAACATGTGAGATAGACAGAGAGGAGGAAGAAATTGGTGGACATTTCGAAAGAGGGCTTTACAGTAAAATGGGAAAGTCACTCACTTCGTTCGCTCAAACTTGATAAATTTGGAGGCAACATACCCACACCCCACTGAACCTCAACAACAACCCCTCCAACCCCACCAATCCGAGATGGAGATTTCAGCTAGTCAAACTTTGATTTTTCAAGAATCATAGAGAAGGGAAGATGTGGAGGATGGTAAGGAGGAGTTTTGGAAGCAACCAGATGGTTTGGGTTATCCTCCTTGCTTGCATTTCAATTGGGAGAAAGGTCAATTGAGCTATCTGTTGGTGGACGGCTGGTTGGTCTCCTTCTCTCGGTTGTGGCTGCAGAAGGAAGAAAACTCATAACTTTTAGGGTTAAAGAGAATGAAGTAATAAAATATTAAAAATAATAAAATCTTTTTAATCAAACGGGTCAGAACCGAACCGTTTGATTTCAGATTTTTGGAACCAAACTTGATCCATTCTATTACGGATCCGGACCGATCCGGACCGTTTCCTAATTTACATTTTAAGGAACCGAACCGTTTTCCTCAAAATGGTCCGATTCGATTTGAATCCGCGGTTCCTTGACCCGTTTGCCCACCCCTAGTCCGAGGAGTGTCTAGAGGGCCTTCATGGTACTGACCATGAGCCCATGAGAAGTCAGGATGATAGGCTAAACCTGGGTTGTAATAATCTACATATGGATCATAATCAGGTCGTCGCATGTCATAAAATGAATTGACTTGCTCGGAAAAATAGGCTGGATAATCCCTTGTGTTCATTTTTATTATTATTTTAAATCACTAACTCTAAAAATATACACAGACTCACACGCAATCAGCAACCAATTAATGCACAGGAAACATGCCTCCCTAAGCAATCAACGTTTTTTAGATCAATTATTTTTTATCTTTGGGGGACAATTATTTCTTATGTAATCTTTATGACATAGCAATGGGTGCTACAAGTTGATCCTAAGAGTGTACAATTTACACCGCAAAGTTCAAAGTAGGCTAGAGTTTTGTTTCAAAGAAACCGGATCATCACACAAGGGAAGGAGGTCACAATGGTCCAATTAAGCACTTCCTTGTGCTACCGCTTTGTAAGCCAATAGATGTGAGAACGATGTGATGTTAAATGTACACTTGAGGCTTGTGTTCCTAACCCAAAACTGTTAGTTACACCAATCCTTATTGTGGATCGTAGCTTACTTATGACTCGGCGTACCGGGTAAATTACCCTTGTGGCAATGGCCTCTCGGAGTTTATTGAATAATTAAACCCATCGTCACTTTTAGCTTTGGTCAACACAAAATTATTGGATTCACCTTGGTCTTGGTTGTCCTATGAACACCGTACCTATAAGATGACTCTATCTAACTTGCTAATTGATTTTAATTATGTTTGACTATTGGTTGCACACAGCTGGAGTGATGAGGTGGGGATATCAAGTCCCACCAATTTCTATTTAGAAGCTGGGTCTGCTTATTATGAATTACTAAAGTTTAGCATCCACAATTACAAAAATTAAACAACCAATCACACAATTTCAAACAATTACACAAAGCACCCAGGTCGCTAATACATTGCGTGTGATAGAAGTACTTACACTGTGCGTATTCCGTTCTGCACAAAAAGTTAGCACAATTAAAAAAAATGTCCGACTTCTTTTTATCCTGTCAATCAGCACACAAGCATATGCAATCAAATTACTGGTCTTGGTCTTAGAAGTCGGATTTCTAAAATTGTTTCCCTATAATTTCTTTTTACTTAGAAAAATTTGGGTTTTTTTTTTTTTTGGTGATTAAACAAAATGAAAAATAGTAGAGTTCTAAAAAATTATTACACCACACACTCGTAAAACGAGGTGAAAATAAAATTAAAACTCTCCTCACAAAATGAAAAAAATAAATTTGCTTAATGTTTTGCAGGATCGTCCAATTTTCTCGAGAAGCGTGTATTTTGCAAAATCAAACAAATAAAACGAAATGAGTGTAAAAAGAATTTAGCAAAATAAAAATAAAAATTTTGTTTTTTTAAATTAGTGAAAATAAATCTTAAATTCAATTACACCGCTACCTTCCCCTGCAACGGCGCCAAAAACTTGTTGCGGGCTTAATCGACCTAAATAAATAGGCTAATTTGACCCACTTGTAATAACCGCAAGTGCACGGTGTTTAACTGGTAGACAACGACAAGTAGGGGTCGATCCCACGAGGAAGGAGGTTAAATTGAATTTAATAATTTAATTAAACTAATTTAGAGAAAATGGGGTTACATTATTTTTAAAACTAAACTAAAAATAAATTAAAAATAAGAAAAATAAAATAAAAGGAAAAGATAGATGAGATGGATTTTGTGGGGTTTGGACTTACCGATGAGTTAGCAAATATATTTAAATCTAAATTATTGAAATTATAAACGAGAAGCTTTAGGGATGAGGATCCCTTGCTTACATCGAAGATGTGATCATTAAAATTCAATTCCAATCATATCAGTTTCTGTAAAACATGAACAATTTATTTCAAGCAAATGAACTCCTACCAAGCATTAAGTGTCTTTTTAGGGCACACTTAATCAAAGTTCAAACTTAATAATTTTTAGCACATGCTTTGAATATTGATAAAATGTGAATCTAACTACCAAACATATCAATTTTTAATCGAACATGAATACCAAACCTTTCACTTGCTTGCTTGCAACAAAGATGAGCAATGGCGATGGAGACAACTTCGAAACTTCTGATTTGATAAAAAAAACCTTCTTGCAGGATGAAATTACGAGAGTTGTGGAATCGTCATAGAAGGTTTCGGTCTTGTTCAAATCATCACATGGGTGGTGTGCTAGCTGACGCGCTTGCGACGGTGGTCGTGAGAGAGGGAGACAGGAAGGAGGCCAAGACAAAAAGAGGACAGTGATGGCGAAGCTCGGTGGTGTGGACGGTATGTCTGGCTCTGTGGTTATTGGACAGTGGCGAGGTGAAGTGAAAACTGACGTGAATCAGGGTTGTCACGCCCCTGTTTCAGTGGATGATGGTGGTGCTCGGTTGATTGTGGTGGCTCTGTGGTTGTTGGACGGTGGCGAGGTGAAGTGAAAACTCGTGAAACAGGGTTGTCACGCCCCTATTTCGGTGGCTGATGGTGCTCGGTTGATGGTGGTGGCTCTGTGGTTGTGATGGCGGAGTGATCTAGACAGAGAGGGAGTGAGAGATGGATGATGATGGGATGGGTGTGATGAAAATCACTTTGTGAAGGAAGAGGGTTCGATTTTGGCTATTGAGACTTGATTCCCTTCTCCTCCTCCTTTTTCTCATCCATTTACCTGGTATTTATATAGAATGAACAAAATGAATAGAGATGAGATAAAGTGATGATTCATGGAGTGAATCAAGGTAAAATTAATCTGGATATGGGATAATTGGGAGAATATTCTTTGGGTTGGATTGGGCTTGGCATTGGGTTTGGGTTTATGGGTTAGGTTTTGGGTTTACGGGTTTGATTTTGGATTTGGTTTTGAGTTTAGATTATGGGCATAAGATATTTTCACCTCCATTTTCTCTGAAGTCACCATCTGGGATTCTACATTGCATTTTTCTCTTATTTCTTCATTAAGCTCCACATTCAACAAAAACACAAAAATTTAATAATTAATCTAAAATAAGATAAAAACAAGGATTAACAAAAATATAATAAAAGGTAATAATGTTATAATTATGTGATTATCACAGAGCCTCATCAACCAACTTGTTTTGCAAGGAAAACATTGATCTTAGTAAAAAAAAAATATCAATTATGTATTTAAAATGTGACCAAATTTGTTAAACTATGATCCTTACAATGGTCTATCAACGGTCGGAAACCACTCTTATAGACCACTGAAATAATTTCCTTAGGCTCATCACACAACATCCAAACTATAAAATTCTTGTACTGATGCTGACATCTCAACTCGCCTCGTTTCTACACAATAAGAAAAACTAGTCAGTAACCAAATAATATAAAAATAATAGGTACTGCATATTGAAAATACTATAAATACCTCCTGACCAATCCAAATGGAGTGAGCAACATGACCATCATAATCCTCTAATATGGATGCATCTTTGGGACCACTAGGATAATAAACTTTGTCTGGTTCTAGATCTTCATCGGGACCAAGTTCTATAGAAATAACTGGTGACTCTTGACCTCCGCATCACCTTGGGTCTCCGCATCCCCTTGAGCCTTTGCATCCCCCTGATCCTTCTCACCTTCCTCATCCCCTTGACCCTCTGCATCCCCCCACTTTTGCTCACCTTTTTCATCCCCCTCACCCTTATCCGCTTCCTCAACAACATGAACCACACTACGCTGACTTTGAGACAGCAATAGGAGTGTCACTGCTTCATCCGTGGCAATCAAATCACTCCCCATTGCATTTTTTTCTCCTCTTCATCTACTTTTCTTTTTCCCTCCGTTGGATTTTTTTCTTTTCTTCCATCATTTCCATATTTTCTATGGCTATGGTCTTTCTCAAAGACACCGTCATTGGTCATCTTTCAACGGGATGATCCCCACAAACACCACCTCTACTACCACCACCAAAAACACCACCAACACTATGACTTTCTCTGACTTTCTCAAACGAAGATGCAGACAGGGTTATTTTCCACACAATGATGTTTTAGTGATTTCGGTCATGATAGCTAAATGGGAAATTAAAAGGGTGTGATCGACACTGGCAGCTCGGCCAACCTCCTGTACCTGACAGCTTTCCGAAGGATGCAGTTCACCATTGAGATGTTTTCACCTAGCGATCAATCTATGGTGGGTTTCAGCGGGGAACAATGTCGTCCGCTGGGGATGATTCAACTAACGGTCGAAACAGGATAACCAAGAAAGCAACGAGTATTATTGATAGACTTTCTTGTCGTTGATGCTCCTGCTGCGTACAACATGCTACTTGAAAGACCCTGGATACACAAAATGGGCGCAGTCTCCTCCAGTATGATGCAATTAAAGTACCATACTAACAATGGTATCAGAAGAATCAAAGAAGATCAATCAGCAGCTCGTGAGTGTCATTTTGCCGCAATAAAGACTCCCCATAAATAGCAATTATTGCAACAATCGGAGGAGCCTTCACAACAACGCGGTGAGAAGAGTTCGGACTTTCCAGATGACAATACGGCTCCAACCAGCCCATGAGATCGACCTAACATTAGACAACCGGAAGAAGAAACGATCATAGTCTACCTAGACAATGAAGCAGAGAAAGCAGTTCGAATTGGCATGAAGATTCATCCCGAACTCGCTAAAAAAATGATCTAGCTGCTAAAAGATAACCAAGATGTTTTTGCTTGGACAATGAAGGACATGGTAGGGATAGACCTAACCATCAACTTTCACAAACTACAAGTGGACCCAGAAGAGAAGTCGGTTTGACAAAAAAGAAGGTCAGTGGCCTCGGAACGTAATCAGGCAATAAACGAGGAAGTGCACCGACTACTCAATGCGGGGATGATAAGAGAAGCTCACTACCTCGACTGGTTGGCGAACACGATGCTACTAAAAAATAAGAACGACAAGTGGAAGGTATGCGTGGACTACACCGATCTAAATAAGGTCTGACTCAAAAACAATTTCCCACTTTCCCGAATAGATCAGATAGTGGATGCAACTGTTGGGAACGAGATGTTGAGCTTCATGGATGCATACTCCAAGTATAATCATATATAGATGTACCCTCCCGATCAAGAAAAACATCTTTCATAATAGAAAGGGGTACATATTGTTACCTAGTAATGCCCTTCGGATTAAAAAACGCGGGAGCGACGTACCAACGGTTGGTGAACAGGATGTTCGAAGATCAAATCGGCAAAACAATGGAGGTTAACATCGACGACATGCTTGTCTAAAGCTTACATCGAGCAGACCACATCACAGATCTTGAACGGGCTTTTTACCAACTTTGAAAGTATAAGATGAAGCCAAACCTGGAAAAATGCACCTTTGGAGTAGAGTCAGGGAAGTTCCTCGAGTACATGGTCAACCAAAAAGGAATTGAGACCAATACAAAGCAGATACAAGCGCTTTTCATGCAATCACCAACAAACATAAAAGGTGTCCAAATTCTTAATGAGAGAATAACAGCTCTGAACAATATCATTTCTAGATCATCGAAAAAATGTCTGTATTTCTTCAAAATTCTGAAGAGGAACAAGACATTCGAGTGGAATGCTGAATGCGATGAAGTTTTTGAAAGCCTCAAGACATACATGGGAAGCACAAAGCTACTAACAAAGCCGAACACGGGAGAAGCATTGTATTTATATCTATCTATGTCCGATCACACGGTAAGTTCAACGTTGATACGGAGGGAAAAGGTTAGCAAAAACCAGTGTACTACATTAGCAAAACACTCACAGATGCAAGAATCAATTATCCAGCCTAGAGAAATTGGTGCTCGCCCTGATCGTGTCATCAAGAAAATTGCGACCATACTTACAAGCACACCCAATCACAGTTATGACCAAACAACCGCAATGGTTAGTATTACACAAACCATATCATCGGGGAAAATGCTGAAGTGAGCTATAGAACTCGGACAATTCGACATTAGCTATGCCCCCAGAATCGCTATCAAAGCTCAGGCACTAGCAAATTTCATTGTTGAGTTCACAGGATGCAACAACCAACAGACAGAAAACAAGAGTGAAGGAGAACGATCCAAACCAATCATCGATGAATGGATCCTCCGCTGTGATGGAGCAGCCAACGAGGCTAGAAGCGGAGCTAGACTAGTCCTGTACAACTCAGAAGACAGCACATTAAAGAAAGCGATAAAATTCAACTTTAAAGCCTCCAACAACAAAACCTATTACAAAGTTGTGATAGCAGGGCTACAGATAGCAAAACAATTGGGAATAAAAGACATTAGTGTCTTCACTGATTTCAAACTGGTGGTCAATCAACTAAATGGCAAATTTCAAGTCAAAGACACCAGAATGAAAGCCTACCACCAGAAAAAACCACAGAGCTAGTAGAAGGCTTTCGAAATGCCACCATTCAACAGTGCGCAAAGGCGGAAAACAAAGGAGTCGACGAACTAGTAAATGAGGCATCGACAACTAAGGACAATGAAAACCCACTCGTAATTACGCAAGAGAGTTCCATACTTGAAAACCAAGTGGAAGAAGCATGCGCTGCAAATCAAGAAAACAACTGAACAACTCCAATCTTGACGTATATATCAAACAGAGAACTCTCAATAGATAAGATGGAAACCAAAAAATTACAAAATCGGGTAGCAATATACACAATGATCAATGAAAACTCTACAGAAGGTCTGCTACGAGCCCATTTCAAAGGTGCCTTTCACCAGAAAATGTTGAATATGTTTTGCAAGAAATCCACCACGGCACATGCGAAAATCATCTAGGGGAAGAACGAGGGCCCATAAAGCTCTCACATTGGGTTATTACTTGCCAACGATACAAGCAAATGCTCAAAAGCTCGTTCGCAAATGCGACAAATGACAAGTGGCTAGAAGTATAGCCCCTTACAAACATAGGAAAAGCCCAAGCCGAGAAGTTTTTTTGGATAGACATTATATGCAGATTTGGGATCCAATGGTAATCGTTACAGACAACGGGAAGCAATTCAAAGGCAAGAAGGTTAAAGAGCTATGCGAAAACCTAATTATCCAACAACACTTATCTGCGCCCACTCATCTGGAGGCAAACGGACAAGCCGAGGTCACCAACAGGACAAACTTAGAAGCAATCAAAAGAAGACTCGAGGCAACAAAAGGATTGTGGACATCCGAGTAACCAGGCGTTCTTTGGGCATACAGAACAACTAAACGAACTCTGGTAGGAGAAACACCTTTTGCCCTCGCATACGGGTCCGAAGCAATAATACCCGTGGAGATCGGAATGCCAACATTTTGAAACGAAGAGTTTTGCGCTGAAGACAACATCGAAGCACTGAGAGTCGGACTACACCTCCTCAAAAAGAATTGAGAAGCAACCTCCATTAAAACAACAACCTACCAACAACCTATGGCACCATATTACAATAAGAAGGTGTGAATTTGCACTTTTGTCGTTGGAGTTTGGGTACTACGAAAAGTCCAGCTCAATACAAAAGAACCCGGCGCAGGCAAGCTAAACCAAAACTGGGAAGGACCGTACCGAGTAATAAAAATCAACAGACCAGGAACATACTGGTTGGAGAAAAAAAGGGTGAAATGCTACCTCGGTGATGGAATGTAGAGCACTTGAAAAGATATTATATTGAAATCTTTCGTTTCCAAATTCAAAACGACAAGACTTCAATCAGGACAAGGAAGTCGGATTAAAAATCCAACTCATGAAAATACTCGGCACGGCTAGAGTATCGAGCAAAAACAAATATATGTACCGGACAAACAAGTAGAACATAAAAACGAATCTTCTAGCCTGATCAACCATGATAAAATAAAGTACTAGGACACAAGAGCCATAACTTTTCTCGTCTCCTGTAATGTACAACATCGTAAACCGAATATAGAATCGAATTTTGTAAACAAGAGCTTTTATACGACTAGAATGTCGAACATCGAAGTCATTGGTGAAGATCCGGACGAACGAGTCAGAAACTTGCCAGGAATGTCGTAAATAAAAATTTGATAAGCTAGGCATATTGGACACAACAAATGCGAAATATTAAATTTTCATTGATCTTCTAAAAAACAAGATTACAAAAAGCAATTAAGAAAGAGCATCAACATCAACAACATCTCAAAGCAGTATGGGCTCAGAAGGTTCTTTGACAATCAGATCATCCAGTGAATCTGGAACGACTTCCTTGACATCATCGAATTCTTGCTCAGCAAAACAATGAAATTTGGACATGCCTAAACCTCACATCTCCAAGAAATCCAAGAAATTGTGGTGACCATTCTTTTATAATCTGCAGTGTTCAGCCTTTCAATAACAGATGACAGCTCGGCTCGGGTTGACGTTAATTCTTTGTCAACAACCCCAAGTCTAGCAGAAACGACAGACTTGGTCTCGACAAACTTGGAATTCAGCTGAGCGATTCGAATAGCAGAAGCCTTAAGACTGGCAGAACATTCCTCAGCTGAACGAATGGCCTCGTCACGTTCAACCTTTCGATCGAACAAATCTTTCTCAGCAACGTCCAGACGAAATCACAACTTACCCAATTCTACTTCAGAAGTCTCGAGATCAAAAGCAAACGTATCACGAATAGCCTTGAGTTCCCTCAACGACGTCTGTGCAGAATCTGCAGCCCTTTCATACTCTATACACTGCGCTTTCAACAAATCAAATCAGCGAAAAACATTAGAAAAAACTAGGATATGTCATGCTAGTTTCTGCTCAATGTGCGCCACTTGGTCACGAACAACCTTACAATCTGACCCCATCATGGCGGCATAAGTAAGGTATGTTGTCCCATCCATAAGGTATTGGAAACCCTCGTCAATATGACGAGGTGGCGAGCATAAGAGCCCTATTAGCCAACCGCCCATGACAACCGCTAATGAGGTTGAGAGCGTTGTCCTGCACATCAACCTCGGAAGACCAAAACATCTCCCTGGGCACAAACGAAGCAAAATGGAATGCAGAGGGAGTAACAAGCGACCCCGAGGTCCCAACCACGACAGAATAAGCAGTAAGCTTGAAGTCTCGAGCTCGGGCAACAACTCGATCTTCCATTGTCGGATCATACTCGAAGTAATCCAAGGTCTTAGTACCATTTGGATACTCCGACTGCCAAAGACCATGCTGAAACATTTTATTTTCAATAATGCTCGAGTCATCAATCGTCAGGCTTGGGAACTTTCTTTTTCCTAACAATCGAGCTGGTACTCCAAGAACCTCGGGCAGTGACGAAAGTAACTCGACCTACATGCTCATCAACATAACCCTCCTGGCGGTCGACGCCCACATCACCAATGCACGCAATAGTCACTTCCAAAATGCAACCCGTTTCACCTGATGAATATAAGCCACTACGGATAATGGCATCAGTAGTAAGAAAATCTTCCACTCAGACTCGGGGAAGACTGCAAATCGATTGCAAAACTCCCGCTCTTCCAAAGACAATAACAACTCGACTCTGTTAGGCTCCCAGAATGACTGCAGAAACCAAAAATAATTGGAAGAATGGGACGCATAGAACAAAGACCTTGACTAGCCCCCGTACTCCTCTTGTAGGTCCTTGAAACAAAAAGGAGAGCAAATGCAACATGTGCGATTGGGGTTTATGCCAAACCCCACCAAAGAATTCAAAACCCTGGCGTTCATAGGGATACGAGCTGCGGTAGCCCTTACTAAGGTCGAAATTATCACCTTCCAACCATTTGGGTCGAAGCAATGCCAACCAAATCCAAGTATTCCTAGACGATTGCAGGAGCTATAAGCCTAAAACCAGAGTGGAAAGCTAGAATACAAAGTGATGTAACCATGTTTTGGACGACAAGGATTGTCGCCCTCTTTGGGGACTTCGGGGAAAACATTTTCCTAATCAACCGGTAATGAGTAATCATGACGGATGCTATTCAGAGTCGCATGCGTTGTCCGTTTAGGCAAAAAGAAGGCTTCACAGGCATCAAGAACATTGCCGCTCAAAACCCTGAAAATTAGACATGACCGCAGAGCAAACGCGAGGAATCAACAACTAGAAAAAGAAGAAGTACAAAAGAAAGTAAAACACACTCAAACTCCTCCTTTTATAAGGACAAGCAGCGAAGGGTCCACTCTCGGGAGAATGTAAAAGATAT